>JAUPFV010000002.1:245483087-246161204 GCA_036936605.1 Limnanthes douglasii subsp. nivea
CACCATGTCGACATTAGGGTATCTGTTATACTCCATGTCTAGTCTCCAAGCCATAGTATATGTGTATCAGACTGCCTCCCTAACCTGCATCTATAGTATCTCTTTGACCAGGTTTTCTATCCCTATTACCTTCTCCATCCTCACTTATTTATATACTAAGTAGTCCCTCTGTGTTCTGTCCATCTTATTCTCAAGCATTTTCAAATTACAGTCAAACAACCTAGCAAAATCTTACCTTAAGCTGTCTCCAATGGTATCCTCTGATTCTCTGCGTCTTGCAAAATCCTTGGGAAGACAGACACATTTTCCCGAGCATTCTCCTCTTCCTTGGCAACATTTCCCACTTCAACCAGCCCTCCTATCCTTGATGGAACTCAGTCACCTCTCTTGCCGATTTTCTGCTCCTCCACTAGTCTCCCTGTAACCTCCCCTGATGTCTCCTGCCACCAGCAAAACTATCAGGAAGATTTTGTTAAACAGACTCTGGCCCTGGCCAGACAGCACATGGAGTCTGGCCATGGTCCAGTTTCTATTCCAGAACTTACCTTCTCTTGAGGTGAAGAGGTATCACCCGTCATCGGAAAAAACCATACATGAGATGCCCCGAGTTGAATTTTCTACAGCAAAACCTTCCATCCAAACTCCTCCTCTTCCGGTTGTCTCCTCTATCTGTGATGGGTTACCCTCTGTTTCGAAAGGTTTTCACGAAAACCTGGTGGCCTCAATGCTTGATATCCCCTATGTCATGTCAATTAAGAGCCCTTAAGGTAAAGATTTCTTGAGTCTTGAAAATGCGCGCCCAGGTCCTTCTTCTTCTTCATCTGCCCAACTCTACAATATAGTCAACCCTAGGTCACTCAATCTCTCCTCTCTTCAGGGGTCCAAAGACGACTCCACTGGGTTGGATGTTTCTCGAATTCGAACCGGATACGCTTCCTCTTCCTCTGGAAAAGATGACACTGAATCAAGTAACTCCATGTTAGGTTTATCATCAGAGAATGAGCTGTGGCAGCGGATGGATCTTCAATTGTCTTCCCTGAGCAACCGGCCGATTTCATCTTCTGATATCTCTGGTCATCGATTCTCTGGGCAGCAGGGCTTTAGGAATTAATGGGTTCTTCGTCTATGAAAAAAGGGCTCTGAGTCTAGAAATGGTTTCAATGAAGAACACGATTCGCAATCGAGTGTTCTAAAAACGGGTCAACAGTCTGGTTTGGTAGGTCGGGTTTCCTCTGTGATGGGCCAACTAAAATTGTTTCTATTGCTGGACCGGTGAAAAACAAGGAAAAAGGGCTTACTTGGATTGGGCTCTTCTTTTAAGACCTATTCCCTTATTAGGAGCTTTGGCAATGCCGGGAAAGGCCTAGAGGGGAGGAAAGTCTTAAATAAATTGGCCCAAGCCCATAAAGCTCCCCTTTTGGCTCTAAACTCTTTGGGTAATGGCAATTTAAATTATTGTCTGAATACTATACCTACTTATTCTTATGCTAGTATAGTAGCGGGGCATCTTAATAATCGTTCTCCTTTGGTTATCGGTCTTAATCCTATGAAACATGATGGAGAGGATTTCATTTTGAGTGAGTCGGCTATGGGATCGCCGGATTTATGGAAGGCTTGCTTATCTGGGTATTTCCTTACTCAACCCTAGAATTTTACCCTTTGAAAGCAAATATAGAATCTTTATGGAAGAAATACCGTCTCATGGATTTTAAGTCTCTTCTCGAAGGATATTTTCTCTTCAAATTTGGATCTGAAGAGATAGTTAAGAAGGTGTTGGAAAAGGCCCCTTGGTATTTTGGTGGTAACTTAATCATTCTCAAGAATCGGGCTCCTTTTTCCTCTCTTAACAAAAACCTTCACAAGGAAGTCCCTATTTGGGTCAAGGTTTTCAATCTACCATTGAAATGGTGGACTGATGAGGGTTTTAGTAAAATTGGTTCGGTAATAGGTACCCCCTTGTATGTGGATCGCCAAACGGAAAAGATGGAAAAGCTTCGCTTTGCTCGAATCTGTATTATGACCTCGGCGGGTACGGTTATCCGTTATGTGCTTACTTTCAAGATTAGTGGCAAATACATTACGGTGAAATTTGAGTATCAAGGTCTCCTCTCCCTCCCCCCCAGTGTGCTAATTGTATCATTTTTTGTCATCCCATTCACCTTTGTAAAAAATGTTTATTGATGGTTTCTTCGGAAGAATCTGATCCTTCAGAGATTGAGCCGGAGCGCTCTAGTGGCCAACGACTTGCTTCTCTCGAAGAATTCGATGAGGTAGAAAGTGGTGAGGAGGTCGACTCGCCTCCTAAAAGGGATTTTCCCACGTTTGCTAAGGACACGGGTATTTTGGATTTGTCCTCCGACAGGACCAACATCTAGCACACTGTAAGTTATCTATTTATGAAAATAGCATCGTGGAATGTCCAATGCCTAAATGACCCAGTTAGATAAAAAGATGTTACTAATTTTATTATTAGTAATAGTATATCATTGTTAATCCTAGTAGAAACAAAAAAACCAATTGTTTAAAGTGGAAGCTATAATTAGGAAGATGATTCCTTTTTTACATGTGCTTATCACTTTGATCACCCGCTAGGTAGAATTTGGATTGTTTGAAACCCAAGTGTAATAACTATTTCTAGAGTTTTCCAATCCCCTCAATTCATCCATTGGTTATCTAAATGTCACAATTTTGATGCCTCTTTTCGTTTTACTACTATTTATGCTTTTAATGAAGCTTCGGAGAGAGTTCAACTCTGGAATGACTTGATTACCATATCCATGGTAGATAAGCATATTCCATGGATATCGCTCGAGGATTTTAGTGTCATCTGCCACCCGGATCAGCGATTAGGTTCCTCTGATAATTGGAATTCTGCCATTGCAACTTTAACAATTGCTGCTACCGTAGTGAACTAAGCGACCTTAGATTTTTTGGCTTCCAATTCACGTGGATTAATAAGCAGCCAAATCATCCTATTCTTTCAAAACTTGACCGAGTTCTTGTCAACCCTGTTTGGGATGATCTGGTCCCTATGTCTTTTGCCCATTTTGGATTTCTGCGTACTTCTGACCATACCACGGTTACGCTTAACCTTGGTATGCCTCAGAAAAAACGTAAAAATCCTTTCAAATTCTTTAACATGTGGCAAGCTCATCTGCAATTTAAAAATATTGTCTCTACGAATTGGAATAATCTCATTGCTTTTCTGGGATGAGTTTAGTCACTAGGAAACTTTTAAGATTGCAGTCTGAGCTTGTTGGTCTTAATCGTAAAGAGTTTAGTGACATTAGTTTCAGGATTTCGATTGCACATGAAAATTATTTCAGGTGCAGTCTATACTGGCTATCGACTCGCTTAACTCGATTCTTATCTCGAATGAATGTGAAGCATCTACTTCTTTCATCTTTCTTAGTCGATCCGAAGAATCGTTTCTTAAGCAAAATATAGAGAAAACTGGATAAAGCTCATGGATAAAAATACTAAACTTTTTCACAATAGTATTAAGGCTCAGCTTTTCTGAAATAAAATTATCTTCATTAACAATGAGTTTGGAGTTACTGTCTCTACTCCGACCTGTGTTGCCAACGTTTTTGTGAGATTCTTTGAAAACTCTCTTGGTACGAGGCACTCTAACGGTTATCCGGGTCTGGAAACTGTCTCCTCCCTTCTTTCTTCTAAAGTTACTATTTCTGACCAAGAATCGATGATTCGTGAGATCTCTTGTGAAGAGATCAAATCTGCTCTGTTCAATATTGACAGGTAACAAATCTTCGGGTGCGGATGGTTTCAAATCCTGCTTTTTAAAATCTAATTGGAGCATTGTTGGCCATGACATCTCTAACGGTCTCCTCGAATTTTTCCGCTCCTCCTCTCTGGACCCTTCTTGGAGTTCCACCTCTATTGCTCTTATCCCGAAAATTGACTCTCCCTCTAGGCCAGCAGATTTTAGACCTATTGCTCTTTGTAATGTTCTTTACAAGATCATCTCTAAAATTTTAGCCAATAGAATTAAGGATTCTTTCCCCTATCTTATTGATAATTCCCAATCAGCCTTTCTAACGGGATGGAATATCTCGGATAATATTCTTTTCTCCCAGGAACTCCTGCGTGAGTACCATTCTAATCGCAGCAACAAAAATATCGCTCTCAAAATTGACTTAATGAAAGCCTTTGATAATGTGAGATGACACCTCATCCTAGACATCCTTGTTGCTATGAAATTCCCTGAGAAAATGATCACCTAGATCATTAAATGCATATCCTCTCCGTCGTATTCCATAAACATTAATGGAGATCCGTATGACAATTTCAAAGGTAGGAAAGACTTGAGACAAGGAGATCCTCTCTCCCCCTTTCTTTTTGTTCTTGTCATGCAAGTTCTCTCCAGCATTCTTAAGGAGAAAAGTAAGGATAAACAGTTTCGCTTCCATTGGAATGTCAAAAGCTCAAAATCATTAATCTATGTTTTGCAGATGATCTAATGATTGTCTGCCATGGTGATGTTAAGTCCTTCAGTCTTATTAAAGAGGCCCTTGATGAGTTCTATTCCCTTTCTGGTCTAAAAGTCAACCCAAGCAAAAGTCATATCTTATTTTCAGGTATAAACGACTCCCTTTGAGTAGAGCTTCTATCCATCATGGGATTCCCAAAAGGTTCGCTGCCTGTTAAATATTTAGGAGTACCCCTTCTCACTAGTCGTCTCACCTACTCGGACTATCGTCCTCTTATTCACAAATTACCTCTCGTATTAACTTTTGGACCTCTAACCATTTATCTTATGTCGGTAGACTTCAGTTAATTAAGTCTGTTTTATTCGTTGGTCAGGTCTATTGGTCTTCTATTTTTATTCTCCCCTCTAGAATAATCAAAGAACTGTCCCAAAACTTTTGTCGTTTTCTTTGGTCGGGTACTGTTATGAAAATCTATGGTGCCAAAGTTGCTTGGGCTACGGTCACCTTGCCCACTATAGAGGGCGACCTAGGGATTCTAGACCTAAAAATCTGTAATCAGGCGGCTGTCCTAAAGCATCTTTTGTTATATCATAAGTAATAATAATCATTCGATTTGGTGTGATTGGATTAAAATGGAAAAAATTAAAAATGGTAACTTTTGGAACCTCCAGATCGTATCCTCTTCCTCTTGGATCTGGAGGAAAATTCTTCGTCTTCACCCTATAACTAGTAATTTTTACAGGGTGGCCATCTGCAATGGATCGAGCATATCGTTTTGGTACGATATGTGGCTTCTTTCCTCTTTGCTTGCATCTCACTATGGAAACAACACAATTACTGATTCTAGGCTTGGGAAGAACCTTAAAGTTTCGGATATCATTCGTGACGGAATCTGGAACTGGATTTCCAATATTCGATCGGCGAGAACTTGAAGCCGTGCTAATCTGAGGGAGATCTACAACCTAATCCTCTCTCTCCCGCCTCGCAGTATCGAATCCAATGATACCCATTTCCGGAAGGCGAAGGCAGAATGCAATTCCTTTTCAATCAGAAACACGTACCTTGCCATTCGTTTGCCTAACACTAAAGTGGGGTGGGCCGGGTTAGTCTGGAATAAATTCAATATTCCACGTCATTCATTCATTTCTTGGCTCGCTATTTTAGGCAAGCTTGCCACCAAAGACAAGTTTATCAGTTGGGGTTACAGTATTCCAACTGATTGTGCCCTTTGCAACTCTGAATTTGAAACTATCTCTCATCTCCTCTTTGAGTGCGATTTCGCCCAGAGTATCTGGACTAATGCTAGTAATAAATTAGGATTTCTCTTTTCGAACTTTAGCTGTCAGTCTTGGATATGTGAATCGTCAAATTGGTCTCAATCTTGTAACCATAATATTTGGCTTGCTTGCTTTGCCGCGGTAATTTACCACGTCTGGAAGGAGAGGAATTCAAGAATATTTGGTTCCCCTCTGGCCAATGCCCCCATGGTTTCTCACCGTATCTTATCGGATCTTTGGTATAGATTCCACAGCACCAAGACTAGCTGGTCTGTGTAATACTTTACCAATGCTCCTTTTTTATTGCAGAGTGCAGTTCACGTTTTCCACTCCATCACGTAAATTCTATTAGAGGTGTACGACAGCAGTCTCTGATGACCATTATGTATGACTAGTACTCTTCTACTTGCTAGACTGGATCTTATCTTTCTACTTTGATCTGATCATATGTTGTTTCATTTCGTCCATCCTGACTTGATGTGATTGTATTTACTCGGGGTATGCCCTAGTTTTCTTGTATAAACCTTTTTCAATTAATTTAATGTTTTATTACACAAAAAAACAATATATCTATCATCCTCTCAAAAAATACAGTTGGAAATGTACGAACTTCACCTATATTAGGGAACACCGATAAGTTTCAAAAGTTTAGAGAGGTTGTAAGAAAAAAAACAAAAAGACTAATGTCATTATTCTTAAATAATAAAACCACAACAAAGCATTTACCTTCAAATGGTCATAACGGCCCTTTCATGGCCTATATTAAATGACACTCACAATCCTTAATTGGAATATGAGGGGATTTAGGAATAAATGCACAGTCAGAAGACTTCTATCATTAAAAAGAGCTGAAGATCTGATTTTATTGTAAAATAATAAACTATTATTTTAGTTGAAAAACTAGAGAAACTATCAAAACATCTTGGCTTCCAATTTAGTATAGCCAACTTAAACAACAAGATATGGATATTTTGAAAGAATACTTCAAAGTACAAATTGTTATATATCATGAACAATTTCTACACTTCAAAGTTTGTCATTCATCTTCAGACAAGGATTTTTTTTTTGACAATTGTTTATCCAAAAACTATCGATGAACTAAGAGTTAATCTGTGGAATGGATTAAGGGAAATAGATGACCACTCTAAGCCTTGGATAGTCATGGGAGACTTTAATGCTATCATAAATTTATATGAACAACTAGTTTACTTTACAATGTGTTTGAGAAGCATGGATGACTTCAACAATACAATTCAGGACTGCTTCCAAGAAGATGCATGCTTTACAGGTTCTAGATATACATGGTCAAATAATTAAAAATTGAAGAGATTGGACAGAGTTTTCTAAAACTCAACCTGACTCAATTATTTTGAAACTACTATAGTCGAATTCCTAGCTAAGACTGGATCAGACACTCTCAACTATGCATCTATATCTCAATAGAAAATAACCAAATCAAATCCTCCTTTAAATTTCAGAACATGTGGACTCAGAATCTGACTTTCTAAATGTTGTTGAATAAAATTTGAAAGAAGTATTGTTTGGTTCTCTTATATTTTTATTTTGGAATAAAATAAAGAGACTAAAACACAAACTAAAAGCTTGGAATTGAAACACCTTTGGGAATATATTTGATGCAATAGCTAAATTAGAAGAAGAAGTAGAACATTTTGAAAACTGTTTTGAGCAAGTCAAATTATGGAAGAGAATATACACTACTCTAAAGCTAAAGCTATACACTTGCAACTTTTGTCTAGAGAATAAACATATTGGGAACAAAACAGTAGAGTGAATTGGACAAAAGATTGTGACATAAAATCAAAGTGCTTCCACAACTATGTTAATAAAAGAAGAAAAAAAAATTAAATTCATGTAATTTTGGAAGAAGATAAATAGATCACATACCATTCTGCACTTGTAAAATCAGCAGAGAACCATTTCAAAAATACTTTAAATTCTCAACCTCAACTTAGAGAGTTAAAAAATCCTCAAAATATAATTTCTAAACTGGCGACTGATTAGGACAATGATATGCTATTAGTAATGCCTTCAGAGGAAGATATACTTACCTTTGTTAATAACCCGACCCCAATGGTGTTGTTGGCGTTGATGGATACAATACCAAATTCTATTAATTTTGTTGACCACCAATTTTTAGAGACCTGTGTGCTGCATTAACCTTCTTCTTCCAAAAACACCAAATCTCTCACGGAATATTTTCCACTATCATTTTCTTAATCCCAAAAGTTGAATCACCTAAAATCTGGGAAGAATACAGATCAATAAGCTTGTGTAATTTTTTTCATAAAAAAATTATTAAACACTATAAATGACAGATTAGTAACTCTTTTTCCTAAACTTATAGCAGAGGAGCATGGTGGGTTTGTTAAAGGAATAAATATGCATGACAACTATATGTTGACCCACCAACTTCCCCACAATATTAACAGAATAGCTAGAGGTGGTAATGTTATGGTTAAAATAGATATGTCTAAATAATTTTAAAAAATCTCATTCATATTTATCTTTAATATTTTGGAGGATTTTGGTTTCGATAAAAAAATTAATATGTTATATTAAGAATAACATCAGTTCAGTTGAATGTTCCATAATTTTCAATGGAGAACTACATGGATAGTTCAAATTTATAAATGAAGTTAGACAAGATGATCATGTATCTCATAGCCTATTCATTCTAGCTGAAAAATACCCCAAGATTGGTTAAAAAAAAAACTTTATGATAATGCCATTGCCTTACACTATAAATGAGGAAGTAACATGACCATACATTGCTTTGAGTTTCCTTTGCTAATGGATCTTCAAATAACCTTAGTAAAATATTTAATTTCCTGAAACACAACAAAGCATGCTCAGGTCAAATGAATAATAATGAGAAAATTATTCTTTTAACTTCTACAAGATAATGAAATCAATAATTAATATTTTAAAAAGACAAACTCGTTTTTGAAATAAGAAACTACCATTTAAATATCTTGGGAGCACTATACATTCAAATAAAAAAGTACAAAACTATGATCAAATAGTGGCCAATGTTAGATCAAGAATTCAACATTGGAATTGTAAACTTTTATCTTTTGGAGAGAGGCTCATCCTGACTCAATCTGTGCTAATATAAACTCCAATATATTATTTAACAAAGTTGTTTCTGTCCCAAATAGTTATTATCATAATCGAAAAGATATGCAATAGGTTTATTTGGAGCTCTATAGAGGAGAAACTTACCTAGAATTAATCAAAATGGAGTTCTTTATGCAACCTATATAATAAAAATGGACTCAATAATAGAAATTTAGAGGAGTTACATAATGTTTTCTTTTGTAAAATTTTGTTTAAATTTAGAGAAAAATCCTTATCGTGGGCTAAATTTATGCATTTGATTTGTTGTGCCAATGTTCATCCTCTATTAGCTCAATTACCTAAAAAACTTTAAAATATGGAGAAAATTATTAAGAATCGGAAATATAATATAAAAACCACATTTTGGGAAGTTGGTAGAGACAATGTTGACTTTTGGTTGGAAAGATGTTGTGATAAGAAACATTTTATATCTTTCTCCTCATCATTACCAAACTTTGAGATTAAATTGGTAAGTATTAAAGTGATGGAAGATGGATTAACAAACTTAGAACTCCTGTTCAATCTTTAGATATTGATAAGATCTCCAAAATTAAACTACAACCATAAGTAGCTGACGAAATCCAATGGACTCTTTCCAATAATGGAGATTTTAATACTAAGAAACCTTGGCTAAAATAAGAGATAAATGTGAACAAATTAAATTGTTTCAAAGATTCACTTATATAAAATGCTCTTTCCTATTATGGAGACTATTGAAGGGCTTGTTACATGTTGAATATATCATGTGAAGAAGACACTTCTCATTGGCCTCTAAGTTTCAAATCTTGCAAAGGAAGTCAACCTATTTAACATCTATTTGTGGAATTTAAAATAGCTTAGGAAGTTTGGAAATATTTTTCTGGGAAGTTTGGAATCCATGTCTCAAAAAATATGACATTAATCCACCTAATAAGAACCTGGATTTGGTCAACTAAGAAAGAAATCCATATTAAATCCATCATTCCTCATATCATTTGCTGGTCAATTTGGAACACAATAACCAAATCTAAAAATCAAGGTGTGTTTATCACGGCTAGATCAGTGATAAATCAAATCATATATCTAATATTCAAGGTGGATAATGCTAACCTTTTCAAACCTACCAACTGGAAAGGAGACTTTATCATTACTCTTGAACTACGTCGATACCTGATTATAAACAAACCACACACCTGCAATTAGTCAAATGGTCTCCTCCTAAAGAAAGTACACTAACTCAACACATATGAATCTATCCTATCAACTGGAGAAGCAAGTGGTGGTGGGATTGTGAGAGACAATAAATGAGAGATCTTCCTGGCTTTTGGAAGAATATATGGCAAACAAACTGATGTGTTAGCAAAATGCACAGCTTTCCCAAATGGACTACTAATATGCAGTGAAAGAAACATTACTCATCTAGACATTAAAACAGACTCACTTCTACTTATAGAAATGATAGCTAACAGTAACACTCCTTGGTTTATGTCCTCTTTCATAAACTGCCGCATAAAATTACTAAAAGTTGGGATGATCATCAAACACATATTTAAAGAACAAAATCAAGTTGTTGACTGGTTGGCAAAAGAGATTAAATTTTAACAAGGGAATGATTCTAGCATATATAGTGTTATCACATTTCTATAAAGCTAATAGATTGGTTATCTTTGATTACAAGACTAGTGGATAACTTATTACAACACTGACAACAGAAGAAAAATTTAGTATGAAGAACAGGAGAGCATAAAACAAAGATGAAAAAAATAAAAAGCTAAAAATAAAAGCTCAAGGAAAATAATCATGGACATGGAAATGACAACAAATATAAACTCAACCATCATAAATTTACTCAAACCCAGCAACAAGAATATATTATCAATACTAGAAAATTCACAAGGATGGAAAAAAAGGATTACAAAGAGAAAAAATACCTAAACAGTACAAGAAAATCACTTTTAATGATATTCACCCCAAATATTTGTTACAACACTAGACAATAAAAGACAAATTTAGTATGAAGAATATGAGAGAAAATATCGGAGACGAAAAATAAATGAAGAGCTCAAGGAAAAGACTCTTCGACATGAAAATAACAAAAAAGAAGAACTCAGACACAATATATTTACTCAAACCCGTGAATAAGAACGGATTAACAATACTATAAGATTTACAAGGATGAAAAAAAAGGATTACATGGAGAAAATCAAATAAAAAATACATGGACAATACAAAAAAGGTCACTTTAGATGATATTCACCCCACATCTTTAGTAGACAAGACCAAAGAAAAGGATTGATGCTCCAAGATTGATCGAGAGGAAGAATAGAAGAATCATACTATTTAAGCCATGTTTTAGATTATTTGTTTATGTCAAAATTTATGTATGTTTATTTTTGTAAAATTTTAATTGTCAAGTTAGTTATGTTTATTTTGGTTCAAAAAATTTATATCTTAGTTTTGTTTAAATTAAAAAAGTAAAGTCAAGTTTGAGTTTGGTTCGGAATGGATCAAACTCGATAATCTATATAATAAAAACAGTATATTATTGGTCGGGTCGGTCTGACTCGTAGACACGAATGGGTCGGGTTTGGGTTCATAAATATTAACCCTACAAAGGGTCGGACCAAGTTCGGATTCAAGTAAAAAAATAGGCATGAAGGGTTGGCCCAAACCCAATATGTACCCGGCTCATTACCATCTATAGTTACTGGTAAACAATTTTGATATTGGGGGGTTATTGATAGATTACCCATTAATTTACTTTAGAATTAAAGTTGCATAATTATTATAATGATAAAATCATATATAGTGATAATAGTGATAGTGTTATTCATTTCTATTATAGTTTTAAAAGTAGCATAACGTCTTATTTAATTTTTTTTATCATTGTTATGATTGAATAAAAATTTCACATGCATTTGAGTTCCTTCCATCATGATAGGAAAAAATGAAAATCTAAATCATACACCTGTTATAAAAATGTATTATTTATAAAAATATTGGCAAATGTATTGATTTCAATTTTTTGATACAAGATCTTGCTTTGCGCAAACAAATTGAGTCTTATGACCCAAGTAAAAAGGATCTAGTTAGGATGGCATATATTAATCTTGTTATGTATCAACCAATACAAGTTTATCCTTACTCAGGACCTGAACAACATCCTCATCGATTTCAAAAATCTTGGTTTCATAAATTTTCTTGGTTAGAGTATTCCCCTGATAAAGATGCATCATATTATTTTTATTGTTTTCCTTTTGCAAAAAAAAACAATTAGGAAGATGTGGTTTATATACATTCATTGTTAAGGGTTTTAACAATTTGAGGTAAGTAAATAATGGAAAGGATTATGTTTTTATGTCATGTTAGGAAATGAAAGAATTCAAATTATTGTTTTGCGACTAATTTTTTTTATAATTTAAAAAATCAACCATGTCACTTGGAAAAGATTTTTGAGAAGCAAAGTGAAGAAAAAAATAAACGAAATCGGTTGCGTCTTAAAACATCGATAAATTCAATAACATGGTTAACATTTCAAGCTTATACGTTTAGAGGACAAGATGAAACATGCAGCTCAAAAAACCAAGGGAGTGTTTTGAAGATTTTAAAACTTTTGGCATCGTATAATTGTGAATGAGAAGAAGTTGTTTTAGATAAATCTCCAAAAAATGCCAAATACACTTCACCAAAATTTCAAAAAGAATTTCTACATGTTTTTCCCATAAAGGTGCAAAGTATGGTGTTATCTACTATTCTGATGTACCTATAGTAGTTTGTGACTTGTAATTATATCCTCACTTCCTGGGCTAAAATGTTAAGTTATTAATATAATTTTTCTATTTAAATTTTGTTGGGCCATTTATACCATAATCCTGGTTTCTCCCCTTCCTTAGACATCACCTATGAATTAGTAGAACCCTTCACAAGGTTTCCTTCAATAGGTCAACCAAATTTAGAATTTGTATGTCAAGCATCACCATCATTCTCACATGTTTAATAGCAAACAAACTAGTGAATTTTTATCGCCACGCTTTGTATAATCCCAACTTGAACCAATCATCTTATGATGGGATTTATTATCAAATTTTACCCATTACAATATGGATAAGTATAAGGACATACAAGATCCAAAGCACCATATAGGCCTTAACCGACCAACACACTCAGTTTTACCATGTAACTAGACTGCGTTTTGAACTTGATCTTAATTTTTTGCCAAAGTTCTTTATAGTTGTGTGACATTTCACAGTCAAGTAACTTGGTCTTTCATTTGGTAATTTACCTTAGGTTTATTCAAGAGGGAATCTTGGCCAGAGCTTAAGAAAAGCTTGGCCAGGTCTCGAGGCAAGCTTAGCTAGGTTTTGAGGTAAACTTGTCAAGAACTTGAGGTAAGCCTGGCCATGTCTCGTGGCAAGATTGATCATAACTCGTGGAAAGTTTGGCCAAAACTCAAGGTAATCTTGGTCATGTATCGAGGTAAGCTTGGTCAAAGCTTGATGTAATCTTGACCAGATCTCGAGGCAAGCTTGGCCAGAGTTCAAGGCATGTTTTCCCAGGTCTTGAGGAAAACTTAGCCATAGTTTGATGCAAGCTTAGTTCGAACTTGATGAAAGCTTGGCCAAGTCTCAAGGAAATCTTGGCAAGAACTTAAGGCAAGATTGGCTAGGTCTCGAGGAAAGATTGGATAAATCTTTAAGGCAAGCTTGGCCAGAACTCAAGGCTAGCTTGGCCAGAAATTTGAGGCAAGTTTGGCAAGGTCTCGAGGGAAGCTTTCCCAAACTAGCTAGTTATGCTATGATGTGTGGCATACAAATCGTTACTTGGTTGTATTCGTGCTCCACTTAGATAACATTCCATGCCATATCTGGTGAAGATTATTTTCAACTGAGGGTAATTTTGTCTAAAGTTTTGTGGTGTTTTAAAGGTATTTAATGTTTAAGTGGTTTGTAGTGAGAGATTTGAGCTGTCTGGTTGTATTAAATGTCCATTACCCTCATTAATGAAAGTGGTTGGGTATTTATACCCTTAATTGTGGGCCTCATGGGTTTTCGGGTCAAACTCATGAAACCGGGTCAACTTCAAAGGCCCATAAGTTTATTAAGCAGGTTGATAATTAGCTTAGTCATAAAGTGATTAGTTTTTAATACTTTAGTCTTGTTTGGATGGTTCAGTGGGTGGCTTTTGTCCGAAATGCCCTTGTCCGGTTCCACAGTGAGTGGTGAGAAAATCCGGACTCATCAGTAGCAAATCTCTCAGAAGCTCAAAAGTGTTGCTTACAAATCGTGGGACACGTGTCCCTTCCTAATTCGCCTCACCGGCCGTTTTTCTCCTAGAACGGCGCTCCCACTCATTTCATGAAGTAACCCCTTTAATTAATGTTGGTGACATAAGCGCCGTCTTTAATCGTTACTCCCATATTTTCGTATTCTCCTAGGTTTCATGGCATCTTTTGTCTCTTTAGTACAAATTAAACCATTTTTCACTGTTTTGCCATCTTCATCATCTCCACACTTTTAATCTTCAAAGCTTTTACCTGTTAAAAAACCCTTCTATTGGTGTAAGTTTTCATAGCAAGAAACGCCCTTGTAAAAGGTGGGTGGCTCAACTTGTCGGAGTTAGAGAAAGCTCAAAAAGTCGAACGAGAAAGGTGCATTGCTGCTGGCCTCCCTGTTTCTCCTATCGACAAATCTGAAACACCAAGTTCATAGCCTGATCGGGGTTCGTCTTCTGCTAGAAGTTCTAAACCCAGAAGGTTATTCTAGCCCAATCTTTCACCAATCGTTTCAGGCTCATCGGTCCAGGAATCAGAGCCTGATGTTGAACCGGAGCAGGCAGTTACAAGTACTAAGAAACCTTCCCCATTCATCGCCATGGGATCAGATGCCGACATTTCCCTGTAAAAGCTAGTAAATCAACGAAAAGGTCGTCTAGTGAAGGGACAAGCTGTCGCTCCACAGTCTAAATTTACAAAATCCATGCCTTCTAGGTCGGGGTCCAAAGATAAAACTACAAGGTCAAAAACACCTATAAAAGTCCCCAAGGACAAGTTGTCCGGTCCGGAGGCAACCAGTTCAAGTTCTTCGGAAAGAAACCTCTGGATCTGACCCCCATCCGGACTCCAAACCACAAGAGGAAAACAATGCCCAACCATCCGGAGGGCCTACCAAGCTAACCACTAGCTCTTCTCTCCCAAAAATAACTTATAATCCTTCTATGGTAATGGAAGATGTAATGGAGGATAGTATTGAAGAAGTCGCTTTTGAGACCGATGTCTCCGGGCAGAACAAGTGAGACTGCTATTGTCAAAAAGAGCAAAGGCAAAGAGAAGTTGTGTTTAAAGCACCCGGACCTCCCGGAGTGCCTCGTAGGAAAGTGGGGCCTTGTTTCCACAAAGTAAGTGTAAAGTACCTGCTAGCAATGCAGAAGATCAATTACGCTTTTATTCATACAGCTGAACTTGGCCGGATGAGAACGAAGTGGGGGATTCCGGAAGATGTTAAAGTGAGGATACCAGTCGATCCAGAGACGCCAATGGATTGCAAATCAGTGAAATAGTTTTTTACACTGAGTTATTTAACTGGGGGCTTAGGATTCCCTTGGACCCAGAGATAGTCAGATATTTCCATCTGATAAAGCTCTACCCAAGCCAACTGAGCCCTAACACATGGTTCACCCTCATGGCCTTCAGGGTCTCCGGAATTCCCCTTCCGATTGAGCAATTTGCTGTTGTAGTCTGCCTTTACAGAAACCATATCATCCCCTTCTATCACTTCAACATGGGTGACAATTACAAAGTGGTGGACGACTTGCTTGAGTCAGAGAAGAACTGGAAGACTCAATTTTTGTTCATCAATGGTGCTTGGGAGAACGGGAGGAAGATTAAAGCTAGTGATAATCCAAGCATGCTTACCAGCAGATGGAGGAGTACAGGTAAACATTTAATCAACACATTTTTCTATCTTTTCTTATGGTAAGTCTGTTTGTATAATTTCTCTTCTTTTGTTTTTTGGTAGTGTTGCCTAAGGAGTTCAACGATTACTTAGAGGCTGGGCAGACTACTTGTGCCAAGCTAAATTCTTGGGCTACTGAGAAATGGGGAAACCGCTTCCATAATTGTTTTACCGGAGGCAACTTGACAAGATCCCATCTCTGGAATACAACCGGCCGGAGGGACTTGTCTTAGGAGGAATTAACCACTCCACCCCCTCCAGGGGTAATTCTTCAGAAGACTGATGGAAAAGATGGAAAGTTGGCCTTGCAGGGCAGAGCTAAAGCCCCAAGCAAAATGAAGGGCAAGAAAGGCAAGGCTAAGCAAGATGGGGTTGAAGTCAACCCAGGTGATGTTGAGGAAACTGCCCCTGCAAGCCCGGAGGGGCAGGAACAAGGAAGGATCGATGCTGCTTTGCTACAAGTGGTAGAGAATGAAAGCACCAAAGAGGTGGTTGGATCTCCAAAGCCCCCAAAGGCTCCCAAGAAAGACAAAAAACGGGGAGTAGAAGGTGGAGATAGGGAGGCCAAGAGGAAGAAAACCTCCAAAGGAGATGAAGTTGCTCTCCGAGCACCGGAGTCTTTCCCTCCGGTTGACCCATTAGACCCAACTCAAGCAGAGGAAATCCCAGGTGACTTTCACACCGGAGAAGGCGTCGGTTGGGATATCAACATCGAAGGAGTAGACATCAGTAGGCTCCAAGGGATTGGTCTTTACTTTAATGACCTTGAGAAAGATGATTTCGTTGGCCCTTACCTCCCCCCAAGCTCTTCGAACATGGTCACATTCAATGGTAATTCTTTTTCTTTTTCAGGGGAGAAGGACACGGTGACCCATTCCTTGTTGAGAAATATCCAACCGGTGCTCAACATAGAGAAGCAGGTGTGAAATCAGTCAGTCATCATCAACACACTCAATTCTGACAAGGAGAGTTTGTCCAACGACCTTCTTACAATCAAACAGAATCTCAAGGCATTGAAGAAAGAAAATGAAGAGTTGATAAGGGGGAAGGAGGTCTTGGCCACCAAGCTGGCCACTTCGGAGGGGGTTGTCACAGAGCTTCAATCCAAGTATTCTGACTTGGATAAAAATCTTTCTACTTCGAAAGAGGAGGTGAAGGCCAAAGATAAAGTCATTCAGACCTTGACAAATGACAATATATCGCTTGAAGATGTTGTGTCCCGGGCTAAGCAAGAGAAAGAGGGCTTGCTAAAGGAGCAGGAAAAGACAATCCAAGCTAGGATTGATGCATACACCAACCAGGTGATAGACTCCCAAAAGGAAAGGTATGCTGAAGTCAAGTCAGACATGGTCCTACTCTTTCATTAGAAATTTCCGAAGAGGACACTTGGGGACTTATCGCGATTTGTGGAATACGAAGACCTTCCATACCATACTATGGCTGATGGTGATAAGCATGGTTATTCCAGTGGTTGGGATGACACCAGTGATGAAGATGAGAAGACCGGAGAGAGTCCAGATGAGGAACCCACCGATCCTAAGAAGAAACCAAGTGAAGCTGGGACATCTAAGAACTAAAGTCCTTAAAATGCCAACTATCTTTTAATTTTGTGTTTGAACTAAAGTCCTTGGATGGCCAAGGCATTTTTTGTAATCGTGTCCGGCACTTGTCCGGCCAAACCTTGTCTTTTAAAACTTCAAAGTCCTTGGGTGGCCAAGGCATTTCACATATTTTAATGGGTAGTTTTATTTTACATTACTCTTGCATTGTTTTATAATTTCTTAACTTTGATGGTTAATGTTCAAACAGACCTTAGTTATTTTACAAATATTTTAAAGTGAGAGTGTTTAAGTTCTCCGATGACAAATGTTTAAGTAGTCATCACTCTATCAATTCAATCCGGTCTGTCAACAAAAAATTTCAAAGAAACCATTAATCAAAACACTTCGAATTTTTCAAGAAGGCATCGAATTTCATTAAAAAGCTCGAACACCTCATTAAAACCTCCCCGCGCCACCAGGGTAGGAAAGAGTATGCCCCCTAATATTTACATGAACTTTAAGCAAGTAAATATTTACATAGTTTTCATTTTAAGTATAACCGGAGGTGTTTAATGTTCCAGGGATAATTCAAAACCCTTCCATCTTTATCATGGAGCCGGTATGTCCCAGGCTTAAGCTTTTTATTGACCACAAAGGGCCCTTCCCAAGTTGGAGCGTAGGAAAGAGTATGCCCCCTAATATTTACATGAACTTTAAGCAAGTAAATATTTACATAGTTTTCATTCTAAGAATAACCGGAGGTGTTCAATAATCCAGGGATGATTCAAAACCCTTTCATCTTTATCTTGGAGCCGGTATGTCCCAAGCTTAAGCTTTTCATTGACCACATAGGGCCCTTCCCAAGTTGGAGCTAACTTACCGAACTTCCTCTCCTTGGTATGTAGGAAGACTTTCCTTAACACTTCATCCCCCGGTTGAAAATCCCTCCTCTTGATTTTAGAAGCAAACCTGCTTCTCATCAAACCCTGATAGTGTGCGGCTCTGAGGTGAGCCTCAACTCTTCTTTCTTCCGATTAAATCAAGTTGGCCTCTGACTGCCACTTCGTTAACGTGTTCGGAGAAATTATGAACTCGAAATGAAGGGGGAGTAGCCTCTATGGGAGCTATGGCATCCATTCCATACACTAAGGCAAAGGGAGACTCTTGTGTTGCAGCCCCAGGAGTAGTTCGGTAGGCCCATAATACTTCATGTAGATAACTTGGCCATTTCCTAGCAGCTCCCTCTAGATTTTTTTAAAGACCGGACAAAATGGTTCTGTTAGCCACTTCAACTTGATCATTTTCCTGTGGGTGGAAAGGAGAAGAGAAGCAGTGTTGGATGCCTCTAGAAGTACAGAAATTCTCCATCTCCTTGTTGTCAAATTGTGGCCCATTGTCTGTAGTTATCTTCTGTGGAACCCCAAATCTGCAACAAATGTTAGACAGGATGAATTTTATAACAAATTTCGAAGTTGTTCCTGCCAATGGGGCTGCTTCGATCCATTTCGAAAAGTAATCAATAGCAACAATTATAATTCTGCACCCCCCGGATGCCATGGGTAGTGGTCCCACTAAATCCAGCCCACATCGACCAAAAGGTATTGGCTCAGAAATTGACTCTAAAGGGACAGTTGGGGTATGAATTTCATTGTTGTATCTTTGGCATGGATCACACTTCTTCACCAACTCCTTGGCGTCTTGCATTATGGAGGGCCAGTAGTACCCAACTAACAAAACCCTTCTAGTTAGGGCCCTGAATCCACAGTGTGTTGATCCCTCGCCATCATGTAATTTGGATAGCGCTATCTAGGACTCTTGGATCCCCAAACATCGCAACAGGGGTTTACTAAAAGATTTTTTATAAAGAACATCTCTCAAGACGACAAAACCACGAGCCTTGTATTTTACTTTTCTTGCTACTGTTTTTTCCGGAGGCAGGATGCCATCTGAGAGATATTGGAGGAGAGGAAATCTCCAGTCTTGGGGTTGTTTTACTTGTATATTCAAACTTTCTTCTTCCTTATCCGGATTGATTTGAATGGATGGGCACTCTTGCACATGAATCCAAGGGTAGGACTCAGAATAGGTTATGGTTACTAATGAGTCTGCTAGTTTATTTTCTGTTCGGGGTATGTGTTCATAGGTGATGTTTTTGAAATTAAGTGCCACTTCTTTGAGAACAAATAAGTATTTAATCAGATGTTCTTTCTTAGCTTCGGATTGACCTTTTGCATGATGGATAAGAAGTTGAGAATCACTCATTAACCTGACCATTTTGGCTCCACAAATACGTGCTAATTTCAAACCATCTATAGCAGCTTCATATTCAGATTCGTTATTGGAGGCCCTGAAAGCAAAACATATAGCATGGTACATCCTGTCACCGTACATAGAGGTTAAACATATCCCAGCACCACAACCCATGGTACTTGATCCGCCATCAGTCCGGATGACCCATACTTTTTTATCTTTTATACTGGTTGCTTGCTTAGTATCCGTGGCTTAATGGAATTCAACTAAGAAGTCAGCCACAGTTTGGGCTTTGATTGCTGTTCGAGGGGCAAAATCAATATCGTAGTCTCCCAGCTCTACTGACCACTTGGTCATTCTACTTGAAATGTCTGCCTTTTGAAGAATGTTTTTCAAGGGAAAAGACGTCCGGACGATGATAGAATGAGCTTGGAAGTAGGGCCTCATTTTCCTTGCAGCAATTACTTGGGCTAGTGCTAATTTTCAAGCTTTAAATACCGTTTTTCTGCATCTATCAAGCTTTTGCTGATATAGTACACCGGTCGAGGATCATTATCCACCTCCCTTACCAATACTGCACTTATAGCACAATCATAAACTGCTAAGTACACGTAGAGGGTCTCTCCGTCAATAGGTTTAAACAAGGTTTTAGGGGAAGATAAGTGCTTCTTAATTTCATCGAAAGCCTTGTCACACTGTGGAGACCAGTTGAAATATTTTGCACCTTTCAAAGTTTGAAAAAATGGGGCGCACCTGTCCGAAGACCTTAAAATAAATCGGTTTAACGCAACCAACCTCCCTGTCAATCTTTGTACTTCTTTAATATTCCGAGGAGGCTCCATTTGTAGTAAAGCATTAAGTTGGTATGGGTCAGGCTGTATCCCTTTCTTGCTTATTACATACCCCACGAATTTTCCGGTTCGTACTTCAAAGACACACTTTTCTAGATTCAACTTTATATTTACTTTTACCAAGTTGGCAAAAGTTTCCTGGAGATCTGCCAAGTGTAGCTCTTCGCCTACACTTTTTACCATCATGTCATCGATGTAGACTTCCATGTTTCTTTCAATTTGATCAGTAAAATCCTTGTTTACCAACCTCTCATAAGTAGCTCCAAAAACTTTTAACCCAAACGGCATCACCTTGTAACAATGGAGGCCCTTATCAGTGACAAATGTAGTATGTTCTTGATCCTTCGGATCTACTTGAATCTGATTATACCCGGAGAAGGCATCTATAAAGGACAATAGCTTGTTTCCAGATGTGGATTCCACCAACTGATCAATTCGGGGGACTGGATATAAATCTTTTGGGCAAGCTCTGTTGAGATCTGTAAAGTCAATGCACATACGCCACTTACCATCTTTCTTCTTTACCAACACCGGATTGGCTGTCCACAAATGGTATTGAGATTCCTTTATGTGCCCCATTTTGGTTAGCCGGTCAACCTCTTGAACTATGACATCAGCGTTTTCCTTAGAAAAAGCTCTCCTCTTTTGTACAACAGGTGTTATATTCCTTCGGATGGATAGTTGGTGTGATATGATGTTTGTTGGCACTCCGGTTACATCAGTATTGCACCAAGCAAAGACATGCTGATGGTCTTTCAAAAAATCTAACATTTTACCCTTTAAATCCGATGTCATCTTGGACCGTATCTTGACACTTTTTCCTTCAACCAAAGAGTGAGTTTCGACTTCTTCAATTGATATTAAAACACCAGGGGTCTCTCTTGGGTCATCAATTTCACCCTCTCCCCCAGAGGGCCCCTCAAACTGTTATTCCTCACTTATCCGGACTGCCCCCAATGTTCGAGGGGCCAGTGCTGTTGCATAACATTCTCTTGCCACCTTTTGACTGCTTCGAACAACTCTCACGTGTCCTTGTACAGCATATTTCAAACATTGGTGGACTGTTGAAGCCACATCATGCATCCTGGAGAGCCAAGATCTTCCCAAAATGGCATTGTAACAAGTGGGACAATCCACCACAATAAAAAATATTCTAACCATCTTTTTAAAATGGCCCTTGCCCAACAAAACCTCTTCTTCGAACTCCCCGATCACATATGCTGAGCTTCCAGTGAAACCCACAATTAACCTGTTCGAACGCTGAATTACTGTTGGATTCTTCATTTTTTGTAGGAAGTCAAAAAGAGAATACTGGCTGAACTTCCGGTGTCCACCAAAATTCGTCTTATATCATTGCCCCCAATGGATGCTCCTATGACAACAACATCTTCATGGGGACCAGCAATGTCCCTCAAGTCATCCTCATCCAAAAAAATGAAGGGGAATGGAATTTGTGATTGATAGGAAGTCATGCCTCCTTCCAGTTGGGTAGCTAAAGTATGAACATGCCTCTTTCTTGAAGAAGTAGTTGGCACAGTCATGGTGTCTTCCCCGAATATTGTAAGCGACTCAAAAAAGCTGATAAGTCCGGACACCGTCTTGCAACGTTCTGTGATAACACCTACTTTATTCCGAGTTGGATCAGGTACTCTGACTCTACATCAAACCTTTCAATTATTACCATAGCCCCATCCGGAGTCGATGTGCCTGCATTGTTTGGACCAGTCCGATGAGCGTTATCAGGCCTATTTCCACTTCTTCTTTTAACATAAGCTCCCAAATTTCCTCTTTCAATCAAATTCTGCACTTCTTGCTTCAACGCAATAAAATCTTCAGTGTTATGGCCAATATCATGGTGATATCAACAGAAACAATTATTACGGCTCTCCCTGTGAGACTGTAATGCAACCGGCCTTCTGAAATGTACTTCGTCTTTTGTTTTATCATAAATTGTGACTACGTTTTCTTTCAACTCAGCAAACCACTCTGATTGAACCCAATGCCCTCGCTTATTTCTAGATTGCTGGCTCTGGCTGGTGCAGCTGGATGGGATTGAGCCTTGGCTCTATTATGACCCTGTCCGACTTCCTTGGCCTTGCTCCCGGACTGGTTCTGGTTTTGATTTGGTGCAGTTGGAGCAGATCTCACCTGCCTGTGCACCCGGTTTTCTTTGTTTCATCCACATTAATCTGTTTAACAACCTGATTCAGCAGACCTCCCCATGTCATGGCCTTTTTCCTGGTTACTGAATCAGCCAGGTTTCCAGGGTTTAAGCCCTGCCTCATAGAAGCTATTGCTACTTGTTCAAATCAATCAGCCAATCCATTTTTGGTATTCACAAAGCGACTTATGAATTCTTTTAAGGATTCGTTTGGTTCTTAGGCACAATGGATAATTGTGTCTCCATTGCCCTTTTCTTCTTTAATTCCAACAAATTGCCTCCGAAAGGCCACCTAAAAAGTGTCAAAATTTCTGATGCAGCTCTGCGGCAGACTATTGTACCACTTCAAAGCACTCCCCGTAAAAGATTGGGAGAATGTTCGACAGAGTAACTTATCGTCATCATTAAAATTCATCATAAAAATTTTAAATTGCTCCAAGTGGTTATCTGGATCTTTACTGCCATTATATTTTTCCATTTTTGTATTATCAAACCTCTTAGGAAGGTTCCCGGACAGTATCTTGGAGGACAATGGATATTGTCTCCAATTCCGGCCACGACTAAATACAGTATCTTCGTTGGGAGTTGCAAAGATACCTGGCTCATCATGGAAGGCAAAATGATCCATTAACAAGCGATTTACGTGTCTACGGCCATGACTATGACGGTGAGACGATCCTTTACCCAGATGCCTCTTCAACCTTCCATGCTCGTCCCTCTTTCTTGAGTACTTTTTTACCAACTTTTTTTTCTTTTTAAAACGGCCTTCATCACTGCTGAATGACAAGGATTCTTCAACTCCATCTTCATTTGAGGAGCTACTAGAAGATTCTGAGTCTGAATCTGAACTCTCCACTGGTTTAGGCCGTTGAGATTTCTTTGAGCTAGTATGAGTCTTTTTAGCACTCACATGGGTCTTTGATGGCTCATGCTCTCTTGGATTTTCAGTACGATGAGATGCTGACACCTTAGATTTCTCTTTTGTGCCCATCTCTGCCCTTTTGGCAGCCCTCAAAGCTTCTATTTCAACTTTTAACCTGTCTCACTCCTCAATCGTATATTCATCATTCTCTCCCACCACTTCTGCCAAAGCTGGTGGCACTTCTTGCTCGTCCAGATTCATCCGAACTGGTTTTTCTTGATGGTTTCGAATGCTAGATTCAGGCACCTTCTCCTCCCACTGTGGTTGCCAATTTGGTGAGGATTATTTTCAACTGAAGGTAATTTTATCTGAAGTTTTGTGGTGTTTCAAACGTATTTAATGTTTAAGTGGTTTGTAGTGAGAGATTTGAGCTTCCTGGTTGTATTAAATGTTTATTACCCTCATTAATGAAAGTGGTTGGGTATTTATACCCTTAATTGTGGGCCTCATAGGTTTTCGGGTCAAACTCATGAAACCGGGTCGACTTCAAAGGCCCATAAGTTTATTAAGCAGGTTGATAATTAGCTTAGTCATAAAGTGATTAGTTTTTAATACTTTAGTCCTGTTCGGATGGTTCAGTGGTTGGATTTTGTCCGAAATGCCCATGTCCGGTTTCCACAGTGAGTGGTGAGAAAATCCGGACTCATCAATATCAATAATGGTTTGGAATATTTCTATGAAATAGGGGCACGTGTGGCTTACAAACAAAGACTTATGCCAAGAATTTAGATAGAAAGTATTAAAAAGAATAATAGTTTAAATTTAAGAAAAAAATTCTTAAATGGAAAAGTATATTAAAATGGCTGAGACTATGAGAGCCAAACTATCGGGGGTCCTAAAGGCATACCCTTTTAGCCATCCCGTAAGAAAGCTTTATTGAGCCTCTCACGATGGCCTTCAAACAAAGTTCTTCATCCTAAGGTTCTAGATTTCAAACCCAACATCATCAAATTTTATGTGAGGCCAATACATTAGGATAAAAGTAAATACTCCATGGGAAAAGATGATTCACAACTTTAGTAACAAATATTATAATAGCCAAAAGAACGAACAATTCAGTAGAGAACCCTACATAGAACTTAATGAGAACTTTCGAAGTAATCTTTAAAATGTCTAAGAATGTGGTTAAGCTTTGACATCTTAAGATTTGGACTTCCAGGGAGATGTAGAATAAGAACAAATATTAAAAATTCCACATGATGTGGAACACTATACACAATTCTGCATCACCTTGAAAGATAAAGCGAATAACTTAATTAATCAAGAAGAAACTAATAATCGAGTTGAGCCATACTGCAGTTGAGCCTTAACGCCCATGAAGATAGGAACAATAAAAATTTGCATCAGTTTTCAAACTGTTGAGAACCTTGTGGAACATGCCCATCATGGATATAATGGACAGATACGTGGACTCCAATATGAACCAAAACATCTTTTAAACAATAGTAAGAGTGGATTCACTATCATTTATCACTAAAGGTACGATGTCGGGTTCAAACATTGAGCAAATTATATAAAAATCCTTATTTAATAATTAGTTTCACTTATGATGTCCTTAGAGGATTTGCGGCACCACACCATGATGGGATAATAATTACAAGCGAGATATCAAGAATAAAGGTGACTAGAATAATTATTGGCATTGGTAGTTTGGAAAATATACTACTCAAAAGCACCTACTTTAACATGTGAGGTGTGTTTATTCCTTACATTATCCAAAATCGGTCCTTATACTATCTAAAATGGCACTGATTTAGTTCACCGGCAAAGACACACCAGTTTTTGGATAATTGAACTGGATGTCGCTTTAAGACAACAAGTATACATAAAGAAGGTTCAATGTTGTGGATGGTAATAAGGCGTTGGTAGGACCAAATGCATTCCATAATTTCAAAAGTGCATCAATGCATTAATTACATAATAAACGACAGTATGAGAATGATCATGAGCAATCAGAGAACATCAATAAAGTATTATGCAACATCTCTAACACTTAACAAATATTAACCTATATAAGCCTGATTATCATGGATGATATGGATGACCCTGTAGAGGTCGTTCACTTACTCGAAATAGATAAAAATAATGAGATGCATAAAAATAGAAGAAAACAAAATATTTTGTATTGGTAGAGATATATCTACCAGTTAAAGTATAAATTTTCTCAACTTTTTAAAAAAACATGTTTGCATGGGCTTCTCGGGATGTAATATGAGTCTTTGCCAAAATAATATTCCATATGAAATCTATTGATAGAAATTTTTGACCAACCAAGAAAAATAAGAGACCATTCTCCAATTGAAAACTGAAGCAATAGTGGCTGAGCTAGACATACTAAGTGAAATAAGAGATATTTAAGAAGTATAGAACCTAGTTTGGACAACCAATCTCATGACTATGAATAAGAAAAATAAAAAGTGAAGGATATATGTTAACTTCATAGATTTAAACAAGTATATATTAATGAATCATTTTCCCCTCCCAATAAAAGACCAATTGGTAGATAAAACATCGGGAATAAGATTTTATCCTTGACTAATGCATATTCGAGTTACAATTAAATCTTGATACTTGAAGAATATCAAGAACATACCACATTCATCTTGGAAAATGGACTACATTAGTATAAGGTCACCCATTTTGAGCTCAAGAATGTTGGAACCACTATCAAGGGTTGGTTAAAAAACTTTCTTAACCATCTTGAAAAAAATTTAAAAGCTTATTTTGATGATAAGTTGATAACAATCAACCAAAGTAAATATCACCTATCAGACCTTGTTGATACCCTCCTTAACCTTGGAATTTTTAATTTAAAGCTCAATTCACTGAAGTGCACCTTCGGTCTGAGATCAATAAATTTTCAAGGGCACATGGCCATTGAAAAAATATGTTGCAGAAGTCAGATATCTTTGGAAAACTGACTAGGTGGTCAATGAAATTAAGAGATTTTGACATGAAACTCAAACTGCGAACAACAATCAGAGATCATGCCTTAGTAGATGTTAGACTGAGTCACACTCTAGAATAATGTACCTTTTGACAGACCAACCCTAACAAAATTTGAAGGTTTGGAAAAATATGGAAGCAATAATATAGATTATGAAGCAGAAGTGCAACTAAGGCTGTTATTTAGCTACCAAATCTGGTAACATGTTGAGGACCAATTTGATAAGGTCCGCCAAAGACCGATCTAATAATGTTATCGAGCATTCCATGAACCGAAGTTTGAGCTTGGTTCAATTACCGGTCTAGATTGATAAGACTGGTAAGAACCAATATATATAACTAAACCTAAATTCAAAATGGTAGCATGGGTGACAAAATATACAAATATAAAAAATACTAACGATTAATTTTTGAAGAATATATCTTATTAGTTTTACAATATATTACGTCATTAATAAATCAATAATCCATATGGTTTATTAGTCTAATAATTTAGTATCTTAAATATAATCTCATTTTGTAACATATTATGGCTAACTATAACTATTAATGAACTACTAAATTTGGTAAACCTTTTGAAAACGGTCTGATAAGATCCGTCTGAGATAGATCTGATAGTGTTATTGAGCAATCCACGAGCCAAAATTTAACCATACCTGATTATTGGTCTGGATAGATTAGACTAGTAACTTAACGAATCCATCAAAAAACAATCTGAACCCATACCGAAAGAGACCAATAACAACCATAAGTGAAATTAATATCATTTTCAAGTGAAATAATGAGCCAAGACATAAATTTTGGTTGTTTACCTCCAATAATGAGGCCAAACATAAGGTTGTCATAACAAGGTTAAGACTCGCTAACATTTTTGGGCATAGAAGCGTAAAGATCTTTATATAATATCAAAATATTATTCAAATATGGTTTGGGTCATTAGAAAGCTAAAAATCCTAATTCAATACTTGAAATAGTTTTGTAAACAAGCACCATTGTTCGATAAAGTGACATTTTAATAAGTACCCATGACAAAAAATGCAACAGACGATGCTCTTTTTTTGTTGGCATGCACATGGATGGTTATCTAAGAAAACTATTTAGTGAATAGACATAATAGGTTTTTCTCTGTCTTTCAGAACCCAAAGTATGGTAACAGAGGACGAGAGAAATTGAAGGACCCCTATTAAAGCATACATAACACAAGGAACTATAATATGATAACTTTGTGTAACAATTTTATTTTAATATGATATTTTTTTTACTAAAATTTATACTCATAGATCTTAGTAACCATATAAGGAACTAGAATTTTAACATTCTAAATTAGTACATAATTACAATTTAATGTTATCTCAAATATGTTGATGTAAAATAATTTTTTAAGAACTTTCACGATTTTTATTAATGGGTAAGTTACGTATAACCATTCGGGTATAAATTAAGTTACGAATGACTATGAGCATTTTGAAGTTTACCAAAAATCATATGCGGCATAAATTCTTATGACGTACCGTGAGACACACAAACACATGCACACTTAACAATTAGTTATTTTAACATTTAAAACTCTATATCTTCCAAACCATAACTCAAACAATATATTCCTAATATACATATATTTTTATTTTTTAAATGTGAACAAAACAAAATCTACGAGTGATATTTTTTAGAGATTGTTTTAGGAACCAAACATTGTTGATTTTCTCAGGCTGATTTTGAAACCAAATTGTACGTATTTCTCCAACTGCAACATAGTCTAATTTTATTTTTTATTTAAAAAAATCAACACAAGAATCCACATATTTTTACAACTACAAAAAAGTTAGTTTTTTTCATCCATAATTAACATTTATTTTCACAAAATTATGTCATTAATCAATCAATAATCTATATGGTTTATTAGTCTAATAATTTGGTATCTTAAATATAATCTCATTTTGTAACATATTATGGCTAACTATAACTATTAATGAGCTACTAAATTCGGTAAACCATTTGAAAACGGTCTGATAAGATCCGTCTGAGATAGATCCGATAGTGTTATTGAGAAATCCACGAGCCAAAATTTTAACCATACCTGATTATTAGTCCAGATAGATTAGACTAGTAACTTAACGACTCCATCCCAAAAAAAATCTGAACCCATACCGAAACAGACCAATAACAGCCATTAGTGAAATTAATATAATTTTCAAGTGAAATAATGAGCCAAGACATAAATTTTGGTTTTTTACCTCCAATAATGAGGCCAAACGTGAGGTTGTCATAACAAGGTTAAGGCTCGCTAACATTTGTGGGCATAGAAGCGTAAAGATCTTTATATAATCTTAAAATATTATTCAACTATAGTTTGGGTAATTAGAAAGCTAAAAACCCTAATTCAATACTTGAAATAGTTTTGTAAACAAGCACCATCGTTTGATAGAGTGACATTATAATAAGTACCCATGACAAAAAAAAAATGCAACAGACGATGCTCTTTCTTTGTTGGCATGCACATGGATGGTCATCTTAGAAAACTATTTAGTGAATAGACATAATAGGTTTTTCTCTGTCTTTCAGAACCCAAAGTATGGTAACGGAGGATGAGAGAAATTGAAGGAGCCCTATTAAAGCATACATAACACAAGGAACTATAATATGATAACTTTGTGTAACAATTTTATTTTAATATGATATTTTTTCTAAAATTTATAGTTATAGATCTTAATAACCATTTAAGGAACTAGAATTTTAACATTTTAAATTAGTACATAATTACAATTTAATTTTATCTCAAATACGTTGATGTAAAATAATTTTTTAAGAACTTCGACGACTATTACATGAAATTTGATAATTTTCTCTAATTTTTTTTTTATTTTAATATGATACTTTTTTTGTTAGAAACTAGACTTATAGAAATTTGATATGAGAACTAGATCGAAACCTAGTATTGACTAAATAAAAATCCAAAATATTTGGTTTTCACCATGTTGAAACTCGAACTCTTAACCTTCACCAGATTGAAAATCAAGTCATGGACCAAGTTTGTATTAATTACTTAAAACAATATAAAATTAGACAAAAATAAAATGTTTTATTCTCGATATACCAGGAAAAATCTAACAAAAATTTTGAAAACTAATATTAATTTTTGTCTCGCATCCGATGGCTAAGAAAATTATATATTGCAAAAAAATAAATTTTAAAATATCAGATTTTTTTATTAGTATATAATTTTAAAATAATATATATAATATTTAAATACGAATAATCTAATATAGTTTGTAGCATCCAAAATTAACATTTTCAGATCACGATTTTTATTAATGGGTAAGTTACGTATAACCATTCGGGTATAAATTAAGTTATGAATGACTACGAGCATTTTGAAGTTTACCAAAAATCATATGCGGCATAAAATCTTATGAAGTACAGTGAGACACACAAACACGTGCACACATAACAAGTAGTTATTTTAACATTTAAAACTCTATATTTTCCAAACCCTAACTCAAACAATATATTCCTAAAATACATATATTTTTATTTTTTAAATGTAAACAAAACGAAATCTACGAGTAATAGTTTTTAGAAAAAAAATTTAGGAACCAAACATTGTTGATTTTCTCAGGCTGATTTTGAAACCAAATTGCACGTATTTCTCCAACTGCAACATAGTCTAATTTTATTTTTTATTTAAAAAAATTCAACACAAGAATCCACATATTTTTACAACTACAAAAAAGTTGGTTGTTTCATCCATAATTAACATTTATTTTCACAAAATTAAGTTTTGTTTTAATTTTTCACACAATCATATTTATTTAGCAACCAAAGTCTTATTTTCGCAAAAAAATTCTTCTTATTTACGCAACTCATTTGCGCGTAATTCTGTAACTGGAACACGCTTTATTTTTAGCAACCAAATTACACATAATTCCGTAACTCGAACACAATCCAAAAAAATTAAAAGTTTTTCCAACAAAAAATTGCACATACTTTTGCAACTACTAGAATGTTAGTTGTTTCATACCAATTAACACTTATTTTCCCACACAAAAGTTGTATTTTATTTTTTCTTACGATCATACTTATTTAGCAACCAAATTCTTATTTTTTAAATTATGTTATTCTTATTTAGGGAACAGATTTACACGTAATTCTGCAATTGGAATACGTTTGTTTTTTAGCAACTAAGTTACACATAATTCCATAACTTGAACATATTTTCTTTTTCCAGACTTACTTCGCAACACAATTACACAACTAAAAAATTAAAAAATATTTTTCATTAATCTAGTTCTGTTTATCTTAAAATAAAAAATGGAGTTTTCATATATTTTTTTGATCTGTGGTTTTAAATTTATGACATTTAAAAAACGGTTAAAAGATACATTGGACTACCAAGTGGTAATCTATAAATACTCATTTATCTTCAGCCGGTTATCTGTACTTTATCTAACCTTGGATGATTATTGGTAACTGAGTTTGATGTTGGATGATTATTTGTAGGTTATATTTTATTATTAGGTTAATGATTAAATTAGTTGTATTCCAATTAATCATTGATTCTAAATTAATTTTGCAAATTGGTATTCTTATTCCCTTAACTTGTCTAATTAAAATTTTATAAAACCAAACTTTCAAAAAATGTTATATTCTTAAACAATAAAAAACAATTAATGTGGTTATTATTTTCAAATGAAATATATATATATATATATATATATATAACTTATTCTAATCTAAAATTGTTTGATGTTATATAATTTTTTTTAATAATATACTAAGTGCATAAATTTCCATTAAAAGTCACTATTATAATTCAGAGTCATTATCAGCACTATTATATTAATAAGTGAAATTTACTAATACTGGTTAAATACAATTATCAATAACAACCCAAATTTTCAAGTTTATCTATAACCACCCATTACATAAAATCTTTTAACAATACTCATCAGGTATAAAAACAGAAAAATCAAGGAACTTTATTTTCTTCTTCAACTTGGGAATTCCATCTCTCTTTCTCTCTAACATTAAAACCTTCAAATTACAGACTTTTGCAAAAAAAAAGTGAATTCTGAAGCATTTTAGAACAAAACAACTACTAAATCAGCTTTTCACGATGAAATCACTCTATTTCGTTTTTAATTTTTCATTTTTTGTGCTCATAATTATATGTTTGACCTAATAACTATTCTTGTTTATTTTTTATTATTCATATATCTTTTTTATACAAAAAACATTTAGTTACCTATGAACTACTTGTGTACCTGTTTTAAATATTTTGGATAAATTTGTTTCTTATTTCATAATTGAGCTGTACGTATTTACGTGATCAAATGCAGTAAATTTCCTAGATTTAGTTTCTTTTATGTTTTTCTAACTAAAAAGACCTATTTTGCAACAAACTTTAATGTATTTACGCACCCAACTTACAGTCAGTTTCCAGATCTAGTTTTTATTCTATTTTTTAAAACCAAAAAACATTTTTCACAACCCAAATGAACGTATTTATGCACTCAACTAACAATTAATTTCAATACTAATCTACATATATTTTAACTTTGTAATGTAGATAAACAAAATACCAAAAAAATAAATATTCTCCATATTAGGAATTCTGTATATATTTAAGCTCATTTAAGAAACAAATAATGCTCATAAAGAATTAAATAATTTGAAGAATCTATTCGAACATTTAACTTCAGTCCTTTTTTGTGCCAGAAACTGAATTCGTACCCAAATTATTCACAATTACACAACCAAGTTACTCAAAAATGCGCAACCATATTTAACCCATCTAAACATGTATTTTCACAACACAATTGTATGTAATATTGTAACCACGGTTTAACAAACCTTTAGTTCTTTTTATTTTGTTGTCATAAGATATAGAACTAGACGAATACGTCATTAAACGAATTGAAGAACTCGAAACACAAACCAATGAACATATTAAAAAAGTGGAAGAATCAAATATTATTCTTGAAGATCGTGTTGAATATTAAAAAGGGGAAATTGATCTATTTTAACAACCATTCACAAGGAGATCTTGTGTAGAACAGAAGAAGATCGCGCATCAAACAGAAAAGCATAAAACTTGAGTTTATTTTTTAACTATTTTTTTTGTTAAAGTTGTATATCTTTAAACTACACTCTTTTTTTGTTTGGAGTATTAATTGTTTTTACTAGTTTATAAATATATTTTTATTTCACAATTGCAACCATTTATAATGTAAATTCGCAGCTAATTAAACCATAATTTCACACCCCAATTACAGTTATACTTTTTTCATAAGATATGTCTATTTACATAATCAAAATTGTTATTTCGGAACCAATTAAAACGTAATTACACAACTCATTATAAGGTTATTTTGCAACCAATTATAATAGTATTTTTTCACATCAACTCTCTAATTATGTAACCTGTTATAAATCAAATTTGCACCCAACTAACAAAGTTTACTTTCATAGCTAAAAAATGTATAATTCCAAATTGTTTAAGAAAAAATCATAAAAATAGAAAAATAATATCTAATTTTAAAAGAAAACAAAAACATTATATATTATATATTTTCTTTGATGCTCTTCTATTACGACCATATGTTATGTACGCGCTTTAATCTAGTAAACGAATCTTCACCTTGAGATAAAATATATTTCTTTTTAAGTCTTCCACTTCTCATCTTCAAGTTAGGTGGAAGAACCAATAGGAGATGTATTTGAACTAGAAGCTTCACCAAAAGTAGATAAAACCGGTATACCCCGATATGTAAGTTTTCTTATAAGAACTTGTACTATAGCATGACTCCACGTATGTCGAAGGAGTCCCTTGAATACTAAATATAACATCACAAACATGAGAACAAGTTCAAACTATTTTCACACCCAACTTTCACATAATTCCACAACCCTAACATAAAAGAAAAAAATTGTTATTACGCAGCCTAAGTAAAAAATGATAAAAAAATAACAAAACAGAAGAAAAAAAATCAATTGAAGATCAATAAACGACCAATAAATATAAAAAGAAAAAAAACTACACATGATGGCAGAAGATTTTAATTGAAAGAAAAGAAAATACTGATCTCAACTAAAAACCCAAATAATTGAATGGAAAAAAGAAAACAAAAATACCAACATTGTAACAACAAACCTAAATTACGAACGATATTAATGCTAACTACTAACCAGTGTTTTAAAAATCGTTAGAGGCTTACGCCTTGAGGCGCGCCTTGAATCGGTTCGATCATAAACCGAACAGAGGTGTACGCATTTAGTGATGCAGATGGTGCGTACGCCTTTTTAGTTAATGTGTTCGCTTTCAAACGAACGCCTCGAGGCAGTGAAAGGCGTACGCCTCGAAAATAACTTTAATATTTAGAGATAACCGACTTTTCATTGTTCTTTAATCCTTTAATCTGTATTGGTATGTCTTTTGTTTCTTCTTCTATTTCCTAATTTCACTATTTCATAAAAAAATGGTTGGTTTCTCTCATTTCACGATTTATAAGTGTGTTCTGTAATATAACTGATGAGTATATTTTATCTATCTTTTAATGGGTCCTAATTGGTTTTGGATGTTATATAGTATGAGTAGATTTTACTAATTCTCATTTTATAATAATAAATACCATTTGATTCTGGATGTTATATAGTATATATATTATGAGTATCTATAATTTATGTTTAGTTCTACGTATAGATATAGATGGACTTCTACATATACTGAAGGTTTAATTTATTATAGTAAGGTTTTATTTAATTTATGTTTTATACGTCCCGAGGCAACGTTCCGTCTTTTAAAAACCTACCGCCTCGAGGCATTGAAACATTACTACTGACAGAAAATAAAACGGATGGACAAGTAAATATATATTATTAAGATAAACCCTAGGAATGATATTTTTTTATATAAAAATTTTAAAGAGAGAGTTAGATTATATATTACGACTTTGGATTGAATCCCATCAACGAAAACTATAAAAAAGAAAATACTCTATAGAAAAGACCGGAATGTGAGAATAATAAAATGAAATGAAAGAAATGAGTAGAGGTACATGTTTATGAGGCTGGAAAGTGGAAAGAAAGAAAATGTGGTTAGAATCAATAGAGGCCCATCCTTCAGACTTCAGTAACATGCCAGTCACCTTGCCTCCTTCTATCAGACAACCTTCAATGTCTCCAACATTTCTTTAATCATCATATTCATTCATGCCTCCTCCTACTTTTCCTCTCTTCACCAATTACAACCCCTAACTTCTACTCTTTCTCTTTTCATCTATAATTACCACAATCAACCACTATTACTTTTATATTCAGTGTCCTGACAAAACTTTTTTTTTTTTCTTAAGTAATTAGGTTCTGATTTCGTTTAACTTATTAGTTAGGATCAATATATAAAACTATATATAAGAGTGGTGAACCACTAGTCTTTATTTTGATCCAAGCTTAATTATTTAATTAGTTAATTTAATCACCACTAATCTTATTCTTCCTTATCTCTTCTGTACAACTACTTCCCAAGGAAGAGGCCAATTTCTTTTGGAGTTTCTCTTCAATCAAATTAATTACTATACTCCTTGTCCCATGTAAATGATAATGATTTGCTCCCCCTCCCCACCGTCTAAATCATCAGATTAATCAAAAGTAGTGACACTTGTCATCTTTTTTATCATTATAATAAAAATCAAATACATTAAAAAAATCAGTCTGCTTGCATTTCTTTATATTTCTTTAAATCTATGATGGACTATATATCTAGATTCTAATAGTAAAACCAATTTGTTTTGAAATAAAATAAAAATAAAAAAGGTTTACATTTAACAATGATTTTAATTCTAAGAGAACACATGCTTGAAGCTCACTTCAAGATAATTATGTCGCTAATTAGCACAAATTATTTAATAAACCAAGATCTAAGTAAGTCACATGCTACCCATAGCCATAGAGATTTCTAAATTTTGAGTGGTAGAAATTCTAGATCTTATCCCTACAAGTCTTATCAAATCTATGGATAGAACTACAAGTACAACCAAACTAGTAAGCTTCTTGGTCTTGGATCAGATCGTAACTGGTTCCACGTTACTATGAATTACCAATTGTATTTTTTTGGCTAAATAATTCAAGAGTTTTTTAATCCGCATTTGTTTGTTTGTTTTTTTTAAAGAACCTGCAGCCGATATCGCCGTATGCAAAAATAAACCACATAAAATGACAGTTTCAAATTGAAATTGAAAAAAAAAATCGATTTTTTATCACAAACTCATCTACTTCACCGATTCGGCCGAAAGATTAGATCACTTTTCATAACAAATTGATCGGGTACTATAAATAAAATTGCAAATAAAATTTGCACAAGATCCAAAACTTAAGTCATGTTAAATAAGTTTGGGGGTAACCAACGCGTTTTCCGGCTTCAACTTCCATACCATTATAATAATTTAAGATCCAAATTAGTTTTTAATTAAAATCACATGATTTTTGTTAGATCATGCTAAAAGGTTGTTGAAATCTAAAATATATTAATTCTTTGTTATGTAAAGAGGGTGCTAAGCTAAGCTAATATATTCTTTGCTTAAGCAAAAAGAAAGCTTAATTACATTAATAATCACACGCATTATTTAATGAGAGTGTGCACGGATTTTTCCCTTGATCATCAATCCATCTATGGCTAATCTAAAGAATATTTATTATAAAAAGAAATGATGCGTCACCTCGACCGCAAACAATTTATTTTGTTGATAATATGACTTAATAACAAAATTTAACGGAATACCTTTGAGATGTATGTAAAGTGTTTGATTATGGAGAGACTGGTGGTTGAAAATTGTCCGAAAAACTTTTCGGCTTAACCACGTGAACAAGTTTGATTTCGGCTGAGGGAGAGTCCGGAGTTTGTTCAAGAAAGGGTACCTCGAATAATAGAGATTGGTATAAGCAAACATCGTCGTCTTTGCAATAGTAAACCTGCATGGAAAATGCAGATGCTTAGGTTGGTTCAATGCTAGTGTTTGTTGTGCTGGAGAAAGGTACCTTGCAACTAATTTTTGCTACAGATGGTGAAGAGGAAGATCTTTTAAAATGTAGTGTCGCTGATCCTTTAGGGGTTAGATTCCCATCCAAAGGATTGATAAGAACTGCATTTTCTGGCTCAATGTCGACGCTGAATTTACTGCGTGCTTCCTGCATTTAGAGTTACGATGGATAAACTTTTGACGAAGTTTAATACAACCCTGAAAAAATCCAGTTCTAGATACAGATTTAGACCTCAATGTAGGGGATACGACAGTCCAGCTATGAGGCCACGTCAAGTACTGGTGGCTAAATATTGTCTGACACAAACAGGCTGATCCTGGCCGATCCGGATAAAACCGGGTACGGAGAATTTATTTTCTCCAATTTTGAAATGAGTCAGGTTAGCTTTTGGACATATTGACACATATTGATCAGATTGCCGAAAATGATAAATACATGTCCTTTGTGTACATATACAATTTAAAAAGTCTTAGATTTATGTATAAAAAAACTCAAAAAATAAGTTAAAATCAGGTTGAGATTCGGTTAACGAGGTCTGATCCGGGTTATATCAAAATCAAATTGGGACAGACGTATGTGTTTAACATCCGGCTATGACATACTATTATTTACTTTAATATGTTGTCCGAACCTGTCCCCAGATAATTGCAACACCTACATACATATAACAATCGTAGGAGACAGACCTTAGAGAAATGGTATCCTTCAGGTACAGATAATTGCAAATTAAGATTGCCCTCGGCGGACGAACAACCATCAACATTAATTATCTGTGTATCAGCTGATCGTTTTCTGAGACGTTTGAAAGGTCTGGATTTTGGAGTCGGAAGAGGAACACCTTTTAGCTCAAAGGTATGAAGTTCTACTTTGTTCGTGTTCAAGTCTAGGTATCTGATAACGCTGTTGTTTGTATCAGCTATGAAAAATCTTCCTGTAATCACAATACACTATAGTCAAAACATGTCAACTGTGACATTCTGCCGTATTCGATGAGTATGTATATTCAGTAATGAAAGTATTACCATTTTCTGCTTCAATGATTCCTGCTGGTTCTGAGAGCTGCAATAATAGGATAAACAAGTGACTTAGATGATGCAAAAGCAAGTATAATAGGAGTGGTAAAATTCTGTCCCACCGGACCTATTAATTTTGTTTAATCTGTGAAAAATTAGATATAGACATGAATTTTATAATAGAATTCCGAATCCGGTCCAGGTCTAGAAATTTGAACAACTATGTTACATTTTGGCGCTGCAAAGTATCAATATGGTTCGTAACCTGTGTCTGGAATAAATAATTGTTTTTCCAAAACATAGGTTGAAACCACGTCGGATCTGCTTAACCAGGTTGTATCAATAAAAATGGGTTTGGATTTAGATGTGACCAAAATCCGCATTGGGTTTAGGTATCACAGACTACTATGCATCACAAAGTTTTGTCTGACCCGTAGGCAACCCGAAAACACACATGAAATGCAGTTCTATTCAATACGATCTTGAAGCATAGCAAAACTGAATGGTTTTTACGCGACTAAATCTGTAAATAATTCCTAAGATAAGTCGAAACCATTTGGTGGTTCGATGTATATATTGTTGAAATTTTTTACTAAATGAGGTGATTGGAGTTGATCCAGAAGACGAGTCCGGATCATCGGAGTTGACCTAGAATCAAAGAGTAAATCTAGTTATAAAAAATTCTGTCATCCAACCTGCGCTTTTGAAGCCTCTCCATCCTTGAAACCTGCTTTTCCTGTTCCTGCTATAGTTGTAACCTTTTTACTGGCAGGATCGAGCTTCTTGATCTATTAAAACAAAAATCACGTGAAGATTTATACATAAAAACAATACTTTTCTTGTGACATAATCAAATTACCTTGTGATTATAACTGTCAGCTACATATATCTGGCCATCTTTACCATATAAAACCCCAAGCGGGTGTTGAAGAAGGACTTCAGCTCCTACACCGTCATGGTCGCCAAACTGCATAAACCAAACACTGGAATTAAGACGAGGGACAATTATTTTGTAACCAAAGCAGATTTCTAGTGCCCACTACAAATCACCTTAAACAAATTATCCGCGAAATAAGGGTCGCCACCAGCTAGCAATCTTGACCCTCCTGTTTTTAGATCAAGAGCTCGGATTGAACTACTCTCACTATCAGCAATGTAGACCTCCATCAAATCTACAGCAAATCAAAATATTATACTATTGTTGTCGCAGGTTATCTAAAGTAGTTTTACTTATCTTTGATTCTATAAACTTAAGTGAAATAAAATGCTTTTCTCATGTTTGGTGGCACATAGATATACAATGGAGAAAATTAGTGCTAGATATTAGTTTTTAAACTTCGAAGTTGTTATAAGCCGAAACTCTTTACAAGTACATGTAGTTGAAGCAGTCCAATATTATTACCTGGACTAAGTGATACACCCGAAGGTTGCGCAAATGATGTGGTTTTATAGCTACCATGAAAAAGAAAAGTGAATATAAGTACGAATAAAAAAATAGTGTCATGAATATCATCACTCATATGCACAGCAATAATCTACAGTATACCTTGGACCGTTCAGGTTTCTCTCGAAACCATCACCACTAAAACATTTCGTAACCCCATCAAGTATATTGTGTTCCCAGATTTGGTGTTGGCCGGCCATTGCTATGTAAATTGTTTCTTTTGCAGGGTCAAAGCATACATCCCATGGAGAGTTAAGGAGCTAGAAACAAAAAAAATCAAATCTCAGAATTTCAACATATAATATATTGGATTGCAATATTGCTCAATCTTGCCTGGGAAGTTCCTTTTCCTCCTCCTACGTAATCCGAACCTTTTGTTCCATTTCCAGCCAAGGTTCTAACAGTTTCCTTGACAAAATCGATCTCCCTATGTATACATGAAACAATTAGAACCGATTCAAAGTTTCCTATACCAGGTTGATGGAACACTTTTAATACTTGTGCATCCAAACAACTAAAGAATTTCCTATTTAATTTTCAATTTTCAATTATTTTGTTTACTTAAATTTTTTAAAATCCAAACAGCGCTTAAGAAAAGTCTATGGAGTCATGACTTACCTCAAAGCATGGTTTTCGGTATCTGCGACATAGAGGACATTTTTCTTTGCATTGTAAGCCAGTCCCTATATAAAGCAGATAACAAAAGCCAGGTTGTTAGTTTATGGTTTAACTAATTCACATACATATAGGGTACCCTAGATTGAACTTCACTTTTCATACCTGAGGACGATTAAAGGTGGCATCATCGAAAGAACCATCACGTAGCCCGTCCTCGCCCGTGCTACTAATTTGGACAATAAAATTCCCATCTAAATCACATACAACCTGCATACATAGTAATAACAAAGGATTAAACCAACCAAGAAAATATATTGTCGTGATTTAATTATTGAACATACACAACTACTGCATGCATAGATAAGTGCAGGAAAGAGAACTTACTATTCGATTATGGTTGCTGTCCGAAATGAAGAGCCGATTGTTAAGCACATCAATTGCCAGTTTGCCGGGGAATTTCAAAGGTGATGTTAACAGACGAGGATCATTATCTTTCTCCAAATGCAGCGGAAGTGGAGTGTCTTCGAAGATGTTCTTGTCACTGTAATACAAAAGAGCCGCCTCCACTATATTGTCCAAATCCTTTATGATAATTACAAGATTCATATATTATTTGCCTTATTTGTTCACAACTTCCCATTTGAATTACTTGAATATAAAGTTGTAAGAAATGGTTTAACAGAGTAAATCACTACCTGGCGGCGGCCTTCACCAGCTATCTGTGCAATGAGCTTACCATTGGGTGCAACAATGGCGAATGTCGGCCACGAGTTGACACCTATCTCCCTCCATAAGTACATATCGCCATCATTTACAACCTTATTTATCAAAAAAAATCACTTCAGATTTAATTTGAGAAGAAACAACAGACATTTAATTAGGTTAAAGTTTCGGTTTTAAGAGAAAGATTGAGTTCTATATACAAATTCATGTAAATTAGCCAACAAAATCCTTTTTTTATGGCAAAAATATAGTAAGATATATAAAGATTCCACTTTAACTCAAGGGCTAAATATTAAACAAATTACTGGGTGGGTTATCCCGTATCGTAACACTGCGTTGCGGATGGCTTCTAAGTCCTTTTCATTATCGAACTTAGCTGAATGTACTCCCACAACCGTGAACTGTACGGAAAGACAAAACATTAAAGAGTTTCAAGGAAGAACCATCACCAAAAACTCATACAATGTGCTAGCCAAGACTGAAACATACTACGATAAACTGGAGATAGTATCAAAGAAACCTTACTGGCTTATCTTTGTACTTCTGCTCCAGATACTCTAAATCGGGTAAGACATGCATGCAATTTATGCAACAGTAGGTCCAGAAGTCTAATACCACCACTTTTCCCTTCAAATCCTGCTTGCAGCATTGAAAGAGTAAGAGTAGATGGATATGTAAGCAGACATTTCAACAAAAGATGCTGTTTTCTTACTACATTTTAAACTTATATTATTTGTTCGCTTATAGAAACCTTTTTCTCAGACGCAACAGAAACTTACCCTGCGAAACTGAAGGGGAGCAGTATTAAGCCAGTCAAGTTTTGCTGGAAATTCCGGGACAATCGATGTTGTTTTCCTAAAACATTACAAATGACACATCATTTACTTAGTAACAAGTAACAACCATAATTAACGACTTGTTCAGAAAAACTGTATTATTGATAGTAAGTAAAATTTCTTATTACTTTTTCTCCAGATCAGATATATAGTTCACATATTGTTGGATTCTTGCAGTCCTCGCGTCACCTGTAGTCAATACAATATAAATTTGATAAAAATAAGCAAATTGATTAGTTTATATCTCTATATCAGACCTATCTTGTACAAGATCCTACAAGACTATATATGATATAACCTTCACTCTTTCCAAAAGTCAGACTTCCTGTTCCTAATAAAGAATTCCAAATTCCTTTTGGCGATGCATACTGAAATGCCTGCACATACATTACACATTACACGCGAAATCAGAATTACAAAATTAAAATTGTTAGAAAGCCAGATCTATATTTATAAATGGCAAATCAATTAAAAGGTTATGTTTTGAATATTATTGCTGCTGAAAAATAGCTATAAATTAACTTTGTTATACCTTCCGGTTTGTGACGATGAAGTATAAACACGAAAGAGAAACACCTAAACTTCCATATCTCAATATATCTCGCCGAGATCCCTGCAATCTGTTCACAAATTATTTCTGCAGTCTCAAGCTAAATCTAAGAGAGGAATTTAGAAATACTTTTCTATCATGTTAAATGTGTTCACCATAACCAAACAAGAACTCAAGTATAACCACTTTAACTAGTAAAAGACTCAATATATAGCAGCTGCACATAACCCCTTATTTCTAGCTGCAAGAAACGGACAAATCAAAGCTATGATAAAGAAGTTGATTTCACAACAAGATATGGCAAATATATATACATAGAATTGTTATTTTCTTTTACGAAATTTACCAAATTTGTTCCTTCGGAATTTTAAACATTGAACCTTACCCCGCAAAAGATAAATTCCCATCTGTTGTAGAAATTGTAGCCTCGGCAGAATCAGTAAGAGATGGAGTCTCTCCTATCTTCACGTCTGCAAAATTTATCTTGCATGAGACGTCTAATTTAATTCAAAAGCTTCTTACCTCTCTCAATCACCATAGTAAAATCATGAGATTTTTATAGTTAATTAAAAGATGAACATGTAAAGTAAAGTTACACAGTGCATAACTTTATGAAAATGAATTTCTTAGTGTTGAGTCTGCATAATAAATAACAAAATTGCGATTGAAGAATATTAATCAGTTAACTATATCCAATACATCAGAAGTCTCTAGCTTATAGTTCATAAAATATGGCACATCGCTCAGTGATTCTACACTGGAAAATGACATTCGAAGCATATTCTCAGGATTATACGGTATCGCCACCTGTGCCACCGTTGAGAATGTCACCAATTGTAATATTTCCGATCTCTTTCCTTATGAATGATGGACCGGCCTCTTTTAAAGCCTCTTCTGATAATGTAGTTGTCACAGCTATGCATCTGAAATCAAAATTACGATCCTTACACCTTTACAAACTGTTTATCTAAAGAGCTTTTATAACCAAAAGAGAGATAAAAATTTGAATTATTACAATCATCTTTACCTCATATTTGCAGCTTTCGCAGCCTGGATACCGGCTACTGCATCTTCAATAACAACACACTAGGAAACAATAAACACGGGTATATTTAGTGATTAAATCATCAAAACAATATACTGGAATATACTGGTTTACCTCACTGGGGGGAACATTCAAGTTTTTTGATGCTGCTAAGAAAATATCCGGAAAAGGTTTCAGGTTTTCGAAAGCATCAGCAGAAACAATTGTATCAAACCTGCAAGAGACTGAGATCATAGTAAGAACCAAAACCATCTGATCCTGAATTAGCGAGATTAACTACTCAAGCATTTCAGTGACAGAAAATTAAGTAAAGACTTATTGACTTACATAGAAAATGGTAGAGCAGCGGCAGCCAAATTTGCGTCAACTTTGACACGGTCAGCGCTAGATGCAACAGCAACTTTCAACCCTTTGCTTTTGCACTATTATGGGTATAAAACAACATTCACTCACTATATAAAAAAAAATGAAAACATTGTTGGCTGTTGTATGTACCTCGAGAATCAGTTCAAGGGCACCTGGGAATCCTATTCCGGAACCTGGTTTTGCATACTATATGCCGAAAAAAAAACAAGACTATATAGAGTTAATAACTTTTGTAATTGACTTTCTTAATCTTTTGTTTTAGTTCATCAATTACCTTATCAAGATAAATCTCAAAGAATCTCTTCTTTGCTGCTTCAGTGTCAAATCCTTTGACACCCTTGACCGAAGCAACTCCTCCTAAAAACTTCGCTTCACCTAGTTCATCAGCGCTCAATAATATCAATAACTAGCACGGTACAGTAGAGAACAACATAACATTAATTTCAGCAGATCACTCCATTTGAACTCTATTACAAGAATATCTAACTAAGACTGAATTCTACCCCTAAATGAGTCCAAATTTGGTACAAGAATCAATATATACTTATCAGAAAGACTAATTTAAATAAATTATTTGACCTTTTCCAGTAAAAGGGAGGAAATCATCTGGAGTGACTTGGACTCCCATTTCAGCAAAAACATCAACGGCTGCGATTCTAGAGAGTTCTTCGCTGTTACAGAGCACACCATCCATATCAAAGAGCACGGCAGATACTTTTCCCCACTGGGTTACTACTTGGGCTTCTAGAACATTCTTCTCTTCCTCCATTTTTAGAGAAGCTTTAACCGGTGTTTTGGGGGAAAAAGAGATGTTCTTCTGTCTGAATTGGAAAAACGAAATTGTTCTCGAGATGGATGAGAGAGACGGGAGTCTTGCGAGGGAGATAGAAGATGAAGATGAAGATGACGATGACAATGAGAGCGGAGAAATTAGTTTCAAAGCCATGGAATCCGTCTTTCTCTCTCTAGAAGTGGTGGTTTAATTCGTTTGTGGCGGGTGTTTATTAACCGTATATTATATTATATCAAAGGTTCTTCGATATATGATAACGTCGTGTTTCACTAATTTCGACTTATCGGCCAAAACTAAGTGCTGGGTATTTTGGTCCAAGCAGCCAATATGGGGAAGCTGTTTTTTCCTTTGGATTTTTTATTTCATAAAATGATTTGAACTTTTTAAAATAGTTGATTTTTTTTAATGAAGAGGATTTCAATTGAAGAAAATAACAAGAGCAAGCCCTTGATTGTAAATATTACAAAAATTGAAATAGAACCTAAACCCTAATTTCACACTGAACCATCTTCTTCCCCAATTCCATCAAACACACAAACCCTAATTTCTTAATCTGAAAGCCTTAAGTATCCACAGTTCAATTTCTCCAAAAGAACAATTGCTTTTATCTTTGATGGAGCATTAACCCTATCAAACTCCATCTCACACTGATTCTTCAAAACCTCCTTTGCTACCCAATCCGCTCCTAAATTTTCTTCACGAAAAACATGCTTCAACACCATTGAAGACTTGATAAGAGATCTACAGCATTTTAACAATGGCTCAAGGAACCAAGGAGAGTTACCATACTGAATCAATCTCACCAAAACCATGGAATCTGTATCAATGTCAACTCTTCTGAACCCCATTCTGTCACACAAGACCAAGCCGTCTAAGAGAGCACGAGTTTCAGCAATTAAAGGCGAAGCTTTACCATAAATCTTACCAACACCAGCAACAATGTCGCCATTACAGTCTCTCAGCAAAGCACCACCACCGGCTTCACCATTAGAGGTACAACTTCCATCCACATTTAGTTTGTATCTACCAGATTTGGGGCTTTTCCATTTCAGAAACAAAGGTCTGTTTCTGAGCTTGAACTGATTCACACAGCCTACAACTGAGCCTTCATTTATAAACTTGCCCCAATGTTTCCTCTGTAAGACATTAGCATGATCCAGGCTAGAAAGAATCATAAGAACGTGCTTGATGATATAGCTTGAGTTCACATTATCATTACTGATCTTTTTCTTGTTTCTTGCAGCCCAGATTGACCACAAGATGATAGCAGGAAGAATACTGAGGATGTCACATTTTTTGTTAGAAGCCCAATACCATCTCATCACCATGTGAGGCACAGTCATGTAAGTATTGATTTGAATTCTAAAAATATTGCTGAAATACTGCCAAACTGACCAAGCATTTTGACACTGCACAAGAGCATGATTAGTAGACTCTCCATTATTGCAAAAGACACATTTAGAAGCCAGATAGAAACCTTTCCTTTGCATAGCACTGTCAGTAGGTAGTCAGTCATGAAGAACCCTCTACAAGAAAAAAGAACACTTCCTGGGGGTTACAGCATTCCAAGTCCTGTCATATAGACTGGAGATACTGCACTTAGATCTGATCTGATTGAGAGTATCCTTAACACTGAAAGTACCATTCTTAGAAAGGGACCAAAGTAGAGTGTCTTCACTATTAGTAAGTCTGACCTCCCTTATCTTGCCAATCTCAGTAGATGTAACCATAGAATTAAGCTTGACAATATCCCAAGAGTTCTCAAGCCAAAGGTCCTTCACCAAAACATTATTATTGTCCCACAGATTCCTTCTATCCCTATCATTAGCAATACTTATAAAAGAGCTTTTAGAGCACCACTTCTCATACCAGAAAGCAATGTTACCTTTCCCCGGATGCCAAAACATGAAATCCTCAGTAACTGATCTAACATTAAGAATTCTAGACCAGACTTTAGATTTCCTTTGAGGAGCAATAGCTAGGATAAGGTGAATGTTATTAGTGCAATAAATTGACAGCATGTATCTGGCCCACAGGGAATGCTGAGATCTAAAATCAAACCATAACTTCATTGCATAAACTTGCTGCAAGTCTTTAAGTCTTCTAAGATTAAGACCGCCTTCTCTATATGGCTTGCACAAACGATCCCAACGAGCCCAGATAATAACCTTCTTGTCTTCTTTTGTTCCCCACGGGAATTTATTACAAAGAATCTCCAACCTCTGAATGATGCCAACAGGGAGAGCAGTATGCTGAATGAAGTAGTTAGGAAAGGCTAGAAGAACAGACTGAATCAACTGGAGACGACCAGCAAAGGATAACTGAAGTTTGTCCCAATCCATTAGCCTACTTCTAACCTTATCAATAATGCTTTCATAATTAGCAACTCTTGTATTATTAGCAATGACAGTACCCAAATACTTAAAAGGCATGTAAGAATGTTTAAATTTCCATATATCTTCAATAATATTGAGTTGATGAACAGACATTTTGTGAGAAACAATAAGCTTAGACTTAGCTGTATTAATCTCCTGACCAGAGACACATTGGTAGTGGTCCATGATAGCTTTAGAAGTCTCCATAGCATACTCATTTCCATTAGTAAACAGTATAAAATCATCAGCAAAAGCAGAACAAACAACATTCAACTTGCTCCTTGATTTGAATCTAAATCTGTGACCTTCATCACTAATTAACAAGTTAAAGCTTCTAATCAAATACTCCTCATCAAGGATAAAGAGACTCGGGGATAATGGATCCCCTTGTCTTAAGCCTTGAGTATTTAAAAAGTAGCCAGCCATCTCACCATTAACAAGTACAGAAGATGAGACATTACCAATGCAGCCTTCAACCAGCTGAATAACATCATTACTAAAGCCAAACATCTTAAGAACATCAAACAAAAAGCCATGTCTGAGATTGTCAAAAGCCTTTGTCATATCTGTCTTGATAATAACATTACCATCCTTCTTATTACTGTCAATATCAAAGCAACGCTCTTGAACAAGCAGAATCGAATGCTGAATAGATCTTCCCTTAACAAACCCTCCTTGCTCAGCAGAAATGAGTTTAGGAAGAATGTCAGAGAGCCTGTTATTAATAACCTTACCAAGAATTCTTGAGAAAACAGTAGTAAGACTAATAGGCCGAAATTCTTTCCAACTATTAGGATTGTCCACTTTAGGAATTAAACAAATTAAGGTAGCTTTCACACCTTTAGGTAAAACATGCCCAACAAAGAAAGCTTTAACAGCAGTACAAAGATCCATTCCCACAATATCCCAGCAATGCTTATAGAACTCACCATTAAATCCATCTGGACCAGGATCCGAATCAGATTTCAATCCTTTCACCACCCCATAAATCTCCTCATTATCAGGTACTTTAACAAGAGAACTATTATCATTCATAGTGACTAAGGAAGGAATTACCTCATTCAACCTGAAGTCAATATCAGCCCTCATATCATTTGCCAACAAGCCCTTAAAGTAATCCACAGCAGAAGCCTTCAGACTATCCTTATCTGCTAACCAACTATCCCCCACCTTTATTCTGTCAATCCTATTTCTCTTCAACCTTTTCTTCACAAACCCATGATAAGCAGCCGTATTCCTGTCAGAATCTTTCAACCAAGAAGCATGAGCCTTCTGCTTCCAATAAATCTGTTCCCTATCCAACAAGAGCAGATGGTTCTTCTTAGCATCATTTAACATAGCCTTGTTAACCTCATTGAAAGCATTCTGAAGAGCAGCTTCACAAATATTAATAGTATCTTCAGATTTCTTAATAGCTTCAAAAACATTGCCAAAAACATTCCTGTTCGAAGACCTTAATACAGACTTTAACCCTTGTTGCTTAAGCCAAAAGACCATGGTGGGATTTGTCACATCAGCACTGATAAGCTCAGACCAACTCTCCTTAACCACATCCAACAAGCCATCATGAGTAGTTCACATGTTTAAGAATTTAAATGGAGCCTTAGACCTTTCCAACTTAGACGAGATCTTCACCACCATTGGACAATGATCAGAGCAGCTACGAGCAAGATGAGTAACAGAAGTAAGATCAAAAAAATCTAACCAAGCATTGTTATAGAGAACACGATCAAGTCTCCTCCACTTCTGACCGTTAGACCAAGTGAAAGGACAGCCACTGAAACCAGCATCCAAAAGCTCACAATCTAGAATAAGATCATTAAAGGCATCCATACCTTTTTGATTTACAGTAACACAAGACAACTGCTCATTAATACTAGAAATAACATTAAAGTCACCAAGCAAGATCCATTCATGCTGAACATCAAGGTTTCTAATGGAATCCCAAAGAACAACACGATGCTCATTCTTGCATTTAGCATAAATAACAGAAACATCAAACACCTTATTCAAGGAAGGATGAGTGACTTTGAGATGAACCATCTGATCAGAATCCAAAACCATGTCCACAAAGTAATCATGATGCCAAAAAAGCCAAATCTTGTTATTCACATTAGACAGAAACCCTTTAAGCTTTAGCTTAGCAACAATAGAACACATTCTATCAGATTTAACCAATGGCTCTTGAATAGCCACAAAACTGACCTTATAAGATTTAACCATCGACTTTAACCTTTGAATAGACTCTTTGCTTGCAAGACCTCTTGCATTCCAATTCAACATAGCTATAGTCATGACTCAGGTTAATGGGGCCTTTTCAGCTTCATTATTTTTGAAGATACAGGACCCTTTGTAGCCCAGAGCTTTGAAACTTTCTTAATCTTTTTTGAGTCATTTCTATCTTTCTCTTCTTTGTTCTTAACAGGAGAAGTAGGCAGACTCCCCTCATGCCTTGGAGAATCATGAATCTCCTCACTAAGAACCTCAAACATATTTCTTTTATCCAACAATTTCAAGGCGTCTATCATATCCTCTTCATGGGCTTGAACAGAACTGTCTTCATTATTTTCAACAGGATTCTCAACCTGAATAGAACTACTATCCTCTTCCAACCCCTTTTGATCAAGCTTCCCCTTCCACATACCTTTATCCACCACAACAGATTTCAACCATCTAGTATTACTTCTACTATTAACAGAACATTCTTTAAACACTTTCTCAACTAACTTATCTTTATTCACCTGATCCTCAACCTCAACACAATTACCATATTCCCTAGGACTGTTATCTTTATTCTTTTCAAGAAGCTGCGAAGAAGATAATTGATCAAGCAGACCTGAACCAACAAGAACTTCCATATTCAGATTAACATTCCTATTTGCCTCATCATCAACCTTCAATTTTTTACAACTATCCTTCGAGTGACCAATATGAGCACAGCTACAGCAATATAACGGAACTTTGTCATACTTCAAATCAATCTCATAACAATCCTCTTCACCAAACTTTAACTTCACTTTCTGAATCAATGGCTTAGAAATATCCATCTCGACCCAAACTCTACAACAATTCTGTCTGGCCCTATTTACAGATGGAACCCAAATATTTAAAGGAGTACCCAAAACCTTCGCCACCTCACTGATTGTAGAATAATTAAAAAGAAATTATGGAATATTAGGCAAAGAAACCCATAACGGAGTGAAGGGGCATTCCAAATTCAGATCAAAACCAGGCGTCCATTTCAACAGACGCATTGTTTTATTCCCCAAAGCCCAAACGTTCCTAGACCATAACTTCTTCAGATCATCGACCATAGAAAATTCGATAAATACGTGTCTGAAGTCCCAAGCAGAAAGATTTAAAGAACCACCAAAGTTGAATTTGGCCAAAAACTTTCTAATAACGTCCAAGGAAGGCCTGCCAGAAGCAAATTTTGCGATCAATGTATGTTTAGAAACCTGCAACAGCTTATTTTTGTCCTCAAGATCAAAATTAATAATCGGAACGTCATCAACCATCGAGACAGAAACGTTTGAATGATGAACCTCTGTTTTATCAGACTTTAACAGATTTGCATACAAAACCTTCTGAACCTTATCATCTTTATCCTTGTGCGATTCTTCAAACACAGGATTTAGAAACATGTTGCAGTCGTCCTCGTTGCCACCAGAGTTCTTCAACCCCTCTCCCTCGACTCTAATATCTCCAGCCTTCGACATTTTCCTAAGTATAGGAAATTCAACTGTCGAATCAATCTCCAAAGCATTACTCATGATCGAACAAGGGAAGAAATTCAAGAAGAATCAAAGAAATGATGTTAAAAATTTGAACTCTGTTCTTTCGCAAGAACAGAGCTTCTTGAGAGAGATTTTTTCATCTCCTCTGTTAGGATCCAACTAGATTAAGTAACTTTTTAAAATAGTTGATAGTTGTTATTACTATATTATTTTTACTTTACTATTAAATTTAACTTTGATGTCATCAATTAAATAGAAAACCCTATACTAAAAAATACATCATTATCCCATTTTTAATCCAACATATATGATTTTATCTTCTAAAATTAATTCTAAAACAAAAAACTTCAATTTTATTGAAAATTAATCATGAAAAATCAAAAAATCCAAACCAAACCAGAGAATAAAACTCAAACAACAAACAAGGTAATTTAATCCTTTTTTACGTTTTACAATACTGTGACTTGAAAATACCACTTCGAAACTGTTGTTTTTGGAGCTAATACCGATTTCTGCATTTCTGAGCGATACGCAACTGATTACGAGAGAGTGTCTCGGAATCAGTTGTTTAAACAAAAGCAGCTAATTCTGAGACAAAACAACTGATTCCGAGACACCCTCTCGGAATCAGTTATGTATCGCTCAGAAATGCAGAAATCGGGATCGTTGACTACATATCATAAGGAAAATCCGAGAAATTCTTGAACCTAGAAGATCCGACGTCATTCTACCCATAGAGAAAGCTAAACTAAAGGTAGAGGTAGTAAACGTGCTAACGACAATTCAACGAAGAGGGAATTATCGGGATACGAATATGCAAAGCTAGGCGATAGTGCGAAAACACCGTCGTATGTAAGTGATATTTCATTGGCTTCAATCCAAAACACTGTTAGATCATTACTTTGTCAAACAAAAAGTACACCAACTGATCCAAATAAAGCTACACCAAGTGTACCAAAGAGTACCAAGACTCGTAATACTCCTAAGAATATCAATTCTCGAAAGGCAAAAACTCCAAGCGATACGACAATATTTTCGCAACACTTCCCCAAATATTTACGTTCATTCATCTCTGAATGCAAGAATGTGGGCTCAGATGGTCATTGGGGTTTTAGAGTCGTCGTCCATGGACTTTATTATGACAAAAATGCCTGGCCGCATGTTAAGACCGCACTAAAAGAATAAATCTTATCGGACTTACCTCTCTATGACAAACTTTACGGTGGACGTGAAAGGGTTGATGTTGAACTACGGTGCCTAGATTGATATGCCTTAATTTCCCCTTATAGCAATTGGATGACAATTCCAGACATTTGTTATGTGATTGCTAATGCTTTCAAATGCATCATATATACAATTGCCGACGGTATTACATATGCGTTTCCACCGCTAAAAGGTGTTTCGCCCCATATGAACGAAAGAAAAGAGATTGACATCGCTCACGTATATTAGCGTACGAGTACATTTCAACTACTGCATTTGTTATATTATTTCATACTAGTATACTAATTGATTTTATTTTTTAAAGGTTACCATATCTCCGGGTGGACTGTTGCCATTAGTTTACCCGACGTATATCCAACATGTTTCCAAAGAAGCTAAAGGGTGGTTTCCGCCCTTGCAAAGAAGGATTTCGTCCTTTGTTGGTATCCAACCTCCAAAACCTCCAACTACGCGAGAACCACAAGTGGCGAATTTAACGATTGATTAAAAGAGGGGACAATATTTTTATGTTAATTTTGTATTAAGATTATTTAACTTGTTAAGTTGGTGACGTGTTAGTGACTTTGTAAATGAATATTTTTATGTTAACTTTGTAATAAGATTATTCTGCATCTCTAACGTAAATTCCAAAATTAAAATAACTTGTTAACAAACGAAACAGTTACAAGGATAACATTCAAAAATAAAACATGTGCGCCGATAATAAAAAAAGAACCTTACACATAGATAGCGTAAACTTTAAATATAGCAACCTCTCTCTGCTTCTTTGAAATCTTCGCTAAAGGCTTTCTTGTACATAGAAACCTCTCTTTTGGTTGTGATGTGGCAGCGAATATTATTCAGTTGGTCTTTGGTTATTTCATCGGTCATAAAACTCTTGTACAACTCGACCGCAACTTCTCGTTCTTCCGGTCGAAGGTTGAAAACCTGGTATGTTCTTAGAGACCTTAAATATTTCCACCTTTGTTTAATCTCCTGCATACCGCGCGAAGATTTTTCTCCCATATAGCGGTCGACCCCCATTAGGTAGAAGAACTTACAGATCAATTCATCCCAAAACTTGCCATGTTTCGGCCCTCCAACTAGCTTGGCAGCTTTGCTGAGATATTCATCTTCAATATCATTCCACATGAAGTCCATTATTTAGTGTTTATATTGTTGTTCAAGTAGAGTTAACCTATTATTTATACAAGTGCTAAAGATAACGTAATCCAATGGGACGAATCAGATATCGACATGTGATAAGGATTGTGTAATCCATAGGAGCCAAATACATAGCATCTTTATCTTATCCAAACACGTGAAGAGTGTAAAGTACATAACATCTTTTTAAAAAAAATCAATTCTGAGATGTCATCTCGGAAATATGTGCACCTACTTCACCTACTGCACCTAACGTGATTTATTAATCGGACAGAAGAAATGCACCTAATTCCGAGATGTTATCTCGGAATCAGGTGCTTGTCATTTTTAAAAAAAATACACTTAATTCTGAGACAACATCTCGGAATCAGGTGTATTTTTGTAAAAAAAATTACGCTTAAATCCGAGATACCTAATTCCGAGATGGCATCTCGGAATTAGGTGCATATCTTCTGTTTGTATTAACAATGGTGAATTTTTATGATTTTGTCTTAAAATGAAGCAACATAAGCGACAATAAGAAACAGCATCCGTAAAACAAAGAAACATCGTCCGATAACATACATTGTCTAAAAAAACATCATCCGTAAAACAAAAAAACATCATTCATAAAACAAAGCAACATCATCTGTAAAACAAAACAACATCAACGGTAAAACAAACCAACATAAATGACAAGCAACAAAGCAACAAAAAAACATATTCATGTTGTATACGCCTAGCTTATATGAATGCAATGTTTTAAGGCGACACGACACTCTTCACCGGTCATACCCTCCACATATTCTTCGTAAGTGTCGAGAATTTTAGTATAACCTCCGGTGATATTATCATGATGAAACCCTAAATTAGAATACAAGGAAATAAAATAAATACATTAAAATAAAATAAAATAAAATCTTAATATAATCAGATTTGATTTAAACAATATAAGATATTTGAATAAAATAAAATAAAATAAAAAAGTTTGTGTTTGGACCTTTTGGGCTACATCAGGCCTGCTCTATTGATACTGCAAATGCCAAAACAACATTATACTGCGACACAAAGTTATTTGCCAATATGTAAGTTTTTTAAAAGTAAAATTGTTTGTAATCTCTACACAAAGTTATTTGCCAATATGTAAGTTTTCTAAAAGTAAAATTGTTTGTAATTCCTTTGGTGGCCTGAAATTTTTGAAATCAATTTTTATTTTACATTTTAGGGTCCAACGAAAAAAGGTGAGCCAAATCACATTGTAGTGCCTCATTGTCATCAATATCATTATCTTTAATGATCATAACATCTGCATTAGGGATAAAATAATTTTCCATGCACTCGTACATCTAATAGAGAATGTATAATCATGATTATTAGCAAGGAAACCAAGTGAAGTAATAACCGTAGAGAATTTTCAAACCAGGCGCGAGGAGGTTGTTTGAGACCATGGTTGGTGAGAAAAATGTGAAAGATGAGTCATGTAAACCATCTCATGAAGATCACCATTTAAAAACGCATTTTTGACATCTAGTTGGAAGATCTTCCACTAGCGAACAAATACAACCGGAATAAGAGTATGAACTGTCATCATTTTTTCCACTGGAGAAAATATTTCTTCATAATCTATACCATACTTCTGCGAATATCATTTTGCTACAAGACGAGCCTTATATCTTTCAACAGACCCATCAGACTTTGTTTTAATTTTAAAAATCCATCAAGAGCCGATAATATACTTATCGGAAGGAGTTTTCATAACATTTTTAAAGCAAACAAGATATGAATACATAATTAAAAAAATTTAAAAAATAACAATCGAAAATGTCTACATTATCGTTTTTTAAGGTAAAAGATACTACCATCTATACTTATTTTGATCCGATAATACTAAGATTCGTTAAAGGGTTCAAATTTTTATTTGGAAATATAATACATAATATATTATAGTTATTTGTACATTTAAGTTTTTACATTTTTTTTTTCAATGTCATTTTCTATTTTCATGGATCATATCGAAAATCTAATAAGTATGAAGACTCTTAAGACAATTTCACCTGACAAGAACTTCATCACAACTACGCTATGATGGTGGTGAGATTATTTGATTCTCCCCATAAATGTAGTATATTTTTTCGCATAATATCGTAAGAGCATTTACCGAAGTCATTCATTGTCGTCGATATTTTGTCGACGGCCAATGTCAAGTATTCATCTTGGTCGAGATACAAAACTGTATTGTAAATCTAAGGTTTAATGTCAACAATAATGATTAAGTATATATATATATATAGTGGTAATATATGGATAACAAAAACTAGACAAGGAATTGGTTTCCAACATGTGTTCAATAACGCAATCTACGATACTGCATCACATGTTGACATATGTTAATTAAAGATTACATAGCACAATTCATGTATGCTACTATTTTATTTTTAATTTTCAAAGTTTAACTGAATTAAAATTTGGCTACGTGAATCGAAATTATAAGTAAAATAAGTATAACTACATGTAACTGAATTCAATCGCGTGGGTCGAGATTAGTTGTCATAAAATATTCAAATAAACATCTAACATCGACACTGTGTTTTGAAATCGAGTGTCTTTTTTATTTTTACTCCCTTTAAAAATATTGAGTATTATCCTTCATATTTTAACATACTTGATCAAACTATGACTCGTGAAGGAATACCTCGCTAAAGTGAAATGTCCACGATTAAGTCACTAAATAACTCAATAAAAAAGACGAGTTTATTTCAAAAATTTGCTCTATATATTTAGTTCATCCTCAAAATGAAAGTTAAAGATATTTTTTTTATAATAAAAATAAGTATATTAAATATGGATACATGAAAGACGTCTAATAAAATATGTGACATTCATATTTTACATGTTGATAATCACTAATGTATCATTTTTTAGACCAATCTTATAATCTTGTCATAGGCTATAATATTCTTTAATAAGCTTAATGCCAGATAAATTATGTGTCTCCATTTATCTCCTTTACCTATCATTTTTTTTTATCAAATTGCATATCATTATTTCTTTATCTCGTATAATAGTTGCTACTTAGTTGTTCAAATATTTATCAAGATGGGTCTCATTATGTATATGTGAAATATATGTACAAATATCGATATATATTTATCTTTAATTATATATTTGTATTCATATCTCCATATATGCGTTTTAATTATATATTTGTATCCATATCTCTATATATGCGTCTGGTTTATAATGGATTGTCTTCAAGTTGTCATAACATACCACAAGTCCTAATGTATTTGATTTCTTAACTAGGTAAAAGTGTGTATATAATATTATAGTTATTAAGTAAAACAAACAATAATGCATATATACATGTTTAAGTATGTGGAAATGAGTTTACATTTGGATTGAAAAATATAAACTAATTTTGATCATGTTAATCAAAATTCGTTGCCAAATAAATATAACCAAATGTAATTGATTTTTACAGAATGGATCGAGATAAGTTGTCACAACATAAATATAAACATTTATCTTCGTCATAAATAAAACTTAATGCGTCATAAATTAAGTATTTTAAATGTTGTATTACTTCATTTTTCTAAATATTAACATTTTCTCGTTGATGCAAAAGATGACGATATTTGTTTTTTCATAGTATTATGAATTGAGGCTTCAAATTTCTCATCGATCGTAAACTACTTGAATTTTGTTTTAATATATAATAATATACACAACACAATTAACCCACGATAGATGGATAACTTTAACTAGCTTAATAGTCGATTCAGTCGTCTTGAAAATCCTTATTATCATACCAGGAATCATTTCCCAATGTAGTTATATAAAGTATCAAAACCCCATTTATATTATTTTACTCCTCATAAAGTCAATTGCATCATCAACTTGACAGATTATAATCACGTATGAAAATATTATTTCTTGTATATTAGTCGCAATTAGGAATCAAAATTGTCAAATAACATTGGTCAAGCCGAGCGAAGATGGAAAAACAACAAGTAAGACGAAAAAAATGTGTTACCACTAACAACATCCTTAACAACTTCATATCTTTTTAGTTTATCCTCCTATTCCTAACTCTTTTTATTTTAGCTTTGTTTTTTTATTACCTTTACTTTTATATAACCTACTCTCGTTACAAAAACACGTGGATATCTTTCATATAGTGATAAATTGTTGAATAAGGTTATTAACTAGTGTTGGTTAACTTCATAATATCATTACCATAACTCTTTACCCAAAATAATTTGTTCCACTCAAATCTTTTGAAATTAACAAAAATATTTGTTTCAAAAACCGATAAAATGATAAGCGCATCATGTAATCTTGTTAATGAGTCGTACCTCGTCAAACAAATTAAAAAATAACTTTTATCAAACGAAGACAAAATGATGGAATTGTTGATTCTTTTAAAAAAATCTTTCTCCAAAAAACCTGAGTGCTTTTGTTGTAAGTGTCAACTCGACAAAAAAAACAAATTACCAAAAGAGCAAACAAAGTAAAACTGCAAAATAAGGTTTAAAGGAACCTACTTCAAGGAAAAAGATCCACACCTACTGTACCAACAATATTATTGAAATTATTGACACCACTACCGATCACACTCATATAAAAAGAATACAAATATCAAAATGGTTTGTAAAAATAAAACTGATGAGTCTCATATTCAACCGTTTCTTTCTCATGATATACTAATTTCCCAAATAGAGTATGTAGGTTCATCTTCCAATATTGATCATAGATTCTTAATTATCCATTTTCTTGAACAATATCCTACGAGATTATATACATAATTTTAATCGGTTTATGATATCTCGAAGAGATAAACCGAGATAATCATGGAGGTAAAATCTAGCATATTCATATTTTTTTCGTTTACCTCATAAAATACGTACTTACATATTTTTTTAATAAAAAGTTCCTTCAGTTATGTTTACTTGTTGGGAAAACAATATCAAGTGAAAATATCAATTCATTATTCACGAGACCCACTTCACGACTTGATTTTAACGAAGACGTGGGTCTACTAAAATAAAAACTAGCAACTCCAGAGAATGAACACTCGTCTTTAATATATTATCACGAGTTATTGTAAAATGAAAAAACTTCACTGAGAATGGATGCAATAACACACCAAACTAATCTTTTAAAAAAATCAATAATAAATCTAGAATTGATTTTTTTTGAAGAACTAACCTAAGATCAAGAACTAGCTGCAAAGGTAAAAAAAGAAAAGTATAGCAAATAAAAAACTCATGAAGTACTAAATGACTGAATAAATAATGATATTGCAAAAATATTTTACAATGAAATACATAATAAACTATTCATGACTTTTCCAAAAATCTAACCTTGGAATGAAGATGAAGACGAATCATCAACTGACAAAAGACTATTAGTAATAACAGCATCCCTCAAGATGATGAAACATATGTTGAAATTAATGGTAAGGAGGAAGATGTTTTTATTGACAAAACTAAATATGAAAACATGAACCAAAACAAATAGACTTAATTTATTTTTCTCTAAATTTCTTTACTTATTTTATTGGAGCCATATCTCGATTTGTGTACAACCCTTAACTTCGTATGTTTGTTTGCTTTTCTTTTCTAAAACGCTGGTAGTTTTTTGTTGGACGACGTATAATTAAAACTTTACGTGACTTAAAGTTTGGTGCATGGTATTTAATTTACTTATTTACTTAAACTACTATTGCATATTCAATTTATTTTTATAATATTGTATGTCAATTTAAAATTGTATTTGGTTGATATTATCATGTTATTTATTCTATTATACTTCGTAATAATTATTTTCTTTATCAATTATTTCATCATTTTTTACTTTAAGTCTTTATTGTTAGACGAGCCTCTGAATATAATGGCCAATAAATAAACATTATTCCATTTTATATTTATTTACATGTACGCTGGTCTCATAAACCTTTATTTTGACTTAAAACCATTATATTTCAAAATAATTTAGTCGTTATGGCTTAGTTTTTCTAGCATATGATCTCATTGATCGTTCACTTAACTTATAATTAGAGCTTTTAGTATCTTGCAATTATGGTACCGGGTGTGTGGCATTTGATCTCATGGATCATTGACTTGAATTGTAGTTAATTTGTTTAGAGCTTTTATGTCTTAACTTTATGACCTTTATTGTATCGCCTTTGACATGTAATTAATTTGGCTTGCTTTAAAATCATTATGTTATAATTGTGTGACATTTGATCTTATCGATCATTGTCTTGAATTAAAGTCATATTGTTATTAATTACAATTATTTCCACACAATACGTCTAGTGGATATATGGTTGTTATGAAGGATGTCCAACATCACACTTGTGAGATTAGTTTTTAAGAATAAATGAAGAAGTATCTAATATCATACTCTTGAGACTAGTTTTTGCAAAGAAAGTAAGAAGTATTTAACATTGGATTCTATTTCTAATGAGATACATGATTGTATTATGACCAAAGTTGATATTACAACTAAACGCGTAAAATCATTTGTTAAAAATGACTAAGGTCTAGATATATCATATCGTCTTTCATGGATTGTTGTTGAAGAAGCTAAGATGGTTGTTTATGGAGATAATTTTAATTCATTTAAACTACTTAAATGTGCTCCAATCATTGAAGAGTCTTGATATTACAAGTGACCACTCACAAGTGTATACTTTGCAAACCAACTTCTTTAAACGTTATTTCATAGCATTTGGTTCGTCTTTCCAAATTTTACTTTATTTATGTATACTTTTAGTTATTGATGAAGCATTTTTTTATAATGAAACATAAATAATTATTTATATATGTTATTTCTAAATATTGTAACAATTGTGAGTTATGTTCTTTATTATATTTAATTTTAGAACGTGATTATTTCTTTGCTATACGCAAAATATAAGACCTCCATTTACTAAATGCAAAATAGGAGACCAATTATTTATTAAATAAGAATACAAAAAAATGATATATGATTGATGTGAAATGCAAGACCAATCATATATTAAATAAAAAATGCAAGACACTGATATACAACTGATGCAATATGTGAGACGATGCAATTTATTATATACTAATTGTGAGATTGTATTGTATTATAGATGCGACATACGAGACCGACCCAAATAATGTATTAAAAATATGATATCATATCATAGAGTACATATGAAATTGATATCATGTCATATAATCATACCATGCGATATCATATTATATAGTAGACGCGAAATACAAAACCTACCTACATAATAAATGTGAAATGTAAGACATTTCCATTTAATATGTGGAATGCAAGATACTATATAATTGTTAGTTGCGAGATACAAGACTTGACTAATATATTATATGTGAAACTCAAAACCATATCACATTTTAAGTACGATACTAACAAAAATGTGTCTTATATTGTTCTTATTTCATAACTTTACAAGTATTTCCATATTAAATTTGCTATTTTGGGTCGGACGATTATGATAATTGGTTATGGTTTATAAACCCCACTTGTTGGATCATCAAATCACTTTTATTTTGGATAGTTACTTAGGTATAGTCAGTGTTGTTTACTATTTATGTTTTCAAATTTCTATAATGTTTATTGTATATTTCATCTTATTGGGAATTTGAAAAATGCTTTGAGTGATATATCTGCAAAATTTAGGGCTAAAATACTTTACATATTTAAGAAAAATAGGTTTATTGACCAGAATCTATACATATTCGTTAAATATAGTATCAATGAATAAAGTCCTAAATTTATTCATTTTTGCGATAATTTACCTTCAGAAATGTATGCTTGTAATTTTTCAAAGGCAAACAATATGGTTGCACGGATTCTACTCCAACATAGTTTTTAATAATCAGATTAAATAATATTATACTCTACATATATTTGAGTTAATTGATAAAACTAAACTTTTACTTATGAGTCGAATTTCATGAGGTTATACAGATTTTCTAGGTTATAATGGTGATTTATATCCTAAATTTGAAAAAAACTTTAATGCCCATTGGGAAATAGGTTGTCTATGGATAATTTATTTTTCTTCAGGCGTTTTATATGAGTTTTTTCATAAACTTGTTATGGTTGTTGATTTTATAAGATTTAAATGTTATTTTTGTATGTGGAAAATTGAGTATTTTCCATGTTCTCATGCTTTGAATGTCATATTTTATATTGATGAAAAACCTATGAAATACGTTGAGCCATTCTATTTCGAAAACTATAATAAAAAAACTTATTCATATAATATACATGTTTTGATTATTTTTGGTGAATGATCTTGATAGGGTCAGATATATTTGGAAGGACATTGCTGTGTGAATCGGAGGGGCAGTTCAGGTATATCTTGGACCACACAAATCATGAACAGTCCGACCAGTCAATACATGACTCAGTTGTGTGCTAACATTGAACCGGATCCAGAGCCCGACCTATAAAAACCCATGGATTAGAGAATTAATATAAATACCCAAACCAACTTCATTTAATGGTTGGATTTTTTCCAAAAACATTAAATACAAACATATACCTAATTTATCTCACTATTAACTACTCAAAAAATAATATTCAACTTACAAACTCTCTAAAATACCCTCCAACCTCAAATTATCTACACCAAAATGGTGACCACAATGGGAAGCGACGGTGCCTAAATTACAAATTTAAAACCAGTAAACAAACTAGTTCAGATGGATCTGAATGTACAAAACGCTCCATCTCCGGAGGTGGAAGGGTGAAAGAAAATAATGAGCACACTACTGTGTCTCATGTCAATTACAATGGCAATGAAAAATAATCCATACAAGAAGAGCGTGATCAGTTAAGGGCTGAAATTGAGGCTTTCAGGGCTAAAAAACAAGCAGAAAAAAGAATTAAAGAAAACTCTGGTGCCTCAGCGCTCCACCTTACTGATAATCCTGGTGAAAATGAGCATTCCATAAAGACTCATCTCAGCTCCAAGAAAACGCATCGATCCAAATGAATGGAGAATTCCACGTCAGAGTCTTCTAGTAGTTCATCTAATAATTCAGAGCTTGAGAAATCAGTCTCATCCACGGGGGATAGGCATGGCAGGCTAAACAAGTATCAGGGAAAAATGAAGGGTTCAGTTGATCAGCATATTGACCATTTGCTGATTGATCTATTTGCCTTCCAATATGAACCCTGTATTTTTGCTACTCCGGATATTGTGTTTCGTCGTAGCCAAAATTGGAGGCAATCACCTTTGTCTTCAAAAATACTTTCCGAACGTATTTTCCAATAGTGCTAACTACGAAGCATAGAATTCAAAAAGTGTATTTTTTCATACTTTCAAACCATGGAGCGACAAAAAAATCTAAAAAATAAACTTCAAAACTAATCAAAATCGAGTTTAATCCCGAAAGAAATTTTAAATTATGATTGTTTTGCATTACTCGAAAATAACAAAAAGTAAAAATTGAATCGTCGATAATTACACATTTTCTACCATATACTATTGAAATCGACTAATTTTATAAAAAATATAGTAAAAAAACTGATTGTTACAAAAATATATAATTAACATGTGAAGATGACTATAAAAAAAGACTGTAATATATGTACAATTTTGCCAAAACAATCTTTAATATTAGAATGCCATTAATTCTTTAAGGAAAATTACAACTAAAAGTTCTCACTTAGCTATTATACTGTCATCTAATACCCACGTTACCTTTTATTACCACTTAATACCCATCTAAACTACTATATACACACACACACACTTAATACCCAACATTTTTAATACCCTAACTACCCTCAACCAAGTATATAAGATATTTTTTAAGAAGAAACTGATATTTTCAGCCGCCTTTCTCTCTTGCCCTAATTAAATAATTAAATACCCGCATTCAAAAGAGAAGCTGATTTTTCATAAACAACTTCTCGGGTGATAATTCTGGTAGCCACCCAGAAACCACCATGCAACTAGTACTAGTATCATGCTTTCGGATCGACTGAGGTACGTTCATACCCAATCACACAGGTTAGAAATGTGATTTCGAAGTTGTTTCTTGACTAGTTTGACTTCAAAATCCAAATCTCTCTCCCTTTCTCTTTCTAGTGAACTATTTGTTTATGTTGTTCAAATATAGAAGATGAACCAGTGAGAGAACGAAAACCCCAAGCTCCTCCTTCTTCTCTGATAGACAAAATATAATAATTACGACTCAGAGAGAGACGACAAATCTGGTTTCAAATCCAGAGAGGAACGATGTTTGTTTTGGATTTAATTGGATTTTAGGTTTAATTTGCAACAGTGTTTTTCTCAGTGTATTCGATGTTGATGTTGAACCGTTAAATGTTCATATATTTTAGTGTATTCAATGTTGATTTTGAATGTGAAACAGATTATAGACTAGGATTTTTAGGTGTCCAAGCATTTATGAAAGAGATGCGAGTTGTTTGGTGAATTCATGTGAATTGTTTGATGTTTTTATGTAGAATGTGCGAATTGTGGTGGCTATTTTAATTGAGAACAACTCTAAAAAAATAGAGTTGCAAACAACTCTCAGGATATAGAAAGATTTGTAAACAAGTCTCAGCTATAGAGTTGCAGATAAATCTCAATAAATAGAGAGAGTTGTAAACAACTCTAAGGAAATATAGAGAGTTGTACACAAATCTCAGGAAATAGAGAGAGAGTTATAAACAACTGCCAAATTATAGAGTTGTAAACAACTCTAAGAAAATAGAGAAAGTTGTAAACAACTCTCAGGAAATAGAGAGTTGTAAACATCTGCCAGATTATAGAGTTGCATACAACTCTCAGGGTATGTTTTTCAAACAACTCTCGGGTATGTTTTTCAAATAACTCTCAGGGTATGTTTTTCAAACAACTCTCAGGAAATAGAGAGAGCGGTAAACATCTGCCAGATTATAGAGTTACATACAACTCTCACAAACAACTCTCAACATATGTTTTTCAAACAATCCCCAGGTATGTTTTTCAAACAACTCTCAGGGTATGTTTTTCAAATAACTCATAGGAAATAGAGAGAGTTGTAAACAACTGCCAGATTATAGAGTTGTTGACAACTCTCAGGAAACAAAGATAGTTGTAAACAACTGCCAGATTATAGAGTTGCTGACAACTCTCAGGAAATAAAGAGAGTTGTACAAAACTCTTAGGAAATAGAGAGAGTTGTAAACATCTGTTAGATTATAGAGTTGCATACAACTCTTAGGGTATGTATTTCAAACAACTCTCAGAGTATGTTTTCAAACAACTCGCAGGGTATGTTTTTCAAACAACTCTGAGGTATGTTTTTCAAACAACTCCTAGGTATGCTTTTAAACAAATCTCACGTCAGTACTAGTACTCTCAAATAAAACCCAAAACTAAAATAACGACTAACGATCATAACTGCGTGATTTAAGTACAAATAAGCAAAGTCGATCGAAAAAAACAGCAACATGTACTTAGAATTCACCAAAAAACGCAAAAAAATAACATTTTCGAAAGTCGAAACGTACCTGGTTACTGTAGCTCGTGCTTTCTTCACAGGCCAAATTTAACTGTAGCTGGTTACAGTTTAACGGAGTAGACGATGGTGTATACTCGATAATCGGAGAAGAAAAACAGAATTTTTGGTGAAGATGGTTGAGGGTTTCTGGATTGAAGAACGCAAGAGAAAGTCGAACGGTTGTTTTGGTCTAACAAATGGTACTACTTGTTTTGGTTGCTTAGGGGGTTTACAAGGGATAAAAATGAGTTTGAAAAGAAAAATGAGTATATATAGTAGAGGATATTTTTATCCAATTGTTAAATGGGATACCAAGTATCACCCTTTTGATTTTGGATACTAATGAATACTTAGGTAGTTAGAGTGAATATTTACTAGTATGTTTCTTATCATTTTATTTAATAAACCAAAAATATTTGTGGGATCTCAGTGATGAAAGGTCTCGGGTGTATTTATATTATCGAGATAACAAATTAAGATCAGAGATAGAAAATTTAAATTATTCAGAGCATGTACAACGTAAGTGTTAAAGTATGTGTTAATTATCTTGTTTGTTAACGTATTCCTAAATTAACTCCAGTGGACGTGTTAATTTATGCGTTAAATAAAAAAAACTTAAAAATAGCTAGTGGTCTTGTTAAATACACCATAGCGACTTAACAAAGCCACGTAAGCTACGTTGGTGGTTTTTTTTTAGTTTTCAATTTTATTTTATTTTAATTTTACTTTCTAATGTTTATTATTAAATATAAAAATAAAATATATTTTTTTAATTTAAATATATTATTTTTGAAAGATATTTTGAAAATAGTATATAACAAAATCAAATTTAATATTTCAAAAATATTTTTAAAAATAAATATAAATAAAATAAAATTGGTTATATATAAGATATTGTTGGCAAATAGATTAGATAAAATAAGAGCTTTTATTTTAAAGACACATTTAAACTATTTTATAAGATATGATCATATATTTATTTTATTTTATTTTTTACTTTTTCTCTTTTTCGACTTCTCAATTTCTAAAAGAAAGGCTTTTGATATTTTTTATCAACATACAAATAATAAAACAAAATATTTAAAATCTTATACAACAATAAAATCAAATAAAAAATATTAAAAAAATATTATTTTTCTCTCCTACATGTAAGGTTTAACCTGAAATTTTGAATGATATTGTTAGAGTGAAATTTAGATTGTTAACTAAAAGAAACTAAATAAAACTAAATTATATTTCTCACTCCTACTCTAACGCTTAACACCATCGAGTGTACCTGCTAGCATATCTTAATTGGTAAAATAAAAAATTTAAAGTATTTAGATAGGGTTACTCTTAAATCCAAGCGAAAGTGATACATACTTTGGTTAGCTACTAAGTTTACACGTAAGCAGACATATTTGTCCAACACGGCAACACTTGTGGTCGAAACTCGAACGTCCATCGCCTCTCTCCTCTTTATCCCTCTAACCCAAATCATAATTTTATCATTTGATTTTTGCCGCTTTTGTTCTTCAAGGATCATGTTACAAATAGAAATCAGTCTCCTAGCTGTTTGAATTTGTTTTTGGAGGCTGCATGAAGAAGAAGATTGAGAATCCAGAGTGAGGAAGCAAGCATGCCGATGTCAATGGTGTTTTCAGCGAGTCACTTACCGTCTTTCAGTTACTTGCTTCATGTTCCGGCCACCAGGAGAGTTTCTCCATCCGCAACTCGAGTTCCATGGCTAAAGAATCACCGTTCCTCTTCCATTACTGCTTCGCGCAGGTACCTAAAGTCATTTCCTTTGTTGTTTTAGTTGCCGAGAAACTTTCACATGTAGTCACTAAAGTTTTTACATCCATACATACATACATATAGTACTATTAATTATGATGGGTTTGAGGGTTTTTGTTTGAGAATTGAAATGACCTCTGTTAGTAAGATTATGGTGCAGTCAACTTTGTTGTGTTTGGTTACTGAGAAAATGTCAAAAGTTTCTGGTTGATAGTGTCTTAATTCTGATTGACTGACAGCTTCATTTGTTGATAATTCAAGGTGTTCAAATACAAATACTGAAGTAGCTACGGATGATCAAATCCTGGAGGATCTATATGCTTCTGATGAATCTTATCCTGTTCCAATTGTTCATCTTGAATCAGACAGTCACGATATGGAATCTATGAGCTTATTGACCGAATGCACTTATGTCGACAGTATTTTGACAACTTTGCCTGTATATATACTGTCTTGGCTTAGTAACTCACTATATATTTTGCTCTTATTTTACGGCAGTGCTCGTGATCTGTCGTAATCTCCAACTATGGTTTGTTTCTTACTTTTTAGGTTTTGTCGGAGGAGGAACAGTATGCCCTTGCAGCTACTCCTGCACATCCAGAAGGATTGTATGGTACACACTGCATACTTCTAATCTTCATTTTAGATCACTAGTTTCTTACAAACCAAGGGAGTAAATATGAAAAGTTGATTGCTTTATTAGTCTACCTTGTTTGCGGCAGTAGCTGGTTTGAGAAAAAGAGAATCAACTTTTTTGTTGGTACAGCGAACCTGTGAGGAAAAGATAATTGTATTGTTTTACTCGATGCATACCGACCACCTTGTAATTTTCGCTATAACCAAAAATGGAAATCGTTGAATTTATCCTTGAAAATGTTCAAAAAGTAAAGAAAATGGAAGTATTCTGCATGTTTTTTACTAAACGGAATCAAAGTCATTTTTTTAAGCTAAGGTATACCTGTTCTCGTAGCTTTCTACGCTAGCTGTGTGGCTGTGAATCTGGTTGAACAGCTATGGAATTTCGCTTGGCCTTCTGCTATTGCACTGCTCTATCCAAGCCTCTTACCGGTGGCAGTCATGGGGTTCTTTACCAAAGTCGCAATCATCGTTGGAGGTCCTCTTGTTGGGAAGCTTATGGATAATACTCCCAGAATACCCACATATATCTCCTTGAATTGTGTTCAGGTACCTCCCTTAAGCTCATTTATAAGGGGTGATTTTAATTTTTGACAGCATAAATAAATAAGGTAGTAGGTGCTACATGTTGGATCGTGTAGCAAAATCGTAGCAGAGCCTTTTAGTTTTAGATAGCAGATGTTGTGGTAAAAAAATGTCAAAAAGTAATAAAGTATTTATAAATAGTAACAAAAGCTGTTAAAAACCTATACGAAAGCACAAATAAAGCTACTTGTTAAGTTCAGTTTGTGTTACCCAAGACCTAAATCGCATCATATGATTCATATCGTATTATAAGATACGAAGATGCATGTTTACATAGGTTTTGTGTATTGTTAGATAAACAAGTATCTTCTAGGCTTGAAAATGATACATATCCTAAGATATGCAGATACTTATCAGGAACATAATGTCAAAATGGTTTTGATAAAGGTAGTAGGAGAGAAGATTTCTATTTTGTTACATGAGATTTAAATGAACAGTGTTACGTTGGCCTTTTTTTCTTTCAAGTTTCTATTTGATTGCGTATTAATCTTCTTCACGCAATTCATATGCGGCTGTTAGGCAGCTGCTCAGGTGCTATCTGCAGCAATGATAATATATGCTCATACAGCCCCACCAACTACTACATCATCTATCCTTCTCCGGCCTTGGTTTTCTGTATTAGTATTAGCAGGAGCTATAGAAAGACTATCAGGGGTCGCATTAGGAGTTGCTATGGAACGCGACTGGGTTGTGCTGGTACTGCTTTTCGGTATTTTTTCATTTATATTTCCTTTGCATTTTGAAACTATATTTGAATGTTGAAAATTTAGTAGACCCTAACTTTCTGTTCAGATATCTACAGTTAGCAGGTATAAATAGGCCGATTGCCCTTGCCCAAGCAAATGCTGTTCTAAACAGAATTTATCTGCTCTGCGAGGTGCCTGCTATTTTCGTAAACTAATTTGGGTTCTGCAATTGTAAACCGCGTAATAAAAAGTTGATGATTGATAACCATTGCAGATTGCTGGGACGCTATTATTTGGGATTCTGCTGTCCAGATTTGACCCAGTGACTTGCTTAAAGCTTGCTTCCGGTTTGATGATATCTTCCTTGCCGGTCATGGTATATAGTACATCTTGTTTTGCTCTATCTATTTTTACCAACAAAGTGACTTTTGAATCATTCGAAAAAAATAGAACTTACTTATATTCGTAATGAATTTCATTATATTAAATATATAGCTTGAACCTTTTCTGATCTATTCCGTCTTGCAGATTGGTATGGTTTTGTTAACTAACAAGCTTTCATTTGGGGTTCTTGACCGTACTAAATGTTCACAATGTTGTTCCAATGACGAACCTCTTCTTGAAGCAAAAAATATAGGTAAACATTGTTATTAGACTGACAATACTATACGACTTTGCTAACTTTGTAGGGTTTATAGTTATTACTTGTTTCAGATACTGCAAAAAGAAGCAGGCCAATCATAAACATGGGTTCTACCGTTCTAGTCAATATTTGGAGGATCATATGTCGTAGTAATTAGTGCTAACAATATCTTCTTGGTAATCAGTGATTTCAGCTTTGGAGACTATCAAGCTTGGGTGGAAGGAATACATTCAGCAACCGGTTCTTCCTGCCAGCCTTGCTTATGTGCTACTCTTCTTCAATGTTGGCCTCGCTCCTGGGAGTCTGATGACGGCATTTCTAACACAGCGCGGTAATGCAGCCACACATCTATAAATATATGTTGTTGATTCCTAATCTACCAGGAAGCTTGAAAGTAAACCATCATATAGCTAGACCGTGGTTTGACTAATTAGACAAGTTGTTGTTAATCTTTTTGGTTTGCATTGTTAGACAAGTTGTTAATCTTTTCATGCAAAATATATTTCCTTCAAATTTCTGACTACAATTTGTGATTTCAACAGGTATGAATCCATCGATTATCGGAGGATTTACCGGTTTATGTGCTTTTATGGGTGTTGCAGCTACATTCTTATCAGCTGGCCTAGTCAAGCGATTTGGCATTTTAAAGGTAAATTTTCTTAATTGTTTGCCATTTATCTTCAAGTTTTGACATATTGTTATTATCCAGGCTGGAGCAGTTGGATTGATATTTCAGGCTTCACTTCTTACCGTAGCTGTTGCCGTGTACTATAGGGGATCTTTTGGTCAACGAAGTCCCCTTATTTGCTTCTTATGTTTGATTGTAAGACCAAACTGCGGATAAATTCTTTGTTTCAATATTCTTAAGGTCTATTTGGAGCTAAGTCTGATGTTTTGGCAGTCTTTGTTATATACCAAGATTTTTGTTATTTTTACGGTACAACATTCTTGTTCCACCTCTTTGTGCAGGTGCTATCAAGGTTAGGGCATATGTCATACGATGTTGTTGGAGCACAAATTCTACAAACCGGAATTCCATCATCGAAAGCGAATTTAATTGGTGCCACGGAAATTTCAATTGCAAGCTTAGCGGAATCCATAATGTTGGGAGTTGCTGTAGTTGCAAACGATGTCTCACATTTCGGGTTTCTAGCTGTTTTATCGCTTCTATCTGTCATAGCAGCTGCATCGATGTTCTGCAGTTGGTTGTCGAATCCGACTGAGGAACAAAGAAGCCTTTTCTATTTCGATTTCCAACCTAACACGTAAAAACGTAAGCCTCTGGTTTCAATTTATACGTGAACAAAATTTGGCTCTTGATTCCACACCATCGGTTGCAAGTTATATTTTACTAAAATAATTGCCTCAAATAAAAAATTTCATATATAAAGCTGAGCCATATATTTATGCAATCTTATTTGTTTGAGTCAAACACATTAAGGTCCAAATTTTTTCATAAAGTTTGGCAAACTAATTGGTGTCCATGGCTTATATAGATATGAAATAATGTGTATAGATATAAAGTACATATTAATTTAGCTTTAGCTGCTCATGAGCTCAAATTTCGGGCCCGTGTCACATTAGTTTTCTTAATCTCGAGCTGATAGTTTGTTGGCCAGCTCTAGTTACGAGTCAAGTAGATAACTTTGATATAGGTTGGCAGATTTCACGGAGTAAAACAAGTTTCTAGCTGATTCCTTTCCTAAACAAGCAGAACTGGAGTCATAACTACTGTTCGAAAATACTCTTACTAATAATATAACAAATATCATATTATTAATACACATGTAGGGCTAAGAATCCTGGCTAGTCACCGGACTGTGTATCAAAAAAGCTATTTATATTTTCTTTTATAGAAAATATCATTTTTGTTGGTTTTGTTTTGCATCCATAGTCACTCACGGGTGACTACAGATTTGCTACAGATGCAAATCGAGACAAACAAAAGTGACCATAGATACAAGGTTTTGATAGAAAAAAATATAAGTGGTTCTTTTAGTAAACATGACCAATTCCTGTGGCTAACCAGAGTTCTTAGCCACGCATAGTATTATTAACGCTATTTAGTATCCGGTTTGAGCTTACTTAGGCCTGTCTTAACCCAAGCTCGTTCCACCAGTAGTCATATTTAACCTACCCCTGAATATTTGAGTTTATTGTTACCCTTGTATCGTCGCATATCAAATTAATTGCATAAACTTTTCTTTTTCTTTTTCCTAGGTTGAAGTTATTCGAAACCCGGAGATATCTGTATACAAGTTTTGTACGCATCAAGATTGTGACCGTTACACTCGGGTTAGTCTTTTATCTTCCGTTTTCTTTATGTATAGTTTGTACCGCGTATTGTATCGGGAGGTGGTGTAGAACAAATAGACAAACCAAAGAGGTTCCAAAAGTTACTTAACTTGAGCTTTCTGAAAGAGGTTCCAAAAGCTACTTGACTTGAGCTTTCTTATGTACAAAGCAATCGGGGTTTATCGTTGTGTATAGCATTCATTTAATTTTATCTTTATAAACACGACCCATGTTTCTGGGTTTCTCACGTTGTCTTCTTATATTTTGTTTGCTACTTTCTCGTATAATGGCCGTGTTTTTGGTCTATTCCACATGAAAAGGAAAATATGATTAACAGAAAAAGACGAGACAGCTCACGAACAACGTACAGGGGAGGTGATTGTTCATATAAAGATAGAAATAGGTAAACGTGAACATGTGTTGGTTTGTATCTTTACTAAAATAAAACCAAACCATATGTCAAAATTAAGAATATATAAAACCAAACTCTAATAAGTCTTGGTATTTTTTCCCATCTTTGTTTTCTTTACTTTAGGCGGAAATTCATCTCTATATTTTTCCATATACCACTTATTTTAAATAGAAAATAGAAATTACACTTAAGGTACCTACTCAACTATTTTATTGTCATCTAGTACCTAAAGTTTGATCAATTATCTTTTAATACCCATCTCAACTACCTAATTATCGCATAGTACCTAACATTATTTTAATATCTTAACTACCCTCATCATTTATAAACAACCACGTAACTAAAATTTTTGTCTTTTCTATTTTTATTTATTTTTATTTTTAAAAGATTCGTATCTTTCAAACCGGAGCTCGAAAAAAATAAATGAAAGTACCATCGTTTTTGTTTTTTAAAATGAACAAAACTAGATCGATTGATGATATTTTTTGATTTTTTTAAAAAAGAAAATTTCACCAGTAACAGAATTGCAAACAATTCGTATCATATCATGAGAATTGTTCAGGAAACCCAGAGTTGCAAACAATTCGCATTATATAATGAGAATTGTTCAGAAAATCCAGAGTTACAAACAATTCGCATCATATCATGATATTGTTTAGGAAATCACGAGAATTGCAAACACCTCGAAGTACCAACGGGTATATTTGGTCGGAGGTATTTTTGTCCAAATTTCAATTCGAAGTACCAAGTTACATTATCTAAAAACGGATACCACTAAGTAATTAGTTAGTTAAGAAGGTATTTAGTAGTACTTTTCTCTATTTTAAAATAATATTTTATGTTATTTTTGAATTAAACAATACAGTTTTGTTTCATCTGTGTATCAAACGCGTACAGTTTATCGGATTTTGACACGATACGGGAGTTTAGTCTTCCAAGTTCAAATCAGTTATACCATTCTTTAGTCTACATCATTTACCAGGCATTGAACAGTAAATCATCCCTTGACTACCGCGTTTGGTAGCAGATAGTCCCTTGACTTTCAAATGTCCATTGACAGTCCCTGGACTATCGCGTTTGGATAAAGTTAGTCCACCAGATCCTCTGATCCATGAGAGGCTGCCACCTGTCACCATAGTCCCCAGATTTTTGTATCACCACTAGTCCCTTGAGTTTAGGTCAAACTAAAAATGTAGAATATTACGGATAACTAAACTCAAGGGGCTACTGGTGTTGGAATACACGTTGGTGCAAATGGTGTTGAAATTGGTGTTGACACTTGCCATATAGGTCGATTATACCATTCTTTAGTCTATCACACTTGTTCCATAGACAATATTTTAATTTTTAATTTGTAATTTTAACTTTAACTTTTACTACCTATCTAAACTTATATTTTTAAATTTTAGAGTTTATTGTCTTTTATCCTTTAAATTTTACTATTTAATTTTTAGTTTTTAGTTTTTACAATTAAGTTTTTTTTTCTAATTCAATAACTAATTAAATCAAATCTGACCGTAATTTGATCGGACCCTTTAACCTAAGTTCATTTTATTTTAATATTCTCTTAAATCACTCTATCGACTTGTCTTTTATATTCGGATAGCAAACACTAAGATAAAAATTCAAAACTCGTAAATCAAAGTATTATTTCCGCGTTTTGATTTTCCTTTCTTAACATCGATACTTAAGCAACCTTTGATCGAAATTCCTTCCCGATCACAAGCCCTAACCCAAAACTAAGTTAATAATGAACCACTCATCATCGTAATCATTTTGGTAAAGCAGTCGATTTATTCAAATATATATTTTCAAGTTTGGTTTTTAATTTCATAAACCGAGTTTTGAATCGACTATTTTTTCCAAGGGTTAACGAACACCTCTTTGTCGTTTTTTACCATTACGACGAAAAACTAGTATGAAACAAAAATTTTAAATACGAAAGAAGGGAAATTAAGATTGATCGATTTCATTAAATCCAAACATTTTCTCTTTGTTTGAGCTTCATGAAATTCAGAGCCTAACATATGCAGTTGTTGGATATTTTTAATTTTTTTTCATAAGATTTATAGAGCAAGAGAAAAAAATTTGATTAATAAATACGAATGCATATGTTAATGATCTAAAACAAAGAATATGTACTGGCAGGTTGGTTAATATATACTCGAATATAACTCTTCCTCTAGAAATCTCCACTTAGTAAACAAAAAAAGGAATTCTTCTACAATTCCAACTGTAGATATTGACTAGAACAACCAACATTATAGTTAAGGATATTGATGTTGAAGCTGATGTTGGTATTGTAGTTGGTGTAAGCAACGTGGATGAATGTAATGAGAAGGATGTACCTACAAATGTGGAGACGAATATTGATGTGGATGCTGATGTTAGTGGCCTGTAAATGTGGATACAGAGGGGTTTGGAGATGTAGATGGTGTAAAGATATTGAAGTTAATCTAGAGGGTGTTAAAGATGTTAAAGCTGGTGTTGAAGATGTTGATGTAAAAGGTATTGAAATAGGTGTTGAAGTAAATGTTATTGGTGTAAATTTCGTTTTACATGTTGTAGGGGAAAAAAATAGTGTTTGGGGGTTGATACATGGGGTGTTGAAATGGATGTTGGTGGGCATGTTGATGCAAAGGGTATTGAGACTGGTGTTGGAATACACGTTGGTGCAAATGGTGTTGAAATTGGTGTTGACACTTATGTTGGTGCATGTGGTATTGTAGAGATTGTTGATGACCTAGAATGACTCATACATTCGTTATTTGACGATTTGGACATGGTATAATTTGATAAAATACTAAAAGAATCAAAAAAATATGTTGATGATCGTAATGATAGTGCATACAACACGTATGACCCATCCGCATATAACGATACATCAAGTGACAATGACCTTGATCAGATGCAAGCAATTATTTTGGTAGTGATTATAGTACAACAAATGAGTTTATTAGCAATGATAATTCAACCAGTCCTCATGAGTTAGAAGAAGAATATAGCAATAAGATGAGCTGGTTATTGGAGCGAAAGAAGAGTTTGTTAGCAGTTATTTTACGATGTTGGTGTTGGTTAGGTCCAATTTGATATTCTGGTTCTTGTAATGAACTTACTATGTAAATAATGTTTGGTCATATTGAGGATTTTGGTAGATGCAGATGACGTTATGAAACCATTGTAGGGTTCAGGTTTTTTATAATGATTTTTTTGTTTGTTTATGTTCTTGTGGAGATGGTTATCGAATGTTGGTTATATTGAAGTTGTTCATATTGATATTATTATGTTGATTTTTGTGATTAAATATGTGTATGATGATTGGTCATATTGATTTTTTGTGGTGTTGTGGGCTTGATGCAGATAATTATGAAATGAATGCAAAGTTGTTGTGGATCATTATACTACAATATTAGATGCATGGTTTTACCTGTGAAATGAATGCAATTAATTATTGTGTTACTTTTGGTATGTAATGTGTGATATTGTGGTCCTTTCAGACAATTCAATAATGTGTTACTTTTGGTATAAATTTTGGTAGATTATGTGTCTTGCTTTTAGTAAGAACCATAAAATCTAGAACTTCAATTAAGTGACATACATTGTACTATTATGTTACTTTTGGTAGACTTTATTTCTTGTTTTTAATAAGAACCATAATATTCACAATTCAATTAAGTAACCTATCCTATTTCAAAGATGTTAAGTTGTTATCTTTATATTAAATTAAGCCCCATTCAATAATTAAATGACAATACCAGTAGTGACAATCACATTATACCGCTATATTAATTTTGAAATACAAAAAACTATTAATACCAAAAATTAAATTACGTGCCTACTGTATTACATAAACAGTACAAAAAATTAACACTTTTGACATTCAAGAAATTAACAAATTAAACATAAATTACCACTTTTGACATTCGAGAAATTAACTACATTAACATAATTGTTTTTAATAATACAAGAAATAACAATTACGTTAACAATATCAGATATACAAATAAAACACCATTACATTTTAAGTCTATTACAACATTTTAAGGAAACCATAAACAAACACCATTTGTAACAAAATAAACATAGATATAAATTAAGAATCCTAATAATCAACTTTTTCTTTCGATAATATGTTTCCAATTTTCCAACTTTCTTCAGTAATCTATTAATCACGTATTGTGACCTATTGCTAATGATGAGATCAATATACTTAAAAATAACGATATTGTGGACCTTTCCGATAAATAACTTATTTATAAAAGCCAATTAAAATTAATGAAAATAGCTCGAACCCATATAAAATTAGAGAACGTTCACCCCGTAGTTGCCACACCCGTTAAATCTTCTACTCGGATTCAGGTCTATCTAAGCAGTATGGGTTACAATGGGTAACCCACAATCGTAGAAGCCTAAACTATTCTTGTTAAATGAGGATCTTGAGGTATTGGAGAATGAAATTAGAACTAATGATATGAGTGATTGGAGAAGACGGTAGTGTTTGTTTGAGAATGATGATTGAAGAATGCTGGACAATTAAAGAAGGGTGATGGAATATGATTTATTTGGTCAGAAATTTGGGTGATTGAAGAAGAGAGAAGAAAAAAAGTAGCTGGTCTATTTAATGTACATTGGATGTAGAGAATTAGAGAAGAATAATGTTTGCTTGAAGAAGACATACGTGATTTTAATTAGTGGATAAATGTATTATCGCGTGAGGATGTCATAATAATAAGATGCATCATCGCGTGAAAAGAAGAAAGAAAACTAGAGCTATTAAGGATACTGAGAAGACTTCCACCCTAGAATGTATTACATTCTAACTCAAAACAGCATAACTTTACATCCTGAACTACCTTGGGCTCTCTAAACCCAATTATTCCTAAACATAAAACACACCAACATACAAACCGAAGCTTATTTACAATTGTACCAAAATTCAAATGGCTAAAAGGTGATAAGAAACAATATTCCTAGTATAGTGTTCAACAATTCTCTAGAAATGTGATTCTCAATGTAAACCAAATCAAAAATTCTATTTAAATACACATAATGCAATATAAAAAGGAAATGGAACATTATGAGAGTTGGATAACCAATAATAAATTCTTTCTTACCAAACTCTACAACACTATATCACTGCTAAAATTTAAGCCCAACTGATGCATGAAGAAAGCTTAAATGCCTTGTGAGATACAGCCACAATGCTGTCTGGATCTCAAACCAAATCCAAAATAACCATTTTCAAATCCGAGTTTCAAAGAACTAGAAGGGGCACATCTACAATGGATGATTATCTAAACAAACTGAAGACTATTGCTGAAAACCTAACTCTAGTAGTCACCCATATCACACTAGATGACCTATTGACGCAAGTTCAGGCTGGTCTGGATTCAGACTACACTCATATTGTTGTAAGAATGGCTGACAATGAATTTTCCAAACTCTATAGACATTCATCTTTCTCTATTAATCTTTAAGAGCATGTCTGAAAAACAAACAATACCATTAATATCATATCAAACTTGAAATTTTCTTCAACCAACTATGCTAAAAACAAATCTGAAAACAAATTTCAAAATAATAATACCACTAGAGGACATAACATAAATTATAGGGGACAAAAGAAAAAAAAAATTACTCAAGCAATTATAGAGGAAGAAACAATTTTTCACAATTACAGGGGTAAATGTTACTGTGGTGACAGAAGTTGTAAATATACCCCAAACAAACCAACCTGACATATATGTGGTTGGTTGGTCACGAGAGAGCAATTTGATTTTTTAGAGATGACCCTTCGTACATGGGCTCTGCTCCAGCTGACCAACCAAAGAATAACTCAAAATCGGGAGTCTATATGGTGGCCCATGACTAGGGGAATGGTGGACCATGACTATGGGAATGGTGGATCTTAGTATGCTGACCGTGGAGTCAATCATCATGTCATAGGTAACACAAGATTGATGAATTAGAAATTCGAATACACATGTAAACAATCTATCACAGTAGGAAGTAATAAAAAATTATCTATTACGCATACATGATTTTCAAAGCTTTAGACTCTTTCAAACATACCTTTAATATTAAAAAACATTCTACATACTCCTAGAATTTCTAAGAACCTTTTATCTATCTCATAAATAACTAAACAAAACCTTATTTTTGTGAGATTTCATAATTATGATTATTTTGTGAAGGATAAGGTCACATGAAAGATACTTCTCATAAGGAGGTTTGAGAATGGATTGTAGAAGATGAAAGAACATTCATGCTATCATTCGCCAGTCTTTAAGTTCTTAGTTTCCTATCCAAGAGTTTGCAATGTTGAGTAAATTTTTTGGTTTTCTAATTCACCTAGAAAGGGTTTCCATACGAGTGTTGATCATTCTTACAATATAGTTTTATCTTTAATCCTAAATTAGTGTAACCTTTCAAATATTTTAAACAAATAAATGTAATTATGAGATTATTGTCAAATAGAATGGTCTCCTATTCTACAATACCCTATATCTAATCTAAAATATTTAATGTTTAAAACCTAATACATATAATATGTTGGGATAAACAAATATTAAATTAATGTATTGATGATTTTACCAGATATACATGGATATACCTCTTAAAATGAAAAAAGTGAAACATTATATGCTTTCACTCAATTCAAACAGTTTGTTGAAAATCATTTTGATAGGAAAATTAAAACAATCCAATATGACTAGGGTGGTGACTACAGAGCTTTCAGTCATATTACAAAACTCTTTGGTATTCACCACATATCTTCTTATCCTCACACTTCAGCACAAAATTGGTGGACAAAAAGAAACATTGACACATAGTCGAAATAGGTATGGCTCTCTTAGCTCAAACTAACTTACCATACAGATTAAGGAATTAAGCATAATAAGTGTAGTTTTCTTAATTAATAAATTTCATACTACAATTTCAACAACATCACACCTTTTGAAAAATAGTCACATAAAACATGATTATATATTGTTGAAAATATGTGGTTGTGCATGCTTCCCCTGCCTCAGACCATATCAACCCTTAAAGTTTCAATTTCTGTATATGAATGCATTTTTATAGGTTATATTGACACACATGAAGTCTAAAAATATCCCAGTCATAGTGGCAGACTCTATATTTCAAGAAATATGATTTTTAATGAACACAGATTTCTATTTACTTCAAAATTCCTACATAATACAAGTTGTTTAGATTCAACCAACCTACCAATTCTATCATGGTTTCCTATAACATAGCTTGAAATTTCCTAAGGTTCATCTACCAACAACAAGCATGCATAAGGCGTCTCACTTAATTACTTTCTCTACCTATTCAGGACCAACAAACATACTCAAAAAACACACAATATCAGATATTATACCAACACCAAATCAACCAGAATAAACACCACACATATAACCCACACAAATATTTAGTCAACACACAAAACACCATCATATAACAATGAAAACAAATAGAATCATATATAAAGTCACAAAGAACCCTTACATTATATGCAAACAGAGTGAAAAATGGTATAGTAAAACCAAATCCAATATGTTTAAACTTAACCAAAACCTATGAAAAATTATCTACAGTTTGTACCAAACCATTTGAGGCTTTGAATGATCCTAAATGGTGTATGTAAAAAGAATATAATGCACTATAACTTAACTACACCTTGAACCTGGATCCATGAACACCTACTATGAATGTTATGTGATGCAAGTGGATTTTGAAATTAAAATAAAACCTATATGGGTCATTACAACTTCAGAAGGCTAGACTAGTGGCTAAGGGGTTTCACCAAACTTCCAGTGTTGTTTATACTAAAACCTATAACCCACACAAATATTTAGTCAACACACAAAACACCATCATATAACACTGAAAACAAATAGAATCATATACAAAGTCACAAAGAACCCTTACATTATATTCAAACAGAGTGAAAAATGGTATAGTAAAACCAAATCCAATATGTTTCAACTTAACCAAAACCTATGAAAAATTATCTACAGTTTGTACCAAACCATTTGAGGCTTTGAATGATCCTAAATGGTGTATGTAAAAAGAATATAATGCACTATAACCTAACTACACCTTGAACCTGGATACATGAACACCTACTATGAATGTTATGTGATGCAAGTGGATTTTGAAATTAAAATAAAACCTATATGGGTCATTACAACTTCAGAAGGCTAGACTAGTGGCTTAGGGGTTTCACCAAACTTCCAGTGTTGTTTATACTAAAACCTATAACCCACACAAATATTTAGTCAACACACAAAACACCATCATATAACACTGAAAACAAATAGAATCATATACAAAGTCATAAAGAACCCTTACATTATATGCAAACAGAGTGAAAAATGGTATAGTAAAACCAAATCCAATATGTTTCAACTTAACCAAAACCTATGAAAAATTATCTACAGTTTGTACCAAACCATTTGAGGCTTTGAATGATCCTAAATGGTGTATGTAAAAAGAATATAATGCACTATAACTTAACTACACCTTGAACCTGGATCCATGAACACCTACTATGAATGTTTTGTGATGCAAGTGGAAATATTTGGTCGGAGATATTTTTGTCCAAATTTCAATTCGAAGTATCAAACTACACTATGAAAAAAACGAATACCACTGACTAATTAGTTAGTTGAGAAGGTATTTACTATACTTTTCTCTATTTTAAAATAATATTTTATGTTATTTTTGAATTAAACAATACAGTTTTGTTTCATCTGCGTATCAAACGCGTACAGTTTATCGGATTATGACACGACACGTGAGTTTAGTCTTCCAAGTTCAAATAAATTATAGGGCCAGGCTAGAAATATTACACATTTTGATAGATCTCTCACCCTACTCCCTTCTTTTTTCAAACTCAAAGTTGAAATTCCAAATTTGCCCTTCCTCTCTCTAGATTTTTACATTGATGCCATTTAGTCTCCAAATCGGCAGAAACACTGAAATCTATCCGTTATTACACTAGATCTACAAGCTTTGTACTAACATCTACTAATCTAAACTCATTAAATCGAAAAAGTTAGCGTTTTTTACCCAAACCTATCAAATCCACTTCGAAAAATCTTGAATCGGAGTATCTATGGACAACGAAGAGATGGGCATGTCTCTGGAAGACTTACTGGACGAGGAGGAAGCTTACCGGATGGAGGTAAGAACCGAAACTCATCTATTCGGATTTCAGGCGTGTAGCACGCTGTTCGTGCGATGAACAACATCGTCTTCGCACGAACAGCGTGCGACACGGTACAATATCCGTCGCATGAGAAGGATACTAAAGAGCGTCTCATGCGACTGAATAGAGTCATGTCTCGCGCGACGGCACTTGAGACATGTCTCGTGCGACGGCACTTGAGACATGTCTCGTGCGACAACATGTATATATAAACTCATACTTTTCGATTGTATATTTTGCAGGAGGAACCTGCCCAGTCTCCGTTTATGGATGCCGATTACAGTAAAATATTCAACACGAATAGATTATTCACTAAAGACGAATTAGATGCTTTCGTGGACATTGAATCAAATAAGATCAAGTTTGTCACAATAAGAAAACTCTACGATAGTGGGAAATGGGGAAGGAATCCTAGGTTAGAGTACGTCTGCGAGCGATACGGTGTATACGTATCAAAGGCAAAGCCGGAAACTTTGAAAAAGAGGAAGATATCCACGAAGAAATGTAATTGTCCGTTTGCGCTAAAAGGTCATCCGATCGACGTACTAGCCATGAAATGGCGTTTGGAGGTGATTAACGGTACTCACAATCATGAACCCTACGTTCGCCTAGACGGTCATTCCCGCGCTTGTAGGCTAAAACTGGATGAAGAGGAACTAGTTCGTAGTTTGTCTCACCTAGGTTCGCGCCCTAGGGAGATATATAGTGGTTTGAAGCACCAATATCCAGAAAACATTTCGAACATGCGTGCAATCTACAATGTCCGCCAAAAACATCGGGACGCTGAACACGAGGGACAAACCCAAATGCAATATCTATTGACGAAGTTGAAGGAGAATGGATACTCGACGTGGGAGCGTTTGAAAGATGATACAAAGGTGATCACTGACTTTTTCTTCGCACATCCTACTAGCATAGACTTATTACGTACATTCCTGAACGTGTTATTCATGGATTGTACGTACAAGACGACTAGGTATAAGATGCCGTTGTTAGAGGTTGTCGGTTTAACGTCCACTTCCATCACATTTACCGTTGCGTACATATTTATGAGCGGAGAGAAGATTGGAAACTACGTATGGGATTTGGAAACCGTTCGTGGTTTGATGATGGATAGCGTTTGCGCATTTCCATCCATTATTGTTACCGATCAGGAGTTAGCTCTCATGCGTGCGGTGGATAGAATTTTTCCCGGAACGCACCACTTGTTATGCACGTGGCACATTAGTAAGAACATTCTTGGGGAGGTTCGGAAGATATTGCACGATGATGCGGTAGCGAAACAATTTTTTGAATTTTACGGCTACGTTGCGGAGGCGAACACGTTTGAGAGTTACCAAAAGAATCTGGATACACTTAAGGAGATGTTTTCATCTAAACCGGAGTGTTTTGCGTACGTTATGGACTCGTGGATAACAAAATATGCTGACAAGTTCCTTGCGTACAAAACGAACACAATTAAGCATTATGGCCAAACAACTACAAATAGGTTAGTCCGTGTATCCTACTTTTCGTTGAGTTATTTTATTTAAGTTCAAATAAGTTGATAATTTATTACTTGTACTATGTAGGGCAGAGGGTGCTCACTCGTCCCTAAAAAAATATCTTGGGACGAATCAATGCAACTTTGAGACTTTTTGGGAAAAAGTTCATAACTTGTTAACGAAGCAGCATGCGGGTATCGTCGAATCATTCGAGCGAAGTAAGTTTAGATCAATTCCCGGCTTCATTGGTGTTTTGACCAAAAATCTTAAAGGTCATGTGTCACATGCGGGGCTAAAGATACTGATGGTTGCTATTGTACGTGCTCGGAATATAGGAGTAGATCGGGTGGCATGTGGAGGTTGTTTCCTTAGGAAAACGCATGGTTTACCTTGTGCATGTGAAATTGCGTTTATAGCTAGAGAAGGTAGGTGCATCCCTTTAGAAGATGTGGATATTTTTTGGAAAAGATTAGATATTGTGCACAGGGATCCTACCTCTCGCAAAGAGGAATTGCAAAAAAAGATTTCTTTAATTGACAACTCCATTCGTAGTTTCCGCCCCGACCAACAAGACCACATTATCAATAGGGTAATGCAAATATTGAGGCCCGAGACAAGTCATATTCAAGATCCTAAAGAAGCGGTTATAGCTAAGGGTAGACCAAAGGGAGACGTTGATAAATCGACTAAACAGAACCCTAGTTCGTGGGAATATCCCATTGAACAAACCGCTAGTGCTAGTACTCCGGCTAACTCGGTAGGTAGTACACCCGTAAACACGTTAGGGAGCACAGCCGCATCCAAAATGGTTCCCATCGTACCACCCAAACCTCCATTAGCAAAAAAGAAAGTTGGAAGGCCTGAGAAAATTGTTAAGGATGGGAAGTTAACGTTATATCCGGATTGCATCCCGGCCTTTCTACACACTTACATTTTAAAATTAGTTGACGTTCTTCCGGACGGACAATGCGGATATCGTTCCGTAGCGCATTCAATATACAACGACGAAGATAAATGGGAGGATGTTAGACGCGAGTTGTTGAAGGAGTTGCGGGACAACTGTGCATGTTGGTTGGATGTATATGGTTCGGAGAAGGTGTTTGACGATTTGATACAAAGGTTAGATTACTTCAAGCCCAATCCTAGTAGCCACTATTGGATGACATTTCCGGACATTGGACTAGTCATCGCGACAAGGTATCAATGCATGGTATACGATGTATCGCAAGCAGCCTCGTTAACGTATCTACCAATACGTGGAAAGCCACCCGTCAACAATTCAACGATCATAGAAGTTGTGATAGATTTCGTGCATGGATGTCACTTTGTTAATGTAAGTATATTTCGTTTCCAATCAAAATTTCTTACGCTATCATTACTAATGCATTCGTTTATTTTATTTCCTTGTAGATTACTACTCCACCCGATGGACCGTTGCCTCCATTATACCCGTGTTGGGCCGCTTATGCAACCGAAGAAGCGAATCAATGAGCGCATCCATACTACCGACGGTTGAACAAATTTACACAGATAATGCCCGCAAGGAAAATCAACTTGAACGAAAAACCACATGTAACAGATTTGACTAGAGACGACGACGTTTCAAATGTTTGAAATGTTTTTGTGCAACATTTGTAGTTTAAGTTAGTTAGTTTTCCTAACATCTACTGTAACATAGTTATGCAATTTTGATGTAATTTTGATATAATGTAGTTTAAGGTGTTTGACGATTTGATACAAAGGTGTTTGACGATTTTAAGTTTAATGTAAGTTTCATTACAAACACATATCACATATTTACTGTAAAAATTTGGCCTGGTTTTTCAAAAATAATGCATTTGTCGCAGGCCCAAAATGAGACGCCATTTGGGCGTAGTCTCATGCGACGCCATGCCAAAAATTTGGCCTCGTTTTTCAGACAGAAAGCATCTGTCGCAGGCCCAAAATGAGACGCCATTTGGGCCGCGTCTCATGCGACGCTAGGCCAAAAATTTGGCCTAGTTTTTCAAACAGAAAACATCTGTCGCAGGCCCAAAATGAGACGCCATTTGGGCCGCGTCTCTTGCGACGCTAGGCCAAAAATTTGGCCTAGTTTTTCAAACAGAAAGCATCTGTCGCATGCCCAAAATGAGACGCCCTTTGTGGCTCGTCTCATGCGACGACAACCCAAAATTTAGGCCTGATTTTCCAGACAGAAGGCATTTGTCGCAGGCCCAAAATGAGACCTCCTTTGGGCCTCGTCTCATGCGACGCTAGGCCAAAAACTTGGCCTAGTTTTTCAGACAAAATGTTTTTTTTGCAGGCCTAGTTGAAATAAAATACCATTATAAGGGAGAAAACAACAAGTACACTTTGAAGAAGTATAGGAAAACAACAAGTACACTTGAAGTGGTTACAAAAAGAGGAAAACATTAAGTTAACACTTTTAACTTAACGAAACATAAGAAAATAATTAAACACCGAAATACCAACAACCAAAATGCTCAATCATCGAAGTCATATCCCAAGTTGTCGTCAGAATCAACCCCCTCCTCCCTTTCCGTAATCCTATCCTGAAGATACGCCACCATATCCCTACTGATGTAGTCTACCACCGTCATGTTGAAGACGGCGTCCGCTTCTTGCTTAATTTTATACGGCAAAAACAACAAACGCTGGAGCGGTTGACAAAAAAGATACCTCTGCTTGATTTGCTCACGGTTGCGCACGAGGAGACCTCCGGTTTGTAAACGGCCGTAGCCATAGTACATCTTACAAAGCACCCGATCAAAAAAAGCATCACTAGTATCTTCCCCCATCTCTCGACGGGCAATCCTCGCCGCCAGAAGCAAATGGTAGTCTTCATGGGGAGTAAACTCCATTTGTTGAACTTTCTAAGTTTGAGAAGATTATATGAATGTAAACGGATTTGTAGTCCCTTTATATAGTGAAGTGAATTTAGGTGGGACTTTATTTTAGAGAATGAGAGGGAGTTTAAGAATTTAGAGAATGTGAGGGAGTTTTGATTTTTTAGAAAGAGCGGGATTTTTTGAATTTTCGAGAATGAGAGGGAGTTTAAGAACAAAGAGAATGGGATGGAGTTTTGATTTTTTCGAATGAGCGGGATTTTTTGAATTTTCGAGAACGAGAGGGAGTTTTAGAATTTTGAAAATGGGAGGGAGTTTTGATATTTTAGAATGAGCGGGATTTTTTGAATTTTCGAGAATGAGAGGGAGTTTTGGGTTTCTTACTTTACACGTGTTACGTTTTCATTTGAATGTTTTTCTTACCGGTACGTCTATAAATAGAAGCTTCATGCACATTAAATCGTAAATTAGTTGATAAATCAAGCTGAAAAATGGGTTCATGGACTGAGTTGGAAGATCAGTATTTGATGAGGGCATCAGTTGAAGTTGGTAATATGCACATTCCAGAGGGTGGTAAAAGGTACTGCGAGGCATTAGTATGCCAGATGTACTTCCTTATGGAAGGGATGGTGTTCAGCCACCTTACATTTCAAGGCGTGTTGATGAAGTGCGAGCTAGGTGGTCGGTCTTGGTCACATCCCGTCGACATCTAGTTTCCGGCCTCACCGAATTGGAACGTCGTGTTGCGGGTAACCGGTTCAACTGTCAGGTGACGGATTATATAACAGAGGACCAGCTGGATACGGTCCGCTCTGACATTATTGACATCCGGCTACAGGAAATCAGTGACTACAAAGATGCGAAAGAAGAAAGGATGTTGATGAAATGGAACTGGCCTGATAGATAAGTATGAATGAGTGCGTGCTTCCATTTTAGTATGAGTCTGTGTTTCATTTTAATTTTGAGTGTGTATTTCTGTTTGAGTGTGAGTTTCAATTTAAGTATGAGTGTGTATTTCTGTTTGAGTGTGAGTTTCAACTTACGTATGAGTGTGTGTTTCAATTTACGTATGATTGCTTGCTTTCAATTTACGTATGAGTGTCTATTTCAGATTTGTGTTTGAGTGTGAGTTTGTATTTGTGTTTTAGTGGGAGTTTGTATGAGTGTGTGTTTGAATGGTACAAACTCTAACTCTAATTCAAATGGAATCGAACCCATAAACATGATAAATTCAAAGCAAACATACAATAAATTAAAATACAAAAAATAAAAGCAGTCATACAATAAACCGATTACAAAATATAGTGTTGATGTCCAAAAATCTAACAAAGTTATGCTGAGAGTAATAATCAGTGCCGTCGGTACCTCTCAGCGGTCTCTACTAGATCATCGTGATCCATAGTAGGTATCGATGGAGCAAACCTAGCAATCTGCTCGTATCCTGAATAGTCAGCACCACCCTGCGGCTCCAACCGAGGACCTCTCTCCGGCGCAGAACGACTGAAGATGTACCATAGCCTCTTCTTCACCCAAATGTAGTACATCGGGTCAGCACTCGCTCCACTACCACGGTACGCCGTGCCAGCAGGAGTGAACACGTGGTTTTCCCATGTCTGCCACAAGTGATCGTCCCATTTTAAGCTACTGACCATATTCTTCCCTGCTTTTTTCGACTTAGGAGGGCGTATATCCTTAAGAATCAGCTGTACATACCTCATCTGTCGAACGACACGGTCTAGGTAGTACGCCACAACCACGTCGAACGACCTAAGGGTCAACTCAACATAAGTCATCTGCTGGAACGGAAAATGGTCCTGTAAATGTATGAAGGAGAGGAACATGACCTGTAAATAAAAAAATTAACAACTTAGCCCATTTATATTAGTAAAAGTACTCATAATTAAAATGAACGAATATGACTTACATCTGTCTCGGTGCACGCCGCCAGTGCGTGTCTCATCTGCATGCGCATTTCATGGGAGACACCAATCTTCTGCGGCGCATGTCGGCACATATGGGGCATGGATACGTCGTAATCGGAAAAAAGTGGAGCTCGAGGCTGAACAAAGTGTGCAAAAATCCACGACTCGAGCAACCCTATAAACCCGCAAATGCCTCCCGTACCATGGAGAGATCCCTGACTAAGGGCGTGGTACAGCTGCGCTAAAACCAACTGACCCCAGTTGTACATATGCAAACTCTGGTACTGGTTCACAAACTGGAGGTAATCTAATGGAATACTGTTGCTGGTTTTGTTCGCACATATAGTGGTACCTAACAAATATAGTATGTAGGCACGGGTGGCATGATCTAAACCCTCATCAGTGATCCTCCTATCACTATACTGAGAACCACTAAAAGTACTACGCAGCCACCCTAGGTTCACACTACTAGCATTCCTAAGGTTTTTACTCAGCTCCGATGGTCGCACACCTAGCATGGCAGCATAAATACCAAGCCTCTCAACGTCAGATTCAAATGGTAGAGCATCGAAGGACCTACCAACAACCGGTAGTCCAGTGATGACGTGGACATCGCCCAAGGTGACTGTCATCTCCCCGAACGAGAAATGGAAAGAAGAAGTCTCCTCATGCCACCGCTCTAAGAATGCCTCCACCAAATGGAGGTTCGTATGCCAGCGGGTGAGTGCATCGACGAGTGTACCAAATATAGTCTCCATCACCCTTGCCCGTACCCTGCTTTGCTTTGTAATGTCCCATCTCCGGAGACTGTCATACATAGCGAAGAATCGCAGGGTGACCCTATCCTGCAATATGTATAAAATACGTAAATTCGTAAAAAAATAATAATGATAAACATATGTATCGAACACGTAAGAAAATGATAAAACAGTATAAAGGTATAACACTTACATCTCCGTGATAGACGGTAAAAGCCTCGTGCAGGGTGTAATCCGGGAAAAGTTCCGGAACATGCGACAGCACGGACAAAAAATCAAGATCCTTACCCTCAGGTGCGTGGGATGCTGCCTCTGGTGCGTGAGGTGCATCGGCCTCCGTATAATCCGGTGCGTGAGGTGCATTGGCCTCCATATACTCCGGTACATCTACATCGTCATCGTACTTATAGTCAGGTGGATGCGACGTAGAAGCTGCCCCTGTGCTACCATCAGCAGGAGTAGGAATATAATCGCCGTGACGACGTAGACGTCGTCTACTACGTGTACCGGGAACATGTCCCTCGCTGGGAGCAGCCTCTACATCCTCGGCCTGGGACAAAGCTCTAGCCGCTGCTGCCTCCTCATCCGCCCTAAGTTTCTTGAACGGATTTTTAACTTTAGTCTTGAATCATCCCATCCTGTAAACACAACACAAGAAAATATGTATTAGTCACAAAACACCAAATAAAAAAAATGAAACAACTTAAGCTGTCTCATGAGACAGTTTAAGCTGTCGTCTCATGAGACAGCTTATTATTCGGTCGCATGCCCAAAATGAGACGCCCTTTAGGGCTCGTCTCATGCGACCAAACCATGTCTTCTTTGCACGAACAACGTGCGCCCAGGTCCAACAGCAAACTCGACCAAAAAACACAACAACACCAAAACAGCCTCATTTCTAACAAAATCAAGCACCAAAACATAGATCCTAGCAATACTAACAACAATACAACACTAATCTAACAAAATAACACCTAAAATCATACAAAAATCGAACTTTTGAAATCGAAACCTAAAAAACTAAAAAACCTAGATTCGACAGTTTAGACCGAATGAAATCAAAAACAAATTACACCATGATGTTTGTATCGTTTACCTTTAACTTTTCTTCACTTCAGATTCTTCAAAAATCGAGTTTTTGAAATGGATGCTTCGGGTGCTTGAGAGTTTTCTAGAGAGAGAAAGAGAGGAAAAAAAGTGGTGAGAGATCTATCAAACGCTTTTATACCTAGGTTTTCTGAAAAGGGTAAAATGGTCAAAAATTAGGTGCGAGATCTATCAATTAGGTATAAGATCTAGCGGTTTAAGATCTATAAAAATGTGTAATATTTCTAGCCTGGCCCTAAATTATACCATCCTTTAGTCTACATCATTTGCCATAGACCAATTATATATCACTTGCCATATAGGTCTATTATACCATTCTTTAGGTCGATTATACCATTCTTTAGTCTATCACACTTGTTGCATACACGATATTTTAATTTTTAATTTTTAATTTTATTTTTAATTTTTACTACTTATCAATACTTATATTTTTAAATTTTAGAGTTTATTGTTTTTATCCTTTAAATTTTACTATTTAATTTTCAGTTTTTAGTTTTTACAATTAACCATTTTTTTTTCAAATTTAATAACTAATTAAATCGAATCCGACCGAATTTAAATTAGTAAAATAATTTGATCACACCCTTTAACCTAAATCTTGTTTATTTTATTTTAATATTCTTTTAAATCACTCCATTGACTTGTCTCTTATATTCAGATTGCACACACTAAAATAAAAATAAAAATTAAAAACTCGTAAATCAAAGAATTATTTCCACATTTTGATTTTTCTCTCCTAAAATCTTCTCATGGATCACTCCAAGTTTTTAGTCAGTCGATACTTAAACAACCTTCGATCGTAATTCCTTCGATCGTAATTATTTTGGTAAAACAGTGACTTATGATTTATACAAATATATATTTTCAAGTTTGGTTTTTAGTTTCATAGACCGAGTTTTGAGTCGACTATTTTTCCAAGGGTTAACGAACACCTCTTCGTTGTTTTTTACCACTACCACGACAAACTAGTATGAAAGAAAAGTTTTAAATACAAAAGAAGGAAAATTAAGATTGATCGATTTCATTAAATCCAAACATTTTCTTTTTGTTCGAGCTTCATGAAATTCACAGCCTAACATATGTAGTTGGATACTTTTAATTTTTTTTATAAGATTCATAGAGCATGTGAAAAAAAATTGATTAATAAATTAGAATGCATATGTTTATGATCTAAAACAAAGAATATGTACTGGCGGGTTGGTTAATATATACTCGAATATAACTCTTCCTCTAGAAATCTTCACTTAGTAAACAAAAAAAGGAACTCTTCTACAATTCCAACTGTAGATATTGACGAAAGAACCAACATTGTAGTTAGGGGTATTGATATTGAAGCTGATGTTGGTATCGCAATTGGTGTAAGCAATGTGGATGAGTGTAATGAGAAGGATGGGCCTACAAACGTGGAGGCGAATATTGATGTTGATGCTGATGGTAGTGGCCTGTATATGAAGATACAAAGAGGTCTAGAAATATAAAGGGTGTAAAGATGTTGAAGTTAGTCTAGAGGGTGTTAAAGATGTTGAAGCTGGTGTAGAAGGTGTTGAAGATGTTGATGTAAAAGGTGTTAAAATAGGTGTTGAAGTAAATGTTATTGGTGTAGATTTCGTTTTACATGTTGTAGGTGTAAAAACTAGTGTTTGTGGGTTGATACATGGGGTGTTGAAACTGATGTTGGTGGGCATGTTGATGCAAAGGGTATTGAGACTGGTGCTAGAATACACGTTGGTGCAAATGGTGTTGAAACTGGTGTTGATGCTTATGTTGGTGCATGTGGTACTGAAAAGATTGTTGATGACCTAGAAGGACTCATACATTTGTTATTTGACGATTTGGACATGTCATAATTTGATAAAATACTAAAAGAATCAACAAAATATGTTGATGATCGTAATGATAGTGCATACAACACGTATGACACATCCCCATATAACGATACATCAAGTGACAATGATCTTGATCAGATGCAAGCAATTATTTTGGTAGTGATTATAGTACAACAAATGAGTTTGTTAGCAATGATAATTCAACCAGTCTTCAAGAGTTAAAAGAAGAATATAACAATAAGATGAGCTGGTGATTGCACCGAAAGAAGAGTTTTTAGCAGTTATTTTACGATTTTGGTGTTGGTTAAGTCCAATTTGATGTTCTGGTTCTTGTAATGAACTTACTATGTAATTAATTTTTAGTCATATTGAGGGTTTTGGTTGATACAGATGACGTTATGAAACCATTCTAGGGTTCAGGTTTATTTATAACGATTTTTTGTTTGTTTATGTTCTTGTTGAGATGGTTATGAAATGTTGGTTATATTGAAGTTGTTCATATTGATATTATTATGTTGCTTTTTGTAATTAAATATGTGTATGATAATTGGTCATATTGATTTTTTTGTGGTGCTGTGGGCTTGATGAGGATGATTATGAAATGGATGCAAAGTTGTTGTGGACCATTAGACTACAATATTAGATGCATGGTTTTAGCTCTGAAATAAATGTAATTAAATATTGTGTTGCATTTGGTATGAAATGTGTGATATTGTGGTCCTTTCAGACAATTCATTAATGTGTTGCTTATGGTATGCAATTTTGGTAGGTTATGTGTCTTGCTTTTAGTAAGAACCATAAAATCCAGAACTTCAATTAAGTGACACACATTGTACTATTATGTTACTTTTGGTAGGCTATATTTCTTGTTTTTAATAAAAACCATAACATTCACAATTAAATTAAGTGACCTATCCTATTTCAAATATGTTAAGTTGTTCTCTTTATATTAAACTAAGCTCCATCCAACAATTAAATGACAATACCAGCAATGACAATCACATTATCCCGCTATATTAATTTTGACATACAAAAAACTATTAATATAAAAAATTAAATTACTTGCCTATTGTATTACATAAATAGTACAAAAAATTAACACTTTTGTCATTCAAGAAATTAAGAACTTTAACATAAATTACCACTTTTGACATTCGAGAAATTAACTACATTAACATAATTGTTTTTAACAATACCAGAAATAACAATTACGTTAACAATATCAGATATACAAATAAAACACCATTACATTTAAGTCTATTACAACACTTTAAGTAAACCATAAAAAAACAGTATTTGTAACAAAATACACATAAATATAAATTAAGAATCCTAATAATCAATTTTTTCTTTCGATAATATGTTTCCAATTTTCCAACTTTCTTCAGTAACCCATTAATCACGTATTGTGACCTATTGATAATGATGAGATTAATATACTTAAAAATAACAATATTGTGTCCCTTTCCGATAAAAATACTTATTTATAAAAGCCAATTAAAATTAATGAAAATAGCTCGAAACCATATAAATTAGAGAACGTTCACCCCGTAGTTGCCACACCCGTTGAATCTTCTACTCAGATTCAGGTCTATCTAAGAAATATGGGTTACGACCGGTAACCCAAAATCGCAGAAGCCTAAACTTTTCTTGTTAAATGAGGATCTTGAGGTATTGGAGAATGAAATTAGAACTAATAATATGAGTGATTGAAGACAACGTCTGTGTTTGTTTGAGAACGGTGAATGAAGAATGCTGGACGATTGAAGAAGAGTGATGGATTATGATTTATTTGGTCAGAAATTTGGGTGATTAGAGAAGAGAGAAGAAAAAAGTAGCTGGTCTATTTAATGTACATTGGATGTAGATTTTTAGATTAGAATAATGTTTGCTTTAAGAAGACATGCATGATTTTAAATAGCGGATAAATGTATTATCGCTTGAGGATGTCATAATAATAAAATGCACCATCGCGTGAAAAGAAGAAAGAAAACTAGAGCTATTGAGGATACTGAGAAGACTTACACTCTAGAATGTATTACATTCTAACTCAAAACAACAAAACTTTACTACCTGAACTACCTTGGGCTCTCTAAGACCAATTATTCCCAAACATAAAACACACCAACATACAAACCGAAGCTTATTTACAATTGTACCAAAAATTCAAATGGCTAAAAGGTGATAAGAAATAATATTCCTAGTATAGTGTTCACCAATTCTCTAGAAATGTGATTCTCAATGTAAATCAAATCAAAACTTCTATTTAAATACACATAATGTAATATAGAAAGGAAATGAAACATTATTGAATATAAAATTATTCAAATACATTCTCTTCTTTATCTCAACTTAGAATCAAAGCATGACTCATTCCATGACAACACATGATTCTCCAACTCATAACTCAAGTTCTTTAGGCTATGAATTTCCAACTGAGACCATCTTCACTAACAAAGCTTTGAAAACAACAACATAAATACCATCAACCATCTTCGTTTAGACATAACAAACTATATTTTTATAGAAAACCATGGTACTTTTAATCATAATGGGTAACAAGCTTGGAGGGTTCATCATTGTTGACAACAATTCCTTCTAAAGCCCACAATTAAACCAAATAAAATCATCATGGAGAATTTATACTATGAGAGTTGGATAACCAATGATAAATTCTTTCTTGTCAAACTCTACAACACTATATTACTGCTAAAATTTAAGCCCAACTGATGCATGAAGAAAACTCAAAGGCCTTGTGAGATGCAGCCACAATGCTGTCTGGATCTTAAACCAAATTCAAAAGAACTACTTTCAAATCCGAGTTTCAAAGAACTGGAAGGGGCACATCTACAATGGATGATTATTTAAACAAAATGAAGGCTATTGCTGACAACCTAACTCTAGTAGTCACCCATATCACACTAGATGACCTATTGACGCAAGTTCAAGCTGGTCTGGATTCAGGCTACACTTATATTGTTGTAATATTGGCTGACAATGATTTTTCCAAACTGTCTAAACCTTTATGTTTCTCTATTAATCTTTGAGAGCATGCCTGAAAAACAAACAATATCATTAATGTCATATCAAACTTGAAATTTTCTTCAACCAACTAAGCTAAAACAAATCTAAAAACAAATTTCAAAATAATAATACCACTAGAGGACATAACATAATTATAGGGGACAAAAGATAAACAATTACTCAAGCAATTATAGAGGAAGAATTTTTTTTCACAATTACAGGGGTAAATGTTACCGTGGTGATAGAAGTTGTAGATATACCCCAAACAAACCAACTTGCCATATATGTGGTTGGTTGGTCACGAGAGAGCAATTTTATTTTTTTAGAGATGACCCTTCATACATGGGCTCTACTCCAGCTTCCCAACCAAAGAATGAATCAAAACCAGGAGTCTATATGGTGGCCCATGACTAGGGGAATGATGGAACTTAGTACACTGACCGTGGAGTCAAGTACCATGTCATAGGTAACACAAGATTAATGAATTAAAAATCAGAATACACATGTAAACAATCTATCACAGTAGGAAGTAATAAAAAATTATATATTATGCATATATTATTTTCAAAGCTTTAAACTCTTTTAAACATACCTTTAATTGTAAAAAACATTCTACATACTCCTAGAATTTCTAAGAACCTTTTATCTATCTCATAAATAACTAAACAAAACCTTATTTTTGTGGAATTTCATAATTATGATTATTTTGTGAAGGATAAGGTCATATGAAAGATACTTCTTATAAGGAGGTTTGAGAATGGATTGTAGAAGATGAAAGAACTTTCATGCTATCATTCACCAGTCTTTAAGTTCTTAGTTTCCTATCCAAGAGTTTGCAATGTTGAGTAAATTTTTTGGTTTTCTAATTCACCTAGAAAGGGTTTCCATGAGAGTGTTGATCATTCCTACAATATATTTTCATCTTTAATCCTAAATAAGTGTAACCTTTCAAATATTTTAAACGAAGAAATGTAATTATGAGATTATTGCCAAATTTTAGAGTCTCCTTTTCTACAATACCCTATCTAATCTAAACATTTAATGTTCTAGACCTATTACATATAAATATGTTGGGACCAACAAATATTACATTAAATGTATTGATGATTTTACCATATATACATGGATATACCTCTTAAAATGAAAAAAGTGAAACATTATATGCTTTCACTCAATTCAAACAGTTTATTGAAAATCATTTTGATAGAAAAATTAAAACAATCCAATATGACTAGGGTGGTGACTACAGAGCTTTCAGTAATATTACAAAACTCTTTGGTATTCACCACATAACTTCTTGTCCTCACACTTCAACATAAAATTGGTGGACAAAAAGAAACATTGACACATAGTCGAAATAGATATGGCTCTCTTAGCTCAAATACAGATTTAGGAACTAAGCATAATAAGTGTATTTTTCTTAATTAATAAATTTCATACTACAATTTTCAACAACATCACACCTTTTAAAAAAATTGTCACACAAAACCTGATTATATATTGTTATATATGTGGTTGTACATGCTTCCCCTGCCTCAGACCCTATCAACCCAAAAAGTTTCAATTTCTGTATATGAATGCATTTTTATAGGTTATGTTGACACACATGAAGTCTAAAAATATCCCAGTCATAGTGGGAGACTTTATATTTCAAGAAATATGATTTTTAATGAACATGGCTTGAAATTTCTAAAAATATCCCAATTCAATCATGGTTTCCTATAACATAGCTTGAAATTTCCTAAGGTTCATCTACCAACAATAAGCATGCATAAGACGTCTCACTTAATTACTTTCTCTACCTATTCAGGACCAACATACAGACTCAAAAAACACAATGTCAGATATTATACCAACACCAAATCAACCAGAATAAACACCACACATATACCCCACACAAATATTTAGTCAACACACAAAACACCATCACATAACGTCAGATCATATATTATTTTCAGTCTATCCTTTATTTGTGTTCTGTGCTTAAGAAATTTGTGATAAATTACATAGTAATTTATAAAAAATTAGTATAAAAGCCATGTTGTGAAATTAAGGCTTTTACAATTAGAGTTTTACAATTGCGTCTAAAGCAACAAAATACATGATTGAAAAATTCGATGGTGGATCCAGCTTTGCATTATGAAAGATTAAACTAAAATCTTCATTGGTACTGTAAGGGTGGTGGAATATTATGGAGAATAAGTTACCAAAAGAGATGAAAGAAGAGGAGAAGCAAGATCTTCAAGAAAGGGCTTTGTGCTAGATTTTAATGAATGTGAAAGACAATGTTCTTCGCGAGATTAGTGGTGAGAAGATCTTTAATCAGAGAAATCAATACTAAACCGATTATACTTGAAGAATCACTTGTACGATTTCATATTTAAATAAGGTATGTCTATCTCAGAGCACTTAGATAATTTTAAATCAATTATAATGGACTTGAAGAACATAGATATCAACATTGAGGATGAGGATCAAGATTTGTTTGTATTGAGATCGTTACCAGCTCCCTACGAAAACTTTGTAGATACTATAATGTATGGTAATGATAAGTTATCTCTAGCAGATATCAAATGGGCATTGAAATCAACAGACTTGAGACAATTGCAGCCTGACAATCGGGCTGAAGGGGAAAATCTATAAGCAAAACGAGTTTTTTTAAGAAGAATGAACTTGAGTCCAAATCAAAGCTAAAAAATCAAACTGTTATGAATCGGTGAGCAGGGTCATTATATGAGAGATTGTCCAAAACTGAATGGTAAGAAGGGAAATCAAAAGAAAAATGCAGCATACATTGTTGAAGGTGTGAACGATTCCGACGATAGTGAAAACAATGGTGGCCGAGATGTATTTTCTGTGAGTTATAGACTGTCGATACAATTTTTGGGTACTTGATGCTGGCGCTACATATCACATATGCCACTTCAAGCGGTGGTTCAATACTTACAAGCCAATGCACAAAATGTCTATTTAGGGAACAATCATTCGTTGACTGTTGGTGGTATCGGTAACGTCAGAATCAGAATGTTTGATGGGGTTGTTAAAATCTTGGCGTGCTGGCATGTTCCTGGCTTAAATAGAAACCCGATTTCTCTTGGGACACTAGACTTTCGGGGTTATAAGTACCATACAGAAGACGATGTAATTAAAGTGACAAAAGGCTCAATGATGTGCATAAAAAGCAGTTTGCAGAGTGGTGTCTAGATTCTCCCGGGGAGTGTTGTATGGGCGATGTTGCAGTAGCATCATCAATGAGTAATAGCCAAAGTAGGCAGGATAAAAATAAGTTTAGGCATTTGCGTCTTGGTTACATGAGTGACAGAGGATTAGCTGCTTTGGGAAATAGAGATTTGTTGAAAGGGTATAAAGCCGAAACATTGGGATTTTGTGAGCACTGTGTGTTTGGTAAACAAACTAGAGTCAAATTCAGCAAATCGGTTGTAAGAAAGACTAAAAAGATAGTGGACTACATTCACTCAGATCTTTGGGGTCCAACCAGAATTCCATCGAAGAGCGGAGCCATATACTACATGAGTTTGATCGATGATTATTCAAGGATGGTGTGGGTTTACTTTCTGAAAACAAAAGATGAGGCATATTCAACCTTTGTCAAATGGAAGACGATGATTGAGAAGCAAACAGAGAGAAAAATCAAACATCTTAGGACGTATAATAGGTTAGAATATTGCAGTCGTGAGTTCAACGAGTTCTACGAAGCTGAAGGAATAATGTGTCATCGCACTTGTTCTAGAAAACCAAAACAGAATGGGGTCGCAGAAAGAATGAACATAGCACTTTATGACAAGGCATGAAGCATGCTCTCGCATTTTGGTGTGGAAAAGGATTTTTGGGCTGAAGCTATCAATACAACGTGTTACTTGGTGAATCAGTCTCCACCGACGACTACTATTGATTGTAAAACTTCTTTTGAGATTTGAGCTTGGATAAGACTATTACAAAAGTGTTTAGTGACAGTCAAAGCGCCATACACCTTACATGGAACCAGATGTACCCCGAGCGTAGAAAACACATAGATGTCAGGTATCATTTTATTTGTGATATAATATCAAAGGGAATGACTGAGGCAGTATAAATTCAAAATTTTAGGGAGTGCCTAAACTGGATTGATGTTCGCAGTATAAAGTGAAGGCCTTAGGGGCATTTGGTGAGTCTGAAGAAGAGAAGTTTCTTTGTTGATAATGAAGAAATGATATTCACCTCAATGGGAAGATTTGTTGTGAATGAGTCGAATAATTCCTTGACAGTGTACTGAGTTCAGAAGTATAGTTTTGTGTCTGTGATAGTGTCATTGTGCCTTGACAGTGTATTGTGTTTGGCAGTACAGTTAAGTGTTGTGATAGTATCATTGTTAGTCTTGTTGTATGAGCCCATTATGCCAATTATCTAGTAATTTCTATTTATTTCCTATAAATAGACTACTAGGACTACACAAAAACACAATCTGAAATCTGTATCCCTTTATTATAGTGAAACACTTTTCTCTAGTGGCGCCCGTGGACGTAGATAATTGTCAAACCACGTTAAATCCTGTGTTCTTTTCGGTCTGTCCTTTATTTGTGTTCTGGGCTTGAGTCATTTGTGATAAATTGCATAGTAATTTATAACATAAACGACATTATTGTGACATGCAACAACACAGTATAGAAGCCCATGCAACTCCCATTGTAGTTCGTCCTCCACAATGAATCACGATGATATTCCTTTAAAAATCAATACACAATACAAAAGCACATTAGGGTCTTTGCAATGCAACTCCCATTGTAGTTCGTCCTCCACAATGAATCACAATGATATTCCTTTAAAAAATCATACACAATACAGAAGCACATTAGGTTCTTTGCAATACCTATTGCACACTCGTCGAATACCTATTGCACACTCGTCGTATACTTGACTTCCACATGAAACCAAGACTTGATCTGAATTTCACTAAATTTTCTAGCCGACTGGGCCAACTCGCCTGACGATAGACGGTCTATATGAGGTTATTACGTTTTCTTTGATAATTTTTTTATTAGCCGGTCTTCTAGAAACAACATGTGGTCGCTCGTAGCAGTACTGAATCTGAATATCAACCATTGGCTCACCTCCACTAAATTGATATGGTTCAAATCGATCATCAATAGGCTCAGCTTTTCTTTTCCTCTTGCTTCGATTATATGGTGCGAAAAGAAAAAATATACATTACTACTGTATTTTAGGATTTTTTTACCTAGCAGAAATGTAACTCAAATCAAAACTTTGCATCTAAATATCTGGAATGTAATAAAAAAACAATGGAAATATTATTGAATACAAAATTATTCACTTCATTAATCACAACTTATTTTAATCTTATACGTCTTTCCTTTCGGAAATCTTTAACCAACTCTAGTTCTTTAATTCTGTTTCACATAAATTGTTGTGTATGTCCAGCTTTATTTAAAATAAACCAAGAACCATACCATAGATGTACATCTTAGCCTCTATATATAGTTTCACTTCCAAGACAGCAACTACATAGTTTCACTTTGAGCTAGAACAAAAACATATAAAGTAGAGGCTGAAATATATAAATGGAAGAGTTGTACGAGCAGCTCGACTGTGTTAGTAACAATGAAATGGTTCGCACCACCGGTGAACATCACTCCATGGTTCAACTCGACATTGATGGATCATTTGAACTCATCAAAGCTCAGATTGCAAACCATCCTCTTTATCCCGACTTATTGTCCCTCTACCTAGACTGTAAAAAGGTTATGTTTATGTTTAAACTTTTATTTTCTTTGTCTTTTTTATTTCAAATAATCAACTGGTAAATACATCTATAGTTATAGTTATATATAATACATATGAGATATATAGGTTGGTGCACCACCCGAGTTGACGGGTATTCTCGAAGAGATCAGCCAAGAAAACCAATCCATGAGCTCCTTTACTCCAACATGCATGGAACCTGAACTAGACGAATTTATGGTCAGTATTGATAAAATGAAAATTTGGTATCCAAAACTACCGGTTGTCGGTACGGTTTGGTTTGAATTTTGTCGAACCGGATCGCTATATTTATCGAATTGGACCGATTTGATAAAATTCTGTTTTGAATTTTGGAAGCAAGCCGGATGGGTAAAAACTTGTTCGGTTTTATTTGATTTCGATTTAGATTTGGTCCGGTTTCGATTTGGTCGGTTTTGGTTTAAATGTTTGTCTAAAAATAAATAAATTCAACTCTAATATAGTTTTCAATTTTTTATTCAAATAAAAGACATAGATATAGAGATATTAAAGTTTGAAAGTTAAAATTTGTATTTAACTAATAATTTTGGGTATAATTTTGAAAAACACATATATCTCACGATTTTATCGGTTTGATTCTGCATCGGACCGGTTTATCAGTTTGGTTGGTTCTGTTGATCTACCGATTTTATAAGCTTGTTTTCTTTTCTTTTTGTTTCTGGATAGCAATCATATTGCGAGACGCTTCGCAGATTGAAGGATGAACTATCGAAGCCCGTTGAGGAAGCTGCTATATTTTTAAGCACGATTGAGTCACAATTGAGTGATCTATGTAAAGAAACACTAACAATGGATTATCATTCTGGTGATTGAAGTTGTTGATAACTTTTTATGTACGTAGTTAAATTAACGTTTACTATTCGAATGTTGATTTCGTTTTTTTTGAGGTACAGAAAAAATCGATGGTGAAGATTCATCAAATTATAATCGCTTAGTGGATGTGAAAAAAATGCTAATGGATCGGTACAGTGGATATCTTGGTGACTTAAAAAAAGAATTTTTTAGAAACAAAAAAAACGGAAAGCTACCGAAAGAAGCGGTGTTAATTCTTTTAGAATGGTGGGACAACAACTGCAAATGGCCTTATCCAACGGTAAAAATCACTTCCAATTTGGATCTACTAAGTATTTGAATCCGATCCAATCTGGTTTTAATAATGAAAATAAGAAAACATATGTACAGGAAGAAGAGAAGGTTAAGTTATCAGACATGACAGGACTGGACCAGAAGCAAATCAACAACTGGTTTATTAACCAAAGGAAAAGACATTGGAAACCATCTGAAGATATGAAATTTGCACTTCTGGGTATCGGAAAATCAACTGGAAAAGACCAAGTTTAGTTCGAGTCGTGTTAATTTTATCGGTAGACTCGTAATGGAAGTTTATGTTACCATAATAATCTATTCGAAAGGTCGAATTCGGATTTAATCTGAAATAGAATATTATCTATGGTCTAGAAAGAGTGAATGAGTAGAATAAATTATGGGAGAAACTAAAGTAAATTGATTTGGGCTTATAACATGGCACATCGGATGGATTTGAATGTTTTGGAGTACCCTCCGGTTTGACTCCGCATGCTGAACTAAGTCTTTTTAATAAGCAAATAAAATAAAAGTTCGTATAACTTTTTTGGGAATATCTTAAAGGTATGTAACTTAAATATAATTATTCACCGATCTTAAAATAAAAACGCTAAAAATTGAATAAAAGGTTCGAGCCTCCCAATCAAATAAAAAAAAAATTAGGGGAAGAAGGATCTATAATATCTACGGCACTAATAAACATTCTTTAAAAACAGAGAAATGACACACTAAGTATTTTCTAGCCAAACATATTACCTATCTAGTACCCAAAAAAAGATTAATACTTACCTAATACTCACCTCAATAAACATATTCTCTTTTACGAACTAATTTTATTTTAATACCATAATTACCCTCTATCTAGTATATAAGGGTTAATTTGTGAAAAAAGAAGTCTTTTGGCTACAGTACCATCACTCTAATTTTAAATTTTGAATTTGTGACACTCTCTCTCCTCTCTCCTAACCTAACAGACAACCCGTTTTCCAAGAAGGGTCTGTTCATTTCAAATTTTCTTGCCGTGATCACACTCTTTCCGGCAACAATCGTTGGCCACCGACGAACCTAAATATCAACCGACGAACCAACTAACCATCGTTCCCAGCCAGTTCCGATCACCGACAACTAAACGGTGTCGACGAAACTCAGAATTTCAGCTTCTGTTAAACAACTTCTTCAAGCATTGAACTAGGAAATCCATTCATTCCCGTCGAGTCAATCTCGACTCAAACCTTTGAACCACTAAGTTACCGTCGACTTCACCGGTGAACCAGTTCCGAAGTCAGAACGAAGGTCAGTATTACCTTACTGCACAATTGCATTCTTCTTTTTCCGTTTTCGATCTTAACATAAGGTTAACTAGTCTAACTAATGTATGTTAATGCCAGGAAATCGTTTTAGTTTATCTTTCTCGTCGAAACAAAGGATTGATAAAGGCTCCAGTAACATTCCGGTAAGATTCTGCAGTTTTCCAGCTCTGTTTGACAGGATGCGATGATTGCATACTCACTTTAAGATACAAGGATGCGATTTACGTGTTGTTTTTATGTTGTCATTGCTAGTTTGGTTGAGTTGTTAACTGTGGCTGCGATTTATTTGTTAATGGCACGAATACACATATTGCCTTTAGTCATTGTGTTTTTACCTAGCACTGATACTTGTCTTTGCGATTTGTGTATGTATATAGTGGTTGCTAGATGTCAGTATGAACATTGCGATTTGCTAGAGACATTTCTAAATTAGTGTTCATACATTGCGATTGTAGTTATGCTACATTGCTAGATGCTTTCAAACATATATCATTTAGATAGAAATACCTCCGTAATACATTCATGAGTTGTACGATGCCCTACAACAAACTAACCCAAACTCCTACAATTCAGTTTACTATATGTCGAAACCCAAAGTTTGTATTTTCAAATTTGATCACGAAACAGTTATTGTTCCGTTGTCCGAATTAGAAAATTTTGACTCTTTGCAACAGTACGCTGAAAGCACATGGCAGGGTCTTGTTAGAGGCAACTACAACATTAGCTATTCTTGTGGTGCTCAGAAAAATTGTTTGGTTAATAAGAAGACAAATTTTATTGGGTTGGAAGTATACCTTGATGTGGAGCGTCTCAAGACTGTTAGTTTTCTTATCAAAGAACATGTTGCTGATAAAGGCTCCGCAATTAAACGTAAACGACCTATTCAACTGTTCGAAGAAACCTCTCATAACCAACGAACAAGTTGTGAAAGCAGTAACTAATTAGTGATTTCAACCCCAAAGAAAAGGCATCTTGCTACAACTGGATGGGCGGAAGCTATCGTCGGTGTTAGTCAGTCATTTGCTGATGGTGCTGCAGGTCTAAAGTTATCCTTATCCTGAGAACGATTTTTCCTTTAAGTACATGCATAATACCTTTAGGAAGATCACCGTTTATTGTGTAAACAAAGATTTGGACGAGTGCAAATGGAGGATGTATGCTTCAATTGATTCTAAAACCGGTTTAATGACCATACAAATATTTGTTAATACCCATACTTGCAGTCCCGTATTCATAAAAAAAGAATAGCAGGAATTTGTCGTCTGATTTGATTGCCGATGAGATTCATGATTCTCTTAGGAACTGCGAAAGTGTAACAGCTAAGACTATACAGTCCTCTATCAAGCAAGACTATAGTTTAGAAATTTCCTATCGTCTATCGTGGAATGCGTTAGAAAAGGCACGATGTGTAGTATTTGGAGATAACAATACCTCTTTCGGATTGCTAAAATCATACTTCAAGAGACTAAAGAGTCGTGAGATCACAACAGACTGCCATTTGGATTTAGCTCCCGGCCATGTTTTCTGGCGCTGTTTTATAGCATGCAGGGCGTGCCTTCAGGGTTTCCATACGTGCCGGCCTTTAATGTACGTTGAGGGAACCCATCTAACAGGGAAGCATGGTGGTGTGTTGCTTTCAGAAGTGGCAAAAGATGGAAACAACGGTCAGTAAATTTTTTACTTTACTTTTTGCTACATATGTGCTTCTCTGTTTCAAACGTATATTATGAGCTAAGGTTGCTAGATTGGTTATGTTTAGATTGTGATTTATACATGTACGCTAGATAGGAAGAACTAGGTTGCTAGATTGGTTATGTTTAGATTGCGATTTATACATGTACGCTAGATAGGTTATTGATGTGATTGAGATTTACGGCTACTATAAGTTGTAGTACAATGATGTTGCTAGACAGGTTGTATCTATATTTTGATTTACGATCATTCACCCAAACAACTTAGTATTGTTGTATATCTGCATCTTTTTCACAGGTCTATTCCCTATTGTTTTTGGTATTTTTGGTAGTGAAGACTCGGACAACTGGTTTTGGTTTTTGCAAAGTCTAAAACCGCATTTGCTAGGGCGCCAAATAACTTTCATTTCAGACCGTCATGCTGGTATTATTAACGCGGTCGCAACTTTGTATCCTAATGACTACCATGCGTATTGTATCTTCCATCTACACCAGAATTTGAATAAAGCTCTTGAACACACTAACATAGTCTACACGAACAATATGCTAGTGATGTTTAAAAGTTGTGCTTATGCCCCGACTGTGGAACTTTTTAATGAACGACTTGCTTAGTTTGAGTGCCAAGGGGGTGCTCGTATTGCCAAATTTCTAAGCAATTTCCCCCCAGAAAAGTATGCTCAGGCATTCGTTAAAGGCAAACGGTATGGAGTGATGGCATCAACAACTGTGGAATCGTTCAATACGCAGATTAAAAAGTTGTGCAATCTGCCTATAGTGGAATTGGTCGACAAGATTTGAGTTCTTCTTATGACTCAGATGTCTTGACGTTTAGCAGAGGGTCTAAGCTGGAACACACAATTATTCCCCGAGTTTGACAAGATGTTCAAAGAGAATGTACAATACGGTCGGACGTGGTTAGTACGCAAGTCTTCTGCCGCTTATTTTGAGGTTTTATCAGACCCTGTCATGGTGATCAACATCCTTGGTTTCAAATACACATGCGGTTCTTGGCAGCAAGAATGTTTCCCATACGCTCATGCATTGGCTGCAATAGCATCTGTAAATGAAGATCCGATGGCATTAGAGGAGCCCTTTTTCACTGCTGCAAATTACAGGTCCAGTTATTCTTTTAACATACCAACTATACCAGATTTCAGTGAAGCTACTACCGGTAATGATGATGGAGAGCCAATGGTTAATCCACCAAACGTTAAAAGACGAGCAGGACGACCGAAAAAAAAACATATTCCATCAAGAGGAGAGGTAACCACCAGCCAGTCCCGTTGTGGTCGCTGTTTCAAATCAGGACACAGCAGGAGGTCCTGCGATGCTCCGTTCTGAACTTATGTTCATTTTTTTTGGTTCTTTTGAATTTTCATAGATAAGCACTCCTTCTTTTTCGATTTGTATGTTTGGATACCGTTAGCATTGATATGTACAAGGTCTGGTTGTATCGTTAATTTTATTCTCAACCGGTGTTGACATTGCTAGATATGCTTTGATTACAATGCTAGATGCTCGTTATATCATTCGTAGTTGCATTAAATTTAAGTTTATGATTCCAAATTTGATAGATACGGTGTAATGCCTCTGCGATTGTAGGTCTACGATGAGATTGCTAGATAGGTGTATTTGAAATTGCTAGATACAGATTTTTCCAGGCATTAACATTCCAGTAACATGAAGTACCTATCAGCCAAATCTTACATTGCTTGATAAAGCAATTTATCTATGCGATTTTATGGTTCATATCAAATTGATAGATTAGTTATATTTAGATTGCGATTTAGAACTCTATGTTTCATTTCACACACATATGATCCTTGCTAGAAGGCTTAATTAGCTTGCATCAAAGATTAGTCAAGTGTTTGCGATTTACGGCTAATCTAGACTGCTATATTGAAGATACATCTGTTACATTTGTGTTGCTAGATACATTTTATTCACATTGCGATTTACGTTGATTTAGTTAAGATGTTTAGTCCTGTTGAAGTCTGCAAATTTGATGTGTACCATGGTTATGCCAGCGATTTACTAGTAAATTTGGTGATAACATTGCGATTGTCATTTGTAACCGCCTTTACAACTGCTCCACGTAATTTATTTCTCTCAAATTTTTACTTAAAGTCTTAAAATCAGAACAACATGTAAACTAATATGGATAACACAAATATAGATAACACCATAATAATTTTTGAACATCAATCATGACAGTACAACTGCCACATACAACAACCCTCCCAAAAAATAGAACTGCTTAGAGGGTTGGTTTTGTTTTCAGACCATCAAAACATAAAAATAAAATACCTAAAAAAACATAAGGAAATGATGCTGCATGAACTACCATAAACCTAATCAGAATCCCTGTCGTCGTCCTCCTCGTCATCAGACCCTTCGGATTCCTCCTCCTCTTCTTTTTTTTCTTCTTCGACTTCTTCATCCTCTTCGTCCTCCGACTTCTCATCGTCGGCTTCATTAGATTCATCGTCTTCTCCCTTTTCAGAATCCCAGCTATCCCGTTGTATCTTCATTTTTGGAAGTTGTTCAGTGTCGAACTCGTAGCTGTTGTCCAGTGACCATGAGTCCTACGAAGCGTAGTTTTCTTCGTATTCGGAAGACCAAAGGGAGCATTCATCCTCCTCGTCCGACGAGTACTCCGAAGTGGTTGTTCGCTTCTATGCCTTATTGTCTAAGTAGTTGTCTGAAGACCATCCGTCGTCCGACGAGTACCTAGGTGTGACTGGGAAAAAGGGGGCCATTTTCAAAAGTGGTTTTCTTGCAAGGTAGTTTTAGATGGTTTCTTTGCAGAGAAGTGTGAGATGAATAGACTAAAATATCATCCCCTACTTATAACGAAACGCAATGCCCAAGGCTACGTCCCATCTAGCAACTCCAATTAATTGCAAAAATTTAATTTTACACGTCTAATTAATGCATGTAATGATTCAACTCATCTACCTTTGTATTTTTAATTAACAAGCTAACTAATAGGATTAAAACATTTATTTTTAATCACTGATGGATGTAGTTAAATTTCATTTCTATCTCATTTAATTTACTCTTCTCCCAATAAACCTATCCAGCAGTCCAGTAATATAGTTGGTCCATCATTAATATGTCATTGCGATTTACGCCCGTTTAACACTGCTAGATAAACAATATGTCACATTAAAAAACACAGCAATATATCATTGCTAGATACGTTACAATGATATTGCTAGATACATCATCTAAACATTGCTAGATACAGTGTAACGACTTTGATAGATACAACATCCAAAAGGTTGCTAGGTGGGTTGTAACAAGGTTGCTAGATTGGGCTTATGAACATTGCTAGATGATGTATATCAACATTGCTAGATGCATTATATTTAAATTTCTAGATGCAGCATATTAACATTTCTAGATACCGCAAAAACAATGGTCGATTGGGTTTACAGAGGTTGATAGATACATCTGCATAACATTGCTAGACATGTTATAAAGACATTGCTAGATACGTTATAATGGGTTTGATATATACAGAATTGTGACATTGCTAGACATGTTATAACAACGTTGATAGATACGCTACAAGGAGATTGATAGATACAATATTTCAGCATTGCTACATACGATAGATTAACATTGCTAGATGCAGCTGTATAGAATTGGTAGATACTTTATAGAGACATTTCTAGATACATGAGTATAGGATTGCTAGATACGATTTAAAGACATTGCTAGATAAAACAGTCTAGGGTTGCAAGTGATGTTAAATTTATTCATACAAAAAAGTGGCAAGATCTCCCAAGATAGTTTAGAAAAACATGACATTGGTAGAAATACTATAAAAATTGATAGTAATACTAAAGTTGGTAGAAATGACATTAGTAGTAATAAATTACATAACATTTTCGATATCCTTGGCACAATTAGTAATCGTCTAATACTAGCATTTATTGTTAACTGAATCATACATCCCTTGTCCCAAAAAATGAATTACATAAAACATTTTTCTAAACACTATGATCGTCTGTTTGTGTTTGAATCATTGAGGAAATGCTTAAATATTTCAGCTCTTGTTTCGGCGGGCATTTCCTTTCCGTATTCCAGAGGATTATACCCTTTCTGAATGATTTCTTTTGCGTACTTACAAATAAAAACATTGCAGTCAAGGCTCTCCTTCTCTTGTTGTGGGATATCTCTCATTGTCTTAATTTTGTATCCACCTTTCACATGAGGTATGTATTTTTTCTTCATGCAATAGGCCAACTGCAAAATCAAGGAATATATTCTTACATTGCGATTTATGGTACTATGTCATTGCTATATATGACTACTGACATTGCTAGATTCAGTATGTGACATTGCAAGATTCAGTAAACCAACTGTTAGTCTGCAATCCTAATATCACATTGCTAGATACGTGGCTATAGGATTGCTACATATGGCCACAAACACTTGCAATATATTTTTAGCATAATTGTTTTTACTAGGGCATCGGCTGTATTTCTCGTCTTATCTGAAATGTGTTTGCTCGACGGCAACAGTGTAGTTACTAGCAGTCCCATTCTCCATATCTATAATCAGCAGCGTCCAGTGGTTCACACCAGGTTTGTTAATGGTGCATAGAGGAACAAGGGAAACATATGTGTCTGATTTCATTGTTTCAAAAACTTTTTCCATAATGACAGACAAATCTCCCTTGGTAGCCAGTGTTTCCTGCAATTTTTTGTCATTACTATAGGAAGTAGATATTTGCAATATCACACGAATAATGCCTGATTGACTTACAGTTTCCATTGCAGTTATTTGAATAACGCTGACCATATACGAATACTTATCGTCAAACCCTTTCACAGGGACTTTCCAATTTATATCCTTGAGCAACTTATATATCCAAGCATCTATGATCTATCAATTAACAATTAATTTCTTAAAACAGGTAAATGACAATGAATAAAAACAAGAACCAATGCTGTATAGGTAGACAACTTAGACGGTAACAACATTAGGTATCCTATACTAAGACATTGCTAGATACCTTATTTTAACATTGCTAGATGTACTAAATACACATTGCTAGATACATTAATTTAACATTGCTAGATACAACTAATTAATCTTTACGGTTTGCGACACCAACGTAATATTACCTTGAAGTCTACTTGAGTTTGGTTAGGGAGTTCCATTATCTCGTTCACACTAATTGAAATCCTATACGAGAACTCCGACATTGGCAAGTACCATACTTCTGGATCTTCTTGTTCTTCTTCCATGTTTATTTTCAACACCTTCTTGTACTCACTGACATTGATGAGTTGCGTTGTCTCTGTAGGAAACAGCCAATCTACGACCGCAATTTGTTGTTGTCCGACCTGCGTCGGAGTAAGTAAGTTCCACCTTGGCATGTCATCAACGTGAACCTTTAACAGAGCATCAAATTAAACTGTTAACATTAATTTTTGAAGGTGATGGTAAATACAAGAGATCTACTTACATTAAAGTTTGTTTGATCTTCCTCGATGGAGTCCAAAGTACGTTTCTTCTCGTTTGAATTTTCTACAGCCTTGTCACATTTTTCGTAAAATAATTGAGTGCAGTCTACAAAACTATCGTCAGCCAACGGTGTAACAGATCTGACAATCAGTTCGTTAGATGTTTCTTTATCTTGTAAGGGTGTTGCATATGTAGCTTCCCCGACCTGTTTTAGTTGTTCATCGAGCGTAATAACTTCAATCTTTGTTGCGGAATGATGTTCTTCGTTACAGATTGGAATAACCTTTACGGGAGATACATCTTGTGATAGTTGTTCATACTTTGCTGTTTGTTCAACCCCATGGTACACCAACGTCTGTACAGTAGATTAGCGCGTGTCTTCAGGCGTTGCTGTTTGCACTCCCTAATAATAGAGCATAAAATAGTCATCAACATGCATTGCGAGTTTGGTGCAAGTCTCATTGCTAGACTAGTAATCAGCCGAGTGTTGCGATTTACACCTAATATACATTGCTAGATACAGCTTAGCAGATTAACAATGTTGTGATTGCAATTTGTTTGATTCAAGCACATTCTAGTTTTATTTTGTGTTTGCTAGACATGATACATTTGTGATTGCGATTTGTGCTATATGCATCTATCAAGTAACATTGAATCATGATGCAAATCATATCTTAAAATTTTCTAATACTGTCAAAACAACATTTAAAAAAAAATAGCAATCCATCTTAAATATAATCCAACATTGAGTTTGAATATTTCAAAACCTTCCAAAACATAATACTAAATATTTAAGAATCTTAACGATTTTAAGATCCACTTACATCTTCAGCAACATTCTCCACCACCTTCTCAGAGCCAGGTTCTGGCACGAGGACTTCTGTTGCTGCATTCTCCACCCTAGTAGGTGCTTCTTCAATCTCTTTGGTTAAATCTGCAGTAGCCACAACTTCGTGCTTGTCAGCTTCTTCTTTATCCTGACCTGTCTCTACATTCCATCCTTCTTCTACAGCTTCTTCGGTGTTCTCCAACTGTTGTTTCATAGTTTTTGTTCCTTCGTTGCACCCTTTGTCGAACTGTTCACTTCTGTCCACCATTAGCTCTTGTCCATCAACCTCGTTGTTTCCAACTCTGTGTCCCTGTTCAGGTAAGACAATTTCATTTTGTGCACCGGCAGCATGAGTTAGAGGTGATAAGTCTGCTGCCACATCCCCTTTCTCATTACCACCGACATAGACAACAATAGCTTCCTCTAACATAGTTTCTGGCCTTGGTTCAACAGGTGTTTCAGAGTGAACAGACCCTCCACCTTCTTTTAAGTTCTCATCTTTAGATACTTCATTTTCTTTTGTCTCAACTGTCTCAAACTCCTTCTCTTCTTCCGCCATTTCCTCCACCTCAACATGCTATTCTTCTATTATTTTTGGGGTCTCTGGAACTTGTTGGCTCCTCTTGGGCACAAATCCATGCCTGCAAGATTGGTAAACCAATGTTTTCTTAACCACCATCTTGCTAATATTCGCAGCCACAGTTTCAGTATCCTCCTCATCTTCACGGAAAAACGACATTGATAAGATGTTCAACAGATCAACATCCTCAGCATCTACAATTTTCTCTTCCCCCTCGAGCTTCTGTTTCAGATCATTTAACTCTTTCTTCAGTTCTTCAACGTGTATCAAACAAGCATACGAAATAATATATATTATTTTTAATACGTTATTAGTCCGTAAAAAGCATGGGAATACTCACTTCTTGGTTTCTCTGTTCAAGCGATGTTTTCAACTTTCCACCGGTGAATCCCGCTTCGCTTTTTCAGCTTCCGGTTGTCACGCATCACCAACTGTGACAGCCCTCCAAAACTTGGAATACTGGACCTACGGTGGTTTTTCTTTTTCAACCTCTCGCATTTTTTGTACAGACTGTCGACTTCTTGTGAACCATGAATTCATGCAATGTAACATCATGATTCTCTCCTTATTTTGGTGTCGTTGTGTTGTCTTTAACCTCATTGTTCAAACTCATTTTACTGCTTGTTCCAGCCTCATCATGGACCTGTTTCTTCTTCCTTCTTATACTTCTGTTTGCAACAGACTTCTTTCTTTTCAGACTCATTCCCTCATTTGTTTCCGCAGCACCTTCATAGTTCCTCCCCAATTCAATTTCTCCAAAAGTGTCACATTCAGCCTCTGTCAACGACAGCTCATCGTCCATAACCTAAGAAATGAAATTTGACAGTATAATAAACAATCAACATCACAATATAATAATCATTGTTGCGATTTACAAACAACTACTATTGCTAACTCATGTTACAATGGATGCGATTTGTTTGAGGTTATGATTGCTAGATATGTTATATTATTGGTCATTGGTAGATACATGGTTGGGATTTAGGTACTGGGTGTAACTGCTAGATAGCTTATATAAAATTGTACATTGCTAGATACGTTGAATACCTGGTCGTCTCTCAGTTGGCTCACCATCTGGATCATTTCAAATGTTGATCCTTCCCCTCCAATCCCCACCACTTGTAACACCTAAGGATTATGTTTGGCCTTAGTATTTCAACGTCTATCAAACTATGCTCCATCAAAAATGGCTGTAGACAATATAACTCAACATTCAAACACGGTTTTGAAAATAACGTGATAACATAATCCATTGTACTTATAAATAGAAGAGCAACGCATCCGATCACTTTACCAGGATTCCCGGCCTTAATACATTTGTTCAGTGACTTATGCAACTTTTCAACGATGGCTCTAGACGAGTCATAATCGTTTATTTTCTCTAGATTCTCCACGTAGAATACTTGCTGTCCACCCAACAACATCGCCTGACACCGAAAAGAACAGTGTTGAGCATATGAAAAGTATCAACAGACGAGCAACGTCCTTCGCTTCGTCCTCGCCTCCTTCCCTTATTGCTTTCTCGATCGATTCCTATAAAATAAATAACATCATACTCATATACTGCAAGAACAATTCAAAACAGTTAAGCCTACTATGACATCGCTAGATATACATGAAGACATTGCTAGGTACATGTAAACAAACAACAACATACTAATATACTACTTTCACATTGCTAGAGAGAGCACGCTGCATTGCTAGATACGTTCAGATTTTGGTATCATACTAATATGCTGCAGCATCAACTCAAAACATATAGAAATATATAGATTTCGTTCACCTTTATCAATGCATTAGACACTGATTTGTCGTTGGTTGGCCCGCTCCTTCTTGTGCGCGGACTCAAAAAATATTTCTGCATTAAAATGGAATCGTTCTCAGCTTCATCAGCAAACCAACCAATAAATGATCCTATTTTATTCATTGGCATCTCCTCGTTCCCGTGTTTTAGCCCAAATATGGCCTTCAAATCCTCCGTAGTTAGCCTAACATGCTTTACCCCCTATCTTGAAAGAATTCTTTTTCACATCTTAAAAGGTACAAATCTCCTCGATCAGGTTGTGGAACTTTTTCAGCTTCAGATTCTCGTTCCTTACATCGAACGATGTTTTCAGAAAAATATAGAACGGTGTGCCTCTTGCAGCATTTATGTGTTCAGATGTAATTTTATCCCGTCTTAGAAGGTTGATTATACTCACTAAGCCTGACCTGTAGAATACTCCCGTCTTAGTCATGTTTGCCTGCATATATTCCCATTTCAACACAACTTAATCATAATCCGAACAATCCCGTAGTAACATCTATTTCAACCATAAGCAATTAAACTGTCCAAAGTAAGCAGAGAACATATACATTACGAATCGAACACACTACTGGTGCAACTAACCAAACAACAACATGAGTATTACTTCCTTTCTACATTGCTAGACATAACCAAGTTCAACTACTACATTGCTAGACGTGCAGTGTGTTACAGTAAACTAGTTACTGACATTGCTGGATACAGCCACAAATATTCTGTACATTGCGATTTACGTACACCATCTCCTGTATATGAACAAAATACTACCTCAAATCTATACATTGCTAGACATGCTTAACTGAACCTGACGACATTGTGATTCTAGACTAAAAAATCAACTACCCAGTACCATCGGTATTCTCCGACAGCACTATCGACACTATCATAACCACTCCGATACTAACCAGCCATGTTTAACTACTAACAATGAGACGCGATGTAAGGAACACAACAAAATTTCAACACCAACAAATAACACTAACGTACAACTGTAGACGAAATGAAAAAACGTCACCGGAGAACGGAGAACTGTCCAATAGAGTAATAATGACTACTCCGGCGAAGTTAATACAGCCGACTATTAAACACACAGAGCAACATTGAAACGTCCGGCGAAAACAAAAATTACGTCAAACATACCTCTTCGACAGTAACGACGCCGGTGGCCTGACGACGACTTCCTTCTCTACCTCTTGATCGGGGCTGGGGAAAATGTTGTCGTCGCCGGAACGGTTATCGTCGACGGAACGGTTACAACATGTTGGGTTTAAGTTCGTGTTTTGGGTTCACTCTCGTTTTTTGTGTTTCTCTCTCCTCAAAATTAGAAATATGAAAATGGAGGGAATTAGAACCCAAAAGTCAGGATTAGAAGGTGAAAAAAGTGGGTTTCAACCAAAATGCCCCCTTTTATACCCTAGAGGGTATTTTTGTCCAAAATATGCTCTAGGTATTTTATGAAACTAGTCTAAAAGTGGGTACCATTTTGGTATTTCAAAGTTGAGTAGGTATTTATGGGTACTTTTCTCTTTAAAAACTAACTGCAACAAATTTGGTTCCTGGTTTGGAAGAGATTAACATGTATAAAAGCTCAAGCTGAATACAAACAAGTGAATTTTTGGTCGAGGCTACATGGACTTTTGGCTAGAAGACTAGCATAACCTCCCTCCCTTAACTAATCACATCAACACTGAAACCAACCGATGGTACCTGGAAGCTAAAAAGAATATTTTCTGGAAGAACAATGCTTGAGATATTAACACTCTGGAAAGCTTCGTTCCTAGAGACGGAATCAATCATATTAACACTTACAAGATCAACCATGAGGAAGATGACAAGATGATCTGGAGGCATTCAAACAACCACAACTTAAATACAAATCTTACTTGGGACAGTATCAGAATAAAGCATAATAAGTATAGCTTATTTAAGAATATTTGAAGCCCTATCATTCCCAGGAAGTTCTCTATCCTTTTTTGGAAACTTATTAATAACTTCATTCCAATTGATTTCATTTTAATGAAAAGACACCTTAGTATGGCTTACAAATGCTAGTTCTGCAACAACTGCGAAGATAAAAACCATCTCTTTGTTAGTTGCAGTTTTGCCTGTCATATTTAGAACTATTTTGGTGCCTTATTCAAGATAAAAATTGGCCGTCACATGGTGTTAATTCATATAATTAGATCGTGGTTCTGGTTTTCTAAAAACAAATTTCATGTGACTCATATAATCCCTTAAATGATTTGTTGGGTTCTATGGAAAAACAGAAACAACTCAATAAGGGAAAACACGACCCTGTCAAATGTTCAATTGATATGGTCATAAGAATTATTACAGGTATTGATATGTCTAACAAGTTAACCAACAAGCACTAGTCCAATTCTTTTAATGCAGGAACTGCGTTAGGATGCAAATCTATTGAGAACAGGAGAAAGAAACCTATTTACCTCAAAATGGATTACTCCGGATAAAGGCAGAATGAAGATGAATATTGACGGTGCCTGCATTCATAACTGGGAGTCCAGTGGAGGGATTTTGATCAGAAATTAGGAAATTGACATCATTATAGGCTATGTCATCATCTTCGACAAATTAAATCCTTTGCTTGCAAAGACTAGAGCTCTCTTGGAAGGCCTGATTATCTGTAAGTAACGAAAATGGTCTGAAGTGGATATTGTAACATATAGTTTACTTCTTATCAATCTTCTTGCTAAGGGAAATGTTGTTTGGTACCTCGATTCCATTATATCTTTTTATAGGAAGTTTATTCATCCTAAAGTGACCATCAGACATATTTCCAGAGTCCAAAACCAAAACTCAGACTGGCTTACGAAATGGACTTTGAACTGCAAACAAAACTAGAGTTTCAATCAACTCAAAGCTCCTAATAGTCTGATGACCATTGTCCTCATGGAAAGCTTAGGCCTGAGTTATATCAATACTGAATAATTCTCTTCTTTTTTACTTGGAAATTTTTGTTCTCTTGAATTTGTTCTACCCACTAGGTTATTACAAGTTTGGTTGTGGTCGATGGTAAGAATTTGAAGGATCTGATGAAAGTTGAAGAGTTGTTGAAAAGATATTGGGGTTAATGTATCGTTTCTTTTTTCTTAATGGAAAAATCATCTCTCTTAAGTAAAGGATGCGAGGAAAATCAAATTTTCTCTTATTTGGGCGCGTCTTCAATTCAAATTTTAAAATGTTGTTTTCAAGGCCCCTTTTATAATATTTCGATTTAGACCCTTAATTTCTAATAAATAATTTATTTGCTAAAAAAGAGAGACTTATAACAAAGAGTAATTACATAAGTTAATCTTTCGATTCAGTAATCAAAGGTTATCGTAAAAAGAATCTCGAAATCAAATTAAACAAGAAAAAATAAGTTAGAAGAAATATAAATAGGTTATTCTAATTAGATAATCACGATGTCAAAGAACTTGAACTAGATCAATAAGTGCATGGTGCATTTTCGGTAAAGCAAGAACGGTAGGAGAACGAAAAAAATGTATGAATTTTTCACCCCTTAGACGTGATAAATTACCACACCAAAACACAATTGCAAGAGATGACGAATGTTTGAGAAAGGCTAATTTGTAGACTCCAGCCAGCTTAGCCAATCATTACCACTAAAGGAAAATCTGATCTGGGTGCTAGCAATATCCCATATACTCTGAGTAAAGGCACAATCACATAAAATGAGATTTATGGATTCAATACCGAAATAGCAAAGGACACAGTCGAGATAGGAGTTTATTCCTAAGCTAACAATCGTATCTCGAATGGACAACTTGCCTAGGATGACGAGCCAATAATAAAGAGTGATGATGAATATTATATTTACACCATACTATACTAGCCCACTCGACACTTGGAGTAGAATTAAAGATGGTATGGTAGGTGTTTATTTTCCCATTATGGTTAGCTAGTAGTGGATATAATTACTTCTGATACTTGGAGTAGGTGTGATATGATGAAGTTATTTATCTCCTAAAAAGTGTGTTGATTATTAGCACTTTCTGACCTTATTTTGTCACGCCAACTCCAGCAGTCATCCACAATGATATCTGAAACCTTAAAATTTTTGTCAAGCCTAAAGTATGTCCGTAATGGTTTACCAAAGAAGTATTGAGCAACCACGTGTTATACTAGAAAGAGGTAAATACCCCATTTCCAATCGCTACCATGTACATTTTTCTAGCCATATGATATTTCTCCAGACCCAAAAAAGGGAGAGAGAAACTGAGATTTAAGTTCCATAAGTTTTTATTATGAATCTTTTCAATTTTAAACCATTTACCCCAGATTGAATTGTTGTTACTATTGATAATACACCAAATAGGTTGAAGGACAACTGCACGATTCTATATTTTTAGCTCTAAAGTTCTAATATAAAATATTTTCAATTTCAATCGAGTGGAACCATATATAATATGTCGATATTTGATATTTTTATAATATTTAGTAATTTTATTAAAATATAATAAATTGTTAATATATATTCAATATGAAACGATGTTACAGTATATATTCTAATAAAGTGTATTCGACATAAATATTTGATAAATAATTATTGGTGATGTAGTTTAGAAAAAAAGTTAATTTTGATAAAAGAAGATAATCAAAGTGATGAGTTTTATGGAAAATTATATTAGACGATATTCTCAAAATGTTAGGTCTGTCGTGGAATGAAAAACTAAAGTGTTCAGAAGGAATATAAGAGTGGAATAAGTTGATTAGGATATAAATTATTAATGCGGTGTAAGTGAGGAAGCCCATGAACATAATATAAAATGTTATGTTAAGTTACTGAGACAAATAAGGTGAAAATGGAGAATTTGGATTAAAAAGTAGTAGCACCAAAAGAAAATAGTAAGAAAGTAACTCTAAGATATATGATTTTTCTTACAAAGATAAATATATTTAGTAACGATGGGCTCAGTTGTATTTATAGGCGAGATCTTTGGTCATGATCAATAATGAGTTCTGGAAATAACAAAAACTAGTTAAAAATATTCAAGAAAGAGAGATAGGCATGGGAGACTTAAAAGGCACTTGGGCAAAGGGTCATCTCACAGCCACAGTCACAGGCATGTGGATTAACTGTTGATCGATCCTTTTGTTTTCCATGATGAACCATGTATTTTTGCAACACCTAATGAAGACACAGTCTTCAGTCGTAGTAGGAATTGGAGACAATCACCATTGTCTACTAAGATATCGTCTGGAAACCTACCCAAAAGGTTTGACAATACTAAAATGGAGAAATATGATGGGAGTAAAGATCCAAACAATCATCTGTAGCAGTTCAAGAACTTCATGATGAATTTTGATAATGATGAGAAAATTCTGTCTAGAGCATTCTCCCAATCTTTTACAGGGAGTGCTCTCAAATGGTACAACAGTTTACCCCAGGGATGTATCAGAAACTTTGATACATTCTGGGTTGCCTTCCGAAGGTAGTTTGTGGGAAGTAAAGAGGTGAAGGGAAATGGAGATACTATCATCCATTGTGACCAAGAGCCAAATGAGTCCTTAAAAGACTATTTAAGCCGGTTTATAAATACCAAGAATGGGTTAGCAGATTGCTTCGAACATGTGGTAATTTCTTCCTTAAGGCAAGGGTTAAATCCTGGGAACCTGGCTGATTCGGTGACCAGGAAGAAGGCCATGACCTGGGGTGGCTTGCTAAACCAGGTGGGAAAGCAGATCAACGTGGATGAAACCAAGAAAACCAGGGTGCACCGTTAGATGAGGTCCGCCCCGGCAGCTCAAAACCAAAACCAGCCCGGATACAAGGCTAAAGAAATCGGAAAAAGGTCCAATAGGGCCAAACAGACTCAATCCAACCCAAATCCAGCTCAGAGCCATCAGTCAAGGAGTAAAAAAGGTCATTGGGTTCAACTGGAGTGGTTTGCAGAATTAAAAGAAAGTGTGGCTACCATTTATGACAAGACTAAATATGATGGCCATTTATGGAAACCAGCAGCATTGCAATCTCCTAGAGAAAGTCGTAATACTTGTTTTTGCCAGTATCATCATAATATTGGCCATAATACCCAAGATTGTATCGTTTTGAAGCAGGAAGTGAAGAATCTGATTGAAAGAGGCAAGCTGGGTGCTTATTTCAAAAGAAGAAGTAGAAACAGACCTGACAATGCTCCTCAAACTAGCCATACGAATAATGCAGGAACATCTGCTCCGGAGGGGGCAATGGTGATCCTTGAAAGATTTGATGTGGATTCAGAATATCTGGAGCCTGATCCAACTCGAAATAAAGTGGGAGTCATAACAGAACAGGCCAAGACGGTGTCTAGACTTATTAGTTTCTTTGAGTCACTTACCATATTCGGAGGGGACACCATGACGACACCCACTCCCTCATCAAGGAAGAGACATGTTCATAGTCTAGCTACTCAATTGGAAGGGGGGCATATCTTCTTATCAGTCCCAGACCCCTTTTCTGTTTATAGTCATTGATGAGGATGATTTAAAAAATATTGTTGGGCCTCATGAGGATGGTGTGGTGATAGGAGCATCTATTGGGGGCAATTATATCAGATGAATTTTGATTGACACTGACAGTTCAGTAAACATTCTCTTTTTAAGTTCTTACAAACAGATGAAAAATCCGGCCTTTATTCAATGGTCAAACGGAACCATTGTGGGATTCACAGGGAGCTCTGCGGATGTAATTGGGGAGTTTGAAGAAGAGGTACTATTGGGCAATGGGCCTTTAAAAAACCTGGTCAGAGTGTTATTCGTTGTGGTAGACTGCCCCACATGCTACAATGCAATCTTTAGGAGGTCCTGGCTCTCTAGAATGCACGTTGTGGCCTCAATAGTCCACCAATGTTTGAAGTATGCGGTTCAAGGGCAAGTGGGAGTTGTTTGGAGTAACCAAAATATAGCAAGGGAGTGTTATGCAACTGCACTTGCTCTTAAAACTTTGGGAGCAGTTTGGGCTAATGAAGATTAGCAGTTATTGGGGCCTTCTGGAGGTGAGGGTGAAATTGATGACCCCAGGGAGGTCCCCGGTGTTTTAATACTCATTGAAGAAGTTGAAACCCACTCTCTGGAAGAAGGTAGAAGTGTTAAAATTGGCTCCAAGATGGCGCCAGTTTAAAAAAATAAATTGTTGTCTTTTTTAGCAGATAACCAACATGTTTTTGCTTGGTGCAATGCTGATGTGACCGGAGTGCCTGCAAGTGTTATATCACATAAGCTCTTCATCCGAAGTGATATTGCACCTGTTATACAGAAAAGAGAGCTTTCTCTAAGGAGAAAGCTGATGTAATAGTTCAAGAAGTCGATCGACTTACCAAGATGGGGCACATAAAGGAGTCCCAGTATCCTTTATGGACTGCCAATCCGGTGTTAGTCAAGAAAAAGAATTAGAAATGGCGTATGTGTATTGATTTTACTGACCTCAACAGAGCTTGCCCAAAAGATCTTTATCCAGTCCCCCGGATAGATCAATTGGTAGACTCAACATCTGGAAACAAGTCTCTGTCCCTCATGGATGCCTTCTCTGGGTACAACCAGATATAGGTGGATCCGAAGGACCAGGATCACACTACCTTTGTTACAGACATGGGTCTCCATAGCTACCGGGTGATGCCTTTTGGGTTGAAGAATGCTGGGGCTAGTTATCAGAGGTTGGTGAACAAAATATGATATGATGGTTAAAAGCTTACAAGAGAGGTTGCACATAACTGACCTTCAAGAAACTTTTTCCAATTTGACAAAAGTAAATTTATAGTTGAATCCAGAAAAATGTGTCTTTGGGGTGCGGTCCAGGAAATTCTTGGGTTATGTAATAAGTGAGAAAGGGATACAGCCCGATCCGGATCAGCTTGACGCCCTGTTAGAAATGGACCCCCCTTGAAATATTAAAGAATTCCAGAGGCTAACAGGAAGATTGACTGCCTTGAATCGTTTTATTTCAAGGTTTTCGGATAAGTGTGCTCCGTTCTTTCAGACTTTAAAAAGTGCTAAAGATTTCAACTGGTCTCCACAATGCAGCCAAGCTTTTGATGAAATAAAGAAACACTTGTCTTCACCAAAAACCTTTTGCAAGGCCGTACAAGGTGAAACAGTTTATGTATACTTGGTTGTGTCCGAATATGCTATAAGTGCAGTGTTGGTAAGAGAAGTGGACAATTAACCTCGTCCGGTGTACTACATCAGCAAGAGTCTGATAGATGCCGAGAAGAGGTACCTGAAGCTTGAAAAGCTAGCACTAGCTTTAGTAATTGCAGCAAGGAAAATGAGGCCTTATTTTCAGTCTCATTCCATCATTGTTCGAACATTTTTCCACTAAAGAATGTTCTTCAGAAAGCAGATATATCAAGAAGGATGACCAAATGGTCAGTAGAGTTGGGTGATTATGACATTGATTTTACCCCACGAACTGCTATCAAGGCTCAATCTGTTGCTGATTTTCTACAAGAATTCCATCAGGATATGAGTTCTAAACAAGCTTCAGAAGGGAAAACTAAAAAATGATGGGTAGTCCGGACTGATAGTGGATCAAGCACAATGGGTTGTGGAGCTGGAATTTTCCTAACCTCTCCGTATGGTGATAAACTATACCAGGTATATGCTTTGGGTTCAAGGCCTCTAACAATGAGTCTAAGTATGAAGTGGCTATAGCTGGTCTTAAATTAGATTTCCCATGTGGGGCTAAAAGAGTTAGGTTGATGAGTGATTCTCAGCTTCTTATCCACCATGTTCAAGGTCAATCTGAGGCCAAGAAGGAACAACTGATCAAATACTTATTCATCCTTAAAGAGGTGGCAGCCAACTTCAAGAATATTTTCTATGAGCATAATCATAGATCGGAAAATACGCTGGCAGATTCCTTGGCAACCATAACATATTCTGAGTCCTACCCTTGGATTCATATAAAAGAATTCCCATATATACAATCAAATCATAAGAAGAAAGAGGAGGAAAGCTTAAGTATACAAGTAGTTCAATCTAAAGATTGGAGATTTCCCCTTCTTCAATATATCTCTGATGGGGTTTTGCCTCCGGAAAAAACTATGGCAAGAAATATTAAACACAAGGCTCGTGGTTTTTTTATCATAAGAGAGGTTCTATATAAAAAACCCTTCAGAAGACCTCTCCTGCGTTGTTTGGGGGTTGAAGAATCCCAAACCGTTCGATCCGAACTACACGACGGAGAAGGATCAGCACACTGCGGCTATAGGGCACTAACCCGGAGGGTTTTGTTGGTTGGATACTATTGGCCATCCATAATGACAGATGCTAAAGAAATGGTGAATTAGTGTGATCCATGTCAAAGGTATGGTAACAAAATTCATGTGCCATCAGTGCCTATGAAGTCTATTTCTGAGCCAGTACCATTTGCTCGTTGGGGATTGGATTTAGTTGGGCCTTTACCAATGGCATCCAGAGGGTGCAAGACTATCATTGTAGCTATTGATTACTTCTCAGAGTGGATAGAAGCATATCCTTTGGCAGGTTTCACTTCGAAAGCTGTCATAAAGTTTATCTTATCAGATATATGTTGCAGATTTGGGATTCCTCAGAGGATTACCACAGATAACGGGCCACAATTTGATAACAAGGATATGGAGAAATCTGTGCCTTCAGGGGCATTCAACATTGCTTCTCTTCTCAATTCCATCCACAAGCAAATGACTAGGCTGAAGTGGCAAACATGACTATTTTGTCTGGATTAAAAAAGAATTTAGAAGGGACTGCAGGAAAGTGGCCAAGCTATCTGCAAGAAGTGTTGTGGGCATTCCGAACTACTCCTAGAGATGCTACACATGAATCTTCTTTTGCCTTGGTGTATGGGATAGATGCTATTACTCATATAGAAGCAACCCTACCATCATACATGGTCCATAATTATTCCGAACAAGCCAATGAGATGGAAGTTAGGAATCAGTTGGACTTAATAAAAGAAAGAAAGGTTAAAGGTCATCTTAGAACATCCCACCACCAAAGCTTGATGAGGATCAAATTTTCTTCCAAGATTAATAGAAGCGATTTTCAACTCGGAGACAAAGTTTTGAGAAAAGTATTCTTGCACACTAAAGAGAAGCAGTTCGGTAAGCTGGCTCCGAACTGGGAAGGCCCTTATGAGGTCTCCGAAAAGCTTAAGCCTGGGATATATAGGCTTCAAGACAAAGATGAAAGAGTTTTGAAGCACCCATGTAATATTGAACACCTCAGGTTATATCTAGAATAAAATTTGTGTAAATATTTACCTGTTAAAAGTCAATGTAAATATTAGGAGGGCATACTCTTTCCTACCCTGGTGGCGCGGGGAGGTTTTAATGAGGTGTCCGGTTTTTTCATTCAATAAAATATGATGCCTTCTTAAAACATCCGATGTGGTTTAATTACAATTCTATTCAAGTACAAGTCTCCGATTTAACACTTTGGATCTTTGGTAGACCGAATTAACCTGGTTGAGTGATGACCATTAAATACATGCCATCGGAGATATTAAACACTCTCACTTTAATACTTCTGAAATAATTAGGACTGTTTAAATATTAGCCGTTAAAATTAAAACGCAATAAAGTATGAAACAAAGCAAGATTTGATAAATAAACCTGTCCATGGCCATCCAAGGACTTTAAGTATTTTAAAAGATTTATTCGGACTCAAACCAAATAACATTACAAAAATGCCTTGGCCATCCAAGGACTTTAGTAGTTCAGAAAAGTAAGAAAACAAAAAAATGTTTAAAACCTTAGGGCTTGTTCCATTCGGATTGTCCTTTATCACCTCCTTTCTTGGAACTTTTGAGTTTGACACTCAAACTCTCACCGGTTCCTTCCTCTTCATCAGTGGTGGAATCTACTCTAGTGCTATAATTGTACTTGTCGCCAGTAGCCTTAGTGTGAAATGAGATCTCGTCATAGTTTACGAATTTCCATATGGGACCAAAGGTCCTTTTTGGAAACGTTTCATGAAAAAACAGCACCATGTCAGACTTAACCTCAGCATATCTTGTTTCCAAGGAGTCTATCACCTCATTGGTATATTTATCAATGCTGGCCTGAATAGTTTGTTCCTGCTGCTTCTCCAAGTGTTCTTTCTCCTTGGTTACCTTAGACGCAACATTTTCTAGGGAAGCCTTCTCATCAGCCAAGCACTTAGCTTGGAGCTCGGTAGTGGCCGTTTCCGAAGTGGCAAGCTTGGTTGATAAATCTTCTTTGTCCTTCCTCAGTGCTTCAATCTCCTTTTTCAGTTCTTCTATGCTCCGATTATCATTAAGAAGATTGGATGACAAAGACTCTTTGTCAGTAGTGAGGGTCTTGATGAGTGCAGTTTGACTCTTCACTTATCTCTCTAAATCAAGCACTGGTTGGATATGACCAAGAAGGGAATGGGTCACAATGTCTTGTTCTCCGGAGACGGAGAAGGACTTACCATTATAAGTCACTATGTTAGAAGAGCTTGAAGGACAAAAGAGACCAGCAAAGTCATCCTTGCAGAGTCGTTGAAGTAAAGATCAATGTCTTGAAGGGTACTAATGTCCACTCCATAAATCCCTCCTCCGGTACCCTCTCCGGACTGGGGATCTATTGGAATCTTCTCGGGCAGTGTGGGTTCAACATGGACTGGTGGAAGTAGAAGCTCCGAAGGGCGAAGAATTATTTATTCCCCTAAGGTGACTTTTTTCTTCTTGGAAGCCTTTTCATCACTGCTTGCTCTACTTTTTCGGTCTTTTTTGGGAGGCCTTGGTGGGTTTTGTGATTCTCTGGCCTCCCTAATAGTCTCAACTTCTACTACCTTGAGCAAGGTAGCATCGATTCCCCCTTGGTTCCCCGAATCGGTACCCTCTGTGGCAACTTGGACTGCCTCTGTTGCAGCTTTCTTTTTCTTCCCTTTCATCTTGCTGGGAGCCTTGGCTCTAGAAGACAAGACCAGTTTACCATCTCTGGATTCTGTCCGTTTAAGGATTACGTGAGGAGTAGGGGGTGTTGTTAGTTCTTCCCATGTGAGACCCCTCCGACCTGTGGTGTTCCACAGATGGGACCTCACCAGATTTCCAGAGGTGAAGCAGTTTGGTATTCCCCCAACACTCTGCAGCCCATGCGTTCAGATTGGAACAAGTTGTTTGCCCTTCCTCCAGGTTTCCGGAAAACTCCTTCGGCAGCACTAAAAAAGAAGTAACAGATAAATCAGGAGAGAAATACTTGTAGGTTAAAAAAGAAGAGCATGAAATAAAAAGACAAAGAACTTACCCATGCTCTTCCATCTGCTAGTCAACATACTTGGGTTGGTATTGGCCTTGATATTTCTACCATTCTCCCATGACCCACTGATAGACAAGAACTGTGTCCTCCAGTTGTTCTCAGATTCTAGTAAGTCATCCACCACTTTGAAGTTATTTACCCATGTTGTGGTGGTAGAATGTGATTTGGTGATTCTTGTATAGACTTTCCACAATGGCAAATTGCTCCATTGGGAGAGGGATTTTAGAAAACCTCGATGCCATTATGCAGGCGAGGAGAGAGTACCAGGCGTTTAGGCTCAATTGGCTTGGACAGAGTTTCACCAGGTGAAAATACCTGACAATTTCTGGGTCCAGTAGGAACTGAAGTCCCCAGTTTAGCACCTCGGTGAAGATGACCACCTCGTTGAGTTTACAGTCAATTGGGGTCTCCAGTATGACGGGTATCCTCACCTTCACTGATTCTGGGATCCTCCACTTTGTCCGGATCCGGCCCAACTCATCAGTATGAGTGTAGACATAGTTTATATTCTGCAGGGCCATCAATATTTAACATTGATATTTTTAAATCAAGGCCCTACCTTGCCCTCTAAGCACTCCGGGAGATCCGACTGAGCCACACCAACTTTGACTTTGCCTTCGCCCTTTCTATCAAAGGCAGCATCACTGGTTTGACCTGATGCTTCAGTTTCGAAGGGGGGCTCTTCGATATTGTCTTCCATCACTTCTTCCATTACTGTGGAAGGTCTATCAGTTACTGTGGATGGGAGGGGATCAGCTTCTGGCACCAAAGGATATTTGGATGAATGAGTGCCTCTTGTTTTTAAAGGCCTGGTGTTCGGTTGAGGTTGGGATCCGGAGGACTTCGCCTTTAGGGCTATCTTAGATGCCTCTGATCCGGAGGGCTTATAATTTGGTGCTATTTTAGACACCTCCGATCCGAAGGGCTTATCTTTTGATGTTGCCTTAGATGCCTCCGATCTGGAGGTTTTTGACAGTGAAGTGGTTGCTTGGGATTTGACCAGACGAGTCGTCCAAAGTGGAGTTGATTTTTCTAGGGACTTCTCAATATCTGAACCCATGGCTAAGAAAGGGGAGTGTTTTCTAACACTCGAGACTGCTTTTTACTTGGTAGTGGAGGGTTGGAACTCCTGAGCAGAAGAACCTGAGGGGAGTGGAGAGAGACTTGGTTTAAACAACTGTTTGGGTTTTGGATTTCCGGATGAGGATGACCCTTGGTCAGTTTCTTGGGGTGGTTCACCAGACTTTTTGCTTGGGGAGACTGAGAGACCATCAGCAATACGATTCTCCCTTTCGACTCTTTTTGCTTTTTCTAACTCTGACTAGTTCAACCAGCCACCTTTCACAAGAGTGTTTCTGGCTGTGAACATAAAACTACTCAACAAAACGTTTGAAGGTAAGGGTGGAAAGCTCTCTAGAAAGTTTTTGAGTGATGAAGACAATGGAATAGTGAAAAAAATGATTTAAATATTAGTATAAAAAAGTAACTGTTACCTAGGAGGAGTTGAAAAGGTTTGGCAATGATTAAAGACAGCACAGACGTGTGAAAAATTAAATGCTTATGTCACTTTCGAGCTTTAGTGGGAGCGCCGATCTAGGTAAAAAAACGGCTGGTAGGCCAAATCAGATTATGACACGTGTTCCACGATCCAAAAAGAAAACTCTTAGAATTCTGGGAAAAGAAGTCAGTTCGGACAAACTTCGAACTAGATGCACATTTAGGTCGGACATAATTGTCACTGGCTAAGTAAATTTTTTAGTCATGCCAAAGATATTTGACAAGGCCTAAAAAAGGGGCTACTGATGAGTTCGAATTATCCAGTCACAGTTCACTGTGTTATTCGAACAAGGGGAATTCAGGCATAAACTTTCCACTGAATTATTTGGACAGAATAAAAGTAAAGAAACACCCAAACACGTTTTGACTAAGCTATATGCTAATCAGCTTAATAAGTAAATGGGTCCTTAAACTTGACCCGGTTTCATAACTTGACCCAAAAGCCCATGAATCCTTAATTAAGGGTATAAATACCCCAACTACTTTCATTCATGAGGGTAATGAACATTTAATACAACCAGACTGCTCAAATCTCTCACTACCTTATACCAAAATATTTAATACTCAAAACACTTTACAAAATTACCCTCAACCCCAGATAAACCTCACCAAACAAGTGAGAAAAAAATGATAAAGGTCTGTTCACTAATGCCATGGCAGGCACGATGGTGTTGGTGCCAACTTTTGGCGGAAACAGCAACGTGAGCGCCAGACTATTGGCGCTCAGGTCGCCATATCCGCCTTGACATGGTGTCAACACCTTTGTGTCCGCCAGGACATAGTGCCAACACTTCCGTGTCCGCCATGGCATGGCGCCAAGGTCATTGTGTCCACTAATTTCCCAGCTGGAATATGTCATCTTCTTCGACATGATGATGGCGAAGAATACCACCTGGACGCCATCATTGGGTGGAATCGAGCGTTTTTTAAATCAATTTTTTGAAAAAAAATAAAAAAATAGAAGAATGTATACGTCTAAAACAGGTTTTATTACCATTTCAACCATGATTTTTAGCATCTCCTTTGCCTGAATCCCATAATTTTATTTTTAAATTTCTTGATATGGTGCCCTGGATCTTCCGTGTCATCTTACATATTCATATTATATTAGTTAAAATTTAATGAAAAGTGTCTATACATAATCTTTGGAGCCAAAAAGGAAGAAACCAAACTAAATATTTGATTGACAACAAAGGGGTATGGTAAGCCTGGTTTGCTGGTATATCAGAATGATGCCTCATCTAAGGTGGCTAGCTGGACCTTGATTAGGACTCAAGTGGAAAACATAGTACCCATAGGATACATGTTGGTAATCTTTAGAAAACAACAATGCTGTTGGAATTGCACACTAAAGACTTGGCTAACCTACTGATAGAACCGCTGAAGGGTTTTGTTGAATCAACAGGTTGACAGGCTGAACTAGATGATGATTTTAATGTGTCGATTGATCCATATGGGAAGCAAAAAAGACGAGTAGGGTTATTAATTTTCTATTTTTTATCGTACGAAGCTCAAATATGCATGATCTCTTATTTTTATCAATGCTATAATGAGAAGAATGTGTCATGCTCCTCATAGGATACATGGGATAATCACGATGGGAATGAAATTTTCAAATCTCATGGAAAAATTGCGATTAGAATGCTGTTATAATTTTTTTTAGAATGCTTGACACAACAATAGTATACAACACCGGTCTCTCATAAAAGGATCATGCCGATGGTTCTTGAGCATGTAATGGGTGGAATCAACTCATTATTTAGATTTGTTTGAATATTTGGATAAATGATTTACATAATGTAGGGTCTATCGACGTGCCATAACTCTAACCACAGCCAAATTGCATATCATTATGAAATCTATTGAATGAACCTCTCCAATATCGTCTAGCTATTTCTGAATGTCCACAATATGGATTATGGGACGTCCGATAAAAATAATGGCACGATGGATTAGGATTGTCGTGGAATGAAGTGCCAAATTAATCATAAATAATAGAAAAAGTACATAAGGTTGGTTAAAATATGATTAGTGTAATGTAAATACTTGAGAGAGTGCAGGACATGGTGTAAAATGTAGGATTAATTGATTGAAATAAAAAAAAGGATTGAAGAACGTGGCCTAGAAAGTAGGAGTAGTTCTGAAAGAAGAAAGTAAGAAAGTAGCTCGAAGACTGGAGTTTTCTGAAAACAGAATGACCCTCAATAACGAGGAGTTCAATTATATTTATAGACTAGACCTTGAACCATGAGCCGTTATGGACTTCAAACCTTAGGAGTCCGACCTTAGTGTTCTGATACATGACTTTAAGCTTTACATGGTTATATTTCGGCCATAGAGTCTTATTTAATTATATAGTATACCTAAAAGTCTATCTAATTCTCATTTGGTAAAAATTAAGATTAAATCTTATTTTATATGTACAGACTTAATAGCTAAGCTCTTATTATTTATGATTTTATTATTTAACATATTTTAAATGGTAACATTGTTCTTAAAAAGAATAAGTTATATTGGATAGTATTAGAAGATATTTAAAGGTTAATTATTAATTTGAAAATTGTTTAGTTAGTAACTTGTATTAGCAATTTAGTTGCATATATTTATTAGTAATAGTTTTTATGTTATATAATTAGATTTTGTATAGAAAAAAGAAAGAAAAAAAAGCGAAAGAGTTTGTTTTTTAGAGCTTAATATGGTATCATAACATAAATGCTGCGAATTTGTTTTTTTTGCTCATTTTGTTCATTTGATGTCTTTGTTTTTTTAATATGTCTATTCTTTCCTCGTTAAAAAATCTATCCTTATTATTTTGATATTCTATAGGCAACTGCTCGTCTTGTAGCAGTTCACTATTAATGAATACATTAACTTGAGCCACCAATATAAATTGTGTATACATGAAGGAACAAATTAATTGGACTCACGCGATATATATTGTGTATATGTGAAGAACAAATTAATATTTGTTGCTGATTTTATTCCGAGGCTCAAAATAATGAAAACAATTTGTTCATTTCATGGATTCACAATAATAATATTGTTATATCTTGAATCTTAAATTTGATTTCAAAATAAATTTATGCTAGGTTTTTATTTTTGATGTTTCAAGCCGAGAGATTTGGCTACATTTTAAGGATCATTTTCAACATGTGAACAAACCTATAATTTTTCATCTTAAATTTTATACATGACTCTGCGTCAATAATATATTTTTGTAAACATTTACATCACGAATTGAAAATTATATGGGAAAAAAATTAATAATACGGTCTTAATTGTTTTTTAGAAAATAATCTTGTGGTGGAGTTAAAAATATTAATGATCATCATCAGATGGAGTACATAGTGTCATCCTTAATGAAATTCGATTATGCTTTCTCTTAAATCTGTGGTCATTTTCTTCTCATCGATTTGATGCCTCTTATCAATTGTATTGGTATCTATGATTGTTCAAGGTGAATAACAAAGGTAACCAATCATTTTTATGATTTGAGGAATTTTACTAACATAATTCCATTTGATAAGTTCAGATTTCACCTTAGTAAATTGCTATAAGAGTAGTCTAGAGAGAGAAAGAGTTAGAGAGTTTTAAAAAAGAGAAAACTAAGTACAAATGAGTTCAATAGAAAAAATATTCAACCTCTTTATTAGAGTAGCCTTGCCCTTTATATAGAGGAGCCAAGACTTAGTCTTAAAGTAAAATATGTTACAAAAAGGACAAATTGCTATTTAGTCCTTAATAATTATACATAATCACAAATGTTCTCTAAGACTTACAATGTGCATAATGTAAGGACCGAACTTATATTATTTGCAGTTTAATCCTTAAATTTACATTATTTACAATTTAATCCTCAAAATCCTACTTTCATATCAGAAGCCCCCTAGTTCTCATGTCAGTAAATGAATGAGAACTAAAATGTCTTCGAACTAGAATGTCTTCGAACTAAATGTCTTCAAATTTAAATGACAACTGTTTAATACAAACTCAAAATCCAAAAATTCGTTTAAATATACAATTTCAAAGCAACCATTCGAAGCAACCATTTAAAGCAACCATTCGAAGAAACCATTCAAAGTAAACAAAATTTAATATTACTTCGAAGCCAATAATTCTCCTCGAATCATTATTGAAGCAGAATTTGAAAATGTAATCATCGGCTTTTACTAAATCAATACATATAAGTAACAGTTTCATATAACCGTTCGAATCCATCTTGACTTTATAGCTTTTAAACCCATAGCTAGATATCTAGCCTGACAGATGTCGAGCTCTTAATTCCTCACCGTTTTGTATTCAACCCTATCACTATCAAAGTCCTTTAAGCTTCACATGTCTCCTTTTCGTTCTATAAATTCAATCAGTAGCCTCATTTTTTCATTCTCATAACACAAATCATTTCAGAGAAAATTCAAAGCTCTTGGCTACCTTCATCGTGTTCCTATTTTTTCCCAGTATCTTCATCAGAAAAAACCAAACTCTCCGATTAACCTTCATCTTCTCCGATCAACCTTCATCTGGTTTATGAGAAAAAATCCGAGAACCAGAAAATCCAAAGCTAACATACCCAAGAAACCAAAATCTCCAGAACCTGATAACAACTTAGTCTTCGGATCGTACGACTACTTCTGCATTACTCAAAGAGTGAAAGAATATAGAGCTGCATAATTAATCAATAGCGCTCTTGTTGGAACAACCACCAAAACAATTTATTACGGTAATTTCGATCCAACCAAAGCTCCTGCTTTTTCTTCTTCTCCTATAATAGAAGAAAGTTCCTCGTCCAAAATCCTAGGTCCTAAAACACCTCGAGCCTCTTCATCTCAAAGTAACATTTCTCCTTTGATTATTGGAGAATCTCCTTTAAGGCAAAAAATCAAATACCCATTCTTCGAATCATTGTTTAATAACCAGAAAAAGAAGAACTTTTATTGCCATGGGAGACGAATCAGAAATTATCCCAACTCCTCCGCCTTCGAATCCAGATACCGAAACTCCTCCTTAGAGAAGTAACTGAGGAAATTCCTCAAGCTAATAAGCCTTCACCATAAGCTATTAATCCATTACCTCAAAAATCTAGAGAAAAGACATCAAAGGTTAACAAAGCTGATTGCCAAGCTACCAAAACCGATACCGAAGCTGAATCCAATGATGGGAACTCAACAAATACCCATAATCCTCAGGAAGAAACAAATACTTGCTTTATTTCCGAAGAAGAAGGAGCTACAACTGGCAAAAATTTAAGGGGTCTCGAGGCTAAGTACGTCATTGCTCTGAAAAAAGTTTGGTATATATATTACAAAGATAGCCAAGCTTCGGTTCTAAAAAACAATGGGGAATGGGATATAATATGACTCTTCAACTGCCTAAAGAAGGAGAAACTCCCTTAAAATGCAAAGATGATGAGCTAGTAGTCTACCCCAAAATCATCAATTGGGGTCTTCGGTTTTTGCTGGATCCCATGATCGTGGGATACTTAGAACTTCTTAACTTATGCCCTACTTAAGTGACACCGAATCAATGGTTCACCCTTATGTCATTGATAAAGGCATCTCGACTATCTAAAATTCCAATCAGCATCAAGGATTTTATCTTTTTGACTCAACTGTCAAAAGGTCCGAAGCTTCCTTTTTATTACCTCACCCTCGTGGATGAGCTCAAAATCACCGATGACCTCTTGGAAGCTGATAAATTTTGAAAACAAAATTTCATTTTTATATCAGGAGCATGTGAAAATGGTAAAGAAATTTCCGATGATAATCTTTCAAAGCTAAATCTCATCTGGAGAAGTAATCGTAAACACTTCGAAATTTTTACATTATGAAATAAATTATATTTTTTGCCTTTCTCTTTCCTTAATTTTCTATTTGCATGATTATTTCAGAAATTTCGAGGCGTTATTCAGCACGTCGACCAGCTGCCAAAGATATTTTTCAAAAACTTGCTGCTTGGGCTGAGAAAGAATGGAATAATGCGTTTCACACTGCCTTCCAGCCCATCAATTTTCTTAATAGCCATATGTTCCCAATCTCAGAGGCTTCCTTGCCACCTCGAAATTTGATGTCAGAGCCTGATTTGAAGATAATCTGCAAACGAATAGTTCAACCCGATTGTAAAGTCTTCCTTCGTATTCGCAATAGATCAGAGAGGTATTTACCAAAAAAGAAAAAAGAAAAAACTATCAAAGAAAAGAAAGGTAAAAAGACAGCTAGCATATCTGGTGCTAGCCCTTCAACTCCATTGAAGCTAAAGCCTCGAAAAAGAAAAAGTGCTGAACAGGTTCTCTCACCCATCGAAGAGGGAAAAGATCAAGAACAGTCTTCAAAGAAAAATAAAGTTTCTTCGAGTTCCCATGGAAAGAAAAAGAAACACACGAGAATCACTTCGTATACACTGGTTGATGCAGATGAAAACACTGTTGAAAACCAACAAAACCAACAAAACCCTTTGGTCGAAGAACAGACAACCAAAGAAAACACTGTGATCATCATCGAAGACAATGCTATTAATGAAAATCAGGCTGCTGAAAACTTCGATCCTGATATTTTCATTAATTTTGAGAACATTGAAGCGCTTACTGGTGAAGACGATCATGTTCTTCAAGTCATCCAAAATCACATGCTTAACTTTTGGAGACCAACACCTGCCGAGGAATCTCCAGAAATTATCTTTCCTCCTGCTCCCACTGTAACTTTAGATGTGATTCAACATCCTAGCTCATCAGAAACATAATATCTTCTTTCTCCTCCAGATCCTGCAATCGCCGTTACACTTCAACCATTTACCGATCTCGATATTGCATCCAAAGCTCTTACTTCCCCATTCGAAGCTTCTCAAAACCATCTAAAGCAATTGGCTAAAGATATGGTCTACTACAAAGAATCTTACGAGGCTGAGAAAAAATTAAGAGAAGATTTGCACAACAAAGTAGTTGATCAATTTCATATGTACAAAGTAGCGAGGTCCGAGCTTATAAAAGGCGCTCTCTGCATGGAAAATCATATGCGAATAACACATATCATTGACACAGAATTGCTGATGACTTCTCATGAAAAGGATATGAATAAGCTCAAGACTGATTATGCTACTGAACTGGCTCTCGAAAAATCCAACCTAAAGGTCTGCAAAATTCTCTTACCCTTTGTGAAACAAAAAGTAAAGAATTTACCGATGGGATAACTAAACTGTTGTTGCTACCGAAGCTGAACTTTTATACATGCTGGCTGCTATTAACAATGGGAAAGAAGAAACAACCATTCTCTTTCTTCGAGAACTTCACGCTACTTATCCTAAAATCAATTTCACAAGTTTTTGGAACGAAATTCCCATCGACAAGCGTCCAAGTGAAGCTTATCATATCCCCGATTCATCATCCGAAAATGAAGATGAAGAATCGTTTGAGTAAATCTATCATTTTTTTGTATTTGTCGGATTAGGAATTTACTTTTTGTACTTTAAAGAATTAATCTAATCGACAAATGGTTTCGTTATTTTTATTCTCTTCACATATTATTCGAAGCTAAATTTAAAAAACGAATACGATTGAAAGTACTTTGAACCTTCAATATATAATTATAAACTGTAAACTTACCACCTCAAATACCTTAACGAAATTGGTGAACATGGTAACTCTTCAAAAACTTCTCAGTGTGCTGTTAAGCTTCGAAAAATGATATTGTGATTATTAAACACAGTTGTTTCTTCAAAAAGTGTTATAAACACTTCAGAATATTCTACTCTTAAACAACCTCAAAGATGATCAGTCTTTGATAAATTGCTAAGATAGTTTTATTCAAGCATGTGTAAACAACCATTGGCCAAAAACGAATTTTATTAATAAAATTGAATATGTACATAGCACCTCGTTAAAACCTTCTTGGGCCAACATGATAGGAAAAAGTGCGTCATTCGAAAGTGAAAATTCCAAAACATAAAAACATATCTACTCCCATTAAAGCTTCAAGTGTTGTATATTCTATGGATGTTGAAGCATCCTCCCCTCAGAATCACAAAGATGATAAGACCATGGCTTTATCCTTTCAACAACCATATAGGGCCCTCCCAATTCATAACCATTTTTCTGAGGTTCTTCTCCTTTGTGTGCAAGAATACTTTTCTGAACACCTCATCACCTTCTTTAAAATCTCTTCTCTTCACCTTCGAATAATATCTACTCCTCATAAGAGTTTGATAGTGTATTACATTCAAATGAGCTCGAACTCTTTTCTCCTCAATCAAATCTAAATTCTCCCTTCGAACTTCATCATTAAAACTTTCAGAATATTAAGTTATTTCAAAGGATGACATCATAGGTTCTATGGGGTAACTGCATCCATTCCATATGCCAAAGAAAAAAGAGTCTCCTTTGTAGTCTCTCTAGGAGTTGTCCGATAAGCCCAAAGCACCTCTTGCAAATAGTTTGGCCATTTTTCTGCTGCCTCGTCAAATTCTTCTTCAAGACATCTAAAATTGTTCTCTTTGCTACCTCCACTTTCCCATTAGTTTGATGATGAAAAGGCGTCGAAAAAATTTGATGAATTCATTTAGAAGTACAAAATGAAGCCATCTCCTTGTTATTAAATTGAGGGCCATTATCTGTTGTAATTCTCTGAGGAACTCCAAAACGACAACAAATGTTGTTTACAATAAACTTGATCACATCCTTTGCCTTTGTCCCTGATAGAGGTTCTGCCTCTGCTCACTTTGTAAAATAATCCACCGCTACAATTATCATATGTCTTCCTCTAGAAGCCATCAAAAATGACCTACCAAATCAATCCCCCATCTATCAAATGGTAGTGCCTCAGATATAGACATAACTGGCACCGTTGGACTATGGATAACATTAGCAAATCTCTGACAAGTATAACAACTTCAAACTAAATTCTTAGCATCATTCATGATCGTAGGACAATAGAATCCTGCAAGTAAAACTCAACGCGACAGAGCTTTAAACCCACAATGAGCTGACCCTTCACCATCATGCAATTCTGATAACACTTCTTGTGATTCTTGCTTGCTTAAACATCGTAATAATGGCCTGCTCAATGCCTTTTTATATAATATTCCATCCAGTACTATATATCTGAAGGCTTTACCTCTCAATATTTTGGCCGATCGTGAATCAGCTGGTAGTGTTCCTTGAGTAAACAAACTGAGAATATATGATCGCCAATCGCCTCAGATTACATCAGATGTAACAAAAAATTCCTCTATACGTTCACACTGGTTATATTGAGTAACAATTGAAGGATTTTCTTGTAGAAAAATCCAAGGATATTCTTCCTTATAAGCACCATTTTCTAAAGAATCAGCCACCAAGTTACTTCCTCGCCCGATATATTCCACAACCACATTGTCAAACAGAAGCATAAATTCTGAAGCTCCCGAAGATATAATATCAAACGATCCTTCCTTGCTTCGGAAAATCCAGATACTTGATTTGCCAATAATTGAGAATCTGTTTCCAGACGTACTGAAGCCGCCCCACAAATTTTTGCCAATCTCAAACCTACCAAAGCAGCTTCGTAGTCATCTTCATTGTTTCAAGCATAAACCCGAATTTAATAGATTGAATAATCGTCTCTCCAGTTGGAGCTATTAACTGAACCCCATCATTGCACCCTGAAACACTAGATCCTCCATCTGTTTGGACAACCCATCTCGACTTTACAAGAGTATCCTCTTTACTTTCTTCCTCATCTGATCAGCTCGAATGAAATTCAACAAAAAATTTACCAATGCTTGCGCCTTTATTGTTGTTTGATGTGTAAATAAAATGTCATAGTCCACCAACTCCACTGACCATTTGGTCATTCTCCCCGAAATATGAGGTCGTTGTAAGACATTTTTCAAAGGGAATGAAGTTCGGACTTCAACAGTATGAGCTTGAAAATATGGACGCATCTTCCTAGCAGCAATTACTAGTGCTAATGCCATTTTTTGTAATTTCATATATCTCCTTTCTGCTGTCATCAAACTTTTACTAATGTAATACACCATCTTCAGAACTCCTGAGTCCTCATTAATTAACACTGCACTCAGTGCATAATCCGATACCACGATGTATAAAAATAGTTTTTTTTCCATTTTGAGGCTTTGACAAAATTCCTGACGATGACAACAAATTTTTAGTGTTTGTGAATGCTGCTTCATATTCCTATATCCACTCAAATCTGATTGGTCCTCGTAACACTTGAAAGAAAGGAAAGCATTTGTCAGAAAATCTAGAAATAAATCGATTAAGTGCTGCTAACCTTCATGCCAGAATTTGCGCTTCTTTGATAGACTGAGGTGAATTCATTGTTATCAAGGCTTTCAACTGTTCTGGGTCAGCTTCTATTCCTTTTTCACTGATGGCAAAACCGAAAAACTTCAATGATCGAACTCTGAAGGTGCATTTTTAGGATTTAACTTTAACCTAAATGCCTGTAAATTCAAAAAAGCTACCTCTAAATCATGAAAATGCACTTCATCCTTTGATTTTTTTTACCACCATGTCATCTATATATACTTCCATATTCCTTCCGATCTGAGTAGCAAAATCTTTGTTCATCAACCTCTGATAAGTGGCTCCATCATTTTTCAACCCAAAAGGCATAACCCTATAATAATGCAAACCCCTATCACTTATGAAAGTTGTGCATTCTTGATATTTTGGATTCATTTGAATTTGATTATATCCTGCAAAAGCGTCCATGAAATTTAAAATTTTATTTTCCTGAGGTAGAGTCAATCAACTGATCTTTTGGAGGAACATGAAATGGATCTTTGGGACAAAATCGATTCAAATCTGTAAAATCCACACACATTCTCCATTTTCCATTTGTCTTTTTTAACACAACCGGATTTTCCGTCGACAAAGGATATTGTAACTCTCTTATGTGTCCGACCTTAGATACTCGATCCACCTCAGCAACAATTGCTTCTACTTTTTCCAAGGAAAACACTCTTCTTTTTAGAATAACCGACTTGACATTCGGATCAATAGCCAAGCTGTGACGAATTACCTCAATTGGTATTCCTGTTACATCCTCTGTCCTCCAAGCGAAAACATCCAAATTAGAAGATAAAAAATCCAGTAGTTGTTGACGTAAAATCGGTGTTAATAAAGTTCCAATTCAAAGTACTTTTCCTTCCAAAAAAGTAAACTCTTTAATCTCTTCACCTACCATTAAAGACCCTGGGGTTTCCCTCGGATCGTCAGCCCTTTCTTCTAAATCCAAGGGCACCCATTCTAATTCTTATTCATGCATTAACTCTCCACTACTAGATCCTCGGATCTAAAGTGCCGTGGCATAGAATTCCCTTGCTACCTTATGGTTGCCTCGAACGCCCCAATCCGATCTCCCACCACGTACTTAAAACACTGATGAACTGTAGACACAACCCCATACATTCTTGAAAGCCATGATCTTCCAAAAATAGCATTGTAACTTGTGGGACAATCTACCACCACAAAAAGTACATGGACCTTTTTCTTAAATGGTCCTTTTCCCAAACTCACCTCACCCTCGAATTCTCCAACAACACGAGCTGTTACAGCCGTGAATCCAATAATCGTTCGATCTGATTAAGAAATCCGAGGTGGATTCGTCATTCTATCATAGGTGGATTTAAAAAGGACATTAGTAGAACTACCAGTGTCAATCAACACACGTCAAATTTCGACGCCAGCCACCTCTGCTCCAATAACCACAGCATCTTCATGTGGTCCTGCAGTAACTCATAAATCATCATCATCAAACAAAAGGAAAAGAATTGCTTTCTTTCCATACAAATACGTGGACATTTTCCCTTCAATTTGAGTTGTCAAGTTGACAACATGCCTTTTCTTGGAACTATCTGAATTACCAGTCATTGAATCACCTCCGAAGATAGCCAACGATTCAAATAACTTGTATAAATACCGCACATACCCCTTTTCCCAATGGGCTCCTCAACTGCCATTAGAAGAAATCTGTTCGGATCTTTCTCCACATACTCAAAAGAAGCATAAAATGGCTCAGCCTTTGAATCCAAAATCATCAAATTCTCAGCTGGTGCAGCCTTCGAAGTTGATGCAACATTATTTTTCGATCCTCTCCAATGCGACTTTACATAAGTTAGGAGCTTTCCATTTTCAATAAAAAATTTAATCTCTTTCTTCAAAGCAATGCAGTCATTTGTATCATGCCCAATATCCTCGGAATCCTATTGTACCACTTTAGAGCTATTCCTTTAAAAGTCTGTGAAAATGCACGACACACCAGCCGGTCGTCATCTTCGAAGTTCATCACATAGTTCTTGAACTGTTCGATGTGATCATCAGGGTCCTGTATCCCGTCGAACTTCTCTACCTTGGAAATGTCAAAACATTTCGGAAGCGTTATGGAGTGAATTTCACTTGTCAACAAAGAGTTTCTCCAGTCGACATCTTGAACTAATTGATCATCTGTTCCCATTGTAACATATGGATTTCGATCAGTTTCAGCATACTGATTCGAAGTGTTTCCTTCGCACCATGTAGAACGAGGAACATTATCCTTTTGAGATTTACTCTCCTTTTTATGTTTCCTCGACTGATCTCTGTCTGATTCCTCTTTCGAAGAACCCCTGTATCTTTTAAAACAAGAATTTGAGCTTTCTACCTCCTCGTTACTAGAGGTTACATATTTCTGCTTATCTTTTTTACATTTGCGAAATGAATATCGCTCTTTATGAGACACAAAACGTTTTTTGTGCTCAGTTTTAGCCCATCGATCATCAAAAGATCGATCTAATTGATCTCTCACCTCAGTTTTTCTGTTTCTCGCCTAACCTCGGATTTAAGCTTCGCCGAGTGGATCTCTGGTTCCCTTCGTTCATACTTCTCATTTAACACATTAATCTTGTCTAAAACCTGGTTCATTCGTACCTCAATATCAGATTGAGTTTGGATCGGAGATGATCCATCAGGCCTACTTCCGTCTCTCTGTAAATAATATTTTAGAGTCTCCATCGCTGATCGAAGTGAAGGATTGTTCTCGAGATTCATCGTATTAATCTTTAAACAAAAAATACAACAAGATTGTATCAAATTCGAACAGATAAAGTCACTGATTTCTTTTATTCAGTCCCCAACAGAGTCACCAATTTGATGAGTTAAAATTTCAACTTAGTAACTTGCTATAAGATTAGTCTAGAGAGAGAAAGTTCAAGTACAAATGAGTTCAATAGAAAAAGTGTTCAACCCCTTTATTAGAGTAGCCTTGCCATTTATATAGAGGAGCCAATACTTAGTCTTAAAGTGGAATATGTTACAAAAAGGACAAATTGCTATTTAGTCCTTAATAATTATACATAATCACAAAGGTTCTCTAAAACTTATAATGTACATAATGTAAGGACCGAACTTATATTATTTGCAGTTTAATCCTTAAATTTATATTATTTAAAATTTAATCCTCAAAATCCTACTTCCATATCACCATTTTCTATCGAGACATATATTACTATAGTGCTTTCAAGAATCTGGAAAAAACCAAATCTTATTGTTCGTATTGAAAATTCTTGGATATATAATAAATTATTGGTAAAAAATTCATGAATCCTCATACATTTAAATTCAAATCCAACATCAATTATAGTGTTGTTGCTTATCAATTTTCTCCTTCTGATGATCGATAAGATTATTCTAATTCTTTTGGTAGTGTGTCTAAATCCAAACTCTAATTAGTATCAACAACTAATGTACATTTTTTCCAACCATTTAAGTAATTCAACAAAGGTAATCAATGCTCATGATATTTCTCTAACCAACTATCTTGCATGTAATTTATCTCTTGTATATTAGGTCCTCTACTTTTATCTAATCAATTTTGGATTGTCAACTAAAAGCTGCTTGGCATATTTGTTGATAAGTTAATGTCTTTGTTTCCTTTGAGTTATCATAAAAAATAGCTACGTTTCCAAATCATTAATGATAGTTCTTAAGAATTTTTAGTAAAGTTATTAGTCATGACAATGTTTATATGGCAGTTATCTGTCACAACTGTTGAGTTAGAATTATGATTTTAGTAAGAGAAGGTAAAAGAGAGAGAGAGAGAGAGTTAGATTGTACAGAGAGAATGTAACTTTAGAAATCAGTCTAAGACGGATCAAAAGAATGGTCATTTATTCATCGTATCACACCTTATTTATATGCGTGTCAGACTTCTATAACTGAATTAGTTATATAAATGGGTAAATTACATTGCAGCCCCCTATATTTACAAATAGTTCAAATTTCATCTCATAACTGTACAATTCATCATATATAGCCTTAACATTATTACATTAAGGTCCCTAATATTTCATATCCTTATCATTAGTAAATAATATTTCAATAATTATTCTATTCCATCTAATGATGTTGTTCATCAAAAATCTATTAAACCGATTCATCAACCTAATTACTTGAAAGAGTATCATTGTAATTTACTTGTTAGTTTTTCAACTCATACTTCTACTCGTACCTCTTATCATATCTGTAACTACATATCTCATCATGATCTTTTCAATTTACCCAAACATTTCATACTCAATGTATCATCTCACCTTGAGTCTCAATACTATCACCAAATAATGAAGTTTTTGAAACAAAAATTAGTTATGCATAAATAGTTTTGGAAAATATGGAAGAAAATCACATATGTACCATCACTTCTCTTCCTCATAATAAGCATAAGATTGGATGAAACAGATTTAGAACATCATATCTAAATCAAATAAAACCGTTGAGAGTCATAAGGTTTGTTTGGTAGCTAAAACTATACACAACAAAGAGGTTTGAAATTTGTTGGAACATTTTCTTTAGTGGAAAAAATAGTGACTATAGATTTTTTTATTACCCTTTATGCCTCTTATATTTGAAATCTTGATGTAAACAATATCTTTTTAAATGATGACATTTTGAGGAAGTGTATATGAATATCTCTCTCAATTATCTTAGATATGAGGCATTTTCACAATCTCAATGCAAACTAGTATGCAAGCTTTACATGTCAATTTATGGTCTCTAGCAAGCTTCGAGGAAATAATATTCCAAATTCTTCAACCTTTACTCAAGTTTGGCTTTTTTGAGTCAGAATTTGATTACTTTATCTTCATAAAAATTCACGGATCCTTATTTTGTTTCTCTTTTAGGTTATGTTGATGATTCATTTTTATTAGTCTTACGAGTTTAAACTGTTTATGCATGTTGAATTTAAGCTCAAGGATCTTGATTTTCTCAAATAATTTCTTACTCTTGAGATTGCTCAATCTAAACAATGTATTATACTTTCTCAATGTCATTACACCTTGCAATTGTTTGGAGGACACCATTTACTTAGCTTGTAAGCCAGTTTTTGTTCAAATAGATCCAAAACTTTGTTGCGGAACTTCTTTATCTCATTTTATCTCACCCATATATTATTTTTGCCATTCATAAGGTTATTTTATTTTTGGTTCAACCTCAATTTCCTCATCTCAAGGTTGTACATTAACTACTTCGTTATCTCAAGAATAGTCTCAGTCTAGGTTTGTTGTTTTCTTCCACTTATTCTTTATAGCTAAGATCTTACTTTGATATTTGTGTTTTTGTACGTTTAAAAGTATCTTCTGATACTAATTGGTTTAATTGTCCTGATTGCAATGTTCTATTATTGGTTTTTGTATTTTAATTTTGATTTTTAAACCAGTTGAAAGGTTTGATAACATAACACCATCTCCCAATCTTCGGCTAAAGTTGAGTATACAACACTTTTCCTCAACCACATCAAGTTTATGGTGTAACAATTTTTTATTTATTTTTAATTTATGTTGATTTTATTACTTAATTTTAATGTGAAAATTAAATTGTGATATATACTATTTATAATTGAACCTTTAATAAACTAACTAAACATATCAAAATATATTATTTTATTCGTAAAATTACGTCTAAAATTTTCATCAAAACCGAATTCATTGATATGCTCAATATCTTTGACTAATTGTTATTAGGGTCAAGCTATATATACCCAAAACTGGTTTAAGTTTACCCAATTTTGAGTTTACCCATTTTTTGTATAAGTTTACCCAATTTTAGACGAAAATGCCCTTTTGGGTGTATATAAGCTTTTTTTTCTTTTATTAAATCTCTCCACTTCATTTTCTCTCTAAGATTTCATATTCACTCTTCCGTCTCTCTAACATATCTCTCTCTAAAATTTCTGGAAAATGGCCGGCACCGGTGGGGTGCGCTAGGCACCCCATCGGTGCGGGCCTTTCGTACCGATGGTGCTGGCCCAATGCACCATCGGTACGAAAAGACCTGCACCGATGGTTTTTTTTTTTAAAAAAACTTAATATTTTTTTTTAAATCAAGTCCTTAAAATTTTATTTTTTTAAAACTAACGTCCCAAAATTATTATTATTTTTCGAAAAAAATGTTATTTTAGTGTTTATGTATTTAATGGTTATAATAATTTTAGTTTATGTAATTTAGTCTTTTAAGACGAATTTTCAGTTTTAACTTAATTATTTATTTATCCTAGTACAAATAATCCTAAAAAGAATAAATACACTCAATAAATAATGAGATGAGTTTAAAAATAAATAAAACACTAATTAATAAAATATCATTAAAACTTTTATAAATATATACAGTAACGTAACAAGATTTTTGGAAAATATATATACCAATATATATTGAGATTTTATTAATTAAAGTTTAAATATTATTATATTTTAGATATTATATATACAAAAGTAATAAGTTCCTATATATATTTATTAAATTTATATGAGATTTTATTAATTAAAGTTTAAATATAATTATATTTTAGATTATATAATTTGTACGATACTATATATATTTATTCGTACGAGGATAAATAAATAATTAAGTTAAAATTCAATTTAAACAAATCACATTTATTAATTTTCAAATACATAAACTACTAGACAATAATTAAATTAATTTTCAAATAATTAAAGTTATTATAACCATTAAATACATAAACACTAAAATAACAAAATTTACTTTTAGGACCTTAGTTTTAAAAAAATAAAATTTTAAGGATTTGATTAAAAAAATATTAAGATTTTTTTTTTAAAAAAAACAGGCCCAACGCGCCGGCCATTTTCCGGACTGGAAAATAGAAAAAAAAATTGATTTTGTTTTTATCTTATTTAAGCTTAAATCTAATTTTGATTCATGAGGTTAGAAAAAAAAATCATTTTTTACCTTAATTCGGGTTGATTCATGTTTGATTTTGTGTTTTTATTAGAAAAAGTTTAATTTTTTTAAGAGAGTTTGAATGTTTTTGAGGCAACTTTGAATGTTTAAGAACACCTTGAAGAACTTCTCAAAATTGTAGTAATATGGGTTTTGATCTACTAAATAAAAGTGTTTTTTTTGGGTAAAAATACTAAAATATGTAATTTTGTGATTTGGATATATTTAGGATGTACTTAGTGTTTTCTTTTACTTAATGTCAGTTCCGTAATCAAATGGATATTTGAGGGTATTTTTATCCTAAAAAAATCAAACAAAAGTTAACTGCGTTTTTTGGTAAAGTTAAACCACATTTGGACGGTTTTACCAAACTATTAAGATTTCATATTAGTTATTGTTCTCCACGATCAAAACAATATTAAATATTATTATATATTAAATAAATAAAATATACCAAATGGATTGTTTTTTTTTCTTACAAAAGTAGAGAAACCCATCTATTACAATTTACCGATCAAATGTTATTATTTTTAATTTAAAAACAATACATCACTCTTATTAATATCCGTGTCAATCAATTATTTAATTAGTATTCTTTTCTCATTAGCGGTAGATCTATCAAATGGCTTTGTATACAATATTTAAAAAAAATTCACCAAAAAAAATATTAAAAAAAAAGAATAACAAGATTTTCTTTTTCTTTTCTTTCCGGCCTTAATAGATAGATTAAGTGTGAATATTTTATTTATAGAATAGTCTATAATATAATTGTTGTAAAATTTAGTACACAAATATTATTATCTTTGTTACCATCTCATAAGCTCGAACCCTGACAAAACCCAATAACTATTTATTTCAATAAAATAAGCTACATCTTATAATGCATATCCGTCGCAAATGGCATCATGTCTCGAATCAGTAATGAACTACTCACATACATCGTCGCAAATCCAATAGAAAAAAGTGTGTTCAATTTATCAGGTTGCTTGACATAAATATAGAAATTCAAAAGCTTGTTATTCATTGAATAGATAGACAACATGCATTAATAATACCATATCAAAACCCAAAACAAAAGAAAAGTAGAAATAGAAACCGATTAGTACCATATCCCGTTAGAACTCATTCAAGATATCTGCTCTTCAATCGCAAGTTCTTCAATCAAATTCCCATGTCCAAGCGGATTAAAACATTGAATCTCGTCCGAACAGCACTTAAACATAGTCTCGCCCATCAAATTCTTCGACGCACATATTTTACGCGAAATAACAACCGAATTAATAACCTCGTCGGTCGGATGGTAAACAGATAAAACCTCAAAACCTCGTAAATCGGAGGGATCAACGACCGGATAAAGAAAAGCCCTAGCCCCATGAGCACTCCTCAACATCAAGGTAGCATTAGGTGACATATACTTAGCCAGATGATCTATAATCTTAACCTTTTCTTCTTTATCCATCCCAACTAAAGCAGCCAAAAAAACAACATCATAATCTTGTAGCTCGCTAGTAACATCCATAACATCACTAGTGTGGAAAAACATCCGGTCGGATAAATCCGGATCAGACGCGACTAGCTTCGTAGCCAACGAATTCGCCTCAGCATCGATATCGTAGTTGTGGAAACAAGTGGTCTTGAGGTGATTAGAAGCTAAAACAATGGAAGTGAAAGGGAGTGGGCCGGATCCTATAAAGGCAACATTTTTAGGGTTTTTGCTAGAGTGTTGCGCAAGAATGTCGTATTCGAGCTTGCTAAGTTTAAGGTAGTTGTTGTAGTAAGGGAAAATATCGAAATGGTGAAAAGGGTATTGAAACTCAGCCAAGATTGATGAGAAATGTGTCTCTAAATGTCCTTCGGCTTGGCCGCAAAGTCGAATGAGGTTAGACCTTGTTTCTTGAACTTTTTTGGTGAGCTTTGTTATGTCGATAGGGCATGGTGGTATACAAGTCGACACGAGCTGACTGAAAAGCATATCGACATCTTTGGAAGGTTTTAGAGTTTCGAGCTTTGAGATTTGATCATATAAATCGCAGATTTTTTCGATCAAAATTTCTTCTTGGCAACCCATTTTCGAGAGTTATGAGAAAATTTAGAAGGCTATTTTTTTAGTTTTGCTCTCTTTTCGAGAAGAATGTGTATAAAATGTAATCCCTTGAATGGTCCTTATTTATGGACCTTTTGCGAGGGTCCTACACAGTTGTTATTTAATTGTAGAATCTAAAATGATTTTAGAAATTTTTAGATGCTTTTGGTGTGGCCGTGACTTAAGTTGTCGATTATGGTGTCATTTTTACATTTATATCGATTATGGTGTCATTTTTACATTTGTAAATTAATCGATATGTGATACTCTTTACGGTCAATCTATTCATTATAACAACACATATAATTAATAATTTCAACATTTGATTATTAATACAATTCAGATTTAAATGTATGACGATATTGGTAAAATTGCTTATTTTTGAATGAAACGCCTTAAAATAATATAAATAAATATATGATAAATGAAATGAATATATAATTTAATTTCATTTGATAAATCAGTTTTTTTCAAATGATATTAAGTTTTTGCATATGACAATAATGTAATTATATATATATATATATATTTCGATTTATTAATGTATTTTTTTATTAAAAAATTACCATTAATAATAAATAAGAAGACATCTAGTCTTGAGTAGGGATGTCAATGGGTCGGGATGGGTGCGGGTATAGCTAAACTCGTAACCCATCCCGTCTATATTTTTCCAAACCCATACCCAAATCCGTACCCGTCGGGTAGTAATATTTTTTTCCCACACGGGTTCGGGTACCTATTGAAGCTACGGTTTCTCTTAAAAAAAAACTACGCACTATTCTCTAGATTTAAACCAATTCTATAAAAAAAAAATACTCCAATCTAATGTTAATTGTTATCTATTAACAATTAATACATAGTTTTGGTATATGTTAGTAAACCATTTTCTTATAATTTAATTAGTTATATTATTAGTTTGTCTTGAGTCTGATACTAATTGCATAAAAAAGAAAAGATGTTTAAAAAATATAAATCATCAAATATAATATTAAAATCTAGAATAGTGTTTTGTGATCTATTAATAATTGATATATGATTTTGGAATATGTTAATAATTTTTTTTTATTTCATAAATAATAATATTATTAGACAAAAAAGAAAAAATATATTTTAAAATGGAGAGAATTAAAAATAAAATTTAATATTTAAATGTAGAAAGATATTTTCCAAAATATACGGTATCTAGTGATAATTAACAAATAGTTTGTATTTTTATAATGTTATTAATAATTAATATATGATTTTGGTATATGTTAGTATTTTTTTTTAATTTAATTAATAATACTAATAATATTAGTCCCGATAGTATCAGTTTTGCAAAGAAAAATAAAAAATATTAAAAAAAGATTTTAAAAATTAAATTAAATGTTTAAATAGAACAATATTTTTCAAAAGTACATCCTATATATTAGCAGATAATATATGGTAACTTTATTTTAAAGCTCGATAACTAATATTAAATGATATAATATTTTATATAATATTAATTTAACGGGTACCCATCGGGTATTACCCAGTGGGTCAGGTTCGGGTTGAGTACCCGTGGAAAATTATTTAAACCCATAACCCATCCCATACCCAGCGGGTAGTAAATTTTCAAACCCACAACCCATCTGTGATAAATTTTTAAAACCCATAACCCATCCCATCGGGTCGGCTCGGGTCGGGTACCCGCGGGTTCGGAAAAAATTGTCATACCTAGTCTTGAGAATACAAACCACCAAAATACAAGGCGGTAAACAAAAATTTACATTTGAAAAATGTGATTTTTTTATAAATCTAAAATTGATTTATCTTTTCCAAGCTTAGATATCTCTGACCTCTTCGAGATTCTAAAAAGCTGAATCTCAACCAACCGACTTTCCTTAAATCAAAAACAGAAAAGAACACAGTCATTGTGTTCAAATTTTCATCTCCAATACCATTGAAGTCTGAAGAATTCTTGAAAACAGAACAATGAATTTTTTTTGAACAAATGTTAGCTTAATTTCCATTATCCATATATCCGAGACCAAGGTTTTCAAGTATTATAATTGCTTTGATCTTAGAAGGGGTCTGCTCAAAAATGAATTCTTGTTTTATTTTACATTTTAGAGTCCAGCGAGCTAGCCAATTGGCAGCTTGGTTTTGGAATTTGTAAATGTGATGCAAAACCATATTAGAAGTTATTAACCTTCTACTACAATTTAAAACAGAATCTAGAGCCCAAGGATAATTACATTGGCTAAGAAAGTTTACCAATATTTGAGAATCAGTTTATATATATATATATATATATATATATATATATATATATATATATATATATATATATATATATATATATATATATCATATTCCAACATTTTTCTTTACAGATTTTAAGATCATCCAGTAAAATGCTCTAGCTTCAGCCATAAGTGGCGAAAGCTTACCATAAAAGAAGCCAGCACCATATATCAAGTTACCTTTACTATCTCTAACAACAATTCCTCCGCTTGATTCCCCGTTTAAAAGACAAGCAACGTCCGTATTAAGCTTTAGTCTTCCTGGCGCAGGGTGATTCCAATTGATATAGGTAGGTTTAATTTTCATATCTTTATTGTGATTGAAACAATTGAAAGTTGTTGCAGCATTTAAATCTCTATACTAGTGCTTAGGATTAAGAAAGTTCGAATAATTCAGACTAGAAATAACTTTAATAACCTCAAATATAGCAGTTGTAAAGGAGTTAACAATGCCATTGTATTTAGCGTAGTTTATGTTTTTCCAAATGATACCATAAAGGCTTTGTGAATAACTTTCGTTTCTCCAAAGAACACAGACCACTGGCCATTGATGAAAACCTCTAAGCGTTTCCACTTGGTATTGTTAGACCAAGTAGATTTCGAACCAACAAAGCCAACTTCTTTAACCCTGCAATCTTTGATCATCTCATTAAAATCATTAGCACTATTTTGACAAAAAAAATACAACCAATCTTCAATTCAATAGTAGCTATAACATTAAAATCACCTAAAATCAACCATTCAAAGTTAGTAGATGAAAGGTTTCTTAATGTGTTCCATAGATCAATTCTGTTTACTCTTTGGCATTTAACGTAAACAACTATAATTAGAAAGGTGTGATTAAGATAAGTATGTCTAATTTCAGTGTGAATGCACTGATTATGGTCAATGAAAACATTAAGAGAGATATCATCATGCCAGAACAACCAGATTTTATTAGAATTGTTGGAAGTAAACAGACTGAAACCAATTCTTTTAGCAATATTTTCAATGTTATCTCTGTTAATCAAAGGTTTTTGAATGACTACAAGTTTGATGTTGTTTTTATTAATTAAATATTTGAGTCTTATGATAGAAAACTTATCTTTAATACCTATAATGTTCCAATTGAGCATACTAATCGTTAATAGAATATGTTTTAGATTTACTTGTTCGAGAGAATTGAAGTGTCTTGATAATCTTGCTTTTTGTTTTCTTCTTTCCTATAGCTTTCCTTAGCTTTTTGTCAAATATTTATTTAATACCTGTGTCATCTTCTTCTCTGTAGAAGTCTGGAGAAGCTTTCTTGAATTATTTATTTCACTTTCTTTTGGGTAAGACTTTTTGCTGCATATATTGCCTGGTTTTGGTGAGGAGTTATCATAAACAAGGTTTTCATAATCTAGAATCATAGTAACATTGTATCCATACTCTAATGTCTGAATAACCTCAATAATCTCTCCTTTTTCAGGAGTGTTAAAGCCCTCTTTATAATGGTTGTGATGATCATTTTCTTACGCAACAATTAATCTTTGAGAAACATCTTCCTTAGTTTCTTTATAACTTTTACCTCCTTCTTTAGAAATCTTGCTGTCATTTGGGTTAATAATAACAGAGTTTACCTGATTCTTATTCTGGACTTTGGTGAATGTATCCTGAATATTGCTAAAAGCATCTTCTTTAGCCATAGTTATTTCAGGGTTCCCTTGTAATTTATACTGATTTTTCTTGCATTTCTGAATATTATGGCCTAAATGCTTACAGTTTATACAATACTGTGATATGTTGATATAAAGAATTTTAACCCAAAAACCTTGATTTGAGTTAAATCATATCCACACATCATTTATGAGCTTATTTGTCACATCCATTTCCACACAAGCAAAGCATGAGTTGTAATAAGCTCTGTTTTTGTCAAGCATCTTGATAACTAGAGGGTCTCCTATTGCTGATGCAATGGTTTTATAACGCTTTCATTAAATAAATGTTCTGGAAGGTTTTCAATCTTGATCCAGACTGGAGCTATTGAATTTCTGGATTAACTTTAAAATTAACAGTCCATTTCAAAATCGCATCGTAGTATTTCCAATCGTCCATACAGATCGTTGCCAGATTTTGCACAAATCAGACTTGGAGTCAAATTCAATTAAAATGTGTCTAGAGTCTCATATATTGTATCTATAATCTGACACAAATTTTTGAGATTGAAGAAAATCTGTAAGCAGACTTCTTTTTGCCAGACCTTGGGCAAATTTACCTATGACTGTGAACTTTGATAATCTTTTCAAATGATCTTGAATTTCTTCTCCGTATTGAATCGAAATATGATCTTGTTTTTCAGTTACACTTTCCGGTTCTATTGCTTCCATTTGACTCTATTTTTAGGCATTAAGGCAGCTGCATATGATAGCTTTTCAATCTTATTAGAATCATCCTTCTTTTCTGATATACCATGCTTAATTTGTTGATTTTCCTTTACATGTAGTGGTGGAAAATCTTCCATGAGAAAGAGGCGTAACCAATGATGAGACTATTGAAGATTTGATAAAAAAGCAAAGGAGAAATAGATATGCTAAAGCTTAGCACAAAGAGAAATAAATTGTTTTCTTGGAGGTTAAGAAAGAAATCTCAAACCTGAGAGAAAATTGCAATATATTTAGAAATATAAACTTTTTTTTGACATGTTGGGATTGTTCGAGCTGAATTATAATAAGCACATTAAATTAGGTAATGAAAATGATAAAAATTAGAAAAAAATGAGATGGAATAATTCTAAAAATATGTTAAGCATATTAAAATATATGGATCCCAGATTAAGGGAAGAATTTTTTTTTTAATTCTTTAACTAACTATTTAGAATATTTTGGCTTGATTTATTCCTCTTTTGTATTTAATGGTAAATATATTTTAATATGTTTTATACATTTAAATCTATTTACAATGATATTAGTTTAAGATCTTTATTAACATTAGCTCCAAAAGTCCAAACAATTTTTTTTAAATATCTTATGTTATTTAAAATAAATCTAATTGTATTAAGATTTTATTTTAAGACATTTATTTTATTTCCTTATATTTTCATTTAGGATTTTGAGTAGCTCTTATATAAAGCCTCATATACCTTAAGTTTTAAATAAGTTTTTGGAATAATATATTTTTTATCTCTAAAAATTTCAGTTTTTGTAAGTCTTGGATTAGGGTTTCATCATGTTACCCTTGAATTAGGGTTCCATCATGTTACCCTTGAATTAGGTTTCCATCATGTTACCCTTGAATTAGGGTTCCATCATGTTACCCTTGAATTAGGGTTTCATCTATCGTTTCTTCTTCTTCTATTTACGCAGTGTCATCAGTTTGGTATCAGAGCCTTAGTTCATGCTATGGGGAAGTATGTTTCTAAAGCTTGAATGTTCTGACTCAAGGTTTAAAGAAGAGAATAACACACATGGTTATAAAGATCGGAAAGATCGTTTGAGTATGAGGGGCATACCAACCATTTCAATAACGATCGCATTGAACGGTTACCGGAGGAGTTTAAATTGGCTACCAATCGTTGGATCAATGAGAAACTTACTTATCGAGACTATGAAGAGGTTTTTGAAACCAATATTTTTCATCAACTGGACATGGGGTATTGGTTTCAGGCTATGAAAAGGCTTTCGAAACTATTTTTTTTCATCAACTGGATGGCTTCAATGACTTTGAATAAGGAACACTCGAGAAAAAATTATATTATTCCGATAAGATCAACATTTATAATTCCCAATGTAACAATTGAAAAAAATAAAATAAAATAATTTTGGTTGTTGGTGGTGATGTGAATTCGAGGACGAATTCTCGTTAACCAGGGAGGATGATGTAGCCCAGAAAGTCCAAATAAAAACATTTTTAATTTTAGTTTATTTTATTCAAATATCTTATGCTATTTAAATCAAATCTAGTTGTATTTTGATTTGAGTTTATTTTATTTTAAAACATTTATTTTATTTCCTTGTATTTTAAATTTAGGGTTTTGAGAAACTCTTACATAAAGCCTCACATACCTTAAGTTTTAAATAAGTTTTTGGAATCATATATTTTTTTATCTCTAGAAATTTTAGTTTTTGTTACCCTTGGATTAGGGTTTCATTATGTTTCCCTTGAATTAGGGTTTTATCTATCGTTGTTTCTTCTTCTATTTCCGCCGCGTCATCACATTTGATTTACTAAAGTTTAACTAACTTAAAGATTTGACTATTATGAGTAGCCCCCTAGTGTTTGTGAGCAAGGTGAAGGGAAGAGTATAATTCTATATATAACAAGCCACTATAGCCTAAATGTTGCTTTGAGATCAGACAACTTGATTAATTTTGCTAGTTTAGGTTCTTGCACGTCTTTGCCGAACCAAATTTTTTTAAGTTTATGGTTCCGTTGCTTAGTGAAACCTTTCTTTTATGGTTATTTGATGTGTATGGCCGAATTATAGGGATTCATTGTGGTTGTATAAACAAATTTTTTGAGTTTTTTAAATTTCCAACCTTTGTGGTTGTTCTTTGTGAAGTTATTGTTTGAAGTGATATCCAAGTGTTGTTGTCTCCACCATATACTGGGATCAGTTACTTCTAGCCAAATTGATCTAACTCCAAAGAGCTCAATTCGGTATTTCCCTTACTCATCGTCTACTTATAACTCTTTACTGGACCGAATTTCATCTGAAGACAAACAACTCAACTTTTCTGAATAAAAATAAGTACAAGAGTAAGCAACATAATTGGTATGGTTTTTTCGAAGTGAAAAAATATCTTTGTCGATTTTATCTATGTGAGTAGCCCCTAATAATAAGTGATAAAAAATTACTATTAGTGGAGAAATAAAATCGAATAAATAAGGAGGTTGTACCTACTATTTTGTATTAAGCCAAGCTTATAGAATGAACTTGGTCAGATTTCAAGTTCCCTGAATGTAAAGAAAAGACAACTAAATGATTAGTAATTCAAGAAGGTAACGATTGCACGTAGGAGAAATTAGTGTATATAGTGTTAATCGTGGCTAATGCGCTAATATATTGGTACGTGTCCTTATTTCAAAGTTACCGTTTTTATTACTCGGCTAAAAACCCTGGTTAATCACCGATGTTTGACACATGTTGCACTCCTGCCACTAAACTTCATTCGTCCCCAAAACTAGTCACCGGTCTCCAAAAACGTTGCATTTTTGCCATTAGCGCGTGCAAATTAATTAGGAGCTCACACGTGGCAGGCCAAAGTACTCAGCTTTGTTCCATATACGGTCATCCCTTCTTTTCTTCCAAAAACACCCTTGTTAGTCATTTTACCTTATTTAGTTTAATTTTTACCTTTTACCCTTCAATTTCACCTGACCTAAGATTTACCTACCCATTTAACTATTTACCCGACCCATCTTTATTAATTTCACCCAATTAAAACCCACCCACCACCATCTAATAATAACCCAAACCATTTGTTAATTTCACCCAAATCCTTATCTGACCCAATTGTGAATTTCCCCCCCAAATCTTACAACCCTAACATTTTCCCTCCTGAATCCTACTCTTGGAAACTCAACGAACGATAGCCATTCTTTCGTCCCCATTGACTATCTTGCTCTCTCTCTCTCTCCCTTAATCGTGATTCCATCTGCTAGCATATTTTCTCACTCACTGACTCTCTCTCAAACGCAAGCTCAGTTCGATTCGGTCATCATCCACTGCCCCTCAAAACCCTAGGTCACTCACCTACTGCCCCCTGAAAACCCTAGTTTGTTGTTCGTCCTTGTCACCATCCATTTCTGTAAAACCATAGTTCATTGTTCATTGTATCATACTTTCCCCTAATTGAAAACCCTAGGGTTTGGTTAGGGCAACAATGGCGAGTGCTTCTTACCAAGGTTAATTTCAGACTACACTATCTGTCTTTTGTTTAGTTTATTTTTTGTAGTTTCATTTGTTAGTGAATCGTGCTCTAATGAGTGTTTTTTTATGATTTTAGGTGCTAACAAACACCTTTTTGTTGTGGATTATCATTATGATGGGGAGATAAACGGAAAACAGGTTTTGAAATACGTTGGAGGGAAGTCAACGACTATCGACTTCATCAACCCAGACAAGTTCTCTATCATGGAGCTCCATGAGATTCACTCACTCACTGATGCAGCGGAATCCTCTGGCTATTTCCAGTTTGCTTACAAGCTGCCTGGTGCGAATCAGAAAATCCATCTAATCAACAATGATGCAGATGCTTACGCAATGACCCAGATGTTGGATGACACCAGATTTTAATGACGATATACTCAGACAGGACACCTCCTTTAGAGATCGTGTCTCATTCAAAATAGAAAAAAAGCCACAAAGAGTGCCAGAAACAGTGCCTATAGTTGACGTAGAGGGCACCAGTAGCGTCATACTTAGGGGTGAACCTATAGACATTGGTTCAGGTCAGGGTAGAGACGATGTTCAAAATGATTTTGTTGAAAAGGAATTTGTCTCAAATGTTGCTGATGAAAATGAATTTGTCTCAAATGTTGCTGTTGAAAAGGAATTTGAATCAAATTTTGATGTTGTCGTAGATGATGGTGCACCTGTTGAAAATAATGATGGTGCACCTGACCCTAATTCTGTTGAGAATAATGCAGAGGGAGGTGTTGATCCTAATGTTTTTTAGAACAATGCAGAGGTTGACTATGATGAAGCGTTTGAAACATTCATCGATGAAATGTATGATGAGTTCTACCAGAACAAAAAAGGTGCAGATAACAGTTTTGAAGGTTCTGGAGAAACCGATGGGTTAGACGGTAAGGGTGATGATGGGTTAGATGCTAAGAGTGATGTTGAGGATGTAAATATGGTAGATGATAATGTCGTAGATGATGGTGCACCTGTTACAGCTGGTGTGCATGATGATAGGGTAGATGGTGCATCTGGTTTGAATGATGAAAGGGTAGATGTTAATGTGGTGGCTGGTTTAGATTTTGATAAGGATATGGTAAAAGATAATTTGAATGTAGATGTAACTGATAATTTGGTGGCTAGTGCAGATCATGGTGTTAATATTGATAGGGTAGAAGAGAATTTGAATGTTGATGTAAATGATAATGTGGGGGCTAGTGCAGATCATGGTGTTAATATTGATACGGTAGAAGACAGTGGTGTTGAGGCTAATATAGAATGTGGAGGTGTGAAGGCTAGTATAGAAACTGATGGTGTTGGTGATGCAGTCAAGAGTGTAGTTGATGTGGATGGGTCTGCTGATGGAGGTGGGGGGTGAAAATGGGGGTCAAGATAGGGGTCAAGATGTTAGTATGAATATAGATGGAGAAGGGGGTCAAGGTGGGGGTCAAGGTGGAGATCAAGATGGGGGTGCAGGTGATGGTTTTGATGGGTCTGGTGATGGAGACGAGGGTCAAGATAGGGGTCAAGATGTTGGTATGAATGTAGAGGGAGAAGGGGGTCAAGGTGGAGGTGAAGATGGAAGTGCAGGTGACGGTTTAGAAGGCATTGATCATTCTTTTTCGATGGTGTTGACATGACACAGTTTGACGAGGTGCCTGCTCAGCCAGCACAACCTGCTGAGCCTTTTAATAACTCAGATGACAACGACGATAGTAATTACGGTCCAGGGGAGTACAACGAAAGTGGAAGTGAAGATGATGAGATATGTTCCAATGGGAGTTTAGAAAGCGAGTGCTGTACAGAGGAGGATTTTTTCAGTTCAGACAACCTAACTAGCCCCGATACAGAAGAAGAAGATGAAGCTACTGCTTCTAGGAGGAGTAGGCCTAGGAAGTTTAAACCAAAACTGAGAACATTCAGGCCACCAACTGAATTGAAGTATCTCCAGTTGACAGTTGGTCTTGAATTCACTTCTGCCAATGCATTTAAAGAGACTGCCAAACAATACAACATCAAACAGCATCGTAACATGAAGGTGTACAAAAACGACAAAATGAGGTGCAGTTATAAGTGTAGCGAGGCGTCATGTAAATAGTTTATTTGGGCTTCTTGCCAAGGCTGCGCCCCTGCGTGGAGGATCAAAACTCTTAATGACAACCACACTTGTGATCCTATACACATTAACAGATACATTGACGTCACATGGATTGCAAAATATTACTTAAGGCAATGACAATCTGATCCCGACTGGTCTGTAAAGAGCTTGATGGCCGAGTTAGCGAAGGATTATTTGGTAAAGATCACTAGGGCAAAGGCATACCGTACAAAGTCGAGAGCTCTCAATATAATTCTCGGTGATGACAGAATTCGGTTCAGGAAGCTTAGACCGTATGGTGAAGAACTGTTACGAACTAATCCAGGTTCTACGGTTGCTATCAAGTGCAACGATTCGGTGTTCGAAAGAGTTTACATATGTCTGGAAGCGTTGAAGAAGGGGTTTGCTGTTGGTTGTAGGCCAGTTCTTGTGTTAGATGGCTGCTTTCTGAAAGGGCCTTTCGGGGGACAACTGCTTGTTGTTGTTGCTGTTGACGCCAACGATCAGATGTATCCACTTTCCTGGGCTGTGGTGGAAAGTGAAAATAGGGGATCTTGGCAGTGGTTTCTGGAGCTGTTAGCGATTGATATTAACATTCAAAACCAAGGAAGCTTCACTTGGATTTCAGACAAGAAAAAAGGTCTTGTACCGGCCTTGAAAGAGTTGTTCCCTAATGCAGAACATCGGTTCTCTGATCGACATCTATACGCCAACACGAAGAAGGTGGTCCGTGAAAAAGAAAAACATGTACTGTTTTGGGCTTGTGCGAGGTCGTCGTTTGCACCTGAATTTGAGTTTCACATGGCAGAGATGAAAAGGTGCAACACAGCTTGTCATGACTGGCTAGCACAAAAGCCGCCATCTGAGTGGAGTAGGGCTCATTACAGAGAATATAACAAGTGTTTCATGCAAACATCGAATCTGGCAGAAACATGTAACTCGATTATCTTAGATTATAGATCCAAATGGGTAATAAGTTTGTTGGAGGCTAATCTATAAGGGAGCAGACAGTTCGTAGGACTGTAAAGAAAATGACCCAGATACCAAAGTGGGATCAGCCTATATGTCCTCTGTGTATAAAAAACTTACCAAGAACTACAAGCTTGCTGGTGACTGTAATGTTCTTCCTTCTGGTGGACCCAAGTTTCAGGTGGAAGAGAGAAGGGTGCAATATGAGTTTGTGGTTGACTTGGAAGCATGGGAATGTGCGTGCCGTAAATGGTAGCTCTCCGGCATTCCTTGTAGCCATGTTGTTGCTTGTATTTGGTTTATCAGTGGCAACCCGGTGGATTGCGTGTCTAAATGGTTTTGTGTGGCTACGCAGAAGGTGATTTATTCTAAAATAGTTAACCCAATTAATGGATACCAACATTGGCCGATGAACCATCTAAATCCTGTCCAGCCTCCACCGGTTAAGATCATATTTATAGATTAAGAATATATGTATATTTTTTTGCTTAATTTAAATAAAAATATTCATATCTTATCTTTTAACTATTGAGAACATCTTAGTTTGAGTTATTCATCTCTTACATCTAAAATAAATATATATATAAATATTTTCTGTCTGTTTGAATTTATTCTAGAATACTATGGGTTTGAGATGTTGAATTAACCTTATTCCTTATTTACCAAAAAATCGGCTAAGTTATATATTTTAGCTCTTATTGGACTTAAAAATAATAATTTATTTTTATTATTTATAATAATTATGTCATATCATAAACATTAGATTTATGATTTTTTTAACTTTTTTTCATTAATCATTGAACAATGAATATAATTAATTATTATTTTTAATAATAATTATTAACCGTTAATCTGTGAGCTATTATTGATTAGAGGTGTTATTACAATTTTGCTACATCTTCAAACACGATATGCATATGGACACAAATAGAAATAAAAATCTTTACTCATGATGAACAAACAAACATGGAGTAAATATTTTAATATATAAAATCGCACCTTTCAAACCGATTAATATCGAATGTAACAATGACCGTTGATATATATTTTTTATGATTTTACCAAATTCTAATGTTATTTGGTATTTTATTGGTCAATAACAACATACGAAGTCTGTTGACAAAATATCAGATCTTGTTTGATGTGTGTTAGTAATTTGTTGGACTTCCTTAATACAAGCAATACACTACAGTAAAATCTAATTATGATATTGGGGCTTCTACTCATATAACTGATGAAAGAAAATTTTTAGTTGCTTGTGAGTTGTTCATCTTAATAGCTTAAAAAATTCCATCAACGTGACATTTGCTGATAGAGAATACTAGTCATTTATTAAAAATAAATATATGGTTAAAATGTATATTTCTTTGCAAATATATGGTTAAAATGTATATTTGTTTGCTTATGTAAGGGGTATTGTTGTTTTATTTTCCGATATATTTTTATATTCTTTAGAGTCTATTATTTTTTATTCTTTTGCATATTTATTTTATTTATAAATTATTCAGATAAAAATCTTAAAGATGCTCAATGTAATTTTTATCTTTGTTTATTTGTTTATGTATATATATATATATATTCATGATTGTTCGTCTTTACTGCTCATATTTTTGCCAATATTTAGTTTTGAAAATATGTTCCTTGATCTTCACTCATATTTAGCCCAATCATTTTGCAATGAGTGCTGAGAGAACATGGGAAAATATTTATCTTAAGATTATGGTTTCCCACTAAATCAATCGAGGGAATTGTCTATGAGTTGAGATATCAAACCCCTCTCAATCATATTATCAAATGATTTTTTTTTGCGGAAGATGGTTCATCAAGAAAAACATATGCAAATCACTTTCAACCCTTGTAATGTTTAAAATGACATATTTGATGTCGCTATAATACATCGAAGCTATTTATGTGTTGTTTGATATATTCATGATCTTACTATTGTCTATAAACTATTTTGTTTTTTTAAATTATTTTCTTTAAATTTGTCGTATCCAAGTATGCCGAAATTTACACATGATATAACTGATCACGTGGTTCGTAGGTATCATAAGAAATGACAATATCAATAGAAGACTTGTGACACGTCATATAATATTCAGTACCATGTTTGTGAAAACATTATTTTGCTTTATGTCAGATATCGTTGTCGAAGAGTAACCTAATACGGTGAGAAGATTTTCCATGGTATTTTGGTTATTATGAATGCATAAAATTTAATGAAAATCATGAGGAACATCAAACATATCATTTTCTTCATCAAATCCAATTAATGTTTGATTGTTTGAATTTTCGATCAGGGTTTAGAACAATGACAAAGAGCGTATTTATGATTATAATCCTCATCAAGCGACCGAGGTACTGGATTTGTACGAGATGATAATAATAATTCTCTAAATTATAATGATGATATGAAGAGTTCATCGCAGATAATGATTTATCGCACTAAAAATGACAAGAAAATCATTTCCCATAATTTTTATATTAGTATTGACACATTTGACATCGATATACTTGTATTGTTTAATTATTTTCAAAATTTTGTTTTGTATCTTTACCAAATTTTCAATAAAAGGATCGAACACTTAAATTTTTAAATCAAGTCAAATCACCATGAATTGATCACTTATTCTTTTTAAATAACTATATAGGTTAGTAAATAAATATCACTTTGGTTTTATAAAAACTTGTAATTCTATTTTATATATATATATATATTATAATACATTAAACTATTTTAATATTTATCAAAATGAATAATGATCAAGCCATAAGCGCGGTAATTTTTCTAAGATCAGTTATGTTTCATAATAATGAACAATATCCAAGCCCAAACAGCAGTTAATTGTCATACAGAGTTAGCCAAAGAATATATGCTTCAGCCGAAACTATTTGGTTGAAGTAATAAATTTACCACAAAAATAGAGCCATTTAACTTTGGTCCACATTCAAATATTAGTTGTGAACGCTTAAAATAATAAAATAATAAAGTACATGAATATAAATCTAAGCGTACACACACAAATTAACATAGTTTGGAATTTGAATAAATTATACATCCGCCGGTAACAAACACTCAATTTTATATATATGATGTTACAACATGACTCTTCAAACACTAAACACTAAAAATTCAACCATTATTTTTACAACAAAGTTCACTTAGCTTATAAAGGAACTAGGGATATCAGAATTCATATATAAGTGTTAACCTTCTACCTCAATTATAGGCGAAAGCGTCTAATATTTTTGTCTCAAATCTCACAAGTGTATCTTTCACTTAATAATCCGTAGATATTTTAATACACATCTCTCCACTATTTATAGAGGATAAATGATGTGCAAAAATCTCCCTAGATCATTTTAGCGCCTGAAAATCAATTGTCTCATTTAGCCAGATCCGCTAACACATGAGACAAACGCTTGCGCTGGTATGTGTATGATATAGGCTTAGATAGACTGCTTGTAAATTTTTTCCCTTCTAACACAACTTATCTACAGAATGTTATATTAAAGGCTTAGATTAAAAATCAATACAGACCATTAATGATCTAGCTTCCTCTCGAATGTAGTCGTTGGTAGTATTTATGTTCTCGAGTTACTTCGCCGACACCTAAGAATTCTCACTTAGGCTTATAGTAACTACATCATCTATTGCGCTCGATGTTATACTGTTTAAATATTAGTTCACTCACATCCGAAACTTGCATTAAGTCTCATGAAATTTGTGAACTTTGAAACTGATAATACTTTGGTGAGAGCCTAATCATTCGAAGTCCATGGAACACTATGGCTTATAGTAACTCTATCTCTTGAAAATTGATAACTCTCAAGCACATGATGTTCTCTAGCCTAATCATCCGAAGGTCATGGAACACCAGACCCTCAACAATATTCGAACTCATGCAAAGGTTGAACCTCATATGTGTGAGCTGAAGCTGGACTATATCATAAATCATCTTTGATAGAATTATTGCCAACTTCACTCTCTAGATCAGACCCATCATCAAATTTACATCTCGTCTAAGTAGTACTAAGTTAGGTTTCTACTGCCTTCTTTATTGGTTTATTGTTTTCACAATTCTACTTTGCTGAAGACTCTCACATACGGTTTGGAAACTAACAATGCCAAGATTTACATAAATAGCTAGAGCTTCTTGTTCACATATTCCAAGTTATTATCTGTCCATAACTTCTTCAACATTTCCCCATTTTGATTCTCCATCAAAGTCTTGTAGTTTTTAAAAGTTACGAAAGCTTTATCATTGGTCTTCAAAAGTATAATTCATACTTTTCATAAATAATCATCTATCAAAGACATTAAGCACATTGCACCATCTATACGAGGTTCACGTGTCGGACCCCACATATCTGAATGAATATGATCAAGCACACCATTGGTTTTATGGTTTATAGGCACAAAATTGACCATTTTGCTCTTACCCAATACACAACTTTCATAAAATCTCAGCTTCTGAACCGTGCTACATCCAACAACTCTTATTTATTAAGTTCACTAAGTTCTTTTTTCACTCACATCACCTAACCGAAGATACCACAAGTTGGTTGAATATTTCTCCATATTAGACACAAAGTCTAGCACTATAGAGCCCTTAAACTAAAACATTATTAGTCCTATAGGCTTTCACTAAAAAAGGGAGCCTTGAAAGACCCTAAATCTTTCATCTTCACCCCTATAGGTAAAAACTTCATCATCTAACATCCCAATAAAGAGAATGTTACATTTAAATTTGAGTACATATATTACATTGTTACTTACTCTCTCAAGTTATGCAAACAATTTGAGCCAAATGGTTCCCACTTTTTTTACAACACATGATTCATCATTCCCGAGGATGGCCATTTCACCATCAAACAATCTCAAGTATTCAAAAAAATATTCATTGGAAGTCAGGTGGAATGATGTGCCCGAATTTAACACCCATTTATCAATGTGCCTACAAGAAGAAGAATTCATTAAATCATCAACATACTCATAGTCGTCCAAAACTATTGCAACATCTCCGGCTTTGTCCATCAGATAACTATTGCCTTTCATTCTCTTTGGGTATGACCTTGCTTCTTACACAACGAACGCTTCACTTTAAAACCCATCGCAAACCCCTTTGAACTTTGACAAATAATTATCTCTCTTCTTGCTTCAATCTTTCAATTATGGTCTGCTACTCATACTCAGTTAGAGACTTTCGAATTTACCCTTCAAAACAGTCTTCCTTTGAAAATCTTTTAAGTTCAAGGAACTCTTCACATCAACAATCGTAAGAGACTCTTTACCATAGAGTAAAATGTCCACAAAATATTCATACACCTCTGGAAGAGAACTTAAGAGGATTATGGTTTGGTCATCGTCCTCAATCTTAACCACAAGTCCATTCAAGTTAATAATGATTCTATTGAAACCATTTAAGTGTCTTTAGATTTTTCTATCTCATACATTGATAGTGTGTAAAACTGCTTTTTGAGATAAAATCTATTTGAAAATGAATTCTTCATGTCTCACTTCAAGACACTTTCATATCATCAGCGCCATATGATCTTCAGAAACCTCACGAAGCACTTTTATCCCCAAAGTTTAAAATGAGGGCAGTATGAGCATTCAGTAACACTTCAACATCAACCTTATCTGGTTGATGTCTCATCGATGACATCAACCAATCCCTTCTGTAGTTGGAAAGCCTTAGATTTAATTCTTTAGGGGTTGAAATCATTATCTCGGTTGAGTTTTTATAGGTTAAAATTTCATCTTGGTGAATTTCATTCATTTTTCGGTGATAAACTTCTCTATAAGCTTAAGATCTGAAACAAACTTTGTCATTTCTTCTTTGTATCAACACTTCATAACAGATGTCGTTCCCGATTATCCATGCTCACCGCAGCACCTGTTAGGTAAACTCTTTTTAGAGAGCACATTTACTTTGGTAATCAACAACACCCAAGCTCCAACAATAGTTAACCTTCGAACAATGTTAATCAAAGACTAACTGCTCCTACGAAAACCCATAGTAATGAATCTGCAACAAGAATATATAGAGCCACACAAATTCAGCTCGTATTCAAAGCTTAGATGTGAACCCTTAAAACAACAAAGTAAGAATAAACAAGAATATAATCCTTAACACACACACAACACAAAATTTAACGTTGTTTGGATTGTGAAGAAATCCTACATCCACGGGCAACTAACAATAAATTTTATATAGGAGGTTGCAAAAGGACTTTTCAAACACTAAACACTAAACGACTATTCTTTGTTACAAAGATCACTCAAATTACAAATGAACTATGGTTATGAGAATGCCTATTCGATTGCTAATACTTCACCTATCGTTGAAAGTGTTTAACTTTCCTTCTCAAATCTCACAAGTGTTTCTCTCACTTAGTAATCTATCGACAACTTCAATACACATCTCTCATTATTTATTGAAAATCAATATTCTGCACTAATCGGGCCAGACCAACTAACATATTAGACAAATATTGACGCTCACATCCGTACGATGTAAGCCTGCATAGGCTACTTGCACCTTTTGTATTTTGTAACACGTCTTAATCCAACACTCTTAGATTAAAAGTTGAGATTAAACGTCGATTCAGATCCTTAGTAATCTAGCTTCCTATAATTGTTTTTGGGTATTCTGAGAAGCCCTTATGCAACCATGCACTGACCTTGACGCCATATAATGATCAGTCTGCTTCTTCAATTTTTGCAATATCATTCGGTTTGTCTTGGGTAGTAGCTTGCTCTTAGATTCCAACAAACGTTTTTACATCTAAGTATTGGCCCAGTCCCCGTTTAAAAATTCCATTTTTTTGTTTCTTCATGTCTTTGACGATCTATCTTAGACCACGTATAATCTCCGATTTTACTTCCGCTCTCAAGTTAATTTTAACCTTACATCTATTTCTTTCTCATTATCATAAATATTATTGATCAGGGATGCTGTTGCGGTTATAAAAAATGGTTGTATTTGGCTCACAATTCTAAACCCCGTATCATTAGTAATATATCTCACGCTAGTGAATGGTGAGTGAATTTGTGTACAACAGAAAAAACCATCTACCCTCGAAAGGGGTAGCCGAGTTTGTGGATAAACATATCTTGTGACCAAATGTCATGAGTTCGATTTCGTCTACAAACACTTTCTTAGCTGAACCTGTCACTTTGTATGGTTTACCTTCTGGCATTGGTTTGCTGATTATTGCGTCGAACCAAAAGTTTACTTTGTAAGCACCTACCATATTTGAATAACAGCTGCGGTTACTTAGAGAGAAAAAAAAAACCAATCTTCTACTACCATAGCTTATTAAAAAAAAAAAGCAGCACAAGCATCAAAGTGATTAAAAAGTGGTTCTCTCTAGTCTTATGTAAAACATAATGTCGCCATTCTTACTTCTTTTTAATAATCTTTATGCTAATTTACATGTGCAAATATAATATTGTTAGTATAAAATTTACAAATATGCTTGTATTTTGAAAGTTGATTCGCTAATACTTCTATTTTAACACAGATATGAGGGGTGCACTGTCCATAAAAGTCTCTTACATCTACTGGATGGCCACTTAAGGAAGTGTAGTATGTTGACATTTTAGTGGTATCTATGTCATAAATCATAAGAGTAAAAGCTAATCACATTTCTATTAATTCATAGAAACATAAAATATGATTTTTTTTACCCATTCAATATTCGACTAGTCCAGATTAGTCCAATCAGATCTCTAACTTTTGTACCTCACCACCTATATATTCTCCTCTGAGAATTAGAGATCAAAATGATCTCTTGGCGCTTCTCATTGATTATATGCTTATTTTCTTTCAAGACAATTGACTTCATTTGATATTCCCCATATAGTTGCTTCATAAAAGTAGTAGTGACACATGAATAATTTGGTACCAAAGATAGTAATCTCATGTAGTATGGCAACGGTGGATCCCGTGGGCATACATATACTCGATATTTACGTTTTTGAAAAGGAATAATTTTCAATACTCGAATCAAATACGGTAAGTATTAACTTCGCTTTTAAACATACAAATCCAAATTACTATGGATGAAAATTAAAATAAGTATTCGAATTATAATTTAATTAAAACTAGATGCAAAAATATAATTTAATAATAAAAATAAAATAAAATAAAATAATATTTACATATAATAAAAATAAGAAAAATATAAGGTATTTAACTTTATTTTTATTACCATCTAGAATATTAAGTGTCACCGATATCTATTTAACATTAATATTTTTTTACTCAACTCCAATTCAATATCCAATTTTTGGATAAACCTTAAACATGGTAGACATCCTATATAAGTTTTTTTTAGGAACCTGGTATTTTTCTTTTTGTAAAAGCTAAAATTTGACTTTGGAAAAAAAACATGTGACACCAACGACTCATTTTGTTTAGTATCTCGATTGTCGAATTGGAAATAGCTCACCACAAACAGCATCAGAACCAGATTTGTAGTTGCTAGACATTGTATCTGGTCGTTATAAGTGATAGTACATTGTATTTTTACAGTCGTGCATAGTCAAACAAGATTCATTATTGAAGAATCTGATTTTTTGTTCGAACGAGATATTTATATTATAGTGAGATCCTTCGATGTATTGTTTTATGTTTATAGCATATTCGACAAAGAATTAAGAGAAGTTTTTTAGTGGTGTGAGATACCGATTCGGGTAAAGTGATAGCTATCGATTTCGAAGAACATATTTTAGACGCGAATTTGATAATAGTAAGTTTTCATCTTTATTTTTGTAATAAGTTATAAATTGACTGTAATATGTATTTCATTGAGTTAATAGTTTTTTTAGGCTGTGAAACATTCGGAGAGTCGATTTTACAGTTTGTAGGCTTTTTTTAATAGAATATGCGATATAGTGGGACAAGAATATGTGAGACATATGAGGATTTAACACGCGAGATGTCTAGAAAATATCACGTGTATTGCATGCGAGACGTACTACTAAAATATGCAACCCATGCATATAATTATTTTTATATACGAGACTCAAACATGTCATATACGATATATGCGAGATTAAGAATGCATATTATGCGGGAGGCATATATTGCTCATAACTATTTTTGAATTGTTTAATACTAGTAAGAAAAGTCTAAAGTTCGAGTGTGTATTTTCAAACATAATGGTAAAAGTGCAGTCGTTCCTTTTAATGAGTTTTGATAATTTGAAAGTATTAAAAAATATGTTGAAAACAGATGAGATGCGTTGGTTAAAGGTAATTAAAGCATGACTTACTGTTACAGTGATAATAAGAATTGTTTATTTATAAATAAGATGAATTTTGTGAGTTTGGTAGTATATTTTGATGTGGAACATTTAAAAAGTGTTGAGTTTTTTATAAGACAACATATAATTGATAAGGTTGCTGAAGAAAATGTGTAGAGAGTCTAGTTTAAATTTATTTGAAGCTTCAAATAATCAATTTATTAGTGGGGAAAGTAGTATTGGTTTAAGTTTTTTTATCATAAGAAACAAGAAATTGTTACTATTGGTTGATTTGATGCTATTACAGATGTTGGTCAAGTTTTATATCCATTTGCTGCAGCTCTAAGGTTAGATTTATGTCGTTATGCCTTACAAAATGATTTTTTGTTTCACATACATGCATAGATCTAAAATAACTATTTATTAAGAAAATAAAGTCTCAACTGGAAATAAACGGATGATTTATGCATCATTTGACTCTACCATCAGCTTCACGATCATAAAACGATTTGCTGACCTGCATACTTGCAGACCTAGTTTTTCCAAAAAACTTAGGAAACAATTGGTATCCAAGTTGATTTCTACAGAAATTCAGGCTTCTATTAGATCATGCAATTTTGTGACAATAAAAAGTGTAAAATAGTTTGTTAAACAAGACTACGATTTATATATTTCTTACCGTCTCTTACGAAATGCTTTAGAGAAATCTAGAAGAATTTTTGTTTGAAGATAGTTCTACTTCGTTTAATTGAGTTAGGGGATATTTCAAAAGATTGAAGAGTCGTGATATTACGATTGGCTGTCATTTGGGTACTCTATGAAATAACTTCAAGCAATGTTTTTATAGCATTCGGGTTTTGTCTTCAAAGTTTTCATTCTTACTGTCTATTTTAGTTGTCGATATAACTTTTTTGATCGACAAGCATAAAAGAACTTTTCTTTTTTCCATAGCATAAGATGATAACACTGGTAAGTTTCATTCTTCATGTACTCTATTATCTATTTGTACATGACTAGTTCGAGATAAAATTTATGTGTGATTAGTTTTAGATAAATTTTATGCGAGACTAGAAGTATCTTTTACGCGAGACCGATATATTATATACATGAAACATGCGAGACCTTAGTATCTCATTAGTGATACATGTGAGACTGTGTGAATCGATCTATTGTACTAACATGGGCAATACACGGGACTGTATTTGAATTATGCAAGTTAAGCTATGTGAAATGTATGAGGTTGGATATACATATAATACCAGTTTAATTTGTTTTTTAGGTATTTCAGTTGTTGCATTTGGTATTGTTGGTTGTGAAACATGGTCAAGATTGGTTATTGTTTCTGGAGAGTTTAAAAACTCATTTCTTGGAACTTCAAATCACATTTATTTCAGACTGTCATTTAGGTATAATTAGTGTTGTTTCTGATTTGTATTTACATAATTATCACCCCTACTGTATTTTCAAATCTTGTTCGGAATTTATAGTATGCTCTTAGTCGTTCAGATCCAAAGCTCAAGTCTAGGATGATTTTAGATTTTAATAATGTGCTTATGCTCCAAATGTAGAAATTTTAATGGCTTGAAGTGTTTATTAGTGAGAGAGGTCAAAGACTTATTAAATTTTTCGATAATTTACCTCGAGACATATTTGCTCAAGTATTGTTTCAAGGGAAATAATATGGTGCTATGACATCTTCTTCTGCAAATTTTTTGACCATTAGATTAAACATCTATGCAACGTACATATTTTTAAATTATTTGACAAGATCTGAGTCTTACTTATGATAAAACTTTCATGATGTTATTCAGATAGGATAATTTAAAGCAATAAATTATACAATGAGTATGAAAAGAAGTTAAAGGTCAATGTTGAAACAGCTTGTATACAGTTTATTTGTAAGTCTTCGACAACCATATTTGAAGTTTTTTCTGAACTTGTTATGGTTGTTAATTTACTGGATTTCAAAAAATTTCTTGTGATGCTTGGCAACAATATTTTTTCCATGTTCTCATGTTTTTGTTCCAATGCCTTCCACTTAACAAGATCTTATGAAATTAATAGAGCATTTTCACCATTAGCAAATACATGTGAACTTACTCTTTAAACATACATGCTTTAAATAATTTTGGTCAATGATCAAGCTTTAATGAATCACCGTAAATTCTACCTCCTAACTTGAAAATACGAGCTAGAAGGCCTAACCGAATCATATTCAGTCTAGATGAGAAATAACAACTGGACAAATAAGGTGTGGTCGTTGTTCAAAGTTAAAGCATAATAGAAGGACTTGCGATGAACTTTTTTAAATGTTTGGGATTTTTTTTCCGTGTTTTGTAGTTTTAATTTCGCGATATTTATTTTAAGACTTTTTGGAATACTATAAATTTCCATGTTATAAATTATTTCTTACTTTTAGAATAGTATATCTGTTGAAGTATTTGCTACCATATGTGAGACGAGTTGAAATTTTATTTGATAGATGCGAGATCGTGTTTTGTATTAATTAATATATACAAAAATATACGAGATGAGAATGATAGGATATAAGAAACATGCACGACTACTTATTGGAAATAAAATATGTGAATCTACTACAACTAAAATATGCGAGACTAATGTAACTAAACATGCGATTCTACTACAACTAAACATACAATTCTATGTCAACTAAACATGCAATTCTACTGTAACTGAAACATGTGAGACTACTATAACCAAACGTGCGATTCTAATTCAACTAAAAATGCGGATATATCATAATTAAAACGTGTGAAAGTACTGTAATTAAAATATGCGAGACTACTGCAACAAAACATGATATTTTAATTCAACTAAATATGTGATTCTACTTCAACCAAACATGTAATTCTACTGCAAATAAAATATACGAGACAAGATTTGGAGTATGGAAACGTCTGAGTTTATATACAAAGGCATGCGAGTATCCCTAGAAAAGAATTTGAGGTTTGAACAAATAAAAAAAAAGTACTGGAAAATTTGCAACATTTGAACTACTCAAGACCATACATACTCGATATGCAAAACAATACGAGATGAAATAAATGACATAAAATAAAGATCAAATATATTATTATATTTTTACGATCTAAACTGAAAACAACAAAAGTTCATAATTTCGACCCTACAATACAAACAAAATATTTAGAGTCGAACTGGATACCGTTCCAGATAATAACAAAAACATTAAAAAAAGAAACTTTCAAACATGAGAAGGAGAGTCTCTTTCGTCTAAATGTTCTTCTTCTTCCCCTTCGTCTTTTTCATCATCTTCTTCTTCCTCCTCTAGTATGCTAAATTTTATTTTTTTTGTTAGACGAGCAGCACAAGAAGAATAATATTCAACATCAAAGGAGAAGGTCTCCTCCTCATAAGAATATGAGGAGTATTCTTTGGTAGTCGTCATTTTAGGTGATGTTATCGTCCTTCAGAAGATAAGCTGTCATAACTTGAATAACTAGACTCATCATAAGAGGAAATATTAATGAAAAGAGCCATTTTGAAGTTTGTGAGTTATTTTGGAGAAACTTATGAGTTATTTTTGTATGAAACCATGTAAAATTGTAAACTTAATTTATAGGAAAAATAAATAATAAAATAATTCATTTTAATTAGTGAACTAACCCAATTTCGATAGTTGTTTGTAGTTATTGCTTTAGTTATCATTAATTATCTCATTTTATCAAATAAAACAAGAAGTTAGCTAATGAAAAATGATTGATAATTTTAAATATTGATATGATAAATTTGGTTAGAAGATGGTAACTTATATTAATTACACACGAGAATACTACATTTTGACAAAAAAAGGGTAGGAGTGGGTATGGAATATGTAAGACTGCATGAAATTTAAACATGGGAGTTTTGAAAAGATTAATTAAGTAACGAATGCAACAAAACATGCGAGACTACACCAATTAAAATATGCGACATTAAAGAAAGCAAAATCTATTTGTTTACTTATAAAATACTTAAGTTTAAAATATTAAAGTAACATCACAAAATACTCTATCAAAAAATCTTCCATTGAACGTTTGTGTTGTCATCATTCAAGAAATGATAAAACATTCGTGCTCTTGTCAACATTCACGTGTCTTCATTGTATTTGTTAGGAACAAACCCTTGTTCATTTTTGAAAAAAAACGTTCCGCAATGAATAAAGTCTGTGGCGTATTCGCAAAAAAAAAGGTACCGCAATTCAATGCTTGTTGGTTTTTGTTGTGGGATATCTCTTCGTGTTTGCACCATATATGGTTTATTTTTCATACGTATGATTTTGTTTCTGAATGTACGCTAACTTTTAACAAGAGGTGAGACCAGTTACAAGGTTATATGTGAGATGAATAAAAAATAAGAAGCATGCATGACTTTAAATACTTATCAATGGGTTTACATATTTCTTGTTTTATCTTCGGTGTATTTATTAGGAGTTAACAGCGGGTCATAGTTTTTTATACTCCCATTTCAAGGTCACTAATTAGCAATGTCCAATAGTTTATTTATTTTTGGAGATGATGCATATTGGAACAAATACATGTCTAGTTGCATAGTGAGAAATACGTCATCAACCAGTTTTGTTAGATCTTCCTTCATGGCCAGTGAAGTCTGTATTAAGACAAAATATTACAAATGGAATTTTTTAATAAATATACCTAATTTTAGATATACTTATCGTTGTACGACCATAAAGTTGTATCTAGTAAAATTTACAACTGTATGTACCATCAATACTTTTGAATGGTACTTCCCACTTGTTTTCTTTAAGCATATTATAAATCGAAGCGTCAATAATATACCAAATGATTAGTGAAGGACATGTTATATAAGAAGTAAGACTGTGTAGTGATATACATAACTCGTGTACTACTGGGTCATTGTTATAATGTGAGACTTGTATACTTTATCTTAAAATCCAGTTCACATTCATTAGGTAGCTTTATCATTTCACTTATGTACACATTCATTTGATAAGGTCAATGTGATGCTGGTAAATACCATACTTTTGGATCTTCATGTTTTATAGTCCTTTGTATCTTACACACTTTGTGGTATTCACAAACGTCACTTATTTTCTTTGTTTCTGTATTTATTTCCCAATCAGGGAAAGTCACCTCCTCTTCTTGTATTTCATATAATATTTCTTCAAAAAATGACCATTCAGGCCATTCATCGTCTTTCTACACTTGTCGTTTGCTTGTCTAAAAGATGCTAGACAGTGTGTCGAATATGCAAGATATGTATTAAGAAATATAAGAGAATATGTTTCAATGATATAAACATGCGAGACCAGTTAGTTATTCATAAAGCAAACATGCGAGACCAGTTATCTACGAGGTAAACATGCGAGGCATCGACACGTCTTATTACAAAACTTATGAGACTAGATATACATATATTGTTGACGCGAGAAATCGACACGTCTCATTGATTGAAAACAACATATGATCCAAATGGGAATAAAAGCGAGACCAGGTAGAATATAAAACAATAGTATATGAGAAAACCTTGTGAGACAGGGTGGTTCAGTTGGTCTGGTTGGTTAACTAGTTGGACTGTTTAGTTCACTTGGTGTTTTGTTTTTGTTCGGGTGGGCATTCCGCTTGTAGTTTGGGTGGGTGTTCTGTTTGTGCTGTCATGGGTGTTTTTGTGGTACATGTGGGATTTCTTTGGTGAATGGTGGTGGTACTGATTAAGTTGGGTTTGGATGACATATAGGTAGAGATAGTTTTCTATCAAGCTCTTAAACTTCTAGATGCCGTTGCAACTCGACTATCAATTTATCTTGCTCTTTGACGTGAAACAATAATAAGAAATATATTGGTAAGAGACTTACGAGACTACAACAAATAAAATAAATATAACAAGCTGTTCTAAAAATAAATATTTAGTTACTTTTTTCCTTTTTTCCAAGCGAACACTCTAAGAAATAGAACTCATAAGATAACCTATACATATTGCTATGTGGTGAGAATAGAAATTGGATCGACAATCTTGACTAAAAATCAGCAGAGATTTTTAGATGGTGAATATAATCTTTCTCCTCTTATTATTTCATAGGTGTTATCAGTCTCCTTGACCTCTTTAAATAGGCCCAGTGAGTTAGTTACAAATTCGGTTACATAAAAGATTTATTTACATTTCAGTCCATATTCTCCCTATAAAGCTTTAATCTTATTCTTTATTAATAGAACTTATCATTCAAGTCCTTATTAATTACATTTAAGTCCCTTATGAATCTATTTCCTTATCACTATGTCTTCTACGTTCAAGTTTCTGACATAAAAGAGAACTCCTCTCATATGTGGTCATACTCTTAGTCTAGAAGTTGTTAAACATTTATTCGATGTGGTTACGGTATTCTTGGAGGGGGTGAGGGTCTTAGAGGGGGTTGGAGTCTTCCTTTTTTGTTTGATGAACTCACCTAGGGTGCAACCAACATTAAAGTATTCTCTGAAACCTCAAGAATATGTTGAGGATGCTCGTTTTGTGTTTCTCTGGTTGTGGCAGTATTCTGGTTGGGATGGTTGGGGTTGTACTAGTTATTCTGGTTGGTGGCTGTCTGTGGTGTGAAGGATTTGATTTAGTCAACTTTTAAGGCATTGGCTCTTATATAGGATTTAAGTTCCCAACTAGATCATCTTCCAGATCATTCCCAATAGCTTCTTCCCACCAAATCCACTTATTTCCATCGTTGTTAGTGTTAATTCACCCTCTAAATCCTATAAAATGATAAAAAAAAACAGTGAAACATGCGTGACTGGTTTAACTCAACATGTGATATCATTTCAACTGAACATGCAACTTTACGGTAAACTAAGACATGCGATTCTACTAAAAATAAATATGTGATTAACTTCAAATAAACACGCGATGCTACTGTAAACTAAAACATGTGATTCTAGTGCAACTGAACATTTGATCCAACTGCAACTGAACGTGTGATTATACTTCAACTGAACGTGTGATTATACTTCAACTAGACATGTGATTCTACTACAACTATAATGTGTAGGACTAGTTCAACTGAACATGCGTTTCTAGTGCAAAATAAAACACATGATTACACTGCAACTATAACATGCGATTTTAGTACTTAACATGTAATTCTACTGCAACTGAACGTTCAATTCTACTGCAACTATAATGTGCAAGACTAAAATATTATATACCGCATCATTTTTGAGCTGGTTTATCTTTTGAATTGTATACATGTCGGCCCTTATTTCTCCTTGGGCAAATGGTATGTGCTCCATGATGAATGGATGTATCAAATTTTTTTATCAACATCATTATAATTATTTTTTACTTGTTAAATTATGTAGCAATATGCTAACCATGAAAACTGAAATACATTTGATAACTCTATTAGGGTTTTCGGAGACACAAGTTCAAATTAACCCAAGTAGATTCTTCTTTATTACTCAAGACCAATCATAGTTGTTTATTTTCTGAAGTTCTTGGACATAAAAGACTGATGTTGTACCCAATACATCTCCAGATACTAAATAGAACAGTGTAGAGCACATAAACATGATAAATAAAATAAGCACATCCTTCACAACTTGATCCCCCTCCACACTAATGGCTTCTTCTATTTCTTCGATAAACCATATGTGACTACTGCATATAAACCATGGGAGATCACTATCACATACCATGCGAGACTTGAGTAATCTAATATAATGTGCTCCTATATCAGATAAAACATACAACACTACTAATACAACATCATGCGTTACGTGACCCAAATTATTAACAACTGAAACATGTACTACCAATAATAAAGTCATACCTTTATCAAATTATTTGATATTGCTTTTGATTATTTTTCCCACTTTTTTTGAATTTTTGTCCATAAAGTATGTTTTGATGATCCTGCTCTATTTCTTGACCATCGATGTATCCAAGTTTGAAGTCTCCTTTTAAGTTTAAAGCGATTTCTTCATCGTTAAGTTTCAAACAAGAAATAGCCTTTACATCTTTGGTTGTTAGTTTTACAAGTTTGAACCCAATGCAGAAACCGTCTTCTTCTACTGAGTATATCTTTGTAATCTCAATTATAATCTGATAACGTTGTTTTATTAGTAAAATTTCATTTTAGAGATGATGTAAAACCTTTAATATCGTATAGAAAGATGTTCCATTTGTAGCTTCAATGTGTTCGTTTGTAAGAATGACACTCTTTTCTTTTATCAAATTTAGTATGCTAAATAAATCATAAATTTGAAAAAACATGCTTTACGAGCTATTTTCCCTACAACAAAATATAAGACCAATTGATGAAACATACAATATTATAGACCAGTAGCAAAACTATGCGAGACGAGACATAATGAATATTATAAACATACGTGACTTCTTATAAAAAAACATGTCATGCACAATCATACGTAGGAATATGCCCTGGTTTACAAAAAATGACAATATAAAAGTATGTTTCACTATTAAACCCTAACTAACAACCTATTTATCGTTTTCAAGACTTTCAAACTAAACCTGAACCATCCAAATACAAAAAAACGAAGAAATCATACCTAATCCTTACCTGTTATTAACCGAATATTGGACAATCGTGCTTCAAATAGAGGTCGAAGAGACGGAATCGTGTTTCAAATGGAGGTCGAACATAGAGAGTCGTACTTCAAATAGAGATTGAAGCTTCATATAAGTCTTCCAATGGCGAATCACACTTCAAACGGAGGTGGTGGAGACTGGTCTCTGCTTCTTTGTTATTTTGTGATTTAAAAAAGAAAAATGTGTAAAAAGAGAAAGAATCTGAAATGTTTGGTTCAAATGAAGGAAATACGTGAGCGTAAAACCGTCTACTTATATTAACGGAGGTATATTTATCTAAATTATGGTCAATGTATCTATCGGTAGTTTACAAATTTTCGGTATTAGGTAATAATTATTATTTGGTTGATATTTATGGATAGTTCACCCTAAAACAAATGTTAAAATCCAATTTAATTTAAGTTAGTTTTATATTATTATTTATAATTTAAATTAAATTTGAAAAAACATATATAATAAACATGGGTTATTTTCATTATAATACAAAAATAAGTTAATAATCCAGTTTTAGTCCATCCTAAAATACCTTATACAATACATAAATTCAAAATTCAAATTCATTTAAATTTCATAAGAATTGGACCACAGTCATTGTTTATATTTTTTTATCGGTTCAATTTGAATAAATATAATTTTTAATAAAATCAATATTATATAACATTATTATATCCGATCATCTTATTTATATTATAATTTTTTATTAGAATCCGAAACTAAAACACTTAATATTTCTTCGTCCGTATTCTATTTTACTATCAAACCAATATTTAAGATTTCTAAATTATGTATATTTGAAATTAAAACATGTAGTTTTTTTATCCGTGCTTATTTTGTGTATCAACAAATGATATATTTTACCATTAAATAAATATTTTCAAATGATATATATATAAATAATCATAATTTGTTTATTGTTTTCTTTACTAATGTAAATATCATGGCTTATGCATCGAGTTTTATTTGCGAAGAATCCAACAAAAAGAAAAGAATAGTAGATTTAAAGCTACTTTTTTTTTTTGGTATAAAAAGCGCTTAAATTAATGAGTAAATTTACATGGGTTTTCAGGAGGCATATGCCTTTTACAAGTATAGAAACAGGAATTCTAGTGGGGCGGTCCCCTGTTTAAGTTACAATGTAAAAGTTGAGGGAGTTGAGTTGGCCGGATTATCCAGTGAAGTTGGCTTTTGTTCCTCTAAAACGGTATCTGAGGTCTGATAGCACATGGTGTGCGATACTGGAGAAGGGGGATTGCCTGTTGTTGTAGATTCTATCATTTCTTTCCTTCCAAATGTAGTAGATTGTGGCGCAGAAGGCTGTTTTCCAGTGAGGCTTTCTATCATCCTTTGAATTCGTCCATGTACTGGCTAGATGTAACCATTGCGGCCAGGGGGCTAGGGGGGAGGGGAATAATAGCTTCTGGGATAGAGATTCCCAAATTGCAGAGGAGTATTGGCATTGGGTTAGAAGGTGTTCCAAGTTTTCCGCTGAGGTTTCACATAGAACACAAGTTGGGGGGGAATCCAGTCCCCAAGAAATAAGCTTATCTCTTGTAGCGAGCTTGTGATGAATCGCTAGCCAAGTGATGAAGGAGTGTCTGGGAATTGAAAACTTGTGCCAGACTAGGTCAGACCAGGTAACTTTACTTCTGGTGGGCTTGAGGGATTTGTAGGTGCTGCTGATGGTGTAAAAATTATGGGGTTTGTTGGGGAGCCATACGAAAGAGTCCTTTGAGGATGAGGGCGGGGGGAGATTTTGAATGGCGGTTATAATTTCATTCAAGTGGGTGTTGAGGTTTCGGTTAGGGGCTCTTGCTTGGGAGGGCCATGCCCATGTGCCATTTTGAATGAGGTCTTTTACCTTTTGAATGTTCCGGAGGCGGGATAGATTTTGGATGGAGGGGCCATACCGGTTGGTCAGGGAGGTGGTGAATAACCAAGGGTCATGCCAGATAGATGTGTCAGCTCCATTGCCAATTATTACTTTGTAGAGGTTTGCTGCTACTTTCCGGAGGTTGAGTATTTTCCTCCAGCTCCAGCTATCATTTGATGGAGTGGGGATGGTCCAAAAGCAGTTGTTCTTTACCTTTTCCTTCAGAATCCATTGGGTCCAAATGGAGTTCTCGTTTTTTGTGAGAATTGACCAGAGGAGTTTTAGGGCAGCCGCCTGATTCCAGGTTTTTAAATCTGGGATCCCAAGGCCACCCTCCTCTTTGGACACGGTTACCCTTTCCCAAGCTATCTTTGCTCCTGTTATCTTCATTTCTGACCCGGACCAGAGAAATCTACGGATGAGCTGGGATAGCTCTTTGAGGACTCTGACTGGGAGAATGAAGATTGAGGACCAGTAAACTTGGCTCGCAAAAAGAACAGAGTTGATGAGCTGGAGGCGCCCGGCATAAGAGAGGTGCTTTGAGGTCCATGAGTTTATTCGATTGGTTATTTTGAGGAAAAGGGGTCTACAGTCATTGTAGGATAGGCGGGAGGTGATGAGGGGGACTCCCAAGTAGCGGACAGGGAGGGAACCTTCTACGAAGTTGATGAGGGAGAGGATTGCTTGTTTAGTGCTCGTGGAAGTACCAGAGAAGAAGATTTGGCTTTTGGAGGGGTTGAGCTGGAGTCCAGAGAGGGTTGCAAATTCTTGCAATCCTTCCTGGATGAGCTTAACGGAGGGCAGGTTGGCTCGGCAAAGGATTAGGAGGTCGTCTGCAAAGCACAAGTTGATGATGCGGAGATTTTGACATTTCCAGTGAAATCCGAAGTCTTGGTGGCGGCTTTTTTCCTGGAGGATGCTAGAGAGTACCTGCATCACCATAACAAAAATATACGGGGAGAGGGGGTCTCCTTGTCTAAGACCCTTAGCCCCTGGGAAGAAATCCGAAGACTTACCGTTTATGCTAACTGCATAGGAGGGGGTGGTGATGCATTGAATGATCCAGTTTATCATGTCAATGGGGAAGTTCATGGCAAGCAAGATGTCAAGAACGAGTTCCCATCTGACATTGTCAAAAGCTTTTTTTAGGTCTATCTTAAGGGCGCATCTGGGTCCTTTACGGTTGGTGTGGTACCCATGAAGAAGGTTTTGAGAGAGAAGAATGTTATCCACTATTGATCTACCCGGGACAAAAGCGGATTGGGAGGGATCTATGATGAAAGGGAGGGCTGGCTTAATCCGATTGACAATGATCTTAGAGATTGTTTTGTAGATAACATTGCAGCATGCTATAGGTCTGAAGTCCGAGGGGTGAGAGGGAGAGTCTATTTTGGGTATGAGGGCTATGAGGGTTTTGTTCCAGCTAGGATCCAATTTTCCCTTAGAGAAGAAAGATTTAATCCCTTCACAGACGTCATGGCCTACAGTAGACCAGCAGGTTTTGAAAAAATCTGCACTGTAGCCATCAGGTCCAGGGGCCTTTTCACTGTTAATAAAGTAAAGGGCTTGCTTGATTTCTTCATTAGAAATCGGACTAGTCATGTTCGGGATTAAGTGCAAAGGAACCGAGGATTTGATCAGATTCTTTATTCGGTCAGGGCCAGGGTAGTTTTTTGAACTGGGAGTTCCTAGCTGATTACGGAAATAATTGGTGAAGGTGGAGGCGATAGTTCGGGGATTAGAGCTTAATGAGCCGTCCTCCTTAAGAATAGAGAGAATCTTATTTCTAGCTCTATGGGCGCGGATGCTATTATGGAAATACTTAGTGTTCTTGTCCCCAAGCTGAAGCCAGGTTTCTCTAGATTTTTGCTTCAGGAAAGATTCCTCTGCGCGGCTGAAGAAAATGTAGGAGTCGGAGGCCGTTTTTTCAAGAGAGATGAAATTTCGATTCGAGGGGTAGCTAAGGAGGTTCTCCTGAGCGAGGGCTAGAGCATTTCTAGCCTTCTCAACACGGTCGCTAATCTCACTAAAAGCGGATTTGTTTAGGGAAATAAGAGAGGGGACCAATCTAGCTAACTTGAACACTAGATTTGCCATTGGGTTCAGGAGCGAGGGGGGGCTCCAGTTATTGAGGACCAGGTCCTTGAAAGTGGGATGGAGTTTCCACATATTAAAGTATTTAAAAGGATTTGGGGTACTAACATAGGGTGTGGAAAGGTGTAGAATGAGCGGGGTGTGGTCCGAGGTGAACGGAAGATCGTAGTGGGCGAAAGAGTTAGGGAAACAGTCTTCCCACTCAGCATTGATCAGTGCCCGGTCAATTCTAGAAGAGATAGGGTTGTTCTCTTGTTTGTTAAACCAAGAGAACTGGAAACCTGAGGAGCGGAGGTCATCCAGGTTACAGGCCCTACAACAGTCATTGAAAGCTTCTATGGAGCAGTTCCATCTGGGGTCATGGCTGGTTCTCTCTCGGGGATTTCTGATGGCATTGAAATCCCCTAGAACAATCCAGGGGGAGGAGGCGACGCTGTGCGCTGTGGATCTAAGATTGTTCCAGAGTGGAAGCCGGTCTGAGTGGTCATTGAATCCATAACAGGCAGTAAGAAAGAAATGAGTATTTCTGGCGGTCCAAGTTAGCGAACAGTGAATGGTTTGGGCCGTTGTGTTTAAAATATTCAATTTGTAAACACTTGGGTTCCAAGCTATCCAAATTCTACCTAGATGGTGGTGGTCATAATTCGTGCGGAAATGCCAATAAGGAAGAATGGTCCGCATTATGGTCTCAGCATTAGGAGCTTTGACCTTAGTTTCCAGGAGACAAAGAACATTTATACTGTTTGAAAAAACTAAATGACGCACGTCTTTTTGACGCGCCGGGTCGTTTAACCCACGGACATTCCAACAAGCTACTTTCATTAAGATAAGATAAATTAAGGAAAAGGGAAATTAATACATCTTGGGGTGTTCCCCATACATACTTGGGGCAGTCGATACGGCTGCTTTCGGTTTTGGTGAAGTGATCTCGGTCGAGGATGGTTCTCCTTCATCGTGTCCTATTTGGGCTGGTGCAGGAGTGTTGCTGGCAATGATGAAGCTTTTAGTCCAACTATTCTGGACCGTCATCTGTCTGAGGGTGTCCGGGGTGGGCGTTTCACTGTTGCTGGAGTCGGATATAGTGATATGAGGAGGGTTGATCATTGGTTCTTTTCCAGGTCGGTGGGCCGGGATACCTGAAGCGAGGGGCGGGTCTATGGTCAGGTGACATGCTGCTGCCGCATGTCCAAAGGAGAAGCATCTGTTGCATATTGTCGGCAGGCCTTGGAATTCGACTTGGATGACATGGTCTTTACCAAGGCAGCGAATGGTGATGGCGGATGGGAAGTTTGATGTCGCATGCATTAAGATGCATATCCGGGCATAGTTTAGTCTAGTTCTGTCTGCTGTCTGGCTGTCAACGTAGATTGGCGTTCCCAGGAAGCTTCCCAAAATGCCTAATCCTTTCTCCGACCAAAGCTCGTGGGGCATTCCGTGGAATTTGACCCAGAGCGGGATGGATTTTAGAGCTTCTCTGGTCAGAGTTTCCATCGGTTCCCATCTCTTCAAGAATACTGGGTGGCTGCTGAAAAACCAAGGAGCTTTCTCCAGGACTTCCGTGGCATTGTCGGCAGTGGAGAATTTGAAAAAATAGTGTCCAGAAGGGGTCGGCTTGCATTCCTGGAGTCCATAGGTGCTCCAAACTTGATTAGCTAGGGTTTGGACATGGGAAACGGCTCTTTTTTTTGAGAGAAAATAGCCCGAGAGACATCTAGCCCAGTCCTCTCTTCCTCCTGTTAGTGCGTCATCGGGGAATATCAAGGTGCCGTTATCTACTTGGAGATCTTCAATTTTTTGAATCTTCATTGTGGAGCGGGGGTCCGATTGGGCTACTATGTGGGCCCATGACTTGGAGGAAGCTCCAGGGTTATGGATGTTGACCATGGAGGCAGATTCAGCGGCGAGGTGAGGGGAAATGTTGCTGGGGTTTCCTCGGACGTGACGGAAGGCGCTGTTTGGTTTCCAGGGACCCGTCTGGTCGGGTCGGATACCAAGCGGGCGGTGAGCTTTGGAAGGTCTTGAGAATGCGTGGCCTTTGCTGTTACGGCCCGGGAACGATTCCGGGAAGGAGGGGGGGCTCGGAATGGGGTTTAGTCTGGGAGTTTGAGCAGGGGGGTGGCCTGCAGCGTGGACAATTGTGGAGGTCTGGTTTTGGTTGGTTGGGGGCGGGGGCTTGCTGGCTAGGGTTGCATGTTGGAGCGAGAGGATGGCTGATGAAATGACGCTGGTTTGAGGTGTGATGGAAGTAACCGGGTGGAGGGTTGAGGGTTGCGCGTTGTTGAAGAGGTAGCGGTTTGTCACCGAGGAGGTTTCTACTAGGGATGGAGGGGGGGCTAGGGTTAGGAAACTGGTTAATGAAGGGATTAGTTGGTTGTTGGGATTATTGCTTGCATGCATGGTAAAGTTGGCAGCGTGCATGCACGAGGCTAACGAGATAGGGTTAGGGTTTGGTAGCGTCGAAGCAGCCGACACACTGGAATAAGATATGGTTCTTTTTTATGTATGGCCAATTTGGCCACTTTCACTCTCCAACAAGAATCCTTACGCGACTACTAGAAGTCGAACTTGTCTTTTACTACTTTTCTTCCCTTTTCCCTCTAGCCAGTCGCACACCCCTGACCTCTTTCAATGGCTACAAATTTAGTGTCGTGGATACCTTTTTTTTTTCTTATACCTTTTCCTAAAATTGTCTTTAAGAAGATTGTATAGGAATTTTTTGAAGTAAAATATCTAAAATTCCAAATTACCTATTCACGATCTAAAAGAAAACAAACTTTTCAAGGTTAGTGATTGTATATGATTTTTGTATCATAATATTTTGTAACACCTACCTTATTTTTAGACTGGTTTGAATTTTAATTAAATGAAATATAAAAAAATAAAATTTAAAAGATTAATTTAAATAAATATTAAAAAAAATGTAAAACGTGAAACAAAATCGTATTAAAATTATGGTACGTATGAAACATATTCGTTATGACCAAAACTTCGCAACAACAAATCATAATGATGAAAATGCATTTATCACAATCACGTGTTGAAAGATTACACACTAGTTGTCTCCATAAATTTGATGGTGTATGATCATAGGAATAGTTGTTTACAAAAAAAAAACCAAACATGCAATGACGGATTTTAGACTTGGGTAGACGGCCGCCATCGTTTTTTAGGATATACAAAACAATCGTCTATCATTCGTTGGGAGGTGAGGACAATGTTTTTACCGATTTTTTTTATGTATATGACATGTCATGCGAGACTTGACTAAACTAATACAATGCACTAGTATATCTGATAAAATATGCGGCACTACTGATACAACATCATATGGTACGTGAGCTAAATTATTAACAACTGAAACATGTGTTACCAATGGTAAAGCCATACATTGTATCACATTATTTGATATTGCTTTGATTTGTTTCTTGACCATCGGTGTATCGAAGTTTGAAGTCGCCTTTTGAGTTTAAAGGCATTTCTTCGCCGACTTGTTTCAAACCAAAAATAGCTTTTACATCTTTGGTGGTTAGCTTTACAAGTTTGGACCCAATGTAAAAAGCGTCTTCTTTTACTAAGTATGTCTTTATGATCTTAGTTTTACTCATATAAAGCTTTTTCATTAGGAGACTCTCATTCCAGAGATCATACAAAGCCTTTAATATGGTATAGAAAGGCATTTCCTTTGCAACTTTGATGTGTTCATTTGTAAAATGTCACTCTTTCATTTGTGAGACAGGTTAATATTTTTAAAATAAATTTAGTTTTTATTATTATGAGAAGCATGCGGCGATCCATTCATTTTGATAACTTTAATTTCTTACAAAATGGAGTAACTGAACTTAAATTAAAATGTATGATGATATGTTAGTTAAATATAAACTATACATAAGTGTATCCCGTAAAACCATTTTAATGACACGTCATATAGTTAATCACAGTTCTTATTAAGAAAAGTGAGATATAATATATAGTTTATAGATGCTGAATAGTTAATTCAAAGAATAGCGATGTTAATTATATATAACTTATAATATGGTGGATTTTTAAGAGCCGATTTTGTAAATTTAGACAAAAATTCAATTATATTTTAATTTTATATTATTTTTACAACATATGTAATACAAGTGTTGTATTGTTTGATAAACAAATTGTTATAAACTTTATAGTTTGATTATATATCTTGTATATTATAATTTGAAAGTAGTATAAGCTTATTATAGTTTTATTATTACACTTTGATTATTATTATTTTTGATTATAAGTACAACAAGTGCTGTTTTATATTGATCATTACTAGTAATAAAATAATCGTTATAGTTTGATTATAATAAAACTTATTATAGTTTGTTTATTTTATAATTTGTAAAAAAATGTGATAAGTTATTACATTATGAGATTGACGGATAAAAGAGTAGATTTTATCGGTTCAAGTCTTTTACAATTTATACTCTTAGGGGTCATGAGCTGTACAAATATTCTCAAACTGAACTACCTATTACAAACTCACTAATAAATTTCTATTACAAGCATGCTTCGTCATAAAACAATGCGTCTTTTAATTCAACCGACCCTTCATCCTCATTTCCCTGAGAAACTTCATTCAAAAGATATTCAATATATTTAAATTCATCGCAGATGTCCCTTGCTTTTCTTTTATTTTGTATTTCTTCTCTTGCATCCTATGGGCTATCGCATACGAGTTCTTGACCACAACACATACTTGAAGTGCATCATTAATCAGTATTAATCGTTTAATCATGTATTATAGTCTGGCTAGACTAAACACACATTCACTTTCCACTATAGATATACGTAGTTAAAAAACCTCACTTGCTAACTTGGAAAGAATAATCACGTTGTCTTGTTTCAAATTCTACCACCATAAGATATCAATATGGTTATTTGTATCATACTATTTTAAATCACACTCAATGTTCAAATATGTGGACACTTCATTAAAATCTTGAATGACTACTTTTATGGACATTATGCTTAGCATTTTAATTTCCATGTATTTATTATGATCATTTTCTCTCCCCTTATTACTATGATCCGTTCCATTTGAAGATCTAGCATGCATATTTATCCAGAATTTTTCAACATATCTATTATACATCTAAAAAAATTAAGAGTCAAATTCTTGAATATTGTTTATGATTATATGGTCCGATATTAAGTTTGGTACTTTCATAAAATAGCTCAACTAAGAAGATACCCCCCCCCCCTTTCTAAAAGGATAAAAAATTTCATCCAATGGCATAAATGTTGGGATGTGATGAAAGTACTTTTCAAATTTTATTTCCATATCGGACACTGTTTCGTAACATACATTTTTCTTTCTCTCTCTCTCTCTCTCTATATATATATATATATATATATGGATATACATAGCAAGAATAGTATTATTAAAAATTTCTAAATGAATGTTAGGAGTATATTGTGTAGATAAAGTTTTAGTTGCATCTTTAAATAACTTCAAGAAATGTAACAATGAAACACAATAATGTTAATGTAAACCATTAAATGATATATATATTATGAATCTAAGTATTTTCATCCTCGTACATATAACCACATACAATAATATAATATGTAGAGTCTCATATAGTTTTGATATCTAAAACTAATCTTCTGAATTTTTTTCCACTAGCCAAAACAATGTATTTCCAATCGTTTTGTCTAGGACCCGAGGTTGAGCATATTATGACCGCATTTTTAATAAGTTCGATATCATCAGTAGATATCACACTTATTTAATCTTTTAAAACCAATTGAAGTATATGAAATAAACATCTAGTGTTAAATATTTTATGAAAATTAAGTTTACAATCATGTCTAACTATTTCAATAGTTGCACAATTCACAGATGCATTATTTAAATCATGCATACATTCTAACATATTATATCTAATTACAACATCAATATGCTTACCAATAGAACAATAATATACATTTCTTCTTTGGAGTATCCAATTAGGATCCATCCGATGTAAGGTAACACACATAATATCAAATTCATGAAATTGTGCTATATCACTAGTTAAAGAAAATTTAAATAACAAAGTTAATATTATATTTCTAATGATTTTTTTAAAATTTTGTATAGCTCTAGATCTCAAAGAGCTACTTAGGATGCGTTTGGATCTTGAATTGATCGTATTTTTCATCCAAGTCTCGTATCTCCAAGATTCAACAAAATAAAAAAGATGTGCACTACCAACAAAAAATATAATGGTTTCATCCCTATACGTATTTTGATTAAAAACAAATATCGTACCGATATTGAGATCTATGGTTAGATTCCCTTCTTCGAGAATTTTAGAATTATCTTTATTTATGGATTTAGCTAAGTGTCTTGTCATACCCCCGGTGCCGCTAGTTGTTTTTTCACCCTTATAACTATATATTTTGTTTCAAAATGTTTACACATAGTTGTATTATTTTCGTCGGAAAACAAACGTCAGTTTGGTCTCGGCAAACAGATATCCGTTAAATATAAGCCGTTAGGGAAAACAAATATCCTTTTCCCCAATGACTATTTTTTACTTATAAATATGATCCTTTTATTATAATTTTCTCATATCATCATTCTACTACATCTAATCTCAAAGTAATCATTCAAACATTTTGTTCTCGAATCATAATTCTATTTGTTATATATTGAATGACTCTGAGGAAAAGTAAAAAAAAAATACTCAAAAATATGACGACAAGTATACATTGAGAAGAAAATCCAGGATATCGTCAACATAAGATCTGTCGCTCGATGATTCCTAACATATGAAATAAGAATCAAGAGACGATATTCAAGATTGCGTTGACGATGATATATATGTGGAATTAGTATAAACACGTGTATGTTTTTAGACTATAATAAGCTTAACAATGTTGTAGATATCGACGTATTATTTAATCATCTTAGAGACGATGAGATAGGTCGTTTTGATTTTTCAAGATTTAGTTGAATCTCGTATATAAAAATAGTAGAACAATTTTATGTAACTGCAAGAATAGTTTTGGATAATATATCTAATTTTGCGATGAGTTCTATAATTAATGGTATGTAGTATAACTTTTATAAAAATAACCTTGAACAACAATTTTGTCTTCCACAAAAGGGCCATTCAGGAAATTATTTAGGGTTCTTAAGTTATCTTAATAAGAATTGGCCTACTTATTTTCCTAAAACGTTGAATGAAGCATCCAAAATAATGAATAATGGTAAAACTCAGTCAACGGTTGGTGGTAAGCCTAGAATTGCCTTATTGTGAATGAAGCATCCGTAATATTGTGACTAAAAATGTACATTCGAGCTTGATTTTATTCTACGGTCGTTGTTTGTCAAACCATACTATGTTTTTTATTTTAAAAACATAAGCAAAAATCCTTTAACATTTTAAGAGTGACAACATTAATCCTCCAACAAAATACAATAAGGATAATCCAGAGATCAAAATGTAGCCTTAAACGCCTTCTATTATATGACATCACTTTCTCCAGGACTGAGACTATGATCTCTAAATATCAATTTTCTACAACAAACCAATCAACCAACCAAAGGATAACACTGAGATATATTTTCACCCTCTTATAATTTTTAGCATTTAATTATTTCATGCTATGACATTCGATTATGAGTAACGTCACTCCAAGCTCGGTCAGAAACAATCTACAAAAATGATCCTAATCTCTTAAAGCGTTAAAGGCGTTGAAGTAAAAATATTGAAACTAACAAACTAAATATATAGAGGCTAATAACTTGTATTTATATTTCACAAGAGAGGTACATCATCTTTTTTTTATTTGATTTTATAAATTTGTTTTTGACTCCGCATATCAAATGGAAAAAAATCAAATATTAAAGGGTACACTCTCGGCTACACAAGTTTGACCAAGATGTTATCTAGTCCTTCCTTCATTTATAAAAAAATGAGTATAACGCTACTTAACAAGACCAAATATCAAAGGCTAATACTCATTTTCTCAAGATCTTCCCTCGTCCTTCACAATGGACTATGAGATCTAGATAACATACCAAAGATTGAAGGAAATTTTCTATTTCGTCAACATTAGTATTCCTTCTTACATGATTTGAAAGTACTATGAGGGCTACTACATCTTCTCTACAATAAATATAAATAAAATTTATTCTCTAATTCACATCCTGAAGTCAAACCATATTTTGAAGCAATAACATCATTAATGCACAACCGAGTAAATATAAAGGAATATACAAAACTCTGGAAGCATGCTACATGTTCTGGTACTCTTTTCTCGTGGAAAATAAAATATTTTATCCTCAAATAAGGTTTTTAGCCAACATTGGGTTTTAACGCGTGCTGGAACATGATCAACATAAGTTAATCTAGAGATATCTCTAAGGTTAGCTTGGCAAGAGTAAAAATAAATCTACCACAATATTTAAAGACTCTATAGAGTCTATAAAAAATGTTATAATACTACTTGTTATGTTTTAGATTTGGACATTCAATATTAGCCAAGAAGATTACTGAAGACACACAAGAAGAATCAACAAACGTTCATAAAGCAAAACACTCATGAAGACACTCAAGATCATTGACAAGATGGTGATTGTTTGCTTATACAATGATAACTTATTCATTTAAAACAATGATATAATTAACATTATATAAAAAGTATTTTGTATATTTTAATTTCTAGCACTATTCTTGGAATAAAAATAATTCAAAATGTTGAGGTTTTCGTTTAAGGCCAGTTGCCCTAGTTAATCTCATAATATTAAAAAAACAAACTAAAAAGTTTAGTCATATTAAAATTAAAGAGGCAAACATACCATTTGAGCATAGCATAAAACTTAGAAATAATAAAGAATAAGTGATATCTTTAACTATAATATGCTAGTGCTATATACAATCATGTATTCAACTATATTTACTATGATAAGTGTTTTGATCGTCGTTAATAATTTAAGTTAATTTACTACTGATCAAATTACAAAACATTGAAAAAACTTATGAGTGTTTTTTGGACACTTAAAATATGAGGATATTTGAGCTATATACGATAGCAAACTAGCTTAATAGCCTAACCAATAAAAAAAATTGGCTACGTTATGAGTATTTACATTTACAGATGATGCTATTGTTTGGGGTTATAATAAAACATGTGTATTGCTAGAATCATAGTTGACAAACTACGTCACAACTAAAAAAATTGAATGGTTAATAATGTTAGGTAAATCACCACTGTTCGGCCTAAATAATAAACAATTTATATTTTAAAAAGCTTATGAAAGAACGATCTAATCGGCATGTACAAAATGACAAACAAATAAAATAAAACCATAATAAAACCACGTACACGAGACAATAGTTAACGTGGTTCGGATTATGAAAAAATCCTACATTCATACGCAATAAACAATCCTTTTATTTATAAGTACGATATAGAAAGTCTCTTAAATACGAAGACCCAGTCACTCTTTGTAACCAAAAGATGACGTGATTCACTCTCTCTTTAGTGTTTGTCTCTCACCTCACTTATCTCTAAAAAAGACCTAGTATTTTTTTCCCATTGCAGCTCATGAATCACACCACACATTGCATACTAATATATTATTTTATTTATAAGTTTAGGGAAATCTCTTGTTCTTCATCACACGCTCTAAATTAAAACTTATTAATTAACGTCTGAAATAATTCATACTCAATTAAAATATAAAATATCATAAATAATTTTTTTGAATTAATATAGAAGACCTATATGGAGTTTATTTAATATAATAAAACGAAAATAGAAGACCCAATCCATATAGGAGACCTAAAATATAGAATACTCCGCTTCGACCCATCAGTGGTGCTATAGTCCAGCTTGTTTTGGACCACTCCCCGCCTCTCCTGCCTGTTTTGGGCAAGCCTACTTCGGCTCAACATATATTTCCTTTGACACAATGGTCACCATGAGTCAAAAACTTGTCTTAACCCTTATGATAAGGAGCCGTCTCTACAACTAACTCAACGCTCAAGCTTCATATAGTTTCAACAGTTCTTGCCTACACATGTAACGAAAAATCTAACACCCGTGTAGTCCTTTGGCAAAACCTTTGTTGACGAGTTACTTCTAGCCTATTCCTAAAACTTTTCCACCTAGGCTTATAGTAACTCCAGTATTTTTTGCACCCAATATCCTAGTTTTTAAAGACCAACTTATCTGCATTTTAAGGTTATACTAGTCTCATGCAGTTTGTGAAATCCAAAATCGAAAATACCTTGGTCAGAGCATCTGAAAGATTTTAATCGCTAGCAATTTTAGCTACCTTCACTTGATCATTCTCCTCCATGTCTAAAATAAACTAAAATTTCATATCTACATGTTTAGTTTGCTCATGGAACTTCATATTTCTCATCAAGTGAATAAAATTTCTATTATCATAGAATAAAACTACATATTGCTCCACACAAGTGAGTTCACTCAATTTTCCATTTAGCCAAATAACTTATTTTATGGATTTCATAGCAACTATATACTTGGATTTGGTAGAAGACAGTGCAAGGACCTTATGTATACAATAATTTTAGGTAACCACTCTTCCAAGCACAATAAATAGATTACCGAAATAGACTTCTTTGTTTGAAGGTAGCTTGCACAACTGAAGTCCACATACCTTTTCAACACTATATTACACGTATCATCCTGATTGTAACACAACCCTACGTCAACCAAGCCCTTCAAGTATCTCATGAACCACGTGGGTGAATGCGAATGCAACGTTTCCAGATTTTATATGAATCTACTCAAAAAAACTTGCGACGTATGCAAGCTCATGTGTTGTGCATATCATAGAATACATAATTCTACCTCAATATTGGCATAAGGTATCTTTAGCATGTATTTCTTATCTTCTTTTTTTGGTTGGTGCTTGGATGGATCTTAGTTTGAATTATTAACCAATGGGAGTTCAAACCATTTTTGTTTTGGACATCGCGAAGTTCCTCATGAATTTCTATATATATATATATATATATATATATATATATATTATTGTAGGATAAAAATAAATATCCCTTTGGTCTGTTCCTCTTAATCTCAGTACAAAGTATCCTCTTAGCCTCTCCCATATCCCTTATCTTAAACTCTACTTTCAGTCGAGTCTTTACAACTTCAATATCTCTCATATTTCTCCCAGCTATTAGTATAACATCCACATACAACAAAAATATGACTTGTCCATCCAAGTTTGTTTCCTCATTCAAGCTAACACAATTATCGTAGGAACTACAAACATATTTAATGGATCTCATAAAAGAATGAAATGTTCTACCGTCTCTTCAACAAACACACATAACCCTCATTCCATTCTTTAAACCCTTCGGTTGACACTTGTAAATTGTCTAGTCCAATTCACCATGCAAGAAGGTATTAGTAGCATCCATTTGGTCTAATTCAATATCAAATCTAGCAAGAATTAACAATAGAACATTGATGGAGGTTTGTTTCACAACCAATGAGATTTTTTCATGGAAATCGACACCCTAATTTTACATAAATTCCTTATCTATGAACCTAGCCTTGTACTTCGGTAACTCAAAAATATAAATACATGTCTTCTTTTTTAATATCTATTTACTCCCAACAATCTTGTTAGCGTCGGTTGCTTCACAAAACATCTTCTTCAGAGATCTCAGTTATTCTTTCATAGCTGTAAGCCACTTATCTTTATAAATGCTCTTGATAGCATCATGGCATGTTTTAGGTTCACGAACAACTCCCAACATTTCAATAGAAAAAGTATAACCGATTATATACGCAAAACTATACCTCTATGGTTGTTTGCTTGGTCACCGTGCTCTATCCCACTATCCTTTGATAGTTGTTAATTGTCATGTTCATGTTTCTTTACTATCTTATCATCCGAAGGCCCTTGAAAAATAGGCCCTTGGTATGATTTAGACAGATATAATGGTTAAACTTCTTATGTACGATCCAAAGCAGAAATATCCTTATAATATTTTACGACAGAAGTATCACCAACTTCACTTTGCAGATAAGATCAATCACGAACTTCACATCACATCCCAAAATTACTAGGTTGAGTCTCCACCTCCTTATATAATGATCTGTCCTCTTCATTGAAAAATACGTCTCTGCTAATCAAAATCATATGCCATCAAGGTTTAAGGTACCACAACATATACATTTTTACTTCTTCTAGATAACCGATGAATAAAAAATTAAATGCTCTTGGTCTAAGCTTATATTGCTTCGCATGTGCGTGCACAACATATCCGAACATTCCTCGACTTCGTTCTTTTGATAGTTGTTCACCTTTATTTTTTCTAAACAGTTCTGACTGATATATCCTTTTTTTACATATCAAATAAATTACCTTTGAATCCATCTCACCGTTTGGACTTTGATCGAGAGTTTCCTCTCCTCTTACTTAAATATCTCTTTCCCGAATAATCATTCACAGTCAGTTCATGCCTTTCAAGTCACTCATAAAAAAACTATATTTTGAAGAAATTTAGAGTTCATGGCCCTCTTATTTGAATTTTTCTTTCCTGAATGATTATTCACAGTCAGTATGTGCCTTTCAAGTCACCTATCAAAACACTCATTATTTGAAGATATTTGGAGTTCATGACCCTCTTGATTTCGACCATCATAAATGAGTCTGTCCCGTTGAGAATATTGTCCACGAAGTTTCCATACTCCTTCGGTAAAGAACTCAATATGATAATTGTTTGATCCTTTTATCCACCTTCACAACTAAATTCAAGTCGTGTATGATTCAGTTGTAATCATTTAAGTCCTTCAGATCTCTGCTATACTATTTATCGTGTGTGTAAAGTTGTTTCTTTAAATACAATATGTTTTGATGTAGTTCTTCATACAAATCGCCTCTAGTCGATTTCGTATTCCCAATATCGTAGGATCTTTAGATATCTCTCATATCACTTTATATTTTAAGTCTTAAGATTAATTCAAAAAATATTGAAATCAGTAGATCCTTATAAGTTTTCTTGAATAACATTCATGGAACTTAGCTTTTGTCGCTTTTCGGTTTCCATGCGAGATCTACTTCTCCAACCTACAGGTTGTGATCTATCTACGCATTCTATTATTGCTTCATGCTTACTGCAACACTTATTACGTAAACCACCACCGTTTGACTGAGGAAAGAACTTATATACGACCAAACAAACTTAAAAAAGAACGATTTAATTTCCCCATATGGGGAAGGATAATATACCAAATAATGCAGACAAACTGGTACCTCGCTCATGTATCAGATATGGGTAAACAAGTACCAAATCGAATATTTTGATGAGACTCTTAGATTTCAAAACTGTGATTTTTTTACAAAGTTTGATACCCAATGTCTTTGTCTATTAGTGGTGGATTCAGTTATGATGATGTGCTTGAGAAGCCATCTGTTATTCGATAAATGGGAATTGCTCCTTTCTACTTACGGTCTTGATGTGATACAACAGGCGCAGTCTGGAACCAGAAATATATCAACTTTTTGCTATGGGATCTTGCAACAACTTGATTATGGTTTTGTCTAGTTTAGTCTTGGCTCCCACGATGGACCTTGTGCATAAAATTGAGAAGGTTATGCGAGAACTTGGTGACTATAATGGTGTTAAAGTTCATGTTGATTATTTATCTATGAAAGAATCAATTGTTGAACTTTATTTTTTCAGGGCCACATTACATCTCAGGGGGTTAAATCACATAAGTCAGCCGTGGGTTAAATCAACTCAGGGGGTTAAATTCTTATGGGAATTTTAGAAAAATGTTGTTCCTGCAAAATAAACATATATGTAAAGACTTGCAACTGTAGTGGAAAAAAGAAATAGTCTATCATGGATGCTCTCTCGAAATTAAGAGACCATGAACCGTAATCTCTGGAAAAAATCAGAATGTCGTAACATAGTTCTTTCAATGTATTGATGTTTTGAATTCAAGATCAAATTCTTCCCAACCCCAGAAGGATGATGTAGTGAAGAACGAAGACATATTGGTTTCTCGCTCATGTATTGGAATTGGGTCAAACAAGTACGCAAATGAAAGATTTCAACAAACCCGTCATATTTTGAAAATTGTGACATTGTTACAAAGTTTGATATCCAAATTCAACCCATAAAGCCTTCAAAAACCAGTTTTTATATTTATGCATTATTTTTATTTATTTGTTTTATTTTAATACAATTATGTAATTTCCTTTATTTGGGATTTGGGTTTTGGGTAGTTTCTATATAAAGCATCTTATACCCAATTTTGACATCAGACTTTGATGAATAAAAATTAAGAATTTTCTCTAAGTCTTTGAGTATCTTTTTCACTCTAACATAGGGTTAGGGTTTTGTATATGTTTTTTTCATTATTCTTTTGATTTCTTACACCCGTAGACTCTATTTCGACTATCCCTTCTATCAGGTTTTATCAGAGCATTAGAGCTCATACGAAGTGGGTTGAGAAGATATACCGCTTAAGAGAACCGCTCGTGGAAAGTCAACTTTTCTAATCTCAGAACCATTTGGTCGAGAGGAGATGAAAGAACGATTTGGATAGATGAGTGAATAGATGAATTCATTGTGGAAATAAATGAAAAAATGGATAGAAGATACCAAGAGGTTGACCACCACCAGATTTTAAACTCCTACCGGAAATTCAAAGGCAAAAGATTTTTTTACAGGATCCAACCACAATCATAGCTAGGTTTTAAAAAAAATCAAAGGGGAAGGAGATCCATCAAATAGCTGCTGGTGCCATGGAGGGTTCGCCGATACTCGACCATCCACTCTTTGATGAGTATGAGACTGACTACCAGTGTGAATTTTTTAATGAAACTTGGCTGGAATTGAGAGATCTGATTTATGATGTATACGATAATATGATCAAATTAGTGTTAAAGACGAAGAAGATCGGGTAACACAAAAAAAAACCTCTTTTTATTTTAATAAGGTAAGCAATAACAAAATCCTTTGTTTGAATTTCTAGTGAAGAAATTTTTACATATTTGGTTGATGATTCTTTCTCCGACTTTAAGAACAAAATAAGATCTAAGATTAAGAATACAAAGAAAAACCAAAATATAAATGAGTTGCGTTTGAATAAATGAAAATTATGATTTTCAATTAGAACATAGGGGATTTTTTATGATGAAGACTCTAAGAAAGCAGATATCGTGGGGGAAATAAACAAGAAAAATGTTTGGGTAGCAAAAATAAAGATCCAAGTTTTACCATATATGTACATGTTTGATTTTAAAATGGGCAAAGTTGTATATGATCGTCCTTTGAAGATGAGTTTCAAAGAAAATTTTTATGTTGGAAATGCTTAGATCTATATGCATACCAAATTTGGTTGGTTAAGTAATGCACGCGAGGTGTTTGGTGAAATGCTTTGCATAGATATTATGTCCAAATTCAGTTGGCTAAGTAGAGCCAATGACTTTGCCTGCTGGTGGTGGATTGAGTTATGCTGATGTGCTTGAGAAGCCATCTACTATTCAACAAAAGGTAATTGTTCCTTTCTGCAACGGTCTTGATGTGATACAACACGCGTAGTGTGAAACCAGAAAGATATCAACTTTTTGCTATGGGATCTTGCAACAACTTGATTATGGCTTATCTAGTGTCAGGCTTTGGTCTTGGCTCCCTATAGGGAACATGCGTAGAAAATTGAGAAGGTTATGCGAGCACTTGGTGATTATTTTGGTGTTAAAGTTCATGGTGATTGTTTGCTTGTGAAATAATCAATTGTTGAACTATATTTTTTCAGGGCCACATTGCAGCTCAGGGAATTAAATCCTATAAGTCAGCCATTGGTTGATTTTGTAAGGAACATTGTTGTTTACAATGGTGAAATATCAATTGCAGTGGAAAACGGAAAGAGCCTATCCCAGATGCTTTTTCGGAAATTAAGGGACCATGGGCCGTAATCTGTGACAGAAAATCAGATTGTCGTAGTACAGTTCTTTCAATGTTTCGATGTTTTGAATTTGAGGTCGATTTTTTCCATCCCGAGAAGGACGATGTAACAAAGAATGCAGACAAACTCGTTTCTCGCTCATGTATCGGAATTGGGTCAAACAAGTACGGAAATCGAAGATTTCGACAAGCCTTTCTGATTTCAACACTGTGACATTGTCACAAAGTTTGATACCTAAATTCAACCCATAAAGGCTTCAAAAATCATTTTTTATATTTAGACGTTATTTTTATTTATTTGTTTTATTTTAAGACATTTATGTAATTTCCTTTATTTGGGATTAGGGTTTTGGCTAGTTGGTATATAAAGCATCTTATACCCAATTTTTTCGTCACACTTTGATGAATAAAATTTGAGAATTTTCTCTGAGTCTTTGAGTTTCTTTTTCACTCTAACCTAGGGTTATGGTTTATATATGTTATTTTTCGTTTTTTCTTGATTTCTTGTAGCCGTCGATTCTATTTCACTTATGCCCTTCATCAATTGTTCATTTTTCATAAAACACCGTTCACAACACTTATATTGAGTCTCTTACCATTGTTACCGCGATAAAAGTAGGTTGTGAATTGCCTCGCAAGTTGCAGTGTTCATCCACAACGTCAACAGTTCGTTATAATGTTGAACATCGTTGGACAACCTTTGATAGCTTTAACATTAAGGGGTTTAGTCATCGATGAGTCGCTGCTCCAATAGTTTGAATTTATTAGTTAAATTAGAATGGACTATATGATAATTTCGGGAGAAGAATTCCAAACTTGAAAAAACTCTAATTTAATAAAAAAATCTCAAACTATCAAAAATTTAATTTCCACCGTAAATTATGTTTGAAACTTAAATATGAAAATTTTACCATTTTCATTTATAAATTTAATTCATTTAATTATTTATTAATTCGTATATTTTTAAGGGAAATTGTACTTAAAGTACCCACTCAACTATTCAATTGTCACTTACCACCCAAGGTTTGATCAATTGTTACTTAATACCCATCTCAACTACCTTATTGTCACTTACAACCTAATTTTATTTTAATACCCTAACTACCCTTAACCCACTATATAAACCTTATTTTCTGTTTTCTTTCTATTTTTTCTAGCTTTTTGAAGATTTGAATTTGTTAGCCGCTCTAACCACCTAACCTTACCAACCACCACGAGCTGGGTTGAAATCACATTTTCCGGTGATCGGAAGCTGCTAAAGGTTTGTTTCTTTATGTAAGTTGTTGTGTTAGACCTGTCTAACCTCTGTTTTATACGTACAGGAGTTGATCGTCGCTTTTTGGAATCTTATAGCTTACAAGTAATCGTGTTGCGAGCTTTTTAGGTAATTACCTACCGATTTCGAAGTTTTTTATTCGTTTTCTCTGTTGGAATAAGTTCTATTCTGGTGTTTTTAGATGCCATTGCCTGATTTCGAGCTTTTCTCTGTTTTTTTGGTTATAGTGATCTGTTATTGTTTAGTTAATATTGTTCGTTATATAGTTCGTTATATAATTTGGTAGTGCTTTAGTTTTGTCTTGAATGTGTAGATTACGAGTTTTTAGGTCAGTTAGAGTATTGTATTTCGAAACAAATATCAGGACCGGTGTTACATAGAAATATCAGGACAGGATGCGAATAGCTCTATGTAGATATACACAATTCGCAAGATAGGATGCGAATTGGTACAGTAAATAATCTGCACAGTTTTTGTGACTAATAACAAATATCAGGACTTTATTACCTACAAATATCAGGACAAGATGCGAATAGTAGCTTGTAGGTATACACAATTCGCACCTTAAGATGCGAATTGTTTGATGCAGTAGTAAATATTTTGCACCTAGTTTTTGAGACTAATAACAAATAACTTGTATTGTCCAGGTTAAGAGATGTCTAAATCACGAGTTTGTATTTTTAAATATGGTCACCAAACTGAAATTGTGTCTTTCACGGAGTTTGAAAGCTTCGAAAGTATCCAAGCTTATGTAGAGAACACATGGGAGGAGCTTGCCACAGGTGAGTACCTAATTACTTACTCCTGCGGGGATCACAATAATTGTTTCTTTAATAACTATAGTGATTTTGTTGGGTTGGTGTTATATCTTGATTTGGAGCGTTTAAAACGGGTTAGTTTTCTCATAGAACAACACGTCTTCGATAAGGGTTCTGGTAATAAAAGTTCTGTTGATAAGAGCTCTGGTGGTAAGGATTCTGGTGGTAAGCGTAAAGAGCGTAGCTTGGTTTTGGGAGAACCATCTCTTGATCAAATAGTTAGCGGGGAGAGTAGTAACGGTTTAGTTAATTCTGATCAAAGGAAAAAACAACTTGCTACTGCTGGTTGGGCTGATGCTATTACAGGGGTGGGTCAAGCTTTTGAAGAAGGTGCTGCCGGTCTGAGGGTATCCTTGTGCAAGTTTGCGTTAGAGTATGGTTTTTCTTTCAAATACCTGCACAACACAACAAATAAGATCACTGCTTATTGTGAAAATAAGCTCACAAGCGGGTGCAAATGGAGGGTTTATGCATCTATCGACTCAAGCACCGGCCTTATGACGATAAAGAAGCATTTCCCGTACCATACTTGCAGTCCTGTTTTCTCCCAAAAGCATAAGCATAAGCGGCACAGGCATTTGACATCAGATTTGATTGCAGAGGAAATTCAGGATTCTCTCCGGACCTGCCATTTGTTGACAGCCAAAACTACACAATCGACTGTCAAACAAGATTACGGTCTTGATATCTCTTATCGTTTTGTCATGGAATGCTTTAGAGAAGGCTAGGAGGGGAGTTTTTGGAGATAGTTCAAGTTCTTTTAGTTTACTAAGCGGATACTTCAAACGCTTGAAGAGCCGGGATATTACTTCAGACTGCTAGTTGGAGTTGTCAGCTGGAAACCGATTCAAGCGTTGTTTTGTAGCATTCGGTTCGTCCCTTAGTGGTTTTCATTCATGCCGTCCAATGTTGTTTGTCGATGGAACCCACTTATATGGCAAGTACAAGGGTACATTGCTCACTGCTGTAGCAAAGGACGGAAACAACGGTTAGTTACATTTATATAGTTAATGAACGATGTTTTTGTTTGAAAATGCTGATGTAATTCGCAGCAGGTGATGCGAATTAAGCAGGGTTGTGATCCTCACATTTCGCAGTTGAGACTGCGAATTAGGTATTATGCTGAGTAAATTGTACTTACATCGCAGCTTGAGTTAGGTATTATTTAAAGTTTCCACAAGCTGCGAATTCACATAACAAGTTGCGAACTGTTTGCATGATCAATTAAAATGTCACACACATTTCGCATGACAAGCTGCGAATTGTTCCAGGACAGCATGCGAATTGTTTACAATTTTTAAACGTTTGCATACTGTTGTAGTGTTTATTTGATCTGCCTTTTTCCAGGACTATTCCCTGTTGCTGTTGCTGTAGTTAGCATTGAAGATTGGGACAATTGGATGTGGTTTTTGGGGTGTTTGAAACCACATTTGTTGGATCGCCAGATCACATTTATTTCAGACCGTCATTCTGGTATTGTTAATGTTGTTTCTGTCTTGTATCCAAACTGCTATCATGCGTACTGTTATTTCCATTTCATGCAGAATTTGAGAGCCAAACTGGAACATACTAACAGGGAGTATAAAAAAAAGATGTTGAGTTTCTTCCACCGTCTTGCTTATGCTCCCAGTCAAGAGCTTTTTAAAGAGATACTAACAGGTTTTTTATGTGAAGGTGGTGAGAGAATGAGTGATTTTGTTGCAAATTTACCCCCTGAAAAGTATGCGCAGGCTTACGTAAAAGGGAAGCGATACGGCTCTATGGCTTCTACAACAGCTGAATCGTTTAACAATCAGATTAAAAAATATTGCGGCTTACCAATTGTTGAGTTTATTGATTGGATTAGAGTCTTGCTTATGACTCAGGTTTCACGGAGATACGAAGAAGGTCTCACCTGGAGTACTAATTTGGTTCCCGAGTACGAGAAGAAGCTAAAGCAGAATGTTGACATGTGCTGAAGTTGGGTAGTACGTAAGTCTTCTTCCGCCATGTTCGAAGTCTTTTCGACTCCTGTGGCTGTTGTTAATCTGTTGGATTTCAAATGTTCATGCGGATCATGGCAACAAGAGTGTTTTCCATGTGCTCATGCTCTAGCGGCATTACAATACACCGACCAAGATCCATTGACTGTAATAGAACCCTTCTTTACGGTTAAGAATTACAGGGAAAGTTACTCTTTCAACATACCAGCTATAACTGATTTCGGCGAAGGGTCCAGCGCTAACGATCCTTCTTTTGTTGAAGTTCTGCCTCCGAACGTTAAGAGACGCTCCGGAAGGCCTAAGAAAAAGCGAATCCCTTCTAGAGGAGAAATCTCAACCAAGAAGTTAAGGTGTGGCCGATGTTCGAAATCAGGCCATAACCGGAGGACTTGTGATGTTCCAGTTTAAGGACATTTATTTTTTTAGCATAGTTATTGTTCTGTACAGCAAACTAGACATTTGTACATTCCTGTGTTTTTGTATTTGCTACTATTGGAGTTGTGATCATTTCGCATCCTGTGCTGCGAATTATGTACAATACGCATACATATTTGTTACAAACATCTATCAGGATTACATGCAAATTATGTACAATTATGTGAAATTTTAACAGGGTGCGAATCATTGGTAAAATCATATCAAACATTTATCTTATCTTACGTTTCGCATGATAGGCTGCGAATTAGGGCCAGAATTGTGATGCGAATGGAGTTCAGTTATGAGTCCTGATATTTGTCATGTGATAAGTTGTGAATTGTTATTTAATAAAATACCAGGATATTCAGTAAGGTTGAAAATGAGTAATATAGCAGGTTAACATGCGAATGATGTACACAATATATTTGGATTACAAAAAGGAGGATTACAAGTTGGATTACAAACATCTATCAGGATTACATGCGAATTATGTACAATTATGTGAAATTTTAACAGGGTGCGAATCATGGGTAAAATCATATCAAACATTTATCATATCGTACGTTTCGCATGATAGGCTGCGAATTAGGGCCATAATTGTGATGCGAATGGAGTTCAGTTAGGAGTCCTGATATTTGTCATGTGATAAGCTGCGAATTGTTATTTAATAAAATACCAGGATATTCAGTAAGGTTGAAAATGAGTAATATAGCAGGTTAACATGCGAATGATGTACACAATATATTTGGATTACAAAAAGGAGGATTACAAGTTGGATTACAAAAAGGAGGATTACAAAATATATCCAGAAACTAACAACTGTTTACACATATCACTACAAGCTACTGGTGTTAGTTAGTTGCATTTCAAAAAAACAAAAAACAAAAACCAACTCTAGCAGTTGGTAGAGGATTCATCACCAACTGTTTCCTCTTTCTCCTTTTTGTGCTGATCATCTTTGTCTTCCTCCTCTTTGTCTTCGACTTTCTCTTTCTCTTTCTCCACTTTATCCTCAGCTTCAACATCAACGTCCATCATGCTTAAAAATTTTGTCCTCGATGGACCAGCTTCGTCTTCCCTCTTCCTTTTGTTGTTTTGAACCTCTGCCGTTTGAGGTTGCACCATTTCTGGCTGAGGTGCAGCAGGAAGCATTTGAACCTGTTCTGGCTGAGGTTCAGCAGCAAGCTGTGGAACAACTTCCAATGGTTGAGAGTCAGCTGAGTAGTAGTCATCATATATGTCTAACCCAAAAACATATACTGGGCTGTTTGGTGGTGCTGCTGGCATGATCAACTCATCACTCCAGTTAACGGTTAAGGATGACCAGGAGTCGCCCAGAGAACCGAGTGAACCAGAGTTTGAGTATGAGGTGGTGGTTGTGGTGGTAGAAAAAGACATGACTGTTTGAATTCGAAGAGACGAGGGAAATGAGTTTGTTAAAAAATAGCTCTGGTTTAAAATGTAGAGTTTGTTTTAAAAATAGCCTCTGGTTTTCTAGTGTTATTTATAGGGAAAGGAGGTGATCATTACATAGCCTCCATGTCCAATCAGCAATTAATGGGTTCTGGACATGATTAGATTGTTTTTTGCGTGCTCAATGCAGAAAATGTTTACCAAGGCATACGCCATAGCCTGTTCGTATTCTTGAATGATGTTATTTGATATTTTATTTATGCACCAGGCTACGAACTGGTTTTAGGCTGGTATACCAGGCTGCGAATTGTGTGTGTAGTGATAACCATCTCTCAGGTTAGGCTGCGAACTATTTGATATAATTTAGGCTGCGAAGTATTCATACAGGTTTGGCTGCGAACTGTTCATACATACCAGGATCATAATCAATCATTATATATCAGGTTATGATGCGAACTATAAGATAAGGAATATTCATTATATATCACAATTTGTTTATGTATGCACAACAAAAATAAAATTTACAACAGACATATGTATTTACAAGCAACTAATGTATCTACAAGCAATACACGAATCAGCCATATGTGATGGTGTCTATGTCATTTAAAAAGTAATAGAACATTTCTGCTCTTAAGGCAGTCACCATATCTGCATCGTATTTTTTCTGGACTGATCCATGCTCAATAATATCCCTTGCATATTTGCAGACGAAGACACCACAGTCCACGCTGCCTTTCTTTTGTTGTGGGAAGCCTCTTTCCACTTTCACCTTCCACCCTGTAGTATATTTGGGTAGGAATCCTCTATCCAACAAATATTTGATCTGTGTATAATAATTAGTGTTAGGAATATGCACAAAAACAAAAACAGTTGGTGACATACAATTCGCATCCTCAGGCTGCGAATTATATTACAATAAATCATACATAATTCGCATCTTAGGTTGCGAATTGTATGACAGCCTTGATAGGCTGCGAATTGTATCCAACATAGATAGGCTGCGAATTGAGTTATGGACAGGCTGCGAAAAAACATCTTGTTTACTCACAATTCGCAGCATACCAGATCTTATTTCGCAGCATGCATACTTAAAATGTGTTCAGATTTAAGTGTATAGTTTGGAATATTTACCAGTAGTGCAGGTGTTCTTGTGGTGGTGTCTATGGCATGAAGCTTAGGCAGAAGCGAATTGTAGTTTGAAATTGTCCTTCCGTCGACGTCGATGACGAGCAACGTCAAGTGGTTTACATTGTCCTTCGACTCGGTGCACACTGGAACCATGATGATGTTGGCTGCTTTGCGCCCCTTCCTAAAAGCCATGTCCACCAAATTTTCCACTTGCCACCCTGCTTTCATTTGATGCTGCATCCAAGCAAGAGTATATTAAAGTGAGAACATTTCTGAGAACTTTGTTCAATTTACGTGAGCTAAACTTACCGTAGTCATGCCCGAAATCAGTATGGCGTCGTGATGCTCTCCTTTAGCTTTAGTGCATGGACTTTGTAGTCTGCATCTTCAAGCATCTTTCGAATCCAAGTATCGATAAGCTAACAAAGGAGTTGTAGATTTATGTTAAATATAGAATACATATGTGAAACATTAAAAATAAAGTTGGTTGACAATTGGATACCTTTACGTCCAGCTCCATTTCTAAAGGTAGTGCCATGACATCACTCACTTGCACCTTGATTCCGTACGTAAACTTGGACTCCGGTAACTGCCATACCATTGGATCAGGGGTGTCGCTCTCGTAGGCTTTAACCAACTGTATTTTGTGGTATTGTGCCACATCGATATGGTCAGTTACTTTTGTTTTCTTTGGCCAGTCGCTGTATTCTACTACTGGCGGTTCCCGTATTGTAATTACGAACTCTTCTTCTTCCTCTTCCACTTGAGGCGGCGTTTGTGTTAGTAGCGCAAAACTTGGCTCCTCTATCTCCTTACTGGGCTCGAGCTTAGTAAATAACAAAAATCAAGAGTTGAAACTTAGGCAGTGTTTTATAAGTGCAACTAGTCCAAACAGTTCGCAGCTTAGGCTGCGAAATGTAAGGTAGCAGTTAAATAAATTTATTATTATATATCAGGGTAGGGTGCGAACTGTTTGAGGTTCCACTGAACAGTTCGCATCCTACCCTGATATTCGTTTGTAATACCCCAATCAGCATTGGACACAAATCTTATGTTATGATGTGAAATCATTATAAGTAGGCCTTACCGCTCAGTGAGCGACAACCACTGCCGTTGACTTGTTCGGCATAGGATCTAGATCGTGTCGGCAGAAATCATTAAAGTCATCCTCCGACATGTTCTCCAGAGACTGTTGTATTATAGAATCGTAATATACATTATCAATTTCATTTAAAAATGTATGTGAAACTTGAGTGTAAATACCATCAACAAAAGCATTCGGTAAACCTACTGTGTTATCGTGGGACTCTGGAGCTGGCAGTTGATTTGTTACCGGGCCTACAGTTTGACGTTGGCTTAGCAATTCTGACTTTGCTGACAGCACCATTGGTCTTTGAGGTTCCACCGAAGAAGTGGTTTTGTCTTCTAAGGATGGTCCTTCTTGGCTGAGTAGTTCTGTCTTCTCACCGGGATGGACAGGTTCTGACTCTTGAGGTGCTACCTCTTGAGTTAGCCTTTCTCTCTTCGCCAAGGTTATCTGTTGGTGCTGTTGTTGTTCTTGTTGTCCTTGTTGCCGGTCTTCGTGTTGAACCTGTGGCTGCTGGTGTTGCTGGGGGTGTTCTTCGTGTTGTTGTTGTTGGGGGTGTTCTTCTTGTTGGTGCTGTTGTTGTTGTTGTCGCTGTTCGTGTTGTTGTTGTTGTTGTTGTTGTTGTTGTTGTTGCTGTTGTTGCTGTTGTTCCTGTTGTTGGGGGTGTTGTTGTTGTTCTTCTTCTTGTTGCTGTTGCTGGGGGTGTTCTTCTTCTTGTTGCTGCTGTTGTTGCTGTTGTTGTGGTTGCTCTTGTTGTTGTTCCTGGGGGTGTTCTTCTTGTTGGTGCTGTTGTTGTTGTTGTTTCTGTTCGTGTTGTTGTTGTTGTTGCTGTTGTTGCTGTTGGTCTTGTTGTTTCTGCTGGTGTTGTTGTTGTCTTTCGGTCTCCTATTTCATACAAAAAAAAAGGGTGGAAGGGTTAAGGATAAGTTAATCATTGTGTAATCACATTTCGCATCCTGACCTGATATCTATGTTATTCATTCCTAACAATTCGCAGCTCAGCATGCGAATTGTGTAATAACCAAACCACCAGTTTATTACATAATTCGCAGCTCAACCTGCGAAACGTTTGGAATGAATAACCAACCAGTAATAACCAACCAGTTTATTACATAATTCGCAGCTCAACCTGATATTTGTTTGATAACATCATATCATCTACTTACATTATCTACCTCCTCTGTATGTGTCTCCATGATTGGTGAATTGTGGGCATCATCGTCCCTTTCTTCCGGCAGTACTCCAGGAAGAAATGTGTGCTGATCAGCATTAGAAACGGATGCTTGCTGATCAGTGGATTTTTGTCCCTTTGGAAGTGCTGCTGGTACCTGCTTTATTGGGCTTTCAGTACGGCAGATTGGCAGAGAGATAGCATTGTGGAGTTGTTGTGCTTCAAGTTCCGCTATCTTGCGTTTCAATTCTTTCAGCTGCAAAAATGATATCAAACTTTTTATAAACATATTAAGTGCTGATTGTAGTGATTATTTAAGGTTCAAGTCATACTTACTTCTCTGGCCTGTTTTTCTATTTTTCGCTCGTACTTGTTCTTGTCGGCGTACGTCTTCAAACGCTTTGATTGAGCAGCAATATCGGGATTAGGGTCTCTGCGTTTGAATAAATAATCACCGATCGTTTCACTCATACTAGTTGTGTCGGTGTCGGAGGGCTCTTGCCTGGATTTGCCTTTGGGTTGTGGTGGAATTGTTTTCTTGGGGAGTCTTGTTGGTGGAATCGATGGCTCGGGTGGTGTTGGGTGTTCGAGTGTGGGAGACATCACCTAATTTGTTACATTCTGTGATGCTCGTCTCCTTTGTTTGGTTTTTGATGCTGTGCTTTTCGACCTCTTCCTAGGTCTTTCTACCGGTGAAGTAGGTACCGTTACTTCTGCATCTTCACCATCTTCATCATCTTCTCTTTCTTCGAAAGCTTCAATTTCAGCCTCGGTAAGCTGTAATGGACCTTCTAAAACCTACCAACAGATGCACATGACAGTAAATTAATTGTTTCGAAAGTATGAGGGTGTAGACAAACAAATTGTTTTTTATAAGCAGTTCGCATCATATGATGCGAACTGTGTGGTTTTGAATCACATTTCGCATGCTAAGCTGCGAAATGATTATGGGACAGTATGATGCGAACTATATGTAAAACATATGATGGGAACTAAGTGTAAACCATATGATGCGAACTAAGTATTAAACATATGATGCGAACTGTGTTGAACACGAATCTGCGAAGTAAATTCATATCAGGCTGCGAAATGATTGATATATTTTTATAAGCAGTTCGCATCATATGATGCGAACTGTATGCACCCCCAGTTCAATACATATATAAAGCTGTTACCTGGTCACTATCCAGCAAGGGTGTTCGAATAAGATATGTCATGGTTGATGCTTGGCACTCTAACCCCAACCATTTGAAAAACCTTGGTATCGATGTTGGCTTCGCTATCTCGTGGCCGATTGTTGTGTGCTCCATGATGAAGGGCTGCATGGGGACAGGTTTTATCAACACGATGCTATGTACATAACTAATTTTTATATTGAATAGATGAATCTTACAACTACAAGGGCGACGTAGCCGACGACTTTATCAGCTCTTTCTATTGCTAAGCAACTCCTGATAGACTGTCGAAGCTTGTACAGTATTGATCCAGCCTAGTCATAATTGTTTATTCTGTTGAGGTCTTCAACGTAATAAACCGTGCTCCAGCCCAGGATATCTCCAGATACGGAGTAGAATAGTGTGGAGCACAAAAACAGTATCAACAGCCTCACAACATCTTCCAACTCTTGCTCCCCTCCTTCGTTTATGGCCTTCGCTATACCCTCCTGTAAAACCAACGACAACATGCTATGTTAGAAATGTACAAAATCTTGCTTTATAAAGATGAAGTCCATTTTAGGCGTACCTTTATAATGGCATTTGTTATTGTTTTGGTATTACTAGCTGCTACTTTCCTGCCAGTTTTACCCATGAAGTATTTCTTCATCATCCTTGATTCGTCCTCCTCGCCGGGTGCATACTTGTTGTGAAAAGCTCCGGTTTTTGTTAATTGGATTTTCTCGGTGCCATGCCTCAACCCGAATATGATCTTGACATCGTTCTCAGTTAGCTTTACATACTTGTTGCCAATCTTAAAGGCGTCTCTATCCACGGAGAATTGCTCGATTATATACTGAATGATTGAGTAGAATTTCTTCTTTGCCAGCTCTGCCTCATTACGGATTTCGAACGCTGTTTTCAGAAGCGTGTAGAAGGGTGTGTTTCTTGCAGCTTCAATGTGGGCCCTTGTAATACGCATGTCTTTGAGTAGCTTCAGAAGGCTCACCAACCCTGATCTGTAGTAGCTAGGTTTTGTTGTCATAGTTTCTGCACAAATACAAATCAGTTGGAGTGTCACAACTAAATTCGCATCACAAGCTGCGAAATGCATACATATAAATATTGGATTCACGGACAAGCTGCGAAATGAGATATGTTATGATGCAAATTAAGTAGCTCAAGCTGCGAATTGTTTGTTAATAAGTATAAACATGCAATCGAGCTGCGAATCGCTTGCATTGTGGGTGATCAGGGTGCGAACTGTTGCACTATTTACATGCACGTTGCAGGGATCTGGGAATTATGCAACGAACACCAAAATCAACAATGAACTACCTAATGCAGATCTAACATACATAATATTTCTCAGGAGAGTATCAGTATTACATGCAACTAAAATTATACCCTGGCTTCGACTATAAACGCATAAACTGAGCAACTATCGTCAGTAGATACTTCATTCTAGTATCAACAGCCTCGCCTATCATGAATTAAGAGAAAAAAGTGGTTTAAATTCGTCAAAAACACAAAAAAGTATACTTTCCACGATAATGCATACCTGTTAAATTTCACTGGTCAGAGAACGAGATTGAAGCTTTCAGAGACGACTTCACGACAACTTTGTCGAATGAGATTTGAAGGTGTGTAGTCTGTCTGAGTAAAAGAGGCTGACCGGTGCGATAGTGACGAAGGTGCGAACGGTGAGAAGCTGTAGGGTTTCTGGGTTTGAGAGAGAGAGAGTATCACGAAGTCGAACGGTTTGTTTTCTGGTGGTTTCTAAAATTAGAATTTTGCGTTTGTTTAGGGTGATAAGAGGGTCGAAAAAATGGGTTGGAATTGAAAAATGGGTATATATAGTGGAAGGGTATTTTTGTCAAATTTATTAGTCTGGGTATTAAGTAACACTATGTTAAAAGCGGGTACCGCCGGGTAATAAGATAGTCTGCATCTTCAAGCATCTTTCGAATCCAAGCATCGATAAGCTAACAAAGGAGTTGTAGATTTATGTTAAATATAGAATACATATGTGAAACATTGAAAATAAAGTTGGTTGACAATTGGATACCTTTACGTCCAGGTCCATTTCTAAAGGTAGTGCCATGACATCACTCACTTGCACCCTGATTCCGTACGTAAATTTGGACTCCGGTAACTGGCATACCACTGGATCAGGGGTGTCGCCCTCGTAGGCTTTAACCAACTGTATTTTGTGGTATTGTGCCACATCGATACGGTCAGTTACTTTTGTTTTCTTTGGCCAGTCGCTGTATTCTACTACTGGCGGTTCCCGCATTGTAATTACGAACTCTTCTTCTTCCTCTTCCACTTGAGGCGGCGTTTGTGTTAGTAGCGCAAAACTTGGCTCCTCTATCTCCTTACTGGGCTCGAGCTTAGTAAATAACAAAAATCAAGAGTTGAAACTTAGGCAGTGTTTTATAAGTGCAACTAGTCCAAACAGTTCGCAGCTTAGGCTGCGAAATGTAAGGTAGCAGTTAAATAAATTTATTATTATATATCAGGGTAGGGTGCGAACTGTTTGAGGTTCCACTGAACAGTTCGCATCCTACCCTGATATTCGTTTGTAATACCCCAATCAGCATTGGACACAAATCTTATGTTATGATGTGAAATCATTATAAGTAGGCCTTACCGCTCGGTCAGCGACAACCACTGCCGTTGACTTGTTCGGCATAGGATCTGGATCGTGTCGGCAGAAATCATTAAAGTCATCCTCCGACATGTTCTCCAGAGACCGTTGTATTATAGAATCGTAATATACATTATCAATTTCATTTAAAAATGTCTGTGAAACTTGAGTGTAAATACCATCAACAAAAGCATTCGGTAAACCTACTGTGTTATCGTGGGACTCTGGAGCTGGCAGTTGATTTGTTACCGGGCCTACAGTTTGACGTTGGCTTAGCAATTCTGACTTTGCTGACAACACCATTGGTCTTTGAGGTTCCACCGAAGAAGTGGTTTTGTCTTCTAAGGATGGTCCTTCCTGGCTGAGTAGTTCTGTCTTATCACCGGGATGGATAAGTTCTGACTCTTGAGGTGCTACCTCTTGAGTTAGCCTTTCTCTCTTCGCCAAGGTTATCTGTTGCTGTTGTTGTTGTTCTTGTTGTCCTTGTTGCCGGTCTTCGTGTTGAACCTGTGGCTGCTGGTGTTGCTGGGGGTGTTCTTCGTGTTGTTGTTGTTGGGGGTGTTCTTCTTGTTGGTGCTGTTGTTGTTGTTGTCGCTGTTCGTGTTGTTGTTGTTGTTGTTGCTGTTGTTGTTGTTGTTGTTGTTGTTGTTCCTGTTGTTCCTGTTGTTGGGGGTGTTGTTGTTGTTCTTCTTCTTGTTGCTATTGCTGGGGGTGTTCTTCTTCTTGTTGCTGCTGTTGTTGTTGTTGTTGTTGCTGTTGTTGCTGTTGTTGCTGTTGTTGTGGTTGCTCTTGTTGTTGTTCCTGGGGGTGTTCTTCCTGTTGGAGCTGTTGTTGTTGTTGTTGCGGTTCGTGTTGTTGTTGTTGTTGCTGTTATTGCTGTTGGTCTTGCTGTTTCTGCTGGTGTTGTTGTTGTCTTTCGGTCTCCTATTTCATACAAAAAAAAGGGTGGAAGGGTTAAGCATAAGTTAATCATTGTGTAATCACATTTCGCATCCTGACCTGATATCTATGTTATTCATTCCTAACAATTCGCAGCTCAGCATGCGAATTGTGTAATAACCAAACCACCAGTTTATTACATAATTCGCAGCTCAACCTGCGAAACGTTTGGAATGAATAACCAACCAGTTTATTACATAATTCGCAGCTCAACCTGATATTTGTTTGATAACATCATATCATCTACTTACATTATCTACCTCCTTTGTATGTGTCTCCATGATTGGTGAATTGTGGGCATCATCGTCCCTTTCTTCCGGCAGTACTCCAGGAAGAAATGTGTGTTGATCAGCATTAGAAACGGATGCTTGCTGATCAGTGGATTTTTGTCCCTTTGGAAGTGCTGCTGGTACCTGCTTTATTGGGCTTTCAGTACGGCAGATTGGCAGAGAGATAGCATTGTGGAGTTATTGTGCTTCAAGTTCCGCTATCTTGCGTTTCAATTCTTTCAGCTGCAAAAATGATATCAAACTTTTTATAAACATATTAAGTGCTGATTGTAGTGATTATTTAAGGTTCAAGTCATACTTACTTCTCTGGCCTGTTTTTCTATTTTTCGCTCGTACTTGTTCTTGTCGGCGTACGTCTTCAAACGCTTTGATTGAGCAGCAATATCGGGATTAGGGTCTCTGCGTTTGAATAAATAATCACCGATCATTTCACTCATACTGGTTGTGTCGGTGTCGGAGGGCTCTTGCCTGGATTTGCCTTTGGGTTGTGGTGGAATTGTTTTCTTGGGGAGTCTTGGTGGTGGAATCGATGGCTCGGGTGGTGTTGGGTGTTCGAGTGTGGGAGACATCACCTTATTTGTTACATTCTGTGATGCTCGTCTCCTTTGTTTTGGTTTTGATGCTGTGCTTTTCGACCTCTTCCTAGGTCTTTCTACCGGTGAAGTAGGTACCGTTACTTCTGCATCTTCACCATCTTCATCATCTTCTCTTTCTCCGAAAGCTTCAATTTCAGCCTCGGTAAGCTGTAATGGACCTTCTAAAACCTACCAACAGATGCACATGACAGTAAATTAATTGTTTCGAAAGTATGAGGGTGTAGACAAACAAATTGTTTTTTATAAGCAGTTCGCATCATATGATGCGAACTGTGTGGTTTTGAATCACATTTCACATGCTAAGCTGCGAAATGATTATGGGACAGTATGATGCGAACTATATGTAAAACATATGATGGGAACTAAGTGTAAACCATATGATGGGAACTAAGTATTAAACATATGATGCGAACTGTGTTGAACACGAATATGCGAAGTAAAATTCATATCAGGCTGCGAAATGATTGATATATTTTTATAAGCAGTTCGCATCATATGATGCGAACTGTATGCACCCCCAGTTCAATACATATATAAAGCTGTTACCTGGTCACTATCCAGCAAGGGTGTTCGAATAAGATATGTCATGGTTGATGCTTGGCACTCTAACCCCAACCATTTGAAAAACCTTGGTATCGATGTTGGCTTCGCTATCTCGTGGCCGATTGTTGTGTGCTCCATGATGAAGGGCTGCATGGGGACATGTTTTATCAACATGATGTTATGTACATAACTAATTTTTATATTGAATAGATGAATCTTACAACTACAAGGGCGACGTAGCCGACGACTTTATCAGCTCTTTCTATTGCTAAGCAACTCCTGATAGACTGTCGAAGCTTGTACAGTATTGATCCAGCCCAGTCATAATTGTTTATTCTGTTGAGGTCTTCAACGTAATAAACCGTGCTCTAGCCCAGGATATCTCCAGATACGGAGTAGAATAGTGTGGAGCACAAAAACAGTATCAACAACCTCACAACATCTTCCAACTCATGCTCCCCTCCTTCGTTTATGGCCTTCGCTATACCCTCCTGTAAAACCAACGACAACATGCTATGTTAGAAATGTACATAATCTTGCTTTATAAAGATGAAGTCCATTTTAGGCGTACCTTTATAATGGCATTTGTTATTGTTTTGGTATTACTAGCTGCTACTTTCCTGCCAGTTTTACCCATGAAGTATTTCTTCATCATCCTTGATTCGTCCTCCTCGCCGGGTGCATACTTGTTGTGCTAAGCTCCGGTTTTTGTTAATTGGATTTTCTCGGTGCCATGCCTCAACCCGAATATGATCTTGACATCGTTCTCAGTTAGCTTTACATACTTGTTGCCAATCTTAAAGGCGTCTCTATCCACGGAGAATTGCTCGATTATATACTGAATGATTGAGTAGAATTTCTTCTTTGCCAGCTCTGCCTCATTACGGATTTCGAACGCTGTTTTCAGAAGCGTGTAGAATGGTGTGTTTCTTGCAGCTTCAATGTGGGCCCTTGTAATACGCATGTCTTTGAGTAGCTTCAGAAGGCTCACCAACCCTGATCTGTAGTAGCTAGGTTTTGTTGTCATAGTTTCTGCACAAATACAAATCAGTTGGAGTGTCACAACTAAATTCGCATCACAAGCTGCGAAATACATACATATAAATATTGGATTCACAGACAAGCTGCGAAATGAGATATGTTATGATGCAAATTAAGTAGCTCAAGCTGCGAATTGTTTGTTAATAAGTATAAACATGCAATCGAGCTGCGAATTGCTTGCATTGTGGGTGATCAGGGTGCGAACTGTTGCACTTTTGACATGCACGTTGCAGGGATCTGGGAATTATGCAACGAACACCAAAATCAACAATGAACTACCTAATGCAGATCTAACATACATAATATTTCTCAGGAGAGTATCAGTATTACATACAACTAAAATTATACCCTGGCTTCGACTATAAACGCATAAACTGAGCAACTATCGTCAGTAGATACTTCATTCTAGTATCAACAGCCTCGCCTATCGTGAATTAAGAGAAAAAAGTGGTTCAAATTCGTCAAAAACACAAAAAAAGTATACTTTCCATGATAATGCATACCTGTTAAATTTCACCGGTCGGAGAACGAGATTGAAGCTTTCAGAGACGACTTCACGACAACTTTGTCGAATGAGATTTGAAGGTGTGTAGTATGTCTGAGTAAAAGAGGCTGACCGGTGCGATAGTGACGAAGGTGCGAACGGTGAGAAGCTGTAGGGTTTCTGGGTTTGAGAGAGAGAGTATCACGAAGTCGAACGGTTTGTTTTCTGGTGGTTTCTAAAATTAGAAATTTGCGTTTGTTTAGGGTGATAGGAGGGCCGAAAAAGTGGGTTGGAATTGAAAAATGGGTATATATAGTGGAAGGGTATTTTTGTCAAATTTATTAGTCTGAGTATTAAGTAACACTATGTTAAAAACGGGTACCGCCGCGTAATAAGATAGTTGAGTGGGTATTTTCAGGTACTTTTCTCTATTTTTAATTCCAACTTAAAACAATGGCATAATACAATATATTTAATATACCGTATATAAATATATTAAATTATTTATACTCCCGCCGCCGCCCCAAACACCGCAGCAATAAAACGTATAGTTTATCGAAATGGACCACCTACCAAATTTTCTACCAAAATTTATATATGTTTACTGCCGCAACGAACCATACTCATTGCGACGAAATGTGCCAAAATAGGCAAAAATTAAATGGTTACACGTTACGCACCCAACGAAACTAGACAAACTTAATAGTTCAAGTCTCGTTTCAAAGAGATACGTTGTTTGTAAAAATATATATTTCCATAATAAAACACATTAAATCTGTAATTATAAAAGAAATATCCAAAATCATAAATATATAAAAAACACATTTTATTTTATAGTATTTTTATTTCCTTTAGTAATGTTTATCATACAAATTTGACTTATGTTTACATCAAACTTCAAATTGTTTGTTATATCTCAAAACATTTTTTTTAAATCCTAAACCAATCGAGGTTGTTAAAATTTGTTTTTGAAAAATATATCTAATACCCATTTTAAGTTTTTCTTTTCTTTTCAAATTTCGACTTCAAACATTTTGCAAGATTGTTAAATAAACTTTTTAACAAAGTATTCAGAAAACATACAATAACACTTATCAGACCAGTTCTTAAGCTGGTTTCTGAACTTCATGTTCATCATTTCGTCCCTTCAAATTCAAAGTTTTTGTTTCAAAATCAAAATCAAAAGGGTCTTTGATATTTTTACACCATATGACAATCTGAGATAGGAGTAAAAAAAATACATGATAATAAATCCTAGAACCAAATTTATATTTTGAAAGGGAAAAGTTGTCACAGTAACCCTTTACAAATCTGAGTTTAAGTAAAATCTAAGTATGAAGTAGACATGTTGGGGTTTTAAAACATAATCTCGAAAAGTAGATTCAAAATAGTGAACAAAACAACAATATTGTGTAGGGTAAGTTAAATTCAGTGGTTATGAATGAAGTCAAAGGAAGGAATATATAGAAAAATGAGCTCGAGTGTGTGGAAGCCACAAGACACTTGTCTGTTGTATCCATCATCTTATTCTTATCTCATATCTAATGCTTGATAAGACACTTCCTTCCTTCCCCATCAACCAACTTGTGCTTCTGTCTATGCCTTTTCACCATCTTGCAAAATTCTGAGTTTGTGTGCATTGGATATGTAGTTGTAAAAAAACTAGGGTAAATTCATTATAACCTAGTTGGGTAAGATTTACTATCAAAGTTTACTAAGTAAAAAGTTTGTCTAATATTTGCTATTTATTTGAAAATAACGACCTTTTTTTATTAATATACCATAAATTTATATATTAGTTGGATAAAAAGATTGAAAGTTTTATGAATTTAAATAATATTACAAATATTTTGAGTGAGGTAAAAAATTCAAATCAACTGTAGTAATAAAAACAATGAATTTACATTAAAAAATTGAGCTATATCCATATAATTCACAAATTATTTTAGAATATTTATTATTGTTATTTTATTTCATTAGTCTGTTTTGCTTATTTATTCAATTTATAAAATGAACTTTTAAACCCATATAGTTTATAAGACCAAACTTAACATAATTTATTCAAATGGTAGTATTTTCAAAATTTCACAATAAAATCCGAATAATAATTTAAAATGTTTATATTTTGATTCATTCGTAGAATTTGATTCATCGATACATAAAAATGATATGAATAAGAGATAAAAACATGCGGAAATTGATTATATATAAAATTATTTTTAAAATTATTTTTAAAATTTTCAATGGAAGATTTTTAATATACTTCAAGACTACTGTAAGTGATAGCTATGGAGCTTCAACAATTTTTGAGATGACACTAGAACAATCGCGGTAAAAGTATGATTGAAACTTCTCAAAAAATCCTAAAAAAACAATAAAATAGAGACATAGAGATAAATAAATAGTTGTTCGGAAAATGACACACAATGTTGGCATACTGAACTAGGTCGAGAACTGGATTTTATATTAAGTGAAATGAATGCCACTAAATTGCATAGAAGTTTATGGACTTTTCCCCTTAATTAACCACATGTTCTTTTTCGATTCTCTACCTCGCTCTTTTACTTTCTAATTTTGTAATAATTTATGATGGATTCACCGCTGCTAAGAACCATAAATCTTATTGGGCTTCCAAAATCCAATACTGAATTGCTAGATTAAAAGATCTCATCTAGGTACTCCTTCTGTCTCATAATATGTCTCTTTCTAGAATAGATTTTTTGTCTCATAATATGTGTCTTTTTCGTTTTCCAATGCAGCATTATTACATGTATTCCACTTTCAACCAATAAAATAGTTAACTTTCTGCATAAGTTATTAACTCCACCAATCAAATTTATTTTTTTGTATTCTTTCAAAGTCATTATTACTTTTCTTAATATTGGTGAAAAAACCTTAAACGACTAATATTATGAGACGGAGGGAGTATTTTTTTTAAGATACCTTAAATTACACATGATGAGACATTCAAATTTAGAATTTCCTTACATTCTTTTACTCGGATCATTCATGTGTACTGAAGTATATCCATCTGAATTATAACGTTATTGTTCACGAATAATTTATAATTGTCTATTCATGTCTGGAGATATCTAACAACGAACCAAAGAGTTTCACCATGACTTATAATGCGTAACAGTTCTAAAATAAGTCACATATCTATCTATCGTCTTAGTTTACCTTAACCTCTCATAGAGTTTGGAATAATAGTACGACATGACCCTATAATCAACAAGTGTCAATTACTTAACTAATCCTACAGAATGAGACCACTTAATTTCATTCGAACAATAAGGGTAATAAAACTAAATCATTGTATTATAAACTGAAAATGTATACATATGTTCAGAAGTGAGATACAATATGAAGTATAACAAAAGTATACCACTTCCACTCAATCTGGATATCATCAAAACTAAGGAGACCCATGTAAACCATATACTCCTAAAAGACGGAAGGTGTCATTATCTTAGTATATTAATCGACAACCATGAAGTGTCTATCAATAATTTCCAATCTTATTTAGTAATTATGAATCATCTTCATTATGGAACATAACTTAATGTCTATATGCTTAGACTTGTTGGTGTTATTGTTCATGTTGGAGAATATGATAACTGAACTATTGTCATAATAAAATAGGAAGGCTCTTTCAGCTATATCTACTGTATGTAAAGCTGTGACAAAAATTTCTTAGTACATGGGTTGATGTAGTAAAACACACCACATACTCTGCTACCATTGTTGAAGTCGTAATGAGAGCTTGTTTTGCACTCTTCCATGATATAACACTTCCCACCATAATGAATTATAATAAGTGCTATATTTTTTAGTCTCTGCGACCCTATGTTATATGTGCTGCTATACGTCAATCCCAAAGGTTTCATAGTTCTCAAATCTCAGAGCATCATTTTTACTGTATTCTATTAGGAAACTTCTGACTCGCTGTACCTTTTTAATATTCTAACTATGAAATGTCCGGTCTGGTATATACCTAATCATACATGAGACTACCTCATGCTAAAATATATGGTATAATCTTTTTGAACTGAATCTCTGATTCTATTTTGGGGCACTGATAAAATGATAACCTTTCTCTTTTCCCTACAGGGGTATCCAAAGGTTTTCTTTTATCCAAACGATACCGATACAACATAGTCTCAATGTAAGCTTCTTGTGAGAGACCTAGGTAGCCCTTAAGGAGATTCCCTCCAACGTTAACGAGAAAACCATAACAAATATTACCTAAAATAGTAACTTTATTGATTCGAGAAGAAAATACAATTATGTGTTACAGATCTAATATTTATACTGACCATTGCAACATCATCATTTATTACATGACCATATTGGTCTTACACGTAGACCATCACTAATGCTAATGGTCTAAAATTGGTGACCATTACTTTGGGAGTTACTGTCTACGTGGATTGACTCATAAATATATTTGACTCCATTAATAATATTTATTTCCGTTATTCTTGGTGCGCAAGCCAAAAGAGCACACCATTTATATACAAAATATCATATGCTCGATCGAACCATCTGCTTGGTTCTTCTTGAGCTTACTTCCGCTCTACTCTGCTATAATTTGACTATGTTCGGACTAAGCCCAGCTCGGCTCTGCTCGAAATCGACTATGCTCAGGCTTATGTTAGTTCAGCTTAACCTCATTTACTTTATCCGTTTGAGATCTCCAAGGTTCGTATCGGCTTTACCCGGCTCATCTTTGTTTATGACTGTTCGACTTTATACTCGGTTGAACTTATCCTGCTCGCTTTGGATCAGTCCAATTTTAAACCTTCTTCACATATTTATTTATGATAATACTATGGATAGTACCAACCTTATCAGGGATCCTTCTAGTCCATTGATCAACTAGGTAAAAGTTGGTAGATGGAATAATGCTTGTGACTGGACTCGATGTAAAGAAAGATGTGTTTGGATGGCATGACCATTTTTTTCTATGTGATGGTGCGTGATATACTGCATGTATTAAGGGATTTGATATTCTAACAGTTAGATTTTGGAGATTCATATTGTGGCGTTTAATCTCTAGATAAATGACTTGTTATTTAAACAAGTGAATTTTAACGGTTGAGTTGCTGGTCCACGTGGCTGGAAATTGAAGGCAAATAAAAGAAGGAATTTCACAAGTTATTATATATTGTTTTCTTTAAAAGTTGGTGTTTTTTTGTCTATAAATAGAATCCCAAAAAGTGTTCACAAGTCATTGTATATCGTGGCGTTTTCTTTACACCACTGTCTTCGACTGGGAACTGCGCCTCCCCCTTCCTCTTTTGATCAAGGATTTTTTAGTTTCTTTGGGATATGCCTATGCAGCTTATAGCTAACGGTTGAAGGATATTTTTAAGCATAATTTTTAGTTCCCATTTTTTAACATACCCATCTTCCTAGCTTACCTCTTAGTAGAAGTAAATGTTTCCAAGTTAGCACGTTCACATTTTTTTTATTGTAGCTAACTGGGCTACGCATATTCTTGAACTGCCGACCTCTGACAAGAATTGGAAGCATAAGTTTGTGTATTTTTCGGGGGATTTGGAGCACAAAAGTTCTTCCATCAATTTACAGCTAGAGAGATGTTAAAAAGTTAAATGTAAGATTAATTGAAGTGGCGTAGATTTTTAATTGTGTTGTAGTTGTATGATGTTGTAAATATTTTGGTTGTTTTTGCATGTGAAGGTAAATATCAGGAGTGGTGTAAAGAGTGGAAACCCAAGGGTTCGGTGAATCCCTTTACAAAATTAGATGTTGCTGCCAATAATGCTTGGGGACTGGAGCTTACGCAAATGTTCAGCCGCATAAATTATTTGAAATCTAGACTTTGGCGAGTACTTGAGGTGAAGGTTTCAGGGGACGCCAAGGTAATTATGTATGTAACTGGGGATGTGGAAAGATTAAAGAGACTGCAAGCTCTCATGGAAAAGAGATATGAAGAGCAAAATAATATCGACATCGAATTTTCAATGCCTCAAAGGAGAAGGGCGCGAGAGGCTAGTGGATCATCTTTTACCCATGAAGGAGGGGATAATACTAAAGATATTGGGGGTCAGGCACCAGTGGGGGCTTTGACCAAGATTGCAGAGGGAGAGGAGCAAAATGAAGTGTGTGCGTCCCTGTGAAGAAGATGCATAGGATGTGGATGATTGCCCTTTGACAAAAAAGAGCAAGGTGGTGAATGTAGTGCCATTTTTCTATTGGAAGATGATGTTGGTATATGATGATAAGATCGATGGTTCGTTAGGGGGTAACGCATATGGAAAATCCCCAGTGCCGAAATGACTAACAGATACGACCAAAAGTCCTGAGGTTGAAGTGGTTAGAGAGGCTAAAATGACCTAAAATCCAAAGGGGTCCCTTCTTAAAACCGAGGGGAAGGAAAATTAAAAGGTGATCCTTGATGGAGTGGCGCATGGAATGAAGGATTTTGTGAACCGGGCAGGGTTAGGGTCCTCCTTTGTGAACACTTTGCTGCAATTTTCCCGCAAATGGGAAAAGTAGTGGAGCTGAAGGGGTTAGCAGAGCAGCCGAGGAGGTTCTCTCGCTAAAATTGGTAATGTCGAGAGCTTCACAGATTATGATGGATCAGCTCCGCTAAAGTGGTGATTTGTGCTTTTATGATACGATACCCATGTCAGAGATTTTACAACACAAGTTAGAATTAGCTATCGAGGTTGGTTCTTTTGTTTTCTATTGCATAACATTGGAGTATGATTGGTAAAAATATATGGTGGGAGAAGTTTCAGTATAAATTCCACGCCCTTGCTTATCACCGGATATCGTCGATCGACTGTTCTTTGATGAAGAAGTGGAAACCAGACCCGTTATTCTTTGACTCGGTTCGACGTTTAACGGCCGAGAGGGATGCTATTCGTAAACAAAGTTTGGAAGAAGTGACTAAAAATGCTTTGTTATATGTGTAGAATATCGATCTGGTGAAGAAGAATGATACGCTGATAACCCAAAATTTAAAGTTGTTTGGCCAGAAAGTAAAACAAGCTAAGAGGGTGGAAGAGCAAGCTGAGAAGATTGCTGGTTTGACCGTCGAAGTAAAGAAGCTAAAAGTGAAGTTGGTGAGTATGCATAGTAAGAAGGAGGGAGAATGTGTTGCTCTAAAGAGGCAAGTAGAGGTGGATTTTGAGGAGCGGGAACGCCAAGTAATGGTGGTGTCCATGGCCATGATTCATAGAGATAAAACGAAGTCTGTGGCTGAGCTTGTTGGGTTAAATCTAGAAATTAATCTAGGGTCTCATTCAAAATTGTTGACAGTGCAGGACAATGTAAAGATCGATACGATGGGAACGGCCGATGTCGTTGTTGTTAAGACACTGGTAGAACCTAAAGATATGAGTCCTGTTAAGAAAAGAGATGACGTGGGCCACACAGGCTCATAATTTAATTTATTTTAAGATTATTTATGGATAATTCGTATTTTGTAATATACCGCTCAACTTAATGGATTTTCCTGATGTTTGGTTGATATTAGGATGAAATACGTGTGCGTTTATACTTACGTTGTTTGAGTAAACTTTCCTTGCAAGATCGAGCTCAATATGACTCATTGCATGGCCAAGGCAAGCTTAATGAACACCTTAGCGAAAATTCACGGAATGACCGGTTCGGCCTATTGCGTAATCCAATGAGCTTAGAGGAGTTCGCATGATTAATAACATAATGTAGTATTGGGTACAGTATGACCCCTTACGTAGCCTTGACAAGGCGTGACCAATTAGCATGTTTGTCATAATTTTTTAGATATTGTCTAAATATGGAACAATATGGCCCTATTGTGTAGCCCGTAGGCGTGGTTTGTGACCCTTTTGCGGAGTTACAAGGAACAAGTATAAACATACACATTCGAATGGCGAAAGCAATAAAATTTCAGTAATTGGAGAAAATTAGTAGATGCCTCATTAAAAACCCCTTTTGCACCATTAGAAGTGAAAAAGAGCGCATATGTTCATTACATAGTTGGATGATATATCTTAAAGTGACTAACGTTCCAATGATGCTTAAGGGAAATGCCCTCTTGATTGGCGAGACAAAATGCACCCTGGTGGCCCTTGGAGATGACCGTGTAAAGTCCTTCTTTTATAACGGGGTCTCCGATTTGCAGCGTCCGAAGTCGAAGTTTGGAATTAATACGTTCTCACATTAAGCTTTTGTAATGCTCTGATCGTACCCGTGATTGATCTTCTCGTTCTTCCACTAGGTCGACGTCTATAGCTCGATTGACCTCGTTGGATTCCTATGAGAAATTCGCGATTCGGTGACTCGAGATTAAAACTTCTGCAGGCATCACGGCCTCGGTCCCATAAACAAAGGTGAATGGTGTTTCTCCTGTTGCGATGCAAGGAGTTGTGTGATAAACACAGACTACCTCTGCTAACTTGTCCGACCACTGACCCTTTGCTCCTTCAAGCTTTTTTTTATGCCATCAAGGATGGTGTAGTTGGTGACCTCCACTTGCCCATTTTCTTGTGGATAGTACGGTGTGGAGAAGTGTTGGGTGATTCTGAAACGTTTGCAAAAGGTGAAAAATACCGAGGTTTGGAATTGTGGTATGTTATCTGTCATCAGTACTTGGGGGATCCCAAAGCGGGTCAGAATACGATTATGTAAGAAGTCGCATATCTCCTAAGACATGGTCCCATATAGTGTCTTAACTTTTACTCATTTGGTGAAATAACCGATTGTGACCACTAGGAAGTGCTTTTTCCTTGTAGCCATTGGCAGAGGTCCTACAAGATCGATTCCTCATTTGTCGAACGAACAGGGAAAATAAATGGAAACCATGGGCTCTTTGGGTATATTCCCAATGATAGAATATTACTGACAAATGTCCGCATCCAACTATTGCCAATAGTATCCATCGAGTAGGAATCTGTGGATAAGATTTCTATGACCGCAGTGTGCTCCAGCCTCGCTGAAGTGTAGATCATGAAGAACTATGGTAGCTTCTTCCTGATCCAAACAACATAGTAACGGTCGGGTTGCGATTTTTTGGTACTGAACACTATCGAGCACACAGTACTTAGCAGATCGCAATTGTAATTCCCGAACGAGCACTTTGTCTGATGGTAATGTTCCATGGTTGAGGTAGAGTAAATACAGGTTTCTCCAATCGGTGGAATTGTTCACCAAACAGATTGGCTGGCTAGAGATAAGTAGCGGTACTAGGGTGTTCTTGCATAATTACTATAAGGTGCTCGGCTGCCGCGACTGACTTTGCCAAAGAGTCTGCTATGGAGTTTTCAAGGCGAGGTACTTGCTCATAATGTGCAACGTGGAATTCAGCTTCGCATTCCTTTAGAATTGTTAGATAGGTGCGCGTACCTTCCTGTTTTACATCATAAATGCTCGTAGCTTGGTTAATAACTAATTGGGAATCCGACCGTACATGAAGTGTAGTGGCTCCGCAGATGCGGGCCAATCGCATGGCGCTTATGACTACTTCATACTCTGCAGCATTGTTAGATATTGGGACGCCAAACCGGATGGCCTGCTTGATCTTTTTGCGTGTAGGTGACTTTAGAGTGATTCCAACTCCTCAACCAGAGCCGCTTAAAGCGCCACCGGCCTCCAAAATCCACTTGCTCTCTTCTTCGAAAGTGTTGGTACCTCCATCTATCGGTCGAGGTGTTGAATCTTCGATTAAAAAAATTTGTTATAGCCTGTCCTTTGATAGCCGTACGAGGCTCGAGTTTGAGGTCGTATTCTCCGAGTTCGACTGACCATTTAGTGAGGCATCCCGAAACGTATTATTTTTGCAGTACATTATACAAGGGGAGTGCGTTTGGATGATGATAGTATGGTCCTGAAAGTACGGTCGTATTTTTCGCGCCGCGACTAGTCATCCAAAGGAAAGATTTTCTAAGTTTAATATCGAGTTTGGGCGTCTACTAAGGTTTTACTTGTGTAGTAAATGAGGCGCTGGACAACTTCTGTTTCCCTAATGAGGATCGCACTGACGACAAAAATGAAGATGGATAGATAGAGGCATAGTGGTTCACATGGTGTTGGAGCCGATAAGATTTCAGACGAAGTAAGATATATTTTTAGAGCGACGAAGGCTGCGTCACAATTTGGACTCCATTCGAACTTCTTTGCTCCCCTCAAAACCTCGAATAAGGAGTGAGTCTTATCAGAGGCTTTCGATATAAAGAGGGAAAAAGGCCTCGAGGCGCCTCATTTGGCATTGAACCTCTTTTATGTTCTTAGATGGCTCCATCTGAATTAGCGCATGTAACTGGGCATGGTCCGTATATATTCCATTTTTTCTAACCATGTAACCTATAAATTTTCATGCTCAAACACCAAAAGAACATTTTAACGGATTCAACTTTAAGTTATACTTACTTAGGATTGTGAAAATGTTGCTCAACACTTCCAAATGTTGCACTGAGGCATTAGTTTTGACGATCAAGTCGTCTATATAGGCATTCATACAGTGACCTAGCTGCTCCTGGAAGATATGATTGATTAAGCGCGGGTAAGTTGAGCCTGCATTTTTCAACCCGAAGGCATTGCGGTATAACAGTATAAGTCGCGTTCCATTTGAAACGCCGTGTTCTCCTCATCGTTCCGATTCATGCGGATTTGGTTGTAACAGAAGTAAGAATCCATGAATGAAATATATTCACAACCTAATGTGGAGTCCACCAATTGGTCGATTCAAGGTAAGAAAAAGGCATTTTTAGGGAAAGCTTGGTTCTAGTCAGTAAAGCCAACGCACATACACCACTATCCTCCTTTCTGCTTGACAAGAAAGTGGTTTACAATCCACACCGGATATCTAGCTCGACGGATGTGATCGAGATCAGAAAGTTTAGTTATTTCATTATTTATTGCTTTCTGTTTTTTAATGGAAAATTATTTACGTTTCTTCCGAACAGGTTTCACATACATATCTATTGCTAATTCATGACAGATTACTAAGGGATCGACCCCGGTTACATCCCTGGCTACCCATGAAAAAATATCTAAATTTTGTTTTCGTAATTCAATTAGTGAAGTTTTGAAACCTGAGAGAGGCTCCGATGAGGAGGGTGCGCCTTGATGGTACTGTTTCGTCAAGAGCGTCCTCTAAGTTATACCCTGCTGCTCATCGTCTCGGGGATCGTCTATCGGGTCAATCAAAGGTGGAAATATTAGTTGCACGCCCGGTTCCCCCTCGCAATTAATTTTTATTGTACCGGTTTGCTGGGATCCACAATGACAGAGTAGCAGGTTCGGGTCATGCGCTACCTGCCTAGTATAATCCCTACAACGTTACCGAATGGGTATTTGATGCACTAACGGAAAGTACAAGGGTTTGCTTCCATCCTGTGAAATCAAGGTCTCCCGATGATAGCGTGGTAGGAGTTGGGTGCGTCCGAGATCATAAAGAGGGTTGCATGACCGTGGTCGTTACGGTAGGTGCATAAATTCCTGGTCGATCTCTTGTAACCTGGAGACGACATAACTCGCGGGGATTAGTATCGAATTTTATCTTTGGTACAGTCGTAGATGGCAAAGATCGTTTCCGTGAGTGGGGTGAATCGTTGAGCGGATTTTTCATATACTATAGGGCGTTGGTTGCCTGTACTCCTCTGGGTTTCCCTCCGTGACCCATCGCCGACCTTTCTTCTATTGTACGTAGATGTTCAGGTCTCTGGCACGATTTTATCTAGGGAGCTGATTTTGGTTGTATCGTCCACTTTAATAAAATGGTCGGCCCGAGCCATGAGATATCCCATCTTGTCACATGGGAACATTACCAGGTCAGCGTACAGCTTGTATTGCCTATCGAGCCCCATTTCAGATATACTACCGCCATATTTTCCGCTTAATTGGGGAGCTTGTTAATGGCATGGAAAAATCGTTTGACATAACCTTTCAACGATTCTCACCTTCTATGGTAAAGGTCCATGATGGAGTCAGGGTCCAGGCACAACTCTTTGTTGCCTACAAACCTGTTTCCAAACGCAGGCTTAAATCGCTGCGTCGTCCCTTGACTATCACGTTTTGTGTCATTTAGTCCCTCGACTAAAAAATCACGGCTGAGGGTCCCTCGTCTTTCAAAAATCTATAAATTTAGTCCCCGCGCGTGGTTTTTGCTGAAAAGTTGCCACGTGTCACTATAGTTAAATGGGATTAGTTCCACATATAGTCCATTGACTTTGATTCCTATTTTACCCTTTGACTTAATTGATGACCTGGAATTTTCTCTGTCCTATGTGGCTTTTAGTGCTTATGTGGACGACTTAAATGGCTGGACCGACCACGTGGATTAATTTTTAGTTTAAAACCAGTGTCTCCTCTTCTAAACCCATGTCATTGAATCTGCTCCTCTCTCACTTTGTTTCCTCTCTCTTCAACATTCTTTACTCATCGGTTTCCATTACTACACAATTTCTATCGAAACAAAATGTCAAGCAGTAACTCTGTTTATACCCAAAAGGAAAATCATTACGATTCAAGATGTCATTGTGGCAAACAAGTTATTGTTAGGACTTCTTGGACTGATTTAAACCCAGGTAAAAGATTCGTTGGTTGCAGAAACTACAAGGTAGCTTATATGGAACCCTAATTTCGATTTTGTATTCCATTTCGTAAACCCTAAACCTAAGTAACTGGTCTTTATTAACCCACTTTGTTTTGTGTATATCAGACAGTTGAAGGTTCTTGCGGGTATTTTCAATGGGCCGATACACCATTGACAGATCGATCGAAGGATTTAATTATTGGATTGAATTTTTTTTTGCAGAAAATTGAAGCTGAAAACAGTGTACTGAGGGCTCGAGTATATCGTTTAACAATTTTTAGTTGTAGTTTATGTTTGTTTATGTTCTTGTACGTTGTTGCGACTTGGATATAATTTATGAAAGGTGTTTTGATAGTTGTTTTACTTTGTATTAAGCTTGTAATTTTGGTCTGTATCTTGATGACATGCCTAAGTTTGAATGAAAAAACTTGTTTCCAGTATGTTGTTCAATCAGACAGTAATGAAAATCAGTTACATTACATACCACCAAAGCACCAGTTACATTGTCTGAGATAATAAGCTTGGACATACAAACAGACATCAACAAAAAATTAGGTTCCATGACCCTGATTCATGACCACAAATGCCTACGCCTACAATTAAACACACATTCAAACAGGGTATTAAACCCATAATAGGCTTTACAAAAAACACAATTAGATAGGCATATAAACAAAAAACATCTTCCATATGGACACTCCTTGGCTCAGTTATTGCTTGTTCGTGCTGAACTTCCAGATGGTCTCTTCTTCTTTCTCGCCGCTGTTTTTGACGCAGTAGCAACTTCTTTAAACTGTTGCATATCTCTTACATTACTCCAGTTTCCACCGACTTGCTGCATACCAACACAAAAAATGAATTTAGCTAATGACTCACACCAATACCACACATAATGAACCTACAACTTTCCATTATAGCCTACAATAATGACTCCCACCAATACCACACATACCTAAAACCATAAATTGAATCATACCTAACCAACAGTCTGCATTTTATCTAACATAACAACAAATGAAGCTTTAAAGACTCATACTAATTAAGGAACCAACCAATAAAGACTCACACCAATAAAGCAACTAGTTCAAAAAAAAGGTAATGGGGACAGCTTTAAGCATTAGGAGAGAGAGGAATCTTACAGGTCCCTCTGTTGGCCTTGGTCCCCCACTATGAGTTGGCCTTGGTCCACCAACTTGCCTTGGTTCAACGCAATAAACCATTGATCCCTGCAAAAGTAAGACAATATTATTAAATAAATATTTACATTCACAGAAAAAAAATATGCAAAACAAAGTGTGCTCACATCGGGCATTGTGTTTGCTCAAGCATCTCTCCTTTCCTATCATTCCAGCCATAAGATAATATTAGTTCTATCACTCACATTAAAATAAAACAAAGGTGTAGAAAAAAACTTACCGGGATTTTAGAAATCCTTGAAGCCAATCTTCTAGTTCTATTAGCTGCTGTGTTCAACCTGAAAGTTGCAGCATGAGGAGTTTCTGTTCCCGTAAACTCACCGGCAGCATTAGTGTTTGCGTTTGAAGGAGTTGCAGAAGCTCTGGCCGCAGCAACATTGATTTGAGGCTGACTGCTTCGAAGATTCACCGAAGAAGCAGTTGGTGTAGGAGTATGACTGGCTTCAGGCTCCACCGAAGAACCAACAACAGTTGGAGGGTGGCTGCTTGGAGGCTCCTCTAGACCACCAGCAGCTGTAGGTGCCTGACTGTTTTGAGGATCCTGCTCTAAAGAAGCAGCATCAGTAGGTGTACTGTTGGCCTCACCAGATCTACATTTTTGCCTGTTGTGTCCTATATGTCTGCATACGGAGCAAGTTAGCTTCACAAATTTCCTGCTGAGTCGTTCTCCTCCAGCTGCAGGTGGTTCTAGCTCGCTTTTGTCTCGCTTTCTCTTCCGCACTTTTGCCCCGCGCTTGGCTTCCATTGGGGGTGGTTTTACTTCAGGAAAGTTCGACTTATCCCAAAGCAGCTGGCCGTTGATTGGATTCAATGTATGGGCATATATTGCTCTGTTTGTCGCCACCCTATAACACGGCGAGACGTAGTCTGCTAGTTGCTTTTGGTTCCACCAAATCACCGCAACCCCATGTTCACATGGTATTCCACTTAGCTGCCACTGCCTACAAGCACAGCTTCTATCCTCCAGGTCAACGACAAACTGCCCCGTACCGCATTTGACTTCATACTGCGGCCCTCCAGAAGACTCTACAAAACAGTTACCTGCAGCTAAGCCATTTGCATCCAACTTCTTCTGGATTGCATGGCATATTTCTCCAACCTAGGTATCCGAAATCTTCTTCTTGTTGGCTATTCTTTTCATTGTTTGTTGTCTGATACCATCCATCAGTGTGATTATACCTTTCTCTCGTAGATGTAAGATAACCATGTTGAATGTCTCTGTGTGGTTACTGGTCTGGATGTTGCATTGTGTAGCATCAGCATAGTGTGACCTTGACCACTGCCCTGGTGGCTTTTCCAACAGCCAGTTGTATGCCTCCATGTTTACCAGCTTCATCTGCTCCATATCAATGCTACTGACTTCTTTATTACACCCATATACCCAGAAGACTCCCAACCCTGCTACTAACTTCTAACAAAGGCCAACCCTTTAGGGTTTGACGAGCAACAAAATCATATCAAAAACTGGCTTAAGCCTCAAAACCTGAATCGCTTTTGACAAAACATAAACGAAAAAGACAACCTTTTAGGGTTTCAAAAGCAGAATATTGTATCCACTTTGACGAGACATAAGTGAAAATGAACACATTTAGGGTTTAACGAACAAAATAGTATAAAAAACCATACCTATGTATAAGTCAGAGAAGTCATACTCTTCTTTCACCTTGGCCCTTCTCGACTTCCTTGATTTTCTACAACGCTTCATTATGTGGTATCGATTAGGGTTATTGGAAACGATTTAGGGGTTACAGTTTCTGATTTAATGGCTTAAGGTTAGGATTTAGGGTTCAACAATTTTTGGGTCACAGATGGAACTCGAGTTTGGGGGGGAAGAGTTGTTTTGAAAATAAGATTAGGGATTAGAAATGAAAGGGTTATTCTGAGCTTCTGATTAGGGTTTGTTGTTTTAATTTGGGAATTAAATCGTTTGGGTCAGATAGAAAACCGGTTCATCTACTAAATCGATTAACTATTCGTCCACGTCGGAATCCTTTGCCAGGCTTTGAACAGTACATCGTCCCTCGACTATCACGTTTGGTGGCAAATAGTCCCTTGACTTTAAAATGTCCGTTGACAGTCCCTGGACTATCGCGTTTGGATAAAGTTAGTCCACCAGATCCTCTGATCCATGAGAGGCTGCCACGTGTCACCATAGTCCCCAGATTTTTGTATCACCACTAGTCCTTTGAGTTTAGTTTTCTGTAATTTTCTACATTTTGGGTTTGACCTAAACTCAAGGGACTAGTGGTGATACAAAAATCTGGGGACTATGGTGACAGGTGGCAGCCTCTCATGGATTAAAGGATCTGGTGGACTAACTTTATCCAAACGCGATAGTCCAGGGACTGTCAACGGACATTTGAAAGTCACGGGACTATCTGCCACCAAACGCGATAGTCGAGGGACGGTTTACTGTTCAATGCCTCCTTTGTCACATAGATGCCACATGTGCAAGTGTGGAGGGTAAAGCAGGAATTTAAGCATTTTGGGCAACAGACAGGGTTGACTCAAAGTCAAGGGACTATATGTGGAACTAATCCCATTTAACTATAGTGACACGTGGCAGCTTTTCAGCAAAACCACGCGCGGGGACTAAATTTATAGATTTTTGAAAGACGAGGGACCCTCAGCAGTGATTTTTTTAGTCGAGGGACTAAATGACACAAAATGTGAGAGTCGAGGAACGACGCAACGATTTAAGCCTCCAAACGCACTCCATAGTCCTGCAAAATGGTAGATAGAAACTTTAGTTAAGCTACCAAAGCATTCCTTTGCGTTACCTAAGGGTCATAGATAGATCCCAGCACAACATAGCGTCGTCCGGGTTGAAGGCCATCATCATATTTCAGAACTGCTTCAAGTGTCTTTTTGGATCGCATGTGTTAGGGCTCTAAAAAAATCCAAAAAATCTGATATCTAACCGAAATATTCGATATCGAATCCGAAGAAAACAGATCATATCTGTATCCGAAAAAACGGATACATATTCGAAAGAAAACAGATAATTTTTGTATCCGAAAATAGCGGATATGGATATAGCCAAATCCATATTCGAAATATCTGATATCTGAATTTTATAAGTAAATATATATTTATTTTTTATTTAAGCATGCTTTTTAGCTATCCCACATTGTAAAAAGCAAAACAAATTACTAACAAAGTAGACTATATATATGGAAGGTTGCTTCTTTAAAAATTATATCTTATCCCACATCTAAAGTTGGAAAAAGAGTTGCTACCAAGCTGTCTATAAAACACATTGTGGCTTTTCTAAACAAGTATATATTTTTTAGTCTTATTCCACATCTAAATTGTGAAAAAGAATTGCTACCAAGGTGTCTATAAAAGATATGGTGACTTTTCAAAATAAGTTTATTTTTCTTAACCTTATATACGAATTTCTTAGCCTTATATCCGTATCCGGACAATATTCATCGGATATTATACCTATCCGGACAATATCCGTTGGATACAGATTCAGATATAATATTTTTTAAAAAATCCGGATTCGAATTCGGATTTGGATAGTGATTTCGGATTCAGATTCGGATATAGACACATTCATATCTGAAATATCCGTTTGACAACCCTAGCCTGTGCCATCGCACGCCTCCAACCGGAAAATGTAGAATTTCATCGGGAGCTCTGTAGCTAAAATATTTTATATGAAAGACGATTCTTTGAGCACATACGCCACCATTATCGGGTGCACATGATCGTATTGCTCTGTTGCACTTCCGTTGTTGGACTTTGGGGATGCCTGTTTTTCCTTTTGGCAATGCTCCTTCCTTTTTTGGTATTTCTGGCCGCTAGTCTCCCATATCCCTTCACTATATTTTTCGCGTTTGGATGACCCTTCACGCCTGGATGCTCAACTAGCAACGATAGTCAAACTTAGCCGCGGATCTGCACCCTCATAGAGTTTCGCGGTTAAACCATTGATTGCATCGTTCATTTCTGCTAGAGCTGCTTTGGCAGCCTGATCCTTCGGTTCCTGTTCTCGATCGACGTTATGCTGAGCCTGCTGCACTACTTGGATTTGCTGTAAACCGCCTAACCTCTGTTACCTCCTCCATATTGTTGGCTATAAAGGGTAAATCGGTCATATTGGCTATAACTTCTGGAATGGTCGGTGCTAGTGGTGGATCGGCAGTTACTGGAGAGATCTCCGACGGAGCTTCCACCGCACCTTGGGGATGAACTTTTTAGACATTACTCGCCTGTGAGAGAAAGACATTTGATCCCATAACCTATTCCACCGTTTGGTTTGGTTTAGTCATAGTGATACGTCTCACCGTAGGCTCTATTTCGATCATGAATCTAGTTACTGCCATTTGTGCTTAGATATGAACAAATGTATTTTTCCACAGACGGCACCAAAAATGTTAACGAGAAAACCATAACAAATATTTTCCAAAATAGTAACTTCTTTGATTGGAGAAGAAGATACAATTATTTATTACATCTAATATTTATACTGCTCATAGCAGTTACAATATGATCATTTATTGTGTGACCCTATTCGTCTTGCACGTAGACTATCACTAATGTGAATTGTCCTAAATTAACGGCGATTACTTTGAGATTGACTATATACGTGTGTTGACTCATAAATATATTTGACTTCATTAATAATTTTTATTACCGTTATTCATAGTGCGCAAGTGAGACGAGTGTGCCATTCTTATACAGAATACCTATGCTCGGTCGAAGCATCTGCTTGGTTCTTCTTGAGTTTATTTCCACTTTGCTCTCCTATGATGCGACCTTGTTCGGACTGAGCCTGGCTCGGCTCTGCTCAAACTCGACTATGCTCGGGCTTATGTTAGTTCAGCTCGACCTCATTTACTCTATCCGTTTGGGATCTCCAAGGTTCATATCAGCTTTGCTCGGCTCATCCTTGTTTATGACTGCTCGACGTTATATTAGATCGAACTTGTCCTGCTCGCTTTGGGTCAGTCTGGCTTTAAAACTTGTTCACATCTTTCTTTATGATATTACTATGGACATTACCAACTTTATCATCAAATACGGATCCCAAACACATGAAATTTCCCCGAGATACTTCATATCAACATTATCTGATAGAAATTCCTTATTAGCATATATCAAACCTACGTTATCAGTGACTATGAGTATATCATCAAAATAGAGCTCTAAATATATTTTTCGACCGTATGTAGATTAAAACCAACGAAGGCAACATTATATAGAACCTTGTGGTACCATTAACTAAACACCTACTTGAGCCCACAAATGGATACTTTTAGTTTACAAACCATAGACTTTGATCTCTGACCATAATATTTTCGGTTTGTTTTATGTAAATTTTATTTTTATTGTCTCGAAGGGGAAATATTGTCTTAACATCCATTTAGTGGAGCTCTAAGTCAAAATAAGCAACAATTTCCAGGATTGTTTCTAAATGATTCCTTCGATAAAAATGGAGAAAAAGGTATTTGTGTAATCGATACCTTATATTTGAATGTACCCTATCACTATAAGGCAGGCTCTTTATCTTTCAGTTTGTTTTGAAACATCATGAAACGACGCTTTGTACCTAGTGTTTTCATCCCTTTAAGTAGAGTGGTAAGATCCCAAAATGGAATTGTCATACATCGATATTTACTCCACATTCATTGCTTCAATCTAGAGTTTAAAGTTTAAACTCTTTATGGCATCTTGAAATGTGATTGCGTTCTCTTCTAGAATATCTGAACTACCACCACGTTCATTGAGAAATGACTCATAGTTCGAAGACATTGGATTCTCCTCTATTGAGTAGACATATGGAATACATAGTCATTATATTTTCTATTTCTTGAGGTTTCCAAATTTATTCATTAGAAACAACATCAGTATTCTATACTTGATGTGGAGGCACAACATCAGGTTGATGAACTGTAACTGAATTCTCTTTCATACTATTGATGACCATTAAGCTAACTGTAGTCGAAACATCGATGTTAGAGACTGAATGAATTAGTTACAATTCTTTCTCAAAGATGGTGTTGTTTTATGAATCATGCGCCTCAAATATTGCATCTTTAAAAAATATTACAATTCCTATCTTAAAGATAAGTATCTAAATGTGATTGTAAAATTTGTAACACGTTGAGTGCTTTGGGTACCCTATGTAGTTACAACTAACTACTTTAGACTTGAACGTTTATACATTAGGCTAGTAAGGCTTCCCTCGTGTTGGACATACCCACACATAAAAATTCTTGAAGTTGGGCTAACATCCTCTGAATAGTTCATATGGCTTTTTATTTACCGCCGAAGTAGGTACCCTATATAGGATATATGTTGCACACTTAAGATCTTCCCCCATAATGAATATGGTAGACTAATATGAGAAATAATGCTCCTAACCATATTCATCAATGTTCAGTTTCTCCACTCATATACACCATTCATAGTGTACAAATCTGACATGGTTTATTGAGAGACAATGACACACTCCTAAAGGTAAAAAAGCGAATGGATCATGATTTGTTTCCTGATCTATCGTATCTTCCATAATATTAACCATACCTTTGATCTGATTACCTAGTTGCAATTCAACTCCGGCCTTACAGAAGTTTAACATATCAATGAAATTTGATTTCTCATGAAGTAAATAAATATATATATATATATATATATATATAGCTATATCATGAAATGTGATTTATAAAAAAGAAAGTATATTTGATCCTTCCAAGATATTGTAGAAAATGGATAGTCTGTATGATTAACTCCAAAATATCTTTAGCACGTGAGGCTTGAAACCTTTTCCAGCTTGGTCTGTTTTCATTTAATACACTCTATAAATTGCCTAAATCAGTTTAATTAAAATGACCTAATATACCCTCAACAACAAGCTTTGTCTATTATATTTTAAGAGATGTGACCTAAGCGCACGTGTCATATAGAAGTGAAATTTTCAGAAGTTATTGTATGTTAATCGAAAATATTTATATAATGTTATCAAGATTTCTCTAACTTAGATTATTAGACATTATATCAAATTTCAGAACTTAGAGAATATGGTATACAAGCTTTGTCTATTATTGATAATAAAAACTATTATCTAATCTATAAAAGTTATCATAAAAAAATAAGTACATTATATCAAACTAACTTTTGGCATAAAAGATGTGAAGTATTCCATTACCAAAAGAACAACAATAATTGCATTTGTCTAATAATGAAAAAGCAATCATCTAAAAACCAAACATGTTATGAACTTAAACAAATCTTTAAGTCATATCTTTAAGCTACACCAAGCACATTATAAATACGAATCTCCCAATCACTTAGATGCCTACTTTGACTTGATTCATACAAAGAAATATATACATGAGTTGTTGCGGCTATATCAATCAATCATGTGTCCTTTTAAACTTAAACTAAATTAATTTCTAAAGTTATAACAAAAGAGAAAATTAACTTCTAAAGTTATAACATATGAGAGTTTACCTTTATTTGCCAATCAATCCTAAAAATTAGGCTAATTTCTCTTCAAGTGTCGTGTTCTTACAATGAAAACATGACAAATTGTCTTCATTTCCCTTCTTTGGGTCTCCTTCATCCTTCCCTAATCTTAAATGAATTAGTTTGTTCAACTCCAATAGACGAGTGCTTCCTCTTGTTTTGAGGTGTACTCTTGTCGACATCAACCATAATGACCTCTAAATCCCATAACTCTAATTATATTTCCAACTCATTGACCAAAATTACGATTATAATGGTATATCCCACTCATTCCTGAATTTAGCAGAAAGGACATGAAAATATATGCGACGACGATAATCTCATGGAGCTCAGTGTCTAGGGGTTTAAATTTCCCAAGCATAACAACTATAAAGGATATGCACTCCTATTTTTCCACAACCTAATTAATTCATAGTAGATATTTTCCCAACTAAGTTCTTAATTTCAACTTTAGGGGACTAAAAAAACTCTTCTCAAAATGGGAAAACATATCCTCATCCAATAACATGTCAACGGTATGGGAACTCAAGAACGTTTGTGAGACTCCAATATGTAATACACACATAGTCAGATGGCTATAATGCTACCAACGTTCAAAATGCATAATGTCATCAAGAGTGCTATTTTCTGTAGGATCAAGTGGTTGGTCCTCTTTAAGCTAGTGGTTAATGCCATTGAGCCCCAACAAGAATAGTAATTACTGTTTTCACTCTTTAAATTTCCCCCACCAAAATGAGGGCCTTAAGTGAGTTTCTCAATTTATTGTCATTTGCTAAACAATAGTAAAAAGGAAATACTGATTTAGTGAAACAATTTTGAAATTTTACCAAACTTATCTAACACATACTGAATTTTTTCAGGCTAAGGTTTTATTGAGGATTCATATGTACTACACTTTTCATAATCATTCGCGTGTACGATAAGCGCCAACACATTATACATTACCTCTAGAGCCAGTAATTTAAGGTTAGGAAATGTAAGTTTTAGTCTATATATAGAAATCAGTTCGTATGGGTCGTACCCGACTGATTCATGGTAACTGAACAAACCTTTTAAAATTGAAAAACCAGATATGTATAGATGCATCAACTACAAAATTCAATATGTCCTCACAGTCAGGAAATATGTGATATTTTTAAGGGTCGTTCTACACACACAACAACCATTCCTTAAGTTGTGGGGCCCCAAACACATTTCCTTTCATGACTCGCCTAATATTACCCACATAGCTGGGATATATGAATGCTCACATCTTAATACGTAGCGACGTAGCTGAATGTATATATATATTAACAAACGAGACCAAAACTCGTCATACCACAATAATTTTGAGCATTTAAAGAAGTTCAAGGATGTAATATATCTCTTTAAGTCTTTAGACATATGAAAAAGAAGATGAATTAAAATCAAAATCCATGTACCGTGAATAAAACAATCTATGTGAATGCATGATGTCACCTCGTACATCCTAAAGTCTAAGTTCCAACATCAATAGGTAATTACATCTCATCATGTGATCATACATTCTCAGCACTAGATGATTCTCAATGCGCAAATAAATGGGCTAAATAAGTGTAAATCTTTAAACACATAGCACAACACCCAAATATGAAATACACACAACCTAAGCACCCAACATAAATATGCCAAACATGCTTCATAGCGGAAGATAAATATGATTTTCTTTCGTATAAATTTAATTAAATGGAACCAAACATGTTATAAACATGCATACATACATACGTAGTAAATTAAAATATACGAATTGGTTAACTGCATTCATTAACCACACACAAAGTATCAATATGAAAAAAGAAATATACATTTTAACTCAACCCGCGGTTTGATATATGTAGTGCGCGTTGCCGCGATCGCATTAACGATAGTCGCGGTGAACTGCACTTCATCTCTGTGAACTATATATGAATCAAGTTAGCCACGACAACCAACCTCTTGACCGTGGTGAACTTCTCCGATTCTGAAAAAAATAACCCTCAAATTGTTTAGAACGTGGGTTTCATCCTAAAATTTTGAAAGTCGAACATATACATAAAAATACAATAACACGTACACATTTATGGGCCATTGATCAGACCAGCCAAGTATTAAATGTGCGATTCTACGTTCTCTTACCACCCACTCATGCATATTTAATGCTTGGTTGGTCTGATCGATGGTACGAAAATGTGTATGTGAATCAATTCAAATATTGAGGTCTTGAGAGATTAAGTTTACAGTTCCATTTCGTACACGAAGAAGAATCAGAGTCAGCTCTTCAAATAACTTTTGTATATTAGCAGGCTACAATTAATTAAATCCATAATCTCTATTTAGTGAGCTCTTCAAAAGTGTACGGGTCATCAATTTTCATCCTTTATGCTAAATTTTTAAAAGACCTTCCATAATCTCTATTTGGTTTCCTTTTATCTGGTCATTAAATGAAAATTTATGGTGGTAAAATTTCACGACATAATATTATTTTGTCAGGAAGATGGCCTAAAAAATTAGGCTTTAAATTTTGGCATTTTTTTTTCGATTGGGCTGGACTGATCTGCCTCGGCCATTAAATGAAAATTTATGGTGTTAAAATAACATTTTATTATTATCTTTGACTAAATCGTCGACCAAAATGATAACCAACCTCAATTACAACTAGCCCCGTTTATTTTTATAACCAACACCAATTTTTACCCAAAATACCTTTCTTGGATTTACTAAGTTTTAACCTAATTTTATAACTAGCCACAAAATAAAAGAACCCCAATTTTCAAACCTCTCATCTTCCATCTCTCTCACGAACTTATATACCAAATCTATCAAAACCTAGAATCACAAAACTCATTTCCACTCACCAAAATCTGTTCTATATCGACAAGGGAGTAACTTAATCTACTCAGCAACATCAAATGGGAAAATGAAAAGAGTAAGCTTATTGTTTTCTTATTTTTTTTTCTATTCAGGTTTTAAAATGGTTTTTGTAGATTTAAGGTATTCAGGATGTTTAAATAAATAAATCTATGTTTATATACTAGTTTTACGTGTTATGTTGATGTTGGATGGTTGGAGCTGCTATAGAATGTAGATTTAGGTTAATTTTTATCGACGAACACTTGTTGTTTTCCGGTTTTGTTCGCAGGTGTTCTTCATCCCCGTGGTATAGGATATTCTCACCCAGCGGGGAAGCATATTTTTTTGCAAGTTGTTCTTATCCCTCGTCGGGTGAGTCTGGGCAGCCCCTGCGAGGGAAAAGTATTTTTTTTCAGGTTTTGCACGTTCCCCAATGGGGATGCTCAGATTCACCCGACGGGGACCTATTCATTTACACTTTAATTTAACCTATCATAATAATATTTTTGTTGTTGTCACCGACAACAAGTATCCAGCACGGAGAAGGATATAAGTCACAAAGGACGACGTGAACGGGAAAAAGTCCGACCAACATTGAAAAATGTTCGCCCGCACGCCGGTAGTTGTAGTGGGAGTGGTTCCCGAGCAGTGAAACCTACTAGGGAAGATCAGGGATGGCTTCGGAGAATTCAGACTGATCTGTACGATGAAAAAAATTCAGTAGCGCTAGGGAGCGTAGTTTGGTAGATCGATCACCTCGACTCGAGGAACTTACGCTTATGGAGTGCTCGGGCGAGGAGGATGAAGAAAAGGATGTACCGAAACAATCCGTGCGTAGCCAAGTACGTTCCACCGATTCGGAGAGCTTAAGGAACTTTTTCCTTTCGTAAAACAGTGTTATTATGTTTCCCAACTATATCTATTACGAAGAATACAACAATTTCATGGAAAACGTAAGTAATTAATTTTATGTCTCAAATAATTAATTTGTTTATTTACCTAATTTAATAATTATATAATAATATATTTTAAATTGTTTTAATCCCATCAAGCCATTGCAGTCTAAGCAAAATACAGTATACTCGGTCAATGAGACCTTATGAACCAACATGGTGTGAAGGCTCTTTTCAAAAGTACTTCATTTTGGACGCTTATGTCACACTTGTCGAGATACAATTCTAACTCACAGTTGGATGAGGTTTTCATCGAAATATGGAATCAGGAGACGAACACCTTCCAGTTCTCTTTCGGTGAGATGACTATCACGTCGGACGACGTGTTTGTTATTACCGACCTTCCGGTGGAGGGGAGAATCATCAAACCGTTAAAGAACGCATCTTCATATCATTTGTATGGTCGATGTGCTGAGTTGTTAGGAGTTATGTCTAGGAAGATTCAAGACGAGATAAATCAGTATGATATGATGGGTTTTGAGTCTTAAATAGCTAAGACAAGTGTTTTCCAAAGATGAGTATTTGGATACCAATATCGCGCGTACTATTGAGATGAATAAATATGTCGCTCGAGCGTACATCAAATTTGATTTTCTCGTCTATTTGGAGCACTTGGATAGCCTTGATAAGTTTGTGTGGGGTACATGCCTCAAAGCACTTTTTGAAGAGTATTGTTGGTTTCTAGGTGTTGTTGGAGTACTAGGTTTACGAGCATTTCCCATGCTTTTGGGTTGCGGTGAACAACGATTATTACCCAACTAAACCGAATATGTTGTCGCGGTTTTCCAAAACAATTACTTGGCCAAACGTTCGTGGGAAGACTTATTATTGCGACATCCTCGCTCGTCAAGAAGAAACGGGGGTAAGTAATCTATATGGATACCTTTAATTTTTATGTCACTGATGAATTTATATGTTTATTTATGACAAGGTTATGTGTTTGTTTGTTTCCAGTTGATTTTACACTCGTACTTCGATATTAAAGAGGCGTTTCTAATACAGGAGATTGGGTTGTATCACAACCATATTTGATTATGTATGTCACCAAGTTATTCCTGCCAGATCGAGTGATGACACAGTTTGGTTGGATCCAAAAGAAGCTGTTAGATCCCATTGCAGTTCGATTTGGTTCCCAGGAACCCACGAAATTATACTATATATTATAATAAACATTCCTAAATCCTAAAGTACCCGTCTCTCAGTGGAAAAACCTGAGGTAGGAACCCAGACGTCTGGGGTTCAAACCTGGTACTTGTATATTTGCTTTAAATCTTTTTCATGTACACTTTTTTTTTCTTTTAACAATAACCTAATTTCAACACTAGCTAAGTAAGTTAAATTCGAGTAAATTAAAATTCGAAGATCAAAGGAATTTTTTTTTAATCCAAAACTTTCAAGAACATTGACTATATCATAGATTTGTCGAAGATCAAAGGAATTTTTTTTAATCCAAAACTTTCAAGAACATTGACTATATCATAGATTTGTCGTCTCTGGACTCCTACAAATCTCAAGACAATCAAAGACGTGTCAAGATACACACATTATACGAAGATAAGTAAAAAAAGACTAAGATAAAAAGACCTAAATGTGAGGCAGCATCGTCAAACCCGATAACTTTGGTGTGATCATGATTATAGATTGACAAAATACTGAAGAAAATAACCAATACATAAGGGATTCATGAATACAAAGACACTAGTTAACCAAACAAACAAACAAAAAAAATACATAGTGCAAAAAAAAAAAGATTTATATTGTCTCTATTTCGTTCTTGGACGATAACGAGGACCTCATAGAGATCAAATCCTGGCTACGCCATTGGTCATTTGCCAGAATAATCCATTAAATCACTTTGCTCATTAAATTGGACATCCTGACATTAATGAACACAGCTCCAGACTCTTTCGCGAAAGCTTTGGCGAGAATAGGTTTTCCAGCGCCAGGAGGTCCACATAACAGAACCCCGTTCTGAGGACCAAGAAGCTTCCAATGAGAAAACAGCTCAGGCATCTTTTACGGAAGAATCACCAGCTCATACAGAGCTTCTTTGCTGGTTCCCAATCCTCCAATAGAGTTAAATTCTTTGTCAATGTGATCAGGATTTGTAACATCACATGCTATAACATCCTTTCGAAAGGGGAATGAAGAAACAAGCATACACACAGCAGTTAGCTATTCGTGCTTTCCCTTAAGAAAACAAAAATATACAAACAAAATACACTGTCGTTTTTATTTACGTTCTACAAAGGATTTATTATGTACGCAGACACACTTCCCAAGTAAAACAAACCAAGCTACTGTTTCAAGTTTTGCAATACCAACAAGAATTTCTTCTAGACACTGAATAAATTTTGTCATACATATCGAACTTCACTTTCCAATGTGCACAAGTTTATAAAACTAAAATATAAGTGCAATGTCCAATTCCGTACATTCTAATATTAAAATTCAAATCAGAGCAAAAAAATAATCCGACTCCCCACATGATAAGCAACAAGAAATAGAAGAAGACAGAAGCAAACTAATACAGAAGTAATACCTCGTACCAAGTTGTCTGGATAAGAGGACGACCTAATTGCTTGGCGATTTCTTTCTTCTGCTGGAGGGCTTTCTTCGAGGCATCTCTGTTCGGTTCTAGATGTCTGAGCCTTACAAATAGGAATAAGCAAGTGATCGTAGTGCTTGCAGCGTAGATTATCACTTCTTGCATGATTTTCTTCAACCATATGTTAGAATCAGTTAGTGTGTGAGTATGAGACGGACGTCATATTGTCGGTTTTGCGTTAGGAGGCCCGCACCTATTTGTTTTTGGGTGTATTCCAAAAGTTTTATTGCTGGGTTATGTTTAATTTTAACAACATGGAAGGGGTTCTTCTATGGATGAAGTTTATTCTTTATTTTTTTACTTAAATTTTATTCTAATAATTTGTTTGAAATTCGGTTAAACTATTTAAGGCTCTGATATCATGTTAGAATTGGTGTGAGTGTGAGAAAGACCTCGCAAACTAGCAAGATATTATTAATGTAGGATTGCCTTTGAATGTACCCTTAAAAGAGCTCTTGCTAATCTATGTTCAATCTAACAATGTAGGATTGGGGTACTGATGACCTCCCTATTTTTGGCGGAGCTACCTGTTTTGAATTCTTCGTAATACGTTGAGAGAGAAAATAAAACTTTTAATCTTTACTTTGTGAAGAAAGAAGCTTATGAATAATCTGCCGCTTGATAACGTCAAACAGTTAAAAATTGAAGAGAAAGATAAGATTTAGAATTGTGTAACTGATTCTCTTAATTCAAATTGTAACCAGTAGTACATCTTTATAGTAGAAGAGGGAATCTAATTTGTTAGTTTGTTTTGCCAGCTAGGAGAGTTTGTTACATATTTTGTTACACTCTCTATTTTAATCAATGAGTGTTTTAATAAGAGTGACTAGTCCAACATAACATCAGAACGTGTGATGAAGTCCATGGTATGCTCGACTCGACATGGGCCTAAGTAAACCAACAGACCGACCCGATCCAAGGCCCAAACTAATAACACCCTTGAAACCAACTCGACACACTTGAGGGTTGTCTGAAGAAACCCTAGACTCCATTCTCTCCTCTTTATCTCTTGTTCATACCAAGAACCCAGCAGCCATGAATCCACTGGTTACACATTCTTCACATCCCCCCACAAACGAAGGGGCGACTCATTGAGCCCGAGTTTGTCCCGGAGGAAAGAAAACCGGTGGTGAGTTAGTGGCTTTGTGAGGCAGTCATCAATTTGATCGTGAGAGGGGACAAATCGAACCTGAAGGGAGCCCTGTAGAACCTGATCACGGATGAAGTGGATATTGAGTTCGATATGCTTCGTCCTCGCATGGAAGACAGGGTTACATGCAAGCGAACTCGCTCCCAAGTTGTCACACCAGATGACGGAGGGAGGTGTGACTGGGAAGTCGATTTCAGTAAGAATAGCGCGCAGCCACTTCAATTCTGCCGACAAATTCGCCAAGGCCCTGTATTCAGACTCAGTCGAAGAGCGAGCAACGACGTTCTGCTTCTTGGAGGACCACGAAACCAGAGAGTCTCCAAGGTAAACGCAGTACGCACCAACACTTCTTCTATCATCTGGAGAAGACGCCCAATCGGCATCAGAGAAACCCTGGAGTTGAAGATTGCAGCTGGGTTTGATATGAAGACCAACCCAACTAGATCCAGATAAGTGACAAATCACCCTCTTTAGACTTTGTAGATGTAGAGTAGTAGGTGCTTGCTGATATTGGCTTAGCTTATTGACAGCAAAGGAAATATCAGGTCGAGTGTGCGTTAAATACTGTAAAGCGCCTAATAAACTTCTGTATGGTGTAGGGTCAGCAAGAGGAGTCCCTGAGGTGCTCGAGAGATGGACACCAGCAGCAATGGGGGTTGGACATGGCTTGGCCTGAGAAAGACCCTGCGAAATCAGTAAGTTTCTAATATACTGATGCTGAGTTAGATAGATGCCTGAGGTGTCACGATGAACCTCTATTCCAAGGAATAGATGGAGTGGCCCCATGTCTTTAAGAGATAACATAGCATTAAGTTTGTGAACAAAACCCTGCAAACATGCTGACTGTGTGCCTGTGACAAGGATGTCATCAATATAGACCAATATTAGAATTACAGTAGCTTTAAAGACGAAATAGAATAGAGAACAATCAGCCTTAGAGTTTTTGAAACCCCACTAAATTAATGTATCCTTCAGTCTTGAATACCAAGCCTTTGGAGCCTGTTTGAGACCATACAGGGACTTTTGAAGCTTGCACACATGTGTAGGCTTTGCAGGATCCTGAAACCCTTCTGGTTGAGCCATATATACATCCTCAGTAAGAAAACCATTTAGGAATGCATTGTTAATGTCTAGTTGTCTGACCTCCCATTCTTTAGACACTGCCAAAGTAAGAACTAGTCTGACTGTAGATGGTTTGATTACAGGACTGAATGTTTCTTAAAAATCGATGCCAGGGGTTTGATGAAACCCCTTGGCAACAAGTCTAGCCTTGTACCTCTGAATAGAACCATCCATGTGATGTTTTACCTTGTAAACCCATTTGCAACCTACAACATTCTGATTTTTATTAGACATAAGGGCCTGATATTCAGCCTCCATAACAGTGACCCAGTGTGGACTAAGAACAGCCTTAGAATAAGTAGTAGGTTCCAAGGTAGATAGGTCAGTAGTAGTTAGGGAGCCCACATAAGGGACTTTAGGTATACGAGTCCCATCTTGAGACCTAGTTTGCATATGATGAGTGTGGGAATTTTTTGAGTCATGTCTGTGAGTAGATAAAATAGGACTAGAGGTGTGAGTATAGGGAGAATAATTTGGCTGAGTAAGTGGTGAGATAGGACTAGTGTGAGTGACAGGTACAGAACAAGTATCAATACCAGGATTAGATGAATTTAGAGTATTACCTTGTGAGGGAGATTGATGTAGAGGACTGACTTCATGAGAGACACCAAGAGAGGTAGTAGAAGTAGAAGAGTTGTCTTTAGTCACAAGCACTGTAGGTAAACAAGGAAGCCACATCTCTAGGGGACAACTATTTAGAGACTCAGATTGTGAACTGTGTAGAAAATCCCCTTGAAAAGGGAAATTTGCCTCATTAAAAACCATATTTCGAGAAATATAGACCTTGCCCATAGAACTGAGACAGATGTAACCTTTGTGAGACTGATTAAACCCCAAAAAGACACACTTTGTGGTATGAAACTGAAATTTATGAGTCTGATAGGACCTGAGATAGGGGAAACATGCACACCCAAAAACTTTCAGAACTAGGTAGTTTGGAACTTTGTGAAACAATAACTCATATGGTGACTTGTTAGACAAGATTGGTGTAGGAAGTCTGTTTATAAGGTAGATAGCAGTTTCAAATGCTTGAACCCAAAACTTGTAGGGCAGACTGGCTTGAGCTAAGAGAGTCAGTCCTGTCTCTACAAGATGTCGATCTTTACGTTCAGCTCTGCCATTCTGAGCTGATGTATAAGGACATGACTTTCTCAGAATAAAACCATGTTCCTCAGCCATAGTGGACAAGGGTAAGTATTCCCCTCCACCATCACATTGAACCACCTTTATAGACTTATCAAACTGCTTTTCAACTAGACATTTGAACATTTTGAACACACCAACAACTTGACTTTTATGCTTAATAGGATAAAACCAGGTAAACATAGTATGGTCATCTAGGAAAATGACATAGTATCTGTGACCCTGAGTGGAAGGAATGGGAGATGGACCCCATAGATCTGTACGTATGAGATCTAGCACACTGTTAGCATAAGAGTGAGACACAGGATAGGGTAGAACATGAGATTTATCAAGCTGACAGGCTTCACAAAAGCTACACTCATCTTTTAAAATAGAAGAAAGATTACAACCTTAAGAACAGTGTTTAGAACATGCTGTGATGGATTGCCAAGCTTCCTATGCCATCCATCTTTTAGGGAATTAGAAAGACCAACAGACAAAGCAGTAGAAGAAAATACATCAGTGACTTGAGACCCGGGCTTTGTAAAGATATGATGATTCTCCAATGCTTGTGACTTAGGAAAACTCTCCATTCTGTACAGCCCATTCTCAGTAGTCCTTTTGAAAAGCACTGTCCCTGACACCTTTTCCTTCACAAGACAAAAACCATCATGAAATTCAACAAAAACTCTGTTATGATTAGTAAGTTGTGAGACAGATAACAAGTTCTTGTTTATTTTAGGTACATGTAGAACATTTTTTAGGTAAATAGGTGTTTTAGTGAAGGATTGCAAACTAGAATTCCCAATATATTGTATTGGCAACCTGTGACCACTACCAACCATGATACCCTTGTTACCTGCATACTCAGTCTTCTGAGTCAACACAGCTGAATTCCCAGTTACATGGTGACTAGCACCAGAGTGAGCATACCAAGCAGAGTCTCCAGTTGAGTCTTGAGTAGTTAGATAGGCAGAATGATCTCCATCTTCTTTAGGTTGTTCAGATGAGGTAGATCCCATAACAGATGGATCGTCTTTGTAGTAACATACTGGAGCTGAATGTCCAAACCTATTGCATATTTGACAAGTAGGTTTATTTGGGAGAAACGTCCCCCTCTCCCTCTAAAGAAATTGTTCCTTCCTCTTCCATTGTTAGAGTAACTATTTCTTCCTCTATTGTTTCTGTAAGAACCCCTGTATTGTCCATAAGAACCTCTTTGATTGTTGCTGTTGTTTTGTGGTTTATATTCTGTCTTTTGAGTGAAGTTAGGAGAAGCTAAATTTAGGTTAGCTACATTGTTTTGTAAACTCAAAAGCTGATCTAGTCTGCTCTCAAATGTGAGCATACTAGTTTGTAGATCTAGCCAACCAACTGACTCCTTATCTGCTAGACTCACCACAATAGGAGTGTACTCAGAGTCCAAACCAGCAAGGACTTGAGTCACAAGATCATCGACAGACACACCACAACCAGCCAACACAAGATTATCAGCTATACTCTTCATTTTACTTAGACAATCATTCATGGTAGAGGTACCTTCTCGTGTCCTCTGAAATTCTGACTTGTAGTAGGTGATTCTGGCTCTTGTTTGTGAGCCAGAAAGTTTGTTAGCAGCATCCCATAACTCCTTAGAAGTACCTTCTTGCATAAGTTGAGTAGCCATCTCAGAAGTCATAGTAGAATACAGCCATCCAAGTAGAAGCTGATCCTTAGCGATCCAGTCTTCATAGTCAGTATTTTCAACCATGTTTCCTTCAGAATCATTAGTAAACTTAGGAGGACAGGGCTTGTCCCCTGTGATGAAGCCTCCTAGTTTGTTTCCTTTAACAATAGGTAGAACCATTGTTCTCCATAGAATGTAGTTATTTCTGTCAAGTCTGATTTGATTGTTGTTGTTGCTGATTGTTTGTGGGTGGACATTCTTGGTTGCTGTGGAGAAACAGCCAGGAAGAACTGAGCCTAGTGACTCATTGCTTAGCGTAGGTGAATTTGGATTCGGCATTGAAGGCCGAGATGGCTCTGATGCCAGGTTAAAAATTGAAGAGAAAGATAAGATTTAGAATTGTGTAACTGATTCTCTTAATTCAAATTGTAACGAGTAGTACATCTTTATAGTAGAAGAGGGAATCTAATTTGTTAGTCTGTTTTGCCAGCTAGGAGAGTTTGTTACACATTTTGTTACACTCTCTATTTTAATAAATGTGTGTTTTAATAAGAGTGACTAGTCTAACATAACATTAGAACGTGTGATGAAGTCCATGGTATGCTGGACTCGACATGGGCCTAAGTAAACCAACAGACCGACCCGGTCCAAGGCCCAAACTAATACACCCTTGAAACCAACTCGACACACTTGAGGGTTGTGTGAAGAAACCCTAGACTCCATTCTCCCCTCTCTATCTCTTGTTCATACCAAGAACCCAACAGCCATGAATCCACTAGTTACACATTCTTCACACAAACAACTAGTATATTTTATTTATATAATTTGTTTAATCCGTACTAGAGCTGTTAAGGGTTTTTGGGAAGCCGAAAGTCTGATCGGAATCGATATCGGACCAAATTTTAACGGTTCGGTTTACGGTTCCATCTTAAAAACCGAAATCGATAAGGAACTGAAACAATAAAATTGGTATGGAATCAAACCGATAAAAAAAATAAAGCGTTAAAACCGATTAGGAACTGAACCAACAAGGTCGATAAACCGTAAAACCGATAAGAAATGGAACCAATAAAATATTATATTTTTATTATTATTTATTATATATATTGTCAAAAAATAATAGTTAATTACTAATTTATAATAAAAGGTGGTAATTTTTATGTTATTATTTAAGTTAAAAAATTAAAAATTATTTTTTTTTTAAACTGATCGGACCGAACCAAATCGATAACTGACCGAACCGAAACGGATCGAAACATGACCAATTTTGATCGAACGAATTTGGATCGAACCGAAACCAAATCGGACCACACCGCATTAAAAACATACCGATCCGTTCCGATTTTGAAAGATAAAATCATAAACTTAACCGTCCAATCCAATCCGATAAACTATCGGTTTCCGGCACCATCCGAGCCAATAACGCGGCCAATTCCTTACAAAGTTACAAGTTACCACTACTAATTATGAAAGAGTAAAAGGTCTTTGAAAATATACACACGACGTGCCCACGTGCCCGCTTTACCCCAATGTAGCCAAATAACTTCATAGTTCTGTTTCTTATTAAATTAAATAACAATTTCAATAAATATAATATTACAAGTGTTTTAAATAGGGATGAAATGTTTTGTTCATACTATCCTTTTACCACTACTAATTATGGCGTTTGGATAAAGTTAGTCCACCAGATCCTCTGATCTATGAGAGGCTGCCACCTGTCACCATAGTCCCCAAATTTTTGTATCACCACTAGTCCCTTGAGTTTAGGTCGAACCTAAAATGTAGAATATTACGGAATAACTAAACTCAAAGGACTAGTGGTGATACAAAAATTTGGGGACTATGGTGACACGTGGAAACCTCTCATGGATGAGAGGATCTGGTGGACTAACTTTATCCAAACGTCATAGTCCAGGGACTGTCAATGGACATTTGAAAGTCAAGGGACTATCTGCCACCAAACGCGATAGTCGAGGGACGATGTACTATTCCTTCCATATTATTTGTGAGTGGTATGGTACCGTATCTTTCTTTTTTTTACTAGACGGATATATCCGTAACCGATAAGATACCGTATGGAAAAAGTGATAGAATTCCGCGACGTAAAAAGCACGGTTAGTCTCTATGTTTATCATTTGTATCGATTTAGTCCATTTCATTCACTTCTTCACAGAATTCATCTTTTTTGTTTAAATAATTTGTAAATATAATCCCGCATATGTGAAGTTTGAGATACCAACACGTGTCATCAAATATAGGGTTTTCTATAAATTGATTTAATTAAGGGTTTGGGTTGGAGTAATTGGGTTTTCGGGTTTGGGTTAGAATAGATTGGGTTTTTGGGTTAGGTTAGTTTTAATTAGGTTCGACCCGGTCCGATTAAAATAATTGTGGGTAAATGGTAACTTTTAATGGTAACTCGAAAATCTGACTAGACAACTTAGTTGGCAGCTTACTTGGCATGAGCATGGGTATTTTGGGCCAAAAATTTGGGGGACCAATCTTGCAACAAAACTTGATGACACGTGTTAATCTCTCAGGCTTCCCATGTGCGGGGGATTATATTTGCAAATTTTTAAAACGAAGGGGATGAGTTTTATGCAGAAGTGAACGAAGGGGACTAAGTCGATACAAGTGGTAAACATGGGGGACTAACATTGCTTTTTAGCCGGATTCCGCATTATAGTTTTCGAAGTTGTCAAAATGTTATTTGTCTTAACGGATTTTAAATCCAATTAAAATCTAATTCTGTACTAATTTAGAATGTTACAATTTTAATTTCATATAGGTTGTGATGATCTATGAGTCTAGTTTCTAATGAAAACAATATCATATCAAAATAAAATTTCAACACAAAGTTATCGTATTTTTCATAACAGTCGTAAAAGCCGTCAAAAATATATTTTGTATCAACAAAGTATAAATTATATTCCAATATAATTATGTACTTATTTCGAACGTTACCATTTTAGTTCCATATATGGTTACAGATATCTATGAGTCTAGTTTCTAATGAAAAAAAATATCATATCAAAATAAATTTTCTATCATGAAGTTATCATATGTATCGTAACAGTCCTCTAAGTTGTCAAAATTTTATTTTGTATCAATAAATTATAGTCCAAATTAAAATATAATAATGTACTGATTTAGAATGTTTAAATTTCAATTTCATATATAGTTGGAAACATCTACAACTCTAGTTTCTAATGAAAATATACTATATTAAAATATATTATGATCCCTATGTGTAAATAGTTTAGTTTGAATGCATTAGTTCATCAGAAATTTAACTACCCAAAGTCCAAGATAATCAGTCAATGATATACTTAACTACAGAATCCAAGTAGTTAGAGAAAAATAAACTATGGTCCCCCTAAGATCTGGGAGATATTTATTGTAACACTAGATTTAATAAATAGAGGTCGAACAACCACTAATAACACAACGTATTATTCATTGACTCTACTTCTTTAGGGAAATCAAACTTTTATTCTCAAAAATTTCTACACACTCTAAATTTACTATTAGTTTTGGCTTAATTTAGATATTCGCAAATATCGATATATATATATATATATATATATATATATATATATATATATATATATGGCGTTGTTTGTGGGAAACAAAAATATTATTCTAAAAAACAATCAATCCAAAATTTAAAATCAAATTGTTGATGTCGAATTTTGAGGAGATGCCGGATCCATTTGTGGATAAGGAGCTTCAAGCAAAGGTTCATAATAGACAACCCACGACCCTGAAAACCAAAAATGATCTTGCAGGACCTCCTACTGAATTGAGTAGCTTGCTTAACAATTAAGGTAGGAACGTCATAATACTTCTCTTTTGATGTAGGAACATATATTATTGCAGGTTACTAAAGTGAAATCTGTCATCTAGGATGTCGATAACAAGGAAGGAGATGATGAAAATTTAGGGATACTGAAATACCGCAAAAAAAGAAGAAGCCCAAGACGAGAAGTGATCGTCCAAATGGGCGTACAAGGTTGGCAGGGAGAGTTCGGAATAAGGGTCTTCCAACTAGGATAAGAAAAGACGACAATATCATAAAAACATAAAAAGGAACCAAACTCCCACGTCTAAGTGTGAATGTAAAGAGGAAAATATTATGGAACCTCGATATGATCATGGAAAGTAAATAAGAAACCCATATCTTCGACCATTTGCAAACGTTGAAGCACTACAAGTAACATGGGTGCTGGTGAGGATAAAAATAACCTGGGGGTAGGCTAGTAATTTCAAGTGGAGTTTTAAGGTGGTGTAAGGGTGTTTTAAGGTGGTGTAAGGGTGTTTCAAGGTGGTGTAAGGGTGTTTCAAGGTGGTGTAAGGGTGTTTCAAGGTGGAGAGAGAATTAAGCAGTTTGGCAGCAGTTAATTTTCATTATTAGAAGTTAATGCTGGTGGTTGAGTATTTATAGTATGTTATTTGGGCCCTTATGGGCTTTCGGGTCATGTTTAATGGACCCGGGTCATGTTTAAAGACCCATGAGTTTTAAGTAAGTGGGCAGGTAGCTTAGTCAGAAAGTGTTTAGGTTTTTTAGTACTTTAGTCATAGTTCGAACTGCCTTAGGCTCATAGTTTTCGAAGTCATCTGTCTGGTCCACAAATCCTGTCCAATTTAAGTTCTTAGTGTCTGTCCGGTGTCCGGGGAGATTTACATTGGTCTGCCCTTACGGGGAGCATTCTGAATTCAGACTCATCATGAGCCCCTTTTTTAGGTGTTTGAACAAGCGTCCTTGTCAAAGAACTGAAAAACAGTCCGATTTAGGAAGTGGTTCTCGATTCGAAGAGAGTTGGGGATAAACCCGGACAGATCGAACGTTACGAATTCCAAACGGTTCTTGCCAGAGTTAATGGGACACGTGTCATTCTCTGATTGGTCACTTCAGCCGTTTTTTCACCTTGAACTTTGCACCACTTTCTCGAACAAGTTACCTCTTTTAAATGCCATTAATGACATCAGCGCCGTCTTTTAATCATTGCCCAACTTTTCGGATTCTCGTAGGAATCAACTCCTTTTTTCATATTTACTATAAATTCTAATTCACTTTTCACTGTCTCATTATCTCTTTCAAATTTCACTCAGAGCTTTATCTCTCTAGAACTTCAAAAACTTCTTTGGCTGTTTATGTTTACAGCAAGAACAGCACTGATCAAGGGCGGCTGGCTTAACCTCTCGGAGTTGGAGAAAGCTCAAAGAGTTGAGAAGGAAAAAAGACTTGCAGCAGGGCTACCATCGTCGCCTGTTGAGAAACCAGCCTCTTCTGTCGCAGAATCTGATATAGAGGTTCATCTTCTTCCAAAGGTACAAAATCGAAAAAGCTCTTTCAATCTACTCTATCTCCCATATTATCTGGCTCCTCAGTTCATGAGTCGATCCCTGCTGTTGAACCGGGAGTTACTGCCACAAGTGTTAGGAAAAAATCTTCTTTCATTGCTATGGGGTCTGACTCTGACCATTCCCCGGATAAGGTAATCATGAAAAGGCCAAGTCGTTGGTCAAATGGCTACCTTCTAAAAACACACCCTCGAAATCGGGGGCAAAAAATAGTGAATCAGAGTCTGGGGCAACTATTAGAGCTCCCCGGGAGAGGCCGTCAGGACTAGAGACCAGCAGCCCACTACCCCCCAAAGAATCTTCTGCCTCAGAAACTCAAATTGAGGTGAGAATTCGAGTAAATACGGGCAGTCAACAGTCCGGAGGGTCAGCCATGCCAAGCTTCAATCCTCCCCGGACTACTTCTACAGAAGCTCCCCTAACAATTATGGAGGAGAGGATGAAGGACTCCACTGAGGAGGTCCGATTTGAGTCCGAGTCCTCCGGACAGGCTGATACTGCTATTGTTGTTGCCAAGAAGGGCAAAGAGGACTTATATCTGAGGCGTCCGGACCTGCCGGAGAGCCTTGAAGGGAGAGTGGGGCCATGCTTTCATAAAGTTGAGTTCAAGTATCTTTTGGCCTTGCTGAAGCCCAAGTATGCGTTCATCCATACTTCAGATCTGGGTAGATTGCGCACAAAGTGGGGGATCCCTGAGAACGTAAAGATAAGGATTCCCATCGATCCGGAGACCCCGATGGATTGTAAAAAGAATGAAATAGTCTTCTTTACGGAGCTATTCAACTGGGGACTCAGGTTCCCACTGGACCCAGAGATAGTGCGCTACTTTCACTTGGTCAAACTCTGCCCATCACAGTTAAGCCCCAATGGTTGGTTCACCTTGATGTCATGCATAATGGCATCCAGGATATCTGGGATCCCTCTTCCTATCGAAGAGTTCGCTGCAGTGGCCAACCTGTGCAATCATCAAAGCTGTGGAAGAGTTCCCCTTCTACCATTTCAACATGGGGAACGATCTCAAAGCTGTTGATGATCTCCTGGAGTCGGAGAGCAAATGGAGGAGTCAATTCTTGTTTGTCAGTGGCTCGTGGGAAAATGGCAAGAAAATCAAGACCGGAGAGAATCCAAGCCTCCTCAGGAGTAGATGGAGGAGTGACCGTAAGCTTCTCATCTTAAGTCTCTGTCCGATTTTCCCTTTTCTTTAAGTTTATGATAATCAGTTTCTTTTTGTTCTAACAGCTGCCAAAGGAGTTCGGGGACTACCTAAAGGCCGGACAGACTACCTGTGGCAAAATTAACGCTTGGGCCGCAGAGAACTGGGAGAATCGGTTCCACAAGGCCTTCACTCCTGGAAACTTAGCAAGGTCCCATCTGTGGAACACCACAGGTCGAAGAGACCTAACTTGGGAGGAGTTCTCCACCCAACCTGATGAAGACATCGTGCTGAGAAGGTCCCATGAACTGGATGGGACTCTCTTCCTGCCTGCTCGGGCCAAAGCCCCAAGCAAAATGAACGGCAAGAAGAAGAAAGGCAGGAAGGTGGCAGGTGACAATGAGAAGGAAGCCCCAACAGACACAGAGGGACTGGCACAGGTTCAAATTGATGCAGCCCTTTTACAAGTGGTGGAGCAGGAGAGCGAGAAGCAGGAAGTGAACCTCCCTAAACCTTCAAGGGCTTCTAAGAGGACTCGCAAGAAAACAAGTGAGAGTGCTGATAGGGAGGCCAAGAAGAAGAATACTTCCTAAGGAGATGAGGTTGCTCTCCTGGACCCGGAGCCCTCTTTCCCTACTGACCCTACACTGGCCGAAGAGATCCCAAGAGACTTGTAAGAAGAGATCCCAAGGGAATTCCATACAGATGAAGTTGAGGGGGGAGAGCTTAACTTAGATGAAATGGACATCACCGGTCTGGGTGGACTTGGTGAATATTTTCTTGGGCTGCCCAGAGACGAGTTCGCAGGGCCCTATGTCCCTCCAAGCAGCTCCAACACAGTTAATTTCAACGGTAAGACTTTTATGGTTTCCAGTGAGAGGGATGTTATAGCCCATTCTCTCCTTATCAACGTGCAGCCAATGCTTACTTTGGAAAGGCAAGTCCGAAGTCAGGCAGACACCATCAAAGACCTCAAGTCTGAGAAGGAAAAACTGTCCGAGGACCTCCGGACTGCTGCCAATAAGGTTGATTTGCTCAAGGAGGCAAATGATCAGCTAAAGAAGAATCAAGATGAAAACAACACAAAAGTTGCTTCTTTGGAAGAGACCGTAAAAAATCTCCGGGCTAAGCTGTCCGGACTGGAGAAGGACCTGACAATCTCAAGGGGAGAAACCACAACCAAGGAGAAGCTCGTCACCAACCTGACCACTCACAAAATTGCTTTAGAGAATGTAGTGACTCGGGCTGCTGAAGAGAAGGCTGTTTTGGTGAGGGACCAAGAGGCCACAATCAAGGCCAAGATCAACGCCTATGCTAGGGAGATGATACAAAGTGAGGAGCTAATGATTCAAAGGGTGAAGTCTGATATGGTCCTCCTGTTTCACGAGAAATTCCCGAAGAGGAGACTGTGGGACTTATGGCGCTATGTGGATGATGAAGACCTTCCATATTATACTATGGTTGATGAGGGATATTCCAGTGAGTCCTCGTCTGATAATGAAGAGGAGACCGGAGAGAGCCCAGGTGAAGAAGAGATTGATCCTAAGGGCAAGAAGATAGTCGAAGAGAAGAGCGACATCAAAGGCAAGAAAGCAGATGAGGGCGAGCCATCTTCAAAGGCTCAACCTTAACTTATAATTTATTCTGTTTATCTTTTATTCGAACTGAAAGTCCTTGGAAGGCCAAGGCACTCTTTTTGTGCTGGTGTCCGTATTATTCGGACAGATTTTTGTACTATGCCCAAACTTGTTCAAAAATTCCTTGGAAGGCCAAGGCAATTTTAAGTCGTTGAATGAATGTTTTTATTTGGCTCAACCATCCTCTTCTTTTATTATTTGTTTTACTTTAGATAGCTAGAATTTAAGTAGCTTTGAATTATCGCACCGTGAGAGTGTTTAGATTCTCCGGCTAGAGTTTAAATAGCCCTTAGACCTTTCAATCCGGGTAGTATGACAAGAAACAGAATTTTGAAAATACTTAGAAAATTATTGAAGAAGGCATCAAATTTCATTGAAAGCTCTCCGTGCCACCGAAGAGGGGAAGGTATGCCCCCAAATATTTACATGGATGTTTAAACAAGTAAATATTTACACAAGTGTTATTCCAAGTACATTCGAAGGTGTTCAATATTCCAAGGGTGAGTTAAAACCCTGCCATCTTTGTCTTCCAACCAGTATGTCCCAGGCTTGATTCTTTCAACCATAGTATACGGACCCTCCCAAGTTGGGGCCAGCTTTCCGAAGAGCTTTTCCTTAGTATTCAAGAAAACTTTCCTTAATACTTTATCTCCTGGTTGAAAATCTCTTCTTTTAACTTTAGAAGCAAACCTGCTTCTCATCAAGCCATGATAGTGTGCCATTCTAAGATGAGCTTTCACCCGTCTTTCTTCAATCAAATCAAGCTGATTTCTAATTGCCATCTCATTAGCATGTCCGGAGAAGTTATGAACACGAAAGGAGGGGAGTGTCTTCTCTATGGGAACTACTGCATCCATTCCATAGACCAAGGCAAAAGGGGATTCTTGTGTTGCAGCCCCAGGTGTTGTCCGGTAGGCCCACAAGACTTCTTGTAGATAACTAGGCCACTTTCCAGCAGCCCCTTCCAAATATTTCTTTAAACCGGACAGTATTGTTCTATTAGCCACTTCAACTTGCCCATTGGCTTGTGGGTGGAAAGGTGAAGAAAAGCAGTGCTGAATACCTCTTGAGGTACAGAAGCTTTCCATCTCTCTATTGTCAAACTGTGGCCCATTGTCTGTTGTTATTTTCTGGGGGACACCAAATCTGCAACATATGTTGGATAGAATGAATTTTATGACAGCTTTTGAGGTTGTCCCTGCCAAGGGGGCTGCTTCTATCCACTTCGAGAAGTAGTCAATGGCTACAATTATATTTTTACGCCCTCCGGACGCCACAGGGAGAGGCCCAACTAAGTCCAATCCCCATCGAGCAAAAGGGATGGGCTCAGAAATTGATTCCAAAGGAATGGATGGTACATGAATTTCATTGCTGTACCTCTGGCATGGGTCACACCTTCTTACCAGCTCCTTAGCATCTTTCATAATCGATGGCCAATAGTATCCGGAGAGTAGCACTCTTCTTGTTAAGGCTCTAAATCCACAATGGGCTGATCCCTCACCATCATGCAATTCGGAGAGAACTGTGTGTGATTCATGATCCCCTAAACAACGTAGGAGAGGTTTGCTATAGGATTTTTTGTACAACACTTCTCTTAACATTAGGAAACCACGAGCCCTGTGCTTCAACGTTCTGGCTTGTGATTTATCCAAGGGCACGATGCCATCGGACAGATATTGTATAAGAGGAGACCTCCAGTCTTGAGGCTGATTCACTTGTACTTCAAAGACTTCCTCTTTTATACCTTCATTGAGTTGAATAGAAGGGCTTTCAAGCACATGGATCCATGGGTAGGACTCCGTATATGCTATCGTTGCTAGTGAGTCTGCTAGCTCATTTTCTGCCCGGGGGATGTGCTCATAGATAACATCTTTAAATTTCAACGCTTCATTTTTGAGGAGGAGTAAATACTTGACCAATTGCTCCTTTCTAGCCTCTGATAGGCCCAAGGCATGGTGGACAAGCAACTGGGAGTCACTTAGTAGCTTGACCCTTTTAGCTCCACAAATGTAGGCCAATTTTAACCCAGCTATAGCTGCTTCGTATTCGGACTCATTATTGGATGCCCTGAAAGCAAAACAAATAGCTTGGAACATGTTGTCCCCGTATGGGGAAGTGAGACATATTCCTGCCCCAGATCCCATGGTACTGGATCCTCCGTCTGTTCGGACGATCCACACTTTCTTGTCTTTTGAATCAGTAGGTTGTTCTGAATCCCTATCAGAATGGAATTCAACCAGAAAGTCAGCCACAACTTGAGCTTTTACTGCTGTTCGGGGAGCAAAGTCTATATCGAATTCCCCCAACTCTACTGACCACTTTGTCATTCTGCTTGAAATGTCTGCTTTTTGAAGGACATTCTTTAAAGGGAAGGACGTTCGGACAATGATAGGATGAGCCTGGAAGTAGGGCCTCATTTTCCTTGCAGCTATCACCAAGGCTAATGCCAGTTTTTCAAGTTTCAAGTAACGCCTCTCAGCATCAATCAAGCTTTTGCTGATGTAGTACACTGGGTGAGGATGCCCATCAACCTCCCTTACTAGCACAACACTGATGGCACAACTTGAAATAGCCAGATATACAAAGAGAGTCTCCCCATCAACTGGTTTGAACAAAGTCTTGGGAGAGGAAAGATGTTTCTTGATTTCATTAAATGCTTCATTACACTGTCGTGTCCATTCAAACCCCTTTGCACCCTTCAAGGTTTGAAAGAATGGAGCACACCTGTCCGAAGACCTGGATATGAATCTGTTCAAGGCAGCCAATCTCCCCGTTAATCGCTGTACTTATTTAATGTTTCGAGGAGGCTCCATTTGGAACAAAGCATTGAGTTGGTCCGGGTCGGGCTGTATTCCATGCTCACTTATGATATACCCTAAGAACTTCCCGGACTGCACTCCGAACACACACTTTTTAGGGTTTAGCTTCAAATTCACTTTGGCCAAGTTGGCAAAAGTTTCTTGGAGGTCGGACAAGTGCAACTGCTCATCCACGCTTTTCACCATCATATCGTCAATGTAAACCTCCATATTTCTTCCAATTTGATCAGCAAATGCCTTGTTGACTAAGCTTTGATAAGTAGCCCTAGCATTTTTCAAGCCAAATGGCATCACCTTGTAGCAATGTAGACCCCTATCAGTGACAAACATGGTATGCTCTTGATCTTTTGGATCTACTTGGATCTGATTGTACCCGAAGAAGGCATCCATGAAGGAGAGTAGCTTGTTCCCAAAAGTAGAGTATACTAACTGATCTATCCGGGGGACCGGATACAAGTCTTTTGGACAAGCTCGATTGAGGTCTGTGAAGTCAATGCACATACGCCATTTGCCATTCTTCTTTTTTACTAAGACAGGATTGGCAGTCCACAAAGGGTATTGAGATTCTTTAATGTGCCCCATCTTTGTGAGTCTGTCAACCTCTTGCACTATGACATCAGCCTTTTCTTTTGAGAAAGCTCTCCTCTTTTGTACCACTGGAGCCACATATCTCCGGACAGATAGGTGATGGGAAATCACCTCTGATGGAACTCCAGTTACATCAGCATTGCACCAAGCAAAAACATGCTGATGGTCTTTCAAGAATTTCAACATTCCTTCTTTCAGCATTGGTGGCATTTTGGACCCTATCTTGACGCTTTTTCCTTCTTCCAAGCAGTGTGTTTCAACCTCTTCAATCGGAATCAATACTCTAGGGGTCTCTCTAGGGTCATCAATTTCACCCTCACCCCCAGAAAGGCCCTCAAACTGCTATTGATCATTTATACGGACTGCCCCCAGCGTTCGTGGAGCCAAGGCAGTGGCATAGCATTCTCTTGCAATCATTTGGCTGCTCCGGACAACCCCAACCTGTCCCTGAACAACATACTTTAAACACTGGTGGACTGTCGAAGCCACCGCATGCATCCTAGAGAGCCAAGATCTCCCTAGAATAGCATTATAGCAAGTGGGACAATCCACCACAATGAAGAGTATTCTAACCATTTTCTTGAAAGGGCCCCTGCCCAATAACACTTCTTCTTCAAACTCCCCGATCACATCGGCTGAGCTGCCCGTAAAACCCACAATCGACCTGTCCGACTTCTGAATCACAGCTGGATTTTTCATTTTCTTGTAGGTGTTTAAAAAGAGGATATTGACAGAGCTTCCAGTATCCACCAAAATTCGCCTTATCTCATTGCCCCCTATAGATGCTCCTATGACAACAGCATCCTCATGAGGGCCAGCAATATCTCTCAAATCATCCTCATCGAAGACTATGAATGGGAATGAGTTTAGAGATTGATAGGATGTCATGCCTCCTTCTAGCTGGGAGGCTAAATTATGAACATGCCTCTTTCTTGAAGAAGCAGTAGGAGCAGTCATTGTGTCCCCTCCGAAAATCGTCAGTGACTCGAAGAATTTAATGAGCCCGGAGACTGTCTTAGAATACTCCTTTATGGCACCCACCTTATTTCGTGTTGGATCAGGATCCAAGTATTCAGATTCCACATCAAACCTTTCAACTATTACCATAGCCCCCTCCGGGGCAGCATTACCCGGACCAACTCGGTGAGTGTTGTCAGGCCTGTTGCCTCCTCTTCTTTTAACGTATGCACCCAACTTTCCCCTTTCAATCAAGTTTTGTACCTCTTGTTTCAATGCTATGCAATCATCAGTGGTATGGCCAATATCATTGTGGTATTGGCAAAAGGAGTTGTTACGATGCTTTCGGGGAGACTGCAAGGTTGCTGGTCTCCGGTAGTGTACCTCATCTTTTGTTTTATCGAAAATGGTTGCCACACTTTCTTTTAGTTCTGCAAACCACTCCGGTTGGACCCATGGCCCTCTTTTGTTTCTAGACTGTTGACTTTGAGCAGGAGCAGCGGGTTGAGACTGAGCTTTTCCCCTACCATGCCCATGTCCGGTTTCTCTGGCTTTATTCCCGGATTGGTTTTGATTTGGAGTTGGTGCCACCGAGGTGGATCTCACCTGTCTGTGCACCCTGGTCTTTTTTGTTTCATCAAAATTTATTTGCTTGCCAACTTGGTTTAGGAATCCTCCCCAGGTCATGGCTTTCTTCCTGGTCACCAAATCAGCCAGGTTGCCTGGGTTCAAACCTTGTCTTAGGGATGCTATTGCCACCTGTTCGAAGCAATCAGCCAACCCGTTTTTTGTGTTCACAAAACGACTTATGTACTCCTTTAACGACTCATTTGGATCTTGGGCACAATGGATTATGGTATCTCCATTACCCTTTAGCTCCTTACTCCCCACAAACTGCCTTCGAAAGGCCACCCAAAAAGTATCAAAGTCTTTGATACAACCCTGAGGCAGGCTGTTGTACCATTTCAGAGCACTCCCCGTGAAGGATTGGGAGAATGCCCTACAGAGTAGTTTATCATCATCATCAAAGTTCATCATGAAGTTCTTGAATTGCTCCAGATGATTGTCCGGATCAGTACTGCCATCGTACTTCTCCATCTTGGTGCTGTCAAACCTCTTGGGGAGGTTCCCGGACAGAATTTTAGAAGACAATGGAGATTGCCTCCAATTCCTTCCACGACTGAACACAGTATCCTCATTAGGAGTTGCAAAGATACCTGGCTCATCATGGAAGGCAAAAGGATCCATCAGCATCCGATCTACATGCCTCCGGTTGTGAGATGACCCTTTTCCAATATGCCTTTTCATTCTTCCATGGTGATCTTTTTTTCTTGAATATTTCTTAACTTGCTTTTGTTTCTTCTTGGTTCGACCCTCATCACTGCTAGAGGACAAGGATTTTTCATTTCCCTCACTGTCCGAAGAGCTGTCCGAAGACTCTGAACTCGAGTCCGAACTCTCCACAGGCTTGGACCGGTGAGACTTTTTAGAGCTAGCATGAGTCTTTCTAATACTCACATGAGTTTTTGAAGCCTCAGGCTCTCTAGGGTTGTCGGTGTGATGAACAAGCGATGCCTTGGATTTTTCTTTCACGCCCATTTTGGCCTTTTCAGCCCTCAGAGCTTCTATCTCAAGCTTTAACCTGTCGCGCTCTTGGACAGTATACTCATCGTTCTCCTCCACCACTTCGAGCAAAGCAGGTGGAAGCTCTGGATTATCCGGATTCATTCGGACAAAATTTCTTTGCTTGGTTTCGAATACTTGATTCAGGCACCGTCGCCTCCCACTGTGGTCGCCAATTTGGTGAGGATAAAAATAGCCTGGGGGTAGGCTAGTAATTTCAAGTGGAGTTTTAAGGTGGTGTAGGGGTGTTTCAAGGTGGTGTAAGGGTGTTTCAAGGTGGTGTAAGGGTGTTTCAAGGTGGAGAGAGAATTAAGCAGCTTGGCAGCAGTTAATTTTCATTATTAGAAGTTAATGCTGGTGGTTGAGTATTTATAGTATGTTATTTGGGCCCTTATGGGCTTTCGGGTCATGTTTAAAGACCCATGAGATTTAAGTAAGTGGACAGGTAGCTTAGTCATAAAGTGTTTAGGTTTTTTAGTACTTTAGTCATAGTTCGAACTGCCTTAGGCTCACAGTTTTCGAAGTCATCTGTCCGGTCCAAAAATTTTGTCCGATTTAAGTTCTTAGTGTCTGTCCGGTTTCCGGGGAGATTTACATTGGTCTGCCCTTACGGGGAGCATTCTGAATTCGGACTCGTCAGGTGCAATCGGGATACCCGCTGCCCCCATAAGCTTATCCCTTACCTCCACCAAATTACTCTGAATAACATGGATACTATCCTGCTTTTTACCAAAATTAAACTATCATACCAAGGATGCGTAGAATATCTTGTGAGCATAACTGGTTTATCCGTCGAACCCTACACAAAGGCAGCAACAACAGAAGGGTGTACATTACTAACCTTAAGGCTATCCATAGTACCGACTAGTCTACATTCACCCAAATCTGGTCTATCAACCAAATGGATCAAAGAAAAATATAAATCCAACAACAAAAAAGTTGAAATGATCAGGTTTTCAGTAGGCATACCCATTTATGAAATTTTAAACGACTATTATAAGGATGTATATGCCTATCCAGATGAAAAAACCCCACTAGGACCCATAGATGATATACTGCATAATGCCACTTTATTATGATAACCACGAAATGGACAAGTATTATGTTAAATGAGATACAAAGTACCACATCCAATAGTTCAACAGTGGATGTTATAGTATAGGGCTAATGACTCAATAAGGTGATGAGCCTTTGCCATGACACTCCGAGAAAGTACAACATAATAGTTCAACAACCTTCCAAAAGGACGCATAAAAGACTAAAAGATGTTTCAGATAGATTTCATGATTCATTTCGTGGCATCAAAATAAAGAAAAAGAGATGAAGTATATTCATTATAAATAAAAACTAATGAAATTTATTTGTAAATAAAGGGAGATGGGAGTACACATAACAGGTTTTGGACACAATCAGCCTAAAACGTTATATGGGCAATGAGGACGAAAGAAAAAAGAAAAAATTATAAGTTCCATAGTGATATAGGTTATTTTACTAAAGACTATTAGACTTTGCATGACCAAGTCCATAATTTAGTTGATGAAGGAAAGCTTTGTGAGTTTATGATAAAATAAAGGAAATGAAGAACTAAGATAAGGTTTCGGTGATATTGTGAAACAAACCTCAACCATGGTCACAAATCAAAGGGTGTTGGATACAAATATTATCGTGCTCCCCGAGGAAAATGATGGTTGTCGGAGGAGTACATACTCCGGAATCGCCCAAAACTTCATAACAAGGTATGGGGATGAGAGTGAGATATTATGTCAAGGGCAGGCATTGATGTACCTATATCGAAACATGTATCAGAACCTATCATTATAAGATAAAGATCTAAGAGAAGTGATGTTTACACACAACAATGCGGTCCCAAGAATGGTGAAGCTAACAGGAGGAAAAATTGAAAGAGTGATGATCAATGCTTGAATATTGGCAAAGATCCTTTATAAAAAACTTATGGAAGAATGAAAAAAGCTCTAGTGATAATCCCAACTCAAAGAGTCCTTATTGGCTCCATCGGAGCAAATGCAATTTTCGTAGGAAAACTAACTTTAGATGCATCTCTCGGGAAGCAAAAGCTCATAAAAAGGTACAATAAGTTTTCATCATGGTAGATGTGTCATATTCGTATACCATTATATTAGGTCTTACTCGGCTCAATCAAATAAATTTTATAGTGTTTACGGTCCGCCAATGTTTAAGGTACCCTTTAAACGACAAAGTAGTCGTGATTGGAGGAAATTAAAACAATTATAGGGACTACTATGCACCATCCCACTCTGTCAAATCATAACAACCAGAAGAGGAATATATCATTTTGGAGCGAGAAAATTACCTCAAAGAAGGACTTTGGTTGGTTCATATCAGGGAAGAAAGAGAAGATATTTTCATGGAACGAATAAAAATCCTAAAGATCGTCCGAGAAATATCAACCTATCTCAGGTACACGTTTTTTTTTTCTGAAAAAATAACCTATATACGTTTGCATGAACTTCAACAGCAATTTTTGTCCCATTATACAGAAAATGAGATCTTACTATCAACAAAAGATAGAGGTGATAATTAAAGAAATAGATTTATTTACGATCGTAGGACACATAAGAGAGTCTCATTATCCAATATAAACAACTAATCATGTGATGGTAAAAAACAATAGACAGTAGAGAATATGTATAGAATTTAGGGACTTAAATAAAGCCTTTCAAAAACCCTCTTATGAATACTAAAAATCGACCAACTCGCGGATGCAACATTGTGAGACAAGATGTTATCTTATATAGATTTCTTTGCGGGATACAATCTGATACAAATGAAAGAGGAGGACTAGGAACACACAACTTTCATAACCGAAAGAGGGCTACATTGCTACAAAGTAAGCCCTTTTGGATTGAAAAATATTAGAGCAAGCTACGAGAGGCTTGTAAATAAAATATTTGCAACTCAATTGGGAAGATAAATACAAGACTATATTGATAACGTGTTGGTAACAAGACTTCATAGAGAAGATCATATACTAGATTTAGCCGAGACATTTGGCAACCTCAGACAAATAAATATGAAGTTGAATCTAAAAAATATCATTTTTGCGTTTGGTTTGGAGAATTCATATGATACATAGTGAGAAACATAATCAAAATAGATCCAACACAGCTCGCTAACTTGGCAGGAATGGAGCCACCAAAGAACATCAAATAATTCGAAATCCTAACTAAAAGGCTAGCAAAACTAAATAGGTTATTCTCAAGATCTGCATATAAGTGCACACCATTATGTGATGAAGAATTCAATACCATATACAATTTTTTGGCTTCCCCACAAAGTATTAACCAAAATACGACTATCAGAGAGCTTTTACCTATACCTTGCAGCTTTAGACTATGTAATCAGTCTAGTGTTGATCTAGAAAGAAGGAGGACAATCAAAATTCGTATATTATGTGAGTGAATCTCAATTATCCGTTGAAACTAGATATTTACAGTTAGAGAAACGTGCTTTAGCTTAAGTCATTACTGATGAGTCCGAATTTTGCCTCCTCTCCGGACGAGGACAAATCAGACGAAACTCACCGGACCGGACATGACACTTCGAACACTCAGCCCATTGAACTTTTTGAACTATGACAAAAGTACTAAAAAACCTTAACACTTCTTGACTAAGCTACTTGCTCCCCTACTTAGAAATCATGGGTCTTTAAACATGACCCGGGTCCATTAAACATGACCCATAAAGCCCAAATGTAAGGGTATAAATACCCAACCACCTGCATTAACTATGGGTAATGAAAACTAACTGCAACTAGGGAGCTTAATTCTCCCTCTACTCTCTACTCAAAATACTAACTACCTACAAAACTCTGAACAAATTACCAAATTACCCTCAAACATAAATTAACCTCACCAAATTGGCGACCACAGTGGGAGTAGAAGGTTCCTGAATCAAGCATTCGAAACCAGCAAGAAAATTCACTCTGAATGAATCCGGACGTCCCGGAAGTACCACCAGCTTTGCTCGAAGTGGTGGGTGAAAACGATGAGTACACTATCGAAGAGCGCGATAGGTTAAAAGGTGAAATAGAAGCTCTGAGGGCAGAAAAGGCTAAGATGGCATAAAAGAAAAGTCAAAAGCGTCGGTTGCTCATCACACCGATAACGCCAGAGAGCATGAGCCTTCAAAAACTCATGTGAGTACCAAAAAGACTCATGCCAGCTCTAAAAAGTCTCACCGGTCTAAGCCAGTGGAGAGTTCTGACTCAAGCTCATAATCTTCTCGTAGCTCTTCGGATGATGAGAGAGTTGAAGAATCCTTATCCTCTAGCAGTGATGAGGGTCGAACTAAAAAGAAGCAAAAACAGATTAAAAAGTACTCAAGGAAAAGGGATAGACATGGAAAGATGAAGAAGAATATTGGTAAAGGGTCATCTCATAGCCGGAGGCATGTGGACCGGATGCTGATGGATCCTTTCGCTTTTCACGATGAACCAGGTATCTTTGCAACTTCCAATGAGGATACTGTGTTCAGTCGTGGCAGAAATTGGAGGCAATCTCTATTATCTTCCAAAATTCAGTCCGGAAACCTCCCTAAGAGGTTTGACAGCACCAAAATGGAAAAGTACGATGACAGTACTGATCCGGACAACCATTTGGAACAATTTAAAAATTTCATGATGAACTTTGACGACGATGATAAGCTACTTTGCAGAGCATTCTCCAAATCATTTACGGGGAGTGCTCTAAAATGGTATAATAGCCTACCACAGGGTTGTATCAAGAATTTCGATACTTTTTGGATGGACTTTCGAAGACACTTCGTACGGAGTAAAGAGCTAAAGGGCAATATAGACACAATAATCCATTGTGACCAGGAACCAAATGAATCCTTAAATGAATATATAAGTCGTTTTGTGAACACCAAGAATAGGTTGGCTGATTGCTTCAAGCAAGTGGCAATAGAATCCTTAAGACAGGGCTTGAACCCTAGCAATTTGGCTGATTCAGTGACCAGAAAGAAGGCCATGACTTGGGGAGGGTTGCTGAATCAGGTTGGAAAACAGATTAACATTGATGAAACGAAGAAAACTAGGGTGCACGGGCAGGTGAGGTCTACCCCGGTGGCACCGAATCCCAACCAGAATCAGTCCGGGAACAAGGCAAAGGAGACCGGACATGGGCATAGTAAGGCCAAAGCTCAGTCTCAGACAGCTGCTCCTGCCCAGAGTCAGCAATCCAGAAACAAGAGAGGGCCATGGGTCCAACCGAAATGGTTTGCAGAATTGAAAGAAAGTGTGGCCACCATTTATGATAAAACAAAGGAAGAGGTGCACTATAGAAGACCAGCCACACTGCAATCTCCTAGAGAGCATCGCAATAACTCTTTTTGCCAATATCACAATGATATTGGCCATACCACCGATGATTGTATAGCTTTGAAACAAGAGGTTCAGAACTTGATCGAAAGGGGAAATCTGGGGGATTATGTCAAAAGAAGAGGAGGTAATAGGCCTGACAATACTCACCGGGTTGGTCCAAGTAATGCTGCTTCGGAGGGAGCCATGGTTATAATCGAGAGGTTTGATGTGGAATCTGAATACTTGGATACTGATCCAACTCGAAATAGAGTGGGTGAAATTGAGGAGTGTTCTAGAACAGTCTCCGGCCTCATTAGGTTTTTTGAGTCCCTCAAAAATTTTCGGAGGGGATACTATGACAGCTCCTACTGCTTCTTCGAGGAAGAGGCACGTTCATACTTTGGCCACCCAGCTAGACGGAGGCATGACTTCCTATCAGTCGCAAGTTCCTTTCCCCTTCATTGTTTTTGATGAAGATGATTTGAGAGATATAGCTTGCCCTCATGAAGATGCTGTTGTCATAGGAGCATCTATTGGGGGCAATGACATAAGACGAATTCTGGTGGATACTGGAAGCTCAGCCAATATCCTTTTCTTAACCACATACAAGAGAATGAAAAATCCAGCTGTAATTCAGAGTTCGGACAGATCAATTGTAGGCTTTACTGGCAGCTCGGCAGATGTGATCGGAGAGTTCGAAGAAGAAGTTTTTTTGGGCAAGGGCCCGTTCAAGAAGATGGTCAGGATACTTTTTATTGTAGTGGATTGTCCCACTAGCTATAATGCTATTTTAGGGAGGTCTTGTCTCTCTAGGATGCATGCAGTGGCTTCAACAGTCCACCAATGTTTGAAATATGCTGTTCAGGGACATGTGGGAGTTGTCCGGAGCAGTCAAAAGGTTGCAAGATAATGTTATGCTACAACCCTGGCTCCCGGGACGTTGGGGGCAGTTCGTATCAATGAGAAATAGCAGTTTGAGGGGCTTTCTGGGGGTGGGGGTGAAATTGATGACCCCAGAGAGACCCCTGGAGTGTTAATACCGGTCGAAGAGGTAGAGACACATTGTTTAGAAGAAGGAAAAAACGTCAAGATAGGGTCTAAAATGCCACCTGGTCTGAAAAATAAGATGCTAAAGTTTTTGAAAAGTCATCAGCACGTTTTTGCTTGGTGCAATGCTGATGTTACTGAGGTTCCAGAAGATGTGATATCACATCACTTATCTGTCCGGAAAGACATAGCACCAGTGGTTCAAAAGAGAAGGGCTTTTTCCAAAGAAAAGGCTGATGTTATTGTACAAGAGGTTGACAGGCTCACAAAGATGGGGCATATCAAGGAGTCTCAATATCCTTTATGGACTGCCAATCCGGTCTTGGTAAAAAAGAAAAATGGCAAGTGGCGCATGTGCATTGACTTCACAGATCTCAATAGAGATTGCCCAAAATATTTGTATCCAGTTCCCCGGATTGACCAACTAGTAGACTCCACCTATGGGAACAAACTACTATCCTTTATGGATGCTTTCTCCGGATACAATCAGATCCAAGTAGATCCAAAGGATCAGGAGCATACCACATTTGTCACTGACAGGGGTCTTCATTGCTATAAGGTAATGCCATTTGGGTTGAAAAATGCTAGGGCTACTTATCAGAGATTGGTAAACAAAGCCTTTGATGATCAGATTGGAAGGAATATGGAAGTATACATCGATGACATGATGGTGAAGAGTGTGGATGAGCAATTGCATTTGGCTGACTTGCAAGAAACTTTTACCAATCTGATGAAAGTGAATTTAAAGTTAAATCCAGAAAAATGTGTGTTCAGAGTAAAATCCGGGAAGTTTCTAGGCTATATTATAAGTGAGCATGGGATACAGCCCGATCCGTACCAGCTTAATGCTCTATTCCAAATAGAGCCTCCTCGAAATATTAAAAAAGTACAACGGCTAACGGGGAGGTTAGCTGCTTTAAACAGATTCATCTCAAGGTCTTCGGACAGGTGCGCCCCATTTTTTCAAACCTTGAAGGATGCAAAGGGATTTAATTGGACCTCATAGTGTGATGAGGCCTTCGATGAGATAAAAAAGCATATGTCCTCCCCTGAAACCTTGTTTAAACCAATTGATGGGGAGACACTCTTCGTATATCTGGCAGTTTCAAGCTGTGCCATCAGTGCTGTGTTGGTGAGAGAAGTGGATAATTATCCACATCCAGTATACTACATCAGCAAGAGTTTGATAGATGCAGAAATGCGTTATCTGAAACTTGAGAAGTTAGCATTAGCCCCTGTAATAGCTGCAAGAAAAATTAGGCCTTATTTCCAGGCTCATCCTATCATCGTCCGAACATCTTTTCCCTTGAAGAATGTCCTCCAAAAGGCAGACGTTTCAAGTAGGATGACAAAGTGGTCAGTAGAATTGGGGGATTTCGACATAGATTTTGCTCCTCGAACAGCAGTTAAGGCCCAAGTTGTGGCTGATTTTTTGGTTGAATTTCACTCCGACAGAGATTCAGAGCAGGTTACTGACATAAAAGATATAAAGGTCTGGATCGTCCGGACGGATGGTGGATCCAGCACTATGGGATGTGGTGCATGGGTGTGTTTGACTTCCCCATATGGTGACAAAATGTACCAAGCTATATGTTTTGCTTTCAGGGCTTCCAATAATGAGTCTGAGTACGAAGCGGCTATAACTGGTTTAAAGTTAACCTATATTTATGGGGCTAAGAGGGTCAAGCTACTGAGTGACTCCCAGCTTCTTATCCACCATGCCCAAGGTCAATCTGAGGCTAAAAAGGAGCAGCTAGTGAAATATTTATTTCTTTTTAAAAATGAAGCACTCAAGTTTAAAAGCGTTGTTTATGAACATATACCCCGGACAGAAAATGAGTTGGCAGATTCATTGGCAACCATAGCATACACGGAGTCGTATCCATAGATCCATGTGCTGGAGAGCCCCTCCATTCAACTTAATATGAGTAAAGAAGAAGAATTTTTTGAAGTACAAATGAAACAACCTCAGGATTGGAGATTTCTTCTCCTGCAATACCTCTCCGACGGAGTCGTGCCTCCGGATAAATCACTAGCAAGAAAATTCAAACACAAGGCTCGTGGTTTTATCATACTGAGAGACATTCTATATAAAAAGTTTTACAGTAAACCTCATCTGCGCTGTTTGGGGGATGATGAGTCTCAGGTAGTCCTCTCCGAATTGCATGATGGTGAGGGGTCAGCTCATTGTGGATTCAGGGCATTAACGAGGAGAGTTTTACTGGCCGGCTACTATTGGCCATTTATCATGAAAGATGCTAAGGAGCTGGTAAGAAGATGTGACCCATGCTAAAGGTACAACAATGAAATTCATGTCCCAGCTATTCCTTTAGAATCAATTTCTGAGCCTATACCTTTTGCTCGATGGGGGTTGGATTTAGTGGGACCTCTCCTTATGGCATCCGGAGGGCGCAAAACTATAATTGTTGCTATAGACTACTTCTCGAAGTGGATTGAAGCAGCCCCTCTAGCAGGAACAACATCAAAAGCTGTCATAAAATTCATTCTATCCAACATCTGTTGCATATTTGGTGTCCCACGAAAGATAACAACAGATAATGGGCCACAGTTCGACAATAGGGAAATGGAGAGTTTCTGTGCCTCAAGGGGTATACAACATTGTTTCTCTTCACCTTTCCACCCACAAACAAATGGCCATGTTGAAGTGGCTAACAGACCTATTCTGTCCGGTTTAAAGAAGAATTTGGAAGGGGCCACTGGGAAGTGGCCTAGTTATTTACAAGAGGTCTTGTGGGCCTACTGGACGACACCTGGGGCTGCAACTCAGGAGTCACCCTTTGCTTTGGTCTATGGGATGGATGCAAGTAGCTCCCATAGAAGCAACTCTTCCATCATTTCGTGTTCACCACTTCTCCGAATGTGCTAACGAAGTGGCAATCAGAGGTCAGCTCGATCTAGTGGAAGAAAGACGAGTTAAAGCTTACCTTAGAGTCGCACACCATCAGGGTTTGATGATGATCAAATTTGCTTCTAAAGTTAAAAGAAAAGATTTCCAGCCGGGGGACAAAGTAGTGAGGAAAGTCTTCCTACACACCAAAGAAAAGCTGCTCGGAAAATTGGCCCCAACTTGGGAAGGACCTTATGTGGTTGTTGAAAGGCTCAAACCTGGAACATATTGGTTGGAAGACAAGGATGGAAGAGTCCTGACCCACCCTTGGAATATTGAACATCTTCGGATGTACTTGGAGTAACATCTGTGTAAATATTTACTTGTTTAAATATCCATGTAAATATTTGGGGGCATACTCTTTCCTACCCTGGTGGCGCGGGGAGGTTTTAATGAGGTGTCCGGGTTTTTAATGAATTTTGACGCCTTCTTAAAAAAAAATCGAAGTGTTCTTACTTTGTCTTTTGTCACACCATCCGGACTGAAATAAAAGAGTGATGACCACTTAAACACTCGTCATCGGAGAATTTAAACACTCTCACTATGAAATAATTAAGGGATATTTAAACACTAGCCATTAAAATTGGAACAGACTATGAAAGAAGGTGAGAATTGTGCAAAACAAAGATATTCATTGAAAATAACTTAAACGCCTTGGTCTTCCAAGGACACACTTACAAAAAGAATGCCTTGGCCTTCCAAGGACTTTGGTTCAGATAACATGAAAAGTAAAAAGTAATTCGTAAATTAAGGCTGAACCTTTGAAGATGGCTCAGCTTCATCTACCTTCTTCTTCCCTTTTGGATCATCTTCCTCTTCGTTTGGGCTCTCCCTGGTGTTTTCTTCATCATCGGATGAAGATGCGTTAGAGAAGCCAATCCGGTCGCCTTCTGCCATTGTGTGATATGGGAGGTCTTCAACCTCTATATGAAGCCATAAATCCCCTAGGTTCCTCTTCAGAAATTTCTCATGGAAGAGCAAGACCATGTCTGATCTTACCTTGGCATACATTTGCTCTTGAGTATCGATCACATTGTTGGCATAAGCATCGATGTTGGCTTGGATTTTGGCCTCCTGCTCCCTTAGCAAACTAGCTTTCTCCTCAGCAGCTTTGGACACTGTATTCTTAAGTGCGATTTTGTCATTGGTTAAGTTGGTGATGATTTGGTCTTTGGCCTTGGTCTCCCCTTTTGAGGTGGCAAGATCTTTCTCCAGTCCGGACAGCTTCTCCCGGAGCTCTGTGATAGTGTTCTCTAGTGTGGTGACTTATGTGGTACTCACTTCTTGGTTCCTCTTCAACTCTTCATTTTCTTCCTTTAGAGTGGCACCATTCAAAGTGGCAGTAAGAAGGTCGTCGGACAGCCTCTCTTTGTCAGACTTAAGATCTTTGATAATGTCTGCCTGATTTTGAACTTGTTTCTCCAACGCAAGTACAGGCTGAACATTGCTTAATAAAGAGTGGGCTATGACATCCCTTTCACTTGAAACGATAAAGGTCTTACCATTGAAAGTGACTGTGTTTGAGGTGCTCGGAGGGAGGTAAGGCCCAGCAAAATCGTCTCTGGGAAGATTGATGAAGTACTCACAAAGCCCACCAAGACCAGTGATGTCTACCCCATCAATGTTGAGATCTCCCCCTTCGACCTCATCGTTATGGAAGTCACCAGGTATCTCCTCTGCTTGTGTTGGGTCAGTGGGATCAGCTTGGGAAGGAGGCTCCGGAGCCCGGAGTGAAAGCTCGTCACCCTTAGAGGTCTTTTTCTTCTTGGCCTCCCTGTCTTTGCTTCAACTCCCTGTTTACGATTTCTTTTGGAAGCCCTTGGAGGTTTTGGGGAGTGCACTTCTTGCCTTTCAGTCTCCTACTCCACCACTTCCAAGAGAGCAACATCAATTTGGCTGGGGACTGGCCACTCCGGATTTATTGGAGCATCCTCCTCCACCTCAGCAGGGTTAGCTCCACCCACCACCTTCTTGCCTTTCTTTTTACCTTTCATCTTTCTCGGGGCCTTGGCCCGGCCTGACAAGTAGAGAGTCCCATCTGGGTCATGCGTTCTTTTGAGCACTACGTCCGGAGGAGTCTGGGTGGTGAGATCTTCCCAGGTTAAGTCTCTCCGACCTGTGGTGTTCCAAAGGTGAGACCTTGCTAGGTTGCCCCCTGTGAAGACAGCATGGAACCGGTTCCCCCACTTCTCAGCGGCCCAAGCGTTGATCTTGGTGCAAGTGGTCTGCCCGGTTTTCAAATGATCAATGAAGTCCTTGGGCAGTTCTGCTAAGGCAAAAGTAAGACCAATTAGTTTAAACTAACTTTAAAAAAAAGAGGAGAGACAAGAATGTAAAGTAGAAGACTTACGATCGCTCCTCCATCTGCTTGTGAGAAGGCTTGGGTTGACTCCAGACTTGATCTTCTTCCCATTCTCCCAAGCGCCACTAACAAACAGGAACTGGGTCTTCCAATTCCTCTCCGACTCTAGCAAGTCATCCACAGCTTTGAAGTTATCCCCCATGTTGAAATGGTAGAAGGGGATGTGGTGGTTTCTGCAGAGACTGGCCACAACAGCAAACTCCTTTATTGGTAGAGGAATCCCGGAGAGCCTTGAAGCCATAATGCTAGCCATGAGGGTGTACCAGGCATTGGGGCTCAGCTGGCTCGGACAGAGCTTTATCAGATGGAAGTATCTAACAATTTCTGGGTCCAAAGAAAATCTGAGCCTGCAATTGAATAGCTCCGTGAAGATGACAATTTTGCTTAATTTGCAGTCCATGGGAGTCTCTGGGTGTATAGGGATCCTCATCTTCACGTTCTCCGGTATTCCTCACTTCGTACGCATCCGACCCAGTTCAGCTGTGTGGATGAATGTGTAGTTAATATTTTGCAGGGCGAGGAGGTACTTGACGTTAACCTTGTGAAAACAAGGCCCCACCCTTCCTTCGAGACTCTCCGGCAGATCCGGATGCCTCAAGCACTACTGGTCTGACCGGAGGGCTCAGAATCAAATGGAGCCTCTTCGACAGAGTCCTCCATTACTTCCTCCTTAATAGATGAAGGGTTTTCAGTAGCAGTAGCAAGGGGAGGGTTCATATCTGGCTCAGCCTGGTCTCTCGACTGCTGGGCTTCAGTGTTCCCTTGGCTTCTGGCCTCCGACTGGGGCTTTGATGCAGAGGTTTCTCTTCGAAGACCTGGGCTACTACCCTCCGGACCAGACAGTCTGTCCTTGGGAGCTCTGATGGGCATTTCTGACCCAGTGCTGCTGTCTTTAGCACCCGATTTTGAAGGAGTGCTCTTAGAGGCCTGACCCTTGACCAACCGGCCTTTTCTCCGGTCGATTAGCTTTTGAGGAGAGGTTTCAGTGTCTGACCCCATAGCTAAGAAGGGGGAGGGCTTTTTTAAGCTGGTAACTGTTACTCCTGGCTCAACAACAGGTTTTGATTCCTGAACCGAGGAACCAGAGATAATGGGGGAGAGATTAGTTTGAAATAGCTGTTTCGGCTTGATGCCTTTTGAGGAAGAAGAACCTTGATCTGATTCTGTGGCTGAAGTCACTGGCTTGTCAATGGGCGAAACGGGTAATCCTGCTGCAATACGTCTTTCCCTTTTGACCTTTTGCGCCTTTTCTAATTCAGAAAGGTTGAGCCACCCACCTTTGATCAGAGCATTCCTCGCTGTAAACATAAACAATCTTGGTAAAAGTTTGTTTTGAAGAGAAAAAGCTTTAAGAAGTTGTAGAGTAAAAATGAGAGTGATGGTGAAACAGTAGAAAGTATTTTAATTTATAGTGAATCTGAGAAAGGAGTTTTATTCCTAGGAGAATTCGAAAAGATTGGTAATGATTAAAGACGGCGCTGATGTCACCACCTTTAATTAAGAGGTTGCTTTTCGAAGAAGGTGGGTTCGAAATTCAAGGTGAAAAAACGACTGAAGCAACCAACCAGAAAGCGACACGTGTCCCATGAACTCTGGCACAAAACCGTTTGGATTCATGAAGCTTTATCAGTCCGGATAACACCATAAGACAAACAGACCTGTCCGGATAAAACCACCCCTGACATCAGACTGTTTTTCAGGTTTTTGACAAAGGTATTTGAACAAACACCTAAAATAGGGGCTCCTGATGAGTCCGAATTTTGCCTCCTCTCCGGACAAGGACAAATCAGACCAAACTCACCGGACCGGACAGGACACTTCGAACACTCAGCCCATTGAACTGTTCGAACTATGACAAAAGTACTAAAAAACCTTAACACTTCTTGACTAAGCTACTTGCTCCCCTACTTAGAAATCATGGGTCTTTAAACATGACCCGGGTCCATTAAACATGACCCATAAAGCCCAAATGTAAGGGTATAAATACCCAACCACCTGCATTAACTATGGGTAATGAAAATTATCTGCAACTAAGTAGCTTAATTCTCCCTCTACTCTCTACTCAAAATACTAAATACCTACAAAACTCTGAACAAATTACTCAATTACCCTCAAACACAAATTAACCTCACCAGTTACAGCTTGGAAAATGAGGCCATATTTCCAACCACATGCTATAATTATTAAAACCACATCGCCCCTAAGAAATTTATTGCAAAATCTTAATATTTCTGGAAAATTGGCCAAACTATCATTAGAATTAAAGGATTATGATATCCATTTTGTCCAAGAACGATGATAAAAACTAAGCCACCAGTAGACTTTTTAACAGAGTTTTAATCCGAAAAGCTTATTTTCATAAGCAGTGAGTCAGAACTGATGGAGAAAGCACTAACCAAGACTTAGAAGCAAGAGTTCATCTCATATCTCCTATAATGTATATTTTAAACTAGTCCATCAAGTTTAGATTCATAGTATTTTAACAATGAAACTGGGTATGGAGTTGATATCGTAAGCATTTGGCTAGAAACATTTTATGATGCAAAGAATGTACAAATCTTAAATGACTCCCAGTTAGTTATAAAAAAGTATTCAGAAAGGTCGGTGCCAAAAAGGAAACCATAATCAAATATTTGAAAGATTTGCAATGGTTAGTATCAGAATTTGAGAATGTGAAATTCAAACAAATCTCTATGGTTTGAAGATGTGAAATTCACCACCTGGAATAATCCTCCAAGAAAAAACTTTTATCACGTTTTCAAACCATTGCTTCTTGGCATTCACGTTTAACGGAATAATAGTAATAGAAGAGAAAGAAGAAGAAGATTAGAAAACCTGAATATATATATATATATATATATATATATATATATATATATATATGACAAAATAAATATTACCTGAAGGAAAAAAGAAGATACCAAATATAAAAAAAAACTTCAACAAAGTTTGTCTAGACTTTAAACACACTATATATAAGAGGTATAACCAAGAATCTACTTTGGTGTTTGGAAACAAATAAAGCACTATTTGTTTTGGAATACTTTCATGAGGGAGAAGGTAGTGCTCACTACATATATAAAGTACTATAGAAACAAATATTACTGTAAGTCTACTATTGGCCAAAAATCAAGTGAGACGCAAAGAAAAAATTCAAGCAACGTGACGTGTGTCACCGACTTTCCAATTTAATATAAGTCCTAATAATACTACTAGAGACAATGGCCGAGGCTGTCTCACTTGACATATCAGGTTTGGATATTGTGCGACCTTGTTTGCTTGCTCTGGGAGGAAAAATATTTATAATAGTTGTCATGGATTACTTCTTATAGTAAATGGAAGCATAATCAGTGCAAACCATCATGAAAATTTAAATAATAAGTTTATTTAAATTAAATATTGTTACATATATGATAATTCTTAAAGTTATGACTACAGAGAGTGAGACACTGTTCTATAATGACAACATCACAAATTCCTACAAAAAATGAAACAAAGATAATTTTTATCCTCATTCTAACTTTAGGTTGAAGTGACCATAGAACAATAATAGAGAATATCAAGTACATACCAGAAGGACAAGTATGAAAGTAGCCCGATTTCCTACCAGAAGTTTTATCATCATCTGAATCCAACCTAGAAGTATTATAGAAGAAACGCCATTTTCCATGGTGTATAAAAATTATTTAGTAGTGTCCTCGAAGATATGGATGATATCTCACGGAATAACAACATATAATGAAACAAACAATGACCAAGCCCGAAGAGAAACATTAGAATTAATTAAAGAAAACAATTTCAAAGAATATTTTTGGCCAGAGAATTACAAGACACTAATGATGAGTAGGTACAATTCTAGAATTCAGTTCAATAATTTTAAATAAGGAGACGGAGTGCTAAACATAATTTTCCAACACACCCAAGAAAAGATGGTCGACAAGTTGGGGTCAAAATTGGAAAGGCCAATTTATTGTCGAAGTCAAGATAAAGCCAAGAATTTATATGTAGGTGGATGGATAGAGAAATCAAGTTTGCCACCGCTAACTATATATCATCTAAAACTCTTTCATAGTCTAATAGAGGCTAAAAACTCTAGTTAGGCACCGATGTTTGCTACATGTTACGAAACTAGCATTAAGGTTTATTTGTGTCCAAAATTGGTCATCTATTTGCGCATGCCAATTAACCAGGTAGTGACACACGGCACCCAAAAATATAATTTTATGTTGCAAATACTGGGACTCAACAATTCACACCAAAAATGCCCTTAATTTTTTTTAACATTTTACCTTTACTTTAACATTTTTTACCATTTATTTTTACTAACTTACCATTTATTATTTGTTTTTCACCAACTTATCTAATTTAGTAACCCAATTGGAACGACCTATTAAGTTAAAATAACTCGATCCAGTTACACCCAAATTACTAAGCAATAACCCAAGTTCCACAACAAATTAACAACTACTTGCAAAATTTTGAGTTGGAAGATGAGCATGTTCTTCAGAAGTTTGATTCCGTTTTTAACTAATAGAATATTTAGACTTTAAATAAATCAATATATCTAAATCAGACTTTTACAAAAGAAGGGAATGTTTAAATCTATTGAGTTTTCAGTTTTACTGGTTTTGGGAATGGTTTAAGGATATGTTTGGGTCTCTTAGAATTTTTGTGTGTGTTTTGGTCTCCTGAAAAAGTAAAAAACCTCATATTAAGCTCTTTGGTAAAAGTATGTTGTTATCATGGGAACAATGATAGAGAGAAATAGAAACTCTCTCTAGAATTTATTTCCAAAACAAAAAATCAATTTAAAAAGGCTAGTTCTAGATATAGAAACTCTCTTTAGAATTTCTAGTTTTTTAAACTCTGTTTTTCATCAAAAATAAATGTTTATTTTAAACTATTTTCATTAAAACCCCTCATCACAAGCTCTTATGCTTGTTGATGATGAGGAATTTTTTATCTTGTGATCTATACATGTATTTTAAAACCAAGATATGATCTTTTCAAGAGAAACAACTGCTCCATCTCCCTCTCTATTTTTTCCAAGTTTCCGGAAGCAACCAAAGTGACTATCATTAAAAGGCCTGAAACCGTTCAACCGACGCTTAACCAGGAAAATAAAGAAAAGAACCCCTCTGCTTGAAATGTGAGACCAGTCCCAAAGGACGTCGCTTTGGTGTCGTCCGTCTTCTTCCCAATTTTCTGGTCTCCCTTGACTTCCATCCTCGCTGGCATACTCCTCACTGGAGTTACGTATATACAGGTTACCCTTAGCGTGAGTAACAACCCACTCCTTTGGAAGTTACCTATTTTTCCTCCTGATTCGATTATGGGCTTAGAGCATCCCCAACAGATACTCTAATTTTAGGTAAATATGGATTATATTGAAGTAATGTAAATTTATATATTAATTTTTTGTTCCAACAGATAGTCTATATTTAAGGTAGTTAGTGGTTCCTAAAATAATGAAAGAAAAATAAAAGGAATAACAAATAAGTTTTACATATTGTGTAACCGCAACTACAAATATAGCTACCATAATTTAGGCTAATAAATATAGATAGTCTTTTAGAGTATCTGTTGGAAAGAAAAAAATCATATATAATAGTTAAATTTACAATTAACCGTAAAATAGCGTATCTGTTGGGGATGCTCTTAGTTCATTGGAAGTCGAAAATAAACGTTTTTATCGTGCCTTCCGTCTTCCTCCCAATTTTCTAAGATCCCTTGACTTCCATCATCGACAACATACTCCTCACATGAGTTACGTTTTTACAGGTTACCTTTGGCGTGCGTAACCAACCATTGATTTGGTAATTATCTTTTTTTTTATCTCCTTCGATTGGGGACTTAGTTCATTGGCAGTGGAAAAGAGCCCGCAATAAGAGCGTCAAAATATTCCCCTCTCTTACTGACCAAAGGGTGAATTTCTTTTGTAGCATTCACCTTCTCTCATCTTCCCCCAATAGTGTTATTAAGCCACTAATGCACTCTTTCTCCCCCCTTTAATGTCGCACGATAACTTCTATGACAATTACTTATCTACCCTTAGCAACCCCTACTCTATTAACACTGCTAACTTTTCACATATCCTAACACCTTACAAGTAGTCTCCTTGACTCCCCATCTTAGCCACCAACTTTCTCACTCTCTCCATCTCATTAGTATACATCTCTCTTCATCTCACCAATCCTACTTATAAACATGTTTGAGACCCGAACATCAAAATCTTCAAAACTAAACTCATCCTCACGTCGCTCTAATGGAAAATTGCGGCCAAGTTCAATGGAAAAACCCCATCTTCAACCTGTGACGAGATTACCAGGCCTGAAAGCCGTAGCTCTCTCGCTCGAGACCAGATCTTTCACCCGCCGTCCTTTTCGCCACCGCGCTCCTCCTGCATGCTCAGCTTCTTTCTCTCTCTGTCTACTCCTCTGTTTCGGTTACCAACCCAGTCCACCTCGCGGTCGCTAGCAAACGAATCATGGATGTGATTTTGTATAGAGATGGACATTTTACCGCTATCCTTATCCCCTGTTTCGGTTACCAACCCAGTCCACCTCGCGGTCGCTAGCAATCGAATCATAGATGTGATTTTGTATAGATATGGACATTTTGCCGCTATCCTTATCCCCCCACTCCCCCGGTCAACTAGATCTAACATGCAGATACTTTTTGATGAACAAGACCCCTCAAAGATCGACTCTACCCCTCCCCCCCCCCCCCCAACTTAGAAGGAGGAGTAACTCTAGGTTATCTTTGACAAAAAATGATCATATCCTTTGTGCGCTAACCTCCATGGACACCGTAGTTTCCTCGACGGATGGCTCGCCAGAATCCATCTTCAAACAGGCCTTACTGCATGAAAGTGAATCTGCGGCCGTTCCCAGGCTTGCTCGTACCACTCTTCTCCCGATTCCCAGCAACATCACGAAATCTCTGAGCTCTTAAATCTTTTTCCTGTTTATAACTCTTCTCCGACCACCACCGCCCATATTTCGGTTTCCTGCAGCTATACCCTCGTTAATATTGACAACATGCAATCCCCTCTGCATGTGTCCATCATCCAAAATGATAACTGCCTTAACCCTACCCCCATGCACTTGGATGAAACCCAAAACCCATCCCCCATGCATACTCTAAACCAAAACTCTCAACCGCCCATGCCAATTGATAACCACACCCCGACCAGTCTTAGAAACCCGTTCCCCATGACCTCTATTTTTAGTAAGTACACGTGTAACCCAGTTATTCCTATCCACTCATCTCGTCGTCCTATTATATTGCCTCCTACCATCGTCTTTCGCTACTACCGCGACAACATGTATACATTTTTTCCCCAGCTATTCAACGAATCTTCCCTTATGATTAACATCCACCTAGCAACGCATGAAAACGATCTGAAATACCTCCCTGCCTGCTAGATCTTGGGCTAATATTGTTTCCCAAAGGCATGAGACCCGATCCCCCATGTCTATTAAAAAGACAGAAGAGTTCCATGTTGACAAGGGCATCCTAGTTTTCCGTGCGGATACTCTTGTTGGAGACAAGAAATATTGGGCGAAATGCATTTCGGGATATTTCCTATCTAAAAAGAGAGCTGCCACGCATATCCAATCTTTGGCCAACAAGGTTTGGGGAATTTATTGGCTCCAAAAATGCAAAACAACGTCATCGGGTCACTATATTTTCAAGTTTTCTACCGCGGGCAATGCTACCAAGGTCCTTGAAAGGGCCCCTCGGTTTTTGAGTAGCCACCCCATTTTTTTAAAGCGATGGGAGCCCATGGACACTCTAGAAAAAGAAGTACTTAAGGTCATTCTCTTATGGGTAAAATTCCATGGGATGCCCCACGATCTTTGGTCGGAAAAGGGGCTTAGTATTTTGGGAAGCTACATTGGAACCCTAATATATGTGGATAGCCAAACAACATGCAGCTCAAGATTAAACTATGCAAGGATCTACATCATCATGCAAGCCTCGACTCCTTTCCCACCGTCTATTACCATCAGTTGCCTTGGAAAAGAACATGTCATCCAGGTTGAAGTCCAAGGCCTCCCCACCATTTGCTCGCGATGCACCTCATTTGGTCATGTTGTCGCGGTCTGTCTGCAACCCATGGAAACCCCAACTGAACGCTCATTAACGAACAAATCAGACTGCTCCCCTTAAACCCGCGACCTTTCTGATTCGAGTAATAGGAAAGCTCCCCCCCTCCAAGCTACGCTAACCTCCGTCCCATGACGAACAAATCAGGCTGGACTAAAAGCCTTGTGATTGGCAGCAATAACTCTGCAGCTGGACATATTGGACAAAATTAAAGAGAGCCATCATCCACCAAAATAACCTCGCATAGAATGCAAACCGGAACTACATCAGTTAGAACAAGTATGTACGATGATTCCCCCATATTGTATTAGTCACCCCTGAACTTTAAATCTATCAATCATTTTAATTATATGAATATTGCTAGCTCGAATGTGAGGGACTTAAATGACCCCGTTCGTCAAAAATACGTTCGTGATTTCGTTTTCTCAAATAACATCAATGTTAAAACAAAGTTAATCGAAAATGTAACCCTTATAATGAATATCATGTTTCATTGGTGGCATTACCAAACAAACCATAATTTCCAGCACTATGGTCGAATTTGGATTGCTTGGAACCCGAGCGTGTACAATATCACTTTAGGGTACTCTACCCTTCAAGTTATGAACTATAGAATGACTTGGATTAAAAAGAACCTAACGTTAAATCTTATTATTGTCTATGGATTTAACGAACGTTCTGATCGTCAACCCTTTTGGAGTGATTTGCACTCCGTTTCCCAGACCAATTCCTTAAATCCTTGGATTGTCATTGGTGACTTCAATGCTATCTGAATCCCCCATGAGCAATCCGGATATGAAACCCGATGGAATAGTACTATTGATTTTTTCAACGATTGTTGTCGTATTCATGGCCTTGATGATCTTCGCTTTCCAATTTTCTTGGTCCAACCATTAAATCGAAAACCTTATATAATCTAGGATTAACAAAGCACTTGTTAATGGTCTATGTGACGACTCTTTTCCTAAATCTTTTGCCCATTTTGACCATCCTCATACCTCAGACCACACCCCCATCATTCTATATCTCTCCACCCTTTTTATGATTAGCCTTAAATATTTTAATTGTTTAGTGGCAATACAATTTGAACTTCCAAAGCCTTATCTCTACAAGTTGGAATCTTCCTTGCAGTAAAGGCCTTATGAAATCTATTGTTATCAAACTAGCCCATCTTACTCCCTCCATAGCATATCTTAACATACAAGAGTTTAACAATATCAATCACAGAGTGGATGGAGCCCAATATAATCTTGCTCAGGCCCAACAAAGCCTTGCTGTAAACCCGTCTATGAGCTCCATATCTCCAATTAGCAGAAGGCCGCAAAAACCTATATTTTCTACAGTCGTGCTAATGAATCATTTCTCAAGGAGAACTCTAGAGAATCATGGCTAAAGCTTGGAGACAAAAGCTCTAAATATTTCCACAATAGTATTCAGGCTATCCGTGCGCGAAACAAAATCACGTCTATTACCACCCCCGGATGGCAATGCTAACTTCATCTCTAAAGTTATCTCTGCCACTTTCCTCAATAACTTCCATAACATTCTGGGCTCCCTAAGTCCAGGGAACTACCCAGGCGTTGATAGAACCAGAGCCCTCATCAAAACTTAGGCCTCCCCTGCTGATAAACTCAACATGATAAAACCCATTGTGGATGACGAAATTAAAGCCGTCTTATTTGACATTGACAATGAAAAAACCCATGGAACTGGTGGGGTTAGTGCTGGTTTCTTTAAATATTGATGGTCGATTGTCAAGCCGGATATCTGCATTGGGATCAAACATTTTTTCCGCAAAAGGAAAATAGGACGGGTTTGGTACAAAAACCTTATAGTTCTTATCGTAAAGTCGGAATCCCCATCGTCCTCTTCAGATTTGAGACCCATCTTGTGTCGCAATTTTATTTATAAGATTATTTTCAAAATTCTTACAAAAAGAATTAAATCAGCCCTCCCTTCTCTGATTGACCCTTTCTAGTCGGATTTTGTTTTGGGGCGCTTAATCACAGATAACATCCTCCTCACCCAAGACCTTATACATGGTTTTAAGATCAATCGCAAGGGCCCAAGATGCGCCCTTAAGATTGACCTGATGAAATCTTTTGACAATGTACAGTGGGAATTTGTTCAGGACGTTCTCTTTGTCGTGGATTTCCCTATCACTGTGACAAATTGGATCATCCAATTTAGCCTCTTCTCAATTGACTTTCATCCGCCCACTACGGATGTTACTGCTCACCTCCTCTTAGACCACACTGTCTTGTCCCTTAGCGCCACTCCAATCAAGCCACACTGCTTGATGAGCCACAAGCACTCCGAACTAGGATCTCTAGAGCAGATCACCTTGATCATATGGCTACTGGTTCATCATGTTCGACCTCCGAGAATTTCACTACCATCGCGTTCCGCGTCTGGGCCTGACGCTCTGATACCACGAGTTGGGAATATGGGTGTTGTGAATTAGGGGTCTGGTCTGCATATTCCGCCTCCGTATATAAGTAAGAACACAACCGGTCTCGACACTAGTATGATATTGTCCGCTTTGGCACCCGAAGGGCCTCACGGCTTTGCATTTGGTCCACTACCAAAAGGCCTCGACTAGTTGAGGTATGTTCTTACTTATATACCACTGATCTTTCCCATGTTTAACCGATGTGGGATGTGGGACTTTGGTCGCCACCCTAACAGTATCAATAATCCTTCTTTTGTTGTCTACATTAATGGTACACCCACTAGCTACTTCCAAGGAGAGAAATACCTCTGACAAAGAGATCCTCTCTCCCTTTATATTTTTATCATTGTCATGTATGTCCTCTCTAGTATTGTCCTGGTGAAGAACCAAGACCCTTGCTTCGGTTTTTATTAGAAATGCCACTCGCTCAAAACCATTAACCTTTGCTTTACGGAGGACCTTATGATCCTCAACAGAGCCAATAATCAGTCCATCAACCTTTTTCATAATGGTTTGAAGGAATTAAACACCATTTCAGACCTTTATTTAGATCCGAACAAAAGTCAAATTTACTTCTCTAGGACCTCTACAAGCACAAGAAACGCTATTTTGAACCTCCTCAGTTTTAACGATGGCTCCTTACCTATTAGATACTCGGGGGTTCCGCTCATCACTTTCAGACGCACTTACAACAACTACATACCTATTTTTCTCAAAGTTACCAATCATATAAATTTTTAGACGCCTAATCACCTCTTGTACACTGGTAGGTTCCAATTAATTGAATATATACTCTTCGCTAGTCAGGTTATTGGTCCTCGATTTTAATTCTCCTAGTCAGAGTCGTAAATGAACTCTCTCTGGTTCTTCGATGTATATTTTGGTCGGGCTCAGAGATAAGCTAACGTTTCCTACAGATGAGGGCGGCCGTAGGGTCCCAAACCTAAAAATTTAGAATCATGTGGCTACCGTGAAGCTATTCTTGTCTATATTAACCAAAAACAAAAACTCCAGATGGACCCAGTGGACCCTTGTTGAGAAAATAAAAAACAAAATCCTTTGGACTCTTTCCCCTCCTTCCAAAGCGAGTTTGGGGTTGGAAAAAGATCCTAATTCTTCGCACTCAGATTGAAGGACTCTATAAAGTTCTTTTGGGAAATAGAAATGACACTTCTGCCTGGTACGATCCATGTTAAGAAGTATTATCATTAATCTGAGACTGACGCTAAAAACAAAATGATTCGAAACAAAGCGATAAATACTAATAAATCCAAACAACGAACAGCTATAAACTGAAATACTAAATTCAATTCAAAGTCCAAATATCAATCCAAATCCAATACCCATTCCAAAACCAAAACTGAATCTCAATCGACCTCTAAATCTGAATCCAAATCCAAATGCCAAACACCAAAACCAAACACCAAAACGTAAAATGTATAAACCAAAATCGAACGTCAAATATCAAAACTAAAATCGAATGGCAAATCCAAAATCCAAACGCCAAATCTAAATGCCAAACAACAAATCTAAATGTCAAACGTCAAATCCAATCGTCAATCCTCCTACGCCAAACGACAAACGCCAATCCCCAAACACAAAACGCCAAACGCAAGATTCAAACACTAATCTCCACATGCCAAACACCAAATTCCAAAACTCCAAACTCCAAATACCAAATCAAAACTCCAAACTCCAAACTCCAATCGCGAAATCCAGAATTCGGACTCAATACTACAAACGCCAAACTCTAAATGTTAGACGCCATACACCAAACTCCAATCCCCAATCCCCAATCCCCAATCCTTAAACGTGAAACGCCAATTCCCGATCCCAAAACTCCAAACACCAATTTATAAACTCCAAATGATGCGAAAAGGGAATCTCCAAACGCCAAACGCTAAGTTCAAACTCAAATCGTCAATCGTTAAACAAAATCCAAATGACAAAAAATCCAAAAGAAAACAAAATCCAACTCGAATCTAGACGCAAATTGAATATCAAAATCGAGTAGTTTTGAAAATAAAATTCAAACCTAATCAAATCCAAAATAATAAAATTTAAATCAAATTCTCAGTCCAAATCCAAATATAGATAAAAAACAAAATCGGTACATCAAACCCGAATTGCAAAATATATCACAAAATCCAAACTAGAGTAACCTAATAATTTTTTTTTCTTTCATTGAACGGTTTAAAACAACTGCACATCGGTACAACGGAAGCAGGAAAAACTAAATACAATGTAGAAAATAAAAAAAAACGAAAAAGATTGTTATTCATTGGAACTATATTTCTTTTTAAAAAAATAGTCACATTATATAGGCTAATAACTTAATGAACTAATAGATCCAAAAGAAATATTAGGGCCTATACCGTTAAATTACTTTTATGCTTTTTCTATGACTTAATGAAGGGCGAAAGAAGAGTCATTTTTATATTCTTAACTTTGCAATTTTCTCTCCAAATCAATTTTATTTTTGAGTCGTAGCTTGGCTCAATCTAACTAATTAACTCAGACAACCAGACTTCATCACTAAAAGTATGAACAAAAAATGAAAACAATAATCTGATTTAATTTAAATCAAACTCCGACACTCATAAATAATACATATTATTCGTCAATATCCAATTATAGAATTTAGTCCATCAAACTAATTTCACATGAAACCCATATTATACACGGTGTTTAAGTTGGGCCAACAAAGCAAAAATATAATACACAACTGCTAGATTTTGTTGAAAAACAACCAAGAAGAGAAACAACTAGATGTAGAATAGCGCTGGAAAGTGAAAGGGCCGGCCGGTCCGACCATAATATTACGTGCAATCAATCTCATTGTTTGTTCGCTGTCTTATTATCAGGAATTGCATCAACAACAGCCTGAACGTTCAAAACATACAATAAATTAACAAATGCAAAGATACAATAGAGTAAAACGAAGTGGGACTATATATTCAGGCCTAACCTCCACGGTTTGTTTGAAAGCCATTCCTGCAAGAATAAGACTCCCAAGGGCCTGTACACACAGAATAATTGCCTTAACCAGGTCCATAGGAGGAGCCAGAGACTGTTTTGTCATTTTGCTTAGACCCACAAAACCTGAGACATTAGTAAGTTTGTAAGACTTTTGTTCTGCAGAATATAGAAGATAGAGTAATCATCACTGACACCATAGAAATCGATCAAGAACGTATAGAAATCTGAATCTAAACAACATATAAAGGAACAACAAAACACACCAAATTAAACAAAAGCAAATATTACTCGTTTTCTTCTTTTCTTTTCTGGGCTCCAAAGCATAAATGCAGAGTATTAGTTTGAGGTATGTTATACACGATATGAGTAATTGACTGGGCTTGCAAAATTACATATATACTCGTAATTATTAATGAGTGACGTGTATATGTTTTCCTTTTTTATTTAAATAAAGGTCAGAACCATTGATCACTTCAACATCCAAGAATCTTCTTTAAAATATAAACCCCTCCCCACACAGTTCTTCAAGGAAATAACATTAAATATTATCACGAAGTTTAAAAAAAATGAAACGAATTTCAATTCATTAAACAGTGGAAAAGAATAATTTGTTTTCGATTTTATCTGCTCAAATATATAATTTATAATATATATATATATTCTTTTGGTTCAAATGAAAGCGAGAGGACCTGTGTGTTTAACCGCATTCAATCCTCTTTGTATGATCCATGTTACCGTTTTCTTCTCGGCTTTTTCATTATTGGCGAACTTATTCACTTAGGAAGATCAGTCTTGCTTAGATTGATTTTACTTGGCTATGAATTTCTTCTCTAGGTAAGAAAGAGAAATTTCTAAAATTTGTCCAAGCTCTACGAAGTCAATACCCAACAACACTATTTTCGAAAAAGAATTTCCTCTGCTCTCAAGAAATCAAGAACATAGTAGAATAGGTAATTATTCTAGACGATTACCCGGACTACGAGAATCATATCTAACATTGTCTTTGAAAATTCGGTCTACAGTAATGGTTATAGAACAACGACTCGTTATCGTGATGCAAAAAAGTCTTTTTGTTGATGCTCTAAAGCCAAGAAGCTAAGGAATTTCTCATCAAAATGTTATGGTTACTCAAGATCAGGAACAATTGACAATCAAATTCGAGAAAGAAGACAAGAAACGCTTTCAACAGATAGCTAAACATACTATCATAGGAAAGTCTGCCTATGCTAAACTAAAATATGAAGTAATCAAATATTTCTTGGCCAAATTTAACTTCTCCAATTCGTTCAATGTATCTCAATGGAAATACACACACGTGTTTATTGAATTCGAAAATGTTGAAGACCTGAAAAGACCGTGGCATCGAAATGTATGGAAAGTTGGTGATAAGATTATGCGACTTCTTAAGTGGAGTCTCCAGTTTGATCCTAATGAAGAGAGCCCTCTAACTCCTGTTTGGGTAACAATGATTAAGTTGCCCGAGTTCATCTATCAAGAAGGTAAAATTATTGAAATTGAAAAGTATATAGGAACTCCCTTGAAGGTCTGGATTCCACTGATCAATAGAGCAAGATTTAAAAGCAAGATTTAAAGCTCATGTATCATGAAGTTACAATTATTGAAATTGCAAAGTCTATGGGAACTCCCTTAAAGGTCTGGATTCCACCAATCCATAGAGAAAGATTTAAAGTTCATGTATCATGAAGTTGCAATTATTGAAATTTCAAAGTCTATGGGAACTCCCTTGAAGGTATGGATTCCACCGATCAATAGAGCAAGATTTAACTGTGTCAAATTTTGGGTGGAACTGGACATATCAAAATTTTGAGTCAATAACATCAAGATCAAGTTTGGAGATGATAAAGAGTTCATTCTGGATATTGTCTATGGTTCTCACCCGAGTGACTACAAGGCATGCAAACACATTGGGCACAATGAGAGTGTTTGCAAAAAGAAAGAAAACTATCAGAAATAACAAGAGTTCTTTAAGCAAATAAAATACTTGGGTCCCAAAGAAATTGGCAAAACATCTCAACTCAAATCAATTATAATTGATAAAGAAAAGTATATAGAAGAAGTATACTAAAATTATTAACAATTTAATAATAAAACATCCAAGCTGCCTCAAATGATAACAGCATTGCACACTCTTGAAAAGAGATCCTTGTTTGACATTGAGAAGGCTAATGGTGAACATGAAACTACTTCTCCAACTAAGAAAACAAACAGGAAGTCTCCCATGCTCTCATACACAAGAACCAAAATGTAATAAATTCAATAAGATGCAATATAAGAAAGTCAAGAAAGGCAGGATCGAGAATAGTAAAGGCCCATCTTCAATTAAACTATTGCAATGGAAAAAGGTTATTAAACAGAAATCTATCAAATGACTATTAAATTGTTAAACTGGAATGTCAGAGGGATGAGGAACAAACACGCAATGAGGAGGCTAAGGTCATTAAAGAGGTCTGAGAAACCTGCTTTCATGGTTATTCAAGAGCCCGTGGTTCATGAGTCCATGTTGGTTGTTATGGCTAAAAAGATTGGTTATGGTCACTACTTAAGAAATATAAACAATAAAATTTGGCTTATGTGGGTTGATGACTACAATGTTGAAGTTCTTTGTAATGAAGAACATCATGTGACCATCAATGTAGGTTATCCTAACCTGAATAAAAAGTTTAAACTAACTATTGTGTATGCTAAGTGTAGCAGAAGACAGAGACTGGACCTATGGGATTTTTTAGGAAGAGTTAATGAAGATGATGTTACTGAATGGATTCTTGTTGTTGATTTCAACATTACACTTAATGTTGAAGAACAACTTTCATGTACCAGAGTCTGTTTGAATAGTATGGATGACTTTAGTAACCTAATTCTTGACTGTAACTTAACTAATGGTGGCTTCTCTGGCTCCAAATACACGTGGACTAATGGTAGGAAGTGGAAGAGACTGGATAGGGTACTCTACAACAACTCCTGGATCAAGTATTTTGACAACACTAAGGTGGTTCAGCTGGCTAGGACATGTTCAGACCATTCACCTATCTGTGTCTCCATATCATCCAACTTAGACATCATCAAGCCTTCCTTAAAATTTTTAAACGTGTGGACTAGACACCCTTGATTCCTTGATACCGTTGAGAAAAATTGGCCTAAATGTTTTTTATAGGAATCCTTTACAAAAGTTTTGGTGGAAACTGAAAAGGCTGAAAGAAGACTTGAATCTATGGAACAAAATGAGTTCGACAATTTATTTGATGCTATAAAACAAATTGAAGAGGATATTGCTTTTATTGAATCCAAATACCAGACTGCAAATGAAAGTTCTGATAAATCTCTGTTGGACAAGACTAAAGATGACTACTTTGAGTTGTTGGCTAGGGAGGAATGTTTTTGGGAACAATAGAATCACACCACTTGGCTGAAAGATAGTGATAAGAACACCACATTCTTTCACAATCTTGTTAAAAAAAAGGCCAAAAAATAATAAAATCTATAGAAACTGGGATGGGAGCACTTGGTTGGAGGATCAAGAAGCTATCACCAATTCAGCAATCTCATATTTTCAGAACTTTTTAAATGTTACTAATAACAATGTTGACTATAGTGATGCTACTGATGTTATAAATGTCATCCCTAAGCTAGTAACTAAAGAGGAAAATGTTATGCTTACTGCAATTCCTAATGATGATGAAATCTATAGGACTGCATGTGAGCTTAATCCTAATAAGGCTGTTGGACCTAATGGATTCAACGAGATGTTTTATAAGAAGTGTTGAACTGTAATAGCTGAAGATTTGTGTGCAGAATTCAAATATGTCTTTAAAGGAAGCAAGATCCCTACTGGTGTTTTGGCTTCTGTGATATGCCTGATTCCTAAGGTTGCCTTCCCAAGGACTTGGAAAGAATTTCGTCCCATAAGCTTAACTACTTTATTCAATAGAATCTACTCAAAATTGTCAACAAAAGGTTGGCCATGATTCTTCCTAGGTTGATATCTGAAGAGCAAGGGGATTTTATCATGGACATAGGCATTCTTGAAAGCATACTCATCACACTAGAGTTATGCTGTGACTTGAACCTTAAAACAAAAGGCAACAACAACATTATACTAAAAATCGATATGGAGAAATCCTTTGACATGCTTTCTCCCAGGTTTCTTTTTGAAATTATAAGGCTTTTGGGTTTAATTACTGCTTTATTGACCTCATAAAAAACAACACAATGAACAATCATTTCTCCTTAATAATCAGTGGTGTTATCAAAGGGTTTTTCAAGACAAACCAAGGGCTGAGACAGGGGGACCCTTTGTCCTCCAGTTTGTTTATTCTGGCTGAGGAGTATTTTATTTGGGGTCTTAAAACGATTAATGAAGATCATACTAAATTAAGATATAAAGCAAGAGGCAATCAAACCATACCTTGCTTGGCATTCGCAGACGATACTATCTTCTGCAACAGTTCTGCTGCCCCAGTTTCAAAAATCTCTCAATTCCTGTCGCACTATCAAAACACTTCTGGTCAGATCATTAACAGAGACAAGTCTAAACTAATAGTGGCAGAGAACAGGACACATCAAATGATCAATATAGCTGAAAGGAACTACTTGGGAATGAAACATAGCTTTATGTCTTTTAAGTATCTTGGGGTGATGATCAGCAACAAAAGTAGGGTTAGCTACTTTGACAATTTAGTTTCAAGGATCAGAGAGAGGATCACTAAATGGGATAGTTGCACACTGTCCTTTGGTGGAAGACTAGTTTTAATGCAGTCTGTCCTATCGACTATCCCTTTATACCATGTCCAGATTTCGATTCTTCCTAAAGCAATAATATGAAGGGTTGAAAACGTATTTAACAAGTTTTTTATGGAACAATAAAATGGAGACTAATGCAATTAGTTGGTCCTTATAGAATAGAATCTGCAAACCATATGCTAAAGGGGGAATCAATGTTAAGAAGATTGAAACATTACAAGAAACTTTTTCATACAAATTATGGTTTAATCTCAGAACAAATCGAATCCTTTGGTCTAGGCTTATATTCTCCATTTATTGTAAAAAGAGTCATCCTATAGTTGCACTCATACCTAATAATAGATCAAGAACTTGGACCATGATTACGGGAATCCGAGACAAGGCTGACATGTACATATTTTGGATTCCTAAGAATGGTGAAATCGACTTCTATCTGGATAGATGGTGCATTGAAAGTGCATTGATACATTTATATGAATGAGAAAACACAGAGTTGTATGCTAATGCTAATGTTTGTAAGTTTTGGGTTAATAAGAACTAGGATATGAAGAAACTAAGTTCAGCTGTCCCCAACCTAATGGTGAATGATATTCTTAAACTCAAACTCAACACCAACTCAGATAGAATTATGTGGGCCTTAACTCCTAATGGGAAATTTAACACTAACCAAACAAGGAATTCTATAAGAATACATGAAAATGAATCAAATTTTTACAAGAAATGTTGGAGCGCAATTATACCTAGGAAATGCTCATTTATTCTCTGGAGAGCCTTGCAGAACTGGATACCCACTGATTCAAATATGGAGAGACGGAAGCTTCAGATAGCATCAAAATGTCATTTTTGCGAAAATGAAGAAATTACAAACCATGTGATGGTGCAATACAATGAGGTTTGGGCTGTGTGGAGCTATTTTAGTGAAATTATGGGTATAAACATATTCAGAAACATGACTACTCATCATATGATACATACCTGGTACTGGTCTTCTGCGAAAGTATGCAGCATCAGATCGATTGTTCCAACAATAATTGTTTGGGTAATTTTGAGAGCCAAGAATCTAAAAAAACATTAGAACATTCAATTGTCTTTAGCAAATCTTATCAACCATGTGATCCACATCCTTACAATCTTAAACAACGCAAATCTAATCAGAAAGCGGTACTGGGGAATAAATATCAAAGTGGCAAATCTGTTGGGATGCAACGTTCGTATAACCAAACAGATGATCTAAATTTCACTAAAATGGGTACCTCATAGATAGTGCATATCTTCTATCTGTGGAATCGAGTGGTGGAGGTATGATTAGGAATCATGAAGGAACTATCGTTAAAGTCTATGGAAGACTATATGTGAAAAATATTGTTGTTATTTCTAAGGTCAGGGCTCTTATGGATGGTTTGGCAATGTGTAAAGCTCTAAACATTACAAACGTGGACGTTGAAGTGGACTCAAGCATTCTAATTGATCTGATTAGCAGGGGGAATTCAATTTGGTATCTGGATCCTCTTATTGGTTACTGCAGGAACCTAATCTCTTCTGATATGACGATAAAGCATATTTTTTTTAACAAAACAAAAAGGCAAACTGGGTAGCAAAACACACGCTGAGATCGAGAGAAGACATGAACTTCAATCATTCTTCCGCTCCAAATGAATTGAGAGCAATTGCTTTCCTTGAGAGTATTGTCACAAGTTATTAGAGAATCAGAGAAGATGATTAAGAAGTCGTGAGTTAGCAATTTGACTTTTTTCGATTATGGTGGAAGCTTGTGAGGGTTCTGGGTTTTTGAGTTAAGGTTATAGAAAAATGATTGGGTTTCAAATTCAAAATTTCCCTCTCTTGTACTTGGTTCTCTTTCCAAGTTTTCTGATGAGGCCCGTATACTTTTCAAAGTTTATTAATAAAATCTAGATGTTTGCGAAAAAATATTCTTTTAAAAAGAAACAAAATAAAATGACTGTTTTTTATATTATAAGAACTAATTATATATTTATTTCATTATTTTTTAGGATGAGTTATTTTAAAGGGTACATTTCAAATCATTCGTTAAATAATCGAAAATTTTATAATTTTAATATGTAGCACTACTTAAAAAAACACCTATAATGACTTGCACCCTGCGACAGATCCACCACTAGCTCATGTTTAATCTGGCAAATAATAATTTATTTTATTAATTTAGATTTATGAAAATAAATTTTGTTATTTAAAAAATACAAATCCAATCATGTTAGAAGTCGGAGATTAATAACTTTTTTAAAAATAACAACAAATAAATTATTATTTTTAATAATCTTGAGTAACCAAAATCAATCATATTATTTATTTTTATATAAAATATTTTTTTAGTTGGTTGGATTAAAAAATTATATTATTATTATTATTTATCTTAAAAGTAAAAAAAAAAGTTGATTGTGCTACTTATATGAAGAATAACAATGATAAAATTGTTACTCTTATTAGAAACAGCCGTAATAAAATTCTTACTCCTATGAAAAATAATAGTAATAATATTATTCTAAAAAAATAAGAACAAAATACAACAAAGATAGCTAAAACTCGAGCATGATAAAACTAGAACTATAAGATATTTCCTGCGTCTAGAAAATAAAAAAATATGGTCACTAACTTGTGCTACAGTCGGCCAAGACAAATTATTTTAGAGTTAATTGTGAATGTTGTTAATCAATGTATTGAGTTATATTATTTCTCTAACACAAAACTGAATAATCATACTACATGCACATCCACACAAACATCGAAATTGTGTATGTTTCAATAGTTTGTATAATAAAAAATTCAATCAAAATACAACTCACGCAAACCATTATAAGCAACAAGTACTCACAAACCATGTCAATAAATTTCTAGACATTATCATTAGTTTTGCCTTGAAGATGCAGTGTTTACAATTATAGTAATGATAATAATACCTTAAATCATTGTCTCAAATCTAAAATGAAGCCCGAGACTCGAAAAGAATAGAACAAGAGCTTCCAATTAATCATTTTTGTCTTCTTGAAATCCAATTTTCTGAAAGTAATGTTCCGCGTCCAAGGTTGTCTTGCACCTTGTCTGACTCTGACAGAGCAGGTAGTATCATATGCTCAAGCGTTCATAAACCATATTAATACAGGATAAACTAACATCGGGGATGTTTATCTTCCCTCACTAACACTTTTCAATATATCAAAAGAAAAGTATAAAATAGATGAAAAAATATCAAATTGAATTGACTACTTACCTTCACAACAACGCGTGAACATCCAACCACTTTCCTTGTTTTTCTCTTAGAATAAAACTTGCATAAGTATAGGCCCATTGTAAAGCAAAATTTCTTAGTATTTTTATTGTATTGAGGATCTAAGTCAAAAAATTATTTTAAAAAAATAAAACCAATCACACAACAAGATGCTAAGGTGACCTCGTCAGAATTTTAAACATTTAATAATGTAATAGCATTATGACCCATAAAATCCTATGTATTATATATATAGTATTCCATATATCTTAAATCACTTGTCATGTGATATCACCATATGGACTATCTTTATCCAAATTTGTGAAATTATACGTCACAATCTTACACATATTAGAGAACATATTGAAGACTAGTTATGTGGTATGGTACAACAAAAAATGACAATGAATTACAATAAAATCATAGTGCAACATGTTAAGAAAAATACAATATTGACGTCAATATGAGAAGTAATACTTACACCAACCCACTTGCCAATATTATTAGCACTAGGAACGGTCATCAAACCAACATTGTGGTCAACACATTATCCTTTAACCAACTTGACGTAGTCAGGTTGATTGCAGTCTTCAGCCAACAAAAAGAGTTGATCAATGTATTTTCAATAACTTTGGCAGCCTTATTTAATCCACGAGTCAACCCACCATATGCTTTTGATTTCCCAAACACAAGCTGAAGAGCTATCAACATATCTATAACTTCCAAAATAAACGGAGTAACCTGTGCTAGAACAACACAAGGAGTAACCTCATGACTTAGGACAACACTCCATAGATACATAAATGAGATACAAATATAAAAACTCATATTAATTAAATATTACAAGAAAGAGAAACATCAAACTATTATTGAATTGAACCGAGCTAGATCATAAATCGTATACACTGTGAATTAGACGGTTGCTAAATTTCTAAATGATCAAATTCTACAAACGTAACGATTCTACATAATATCTTTATGGTTCATAATAGCTTTACTATTATTTTGGGTTTCATTTGAAGAAGACAGAACTCTAAATAAATATTACTACTAATGGAGATCAAAGGTGCATGAATCATTCAATAATAGATAATATAAATAATTCAATAACAAAAAGTTTAAGAATTTATTAGAAAAAAACACGGATTTAAAGTTGAAGGAGCTTCAATTGATGAAAAATCAGAGTTATATTCACGACGATTTAGTTATATTTCTTTAGAGAGAATTGAGACTGAGAAGAATGTATATCGAAAAAACAAATTTGTCTCAAAGTTTAACCTAGAATAGGGTTATTTTTATCTTTAATAACTAATAAGTATGTGATTAGAATTTCAAAAAAGATAGTATATCTAATAAAAATTAGCTATGTGTAATAAAAAAAATCCTAACTTTTATTACAAACTACTATTTATATAAAATAACTGCGAGATTAAAATATATATAATAAATTGTATAATAAAATTGTAATATATAATTTAAAAAATCTGGTATAATAAAATGACTATAAAAAATTTCTTCTTCAAGAAAACCATAAACCATTTAGAAAACATGTTTGTTGATTCTAGTTCTAAGTTGAGTCCTATTTAAGAAGCAATACACGAGAGAATCAATTCTGTGATTGTCAAGCCTTCCTCTGATCAATAATCTCCCTGCAAAATACAAAAATAATATTAAAGATTCTTTTTCACAAAGAAAAGAAGCGAAAGACCAACAAAATCCTTAGATTGACAAAATTGAATCTAGAAAAGTATGGTATCTTTCTCTGATAATAACTCTATCAGTGGTCTAATCAAAGCCAATGATCAGAGTCCTGAAATCATTGGTCCAATCAAAGCTAGTGGTACTGAAATCATTGGAGATCTTCAAATCATTGAAAAACAAGATATATTTTCTACTATAATAGAAAGTGATTCATCTCTTAATGAAGTTATTTCTCCACATAAAGAAGGATTATGAAGTTTGCAGTGTTCTCTTAGAATTGGTAAATCATAAAAGAGAAGAGACTTTAAGAATGTGGTAAAGAAGAAAATGAAAAGACCTAAAGTCCCTGTAACATCCAAGTTTATGCAAATGAAAGGTCCATTAAAACCTTTCAATAGTTCATCTAAATGTTAATTTCCATTATTAATTGGAATGTAAGGGGACTGGGAAATAAAGAAACATTGAGAAGTCTGAAATCACATAAAATATAAAAAAACACTATTTTATGGCTTTAGAGGATCCAATGATCTCACAATCTCATCTGGACTCTATTGCTAACAAACGGGGTTATACATGCTCTACTGGAAACATAAGTAATAAAATCTAGGTAATGTGCAATTGTGACTTCATTGTCAACATATTAGTAAACGAAGATCAGCTGCTTCACTTGAATGTTAAGCACAATACTCTTTACAAATATTTCAGAGTAACAATAGTTTATGGAAAATGTAAAATAGAACAAAGGAACCTACTTTGGAATTGGATCAGATTTGTTGATGATCCTTCTAAAGAATGGTTATTACTCACAGACTTCAATGCAACTTTAAGCCTTGATGATCATTCTGAAAGAATGGTAATTCTCTACCAAAGGCTTGAGACAGGGAGATCCGTTATCTCCAAGTTTGTTTATAATTGCTGAAGAGTACTTGGTCAGAGGTCTAAAACATATAGTTAACTTGGACCTTTCACTAAGATTCAAGAATTGGGGAGCTACATGTGTACCTTATTTTGTGTTTCCAGATGATTTTATAGTCTTCAACAATAGGAAAGCTTCTGCTATTAACAAATCAAAAAATTCTCGGTTCATTATCAAATAAGGTCATGTCAAGTAATAAATCCTGGGATTCAGTCACAACTATCTACCAATGGCTTATATGGGGACTACTATCAGCAACAATAAAAAATATATAACTTTGAGCACATTATTAGTAAGATAAAAAAAAGGATATTTGATTGGGACAACATTCAATTATCATATGGTGGAAGGATATTGGACTAGTCCAAACTATCATAAATATTGTCCTTATCTATACTTTTCCGCATTCAACATTGCATAAAACTAAAATTCAACGTATTACCATGGTTTGTAATAGATTTCTGTGAGATTTTACAGAGAGTAACCATAATATCTCATGGGCTTCTTGGTCTAAACTTTGCAGGTCTTATGAAGAGATATTGTTAAATTTAAGAAACCTTAAAGACATCTAGGATTCCTTCTCATACAAGTTGTGGTTAACCTTCAGAGAAAATAAATCATTATGGGCAAGACTCATGGCATCAATCTATTATTCTACATATCATCCAATCACCATTCCTTAACAATCCAAATGTTTTAAAGTTTGGAAACGATAATTTAATATCAGAGACAAGGTTGAACTCTGCATTTACCGGAATGTTTGGGAATGAACAATGGACTTCTGGCTTGATCGGTGGTGTTCTCCAAACTCATTCATCATGTTTGGCTATATTGATGATAGATCATGATCCTACTCTGCTCAAGTTAAATATTACTGGATTAATAGGAAATGGTCAATGGACAGACTTCAAGGTACTTTTACTAATGCAACAATTGAAAATATAAAGAAAATATCCATGTACTCACCCAAAGATTATATCAAATTGGTGCTCTCCTCTACCAGAATTTTCAGCATTAAAGACACATGGAAGTTTATTAGACTGAAATTTAACAAATCAAATCTTTTCATGAAGATTTGGAACACTATCACGCCTAAAAAGTGTTCTTTCTTGGTTTGGAGATCCATTTATGGATGGATTTCTACTGATTCCAACCTACAGAGAAAAGATTTTCATATGGCATCAAAATGCCAACACTGAGAAAATATTGAAACTGTCAATCACACATTTATTCAATGTATCAAAGCTTGGGAAGTCTGGTTTTTCGTTGCTTCTATGTTCAACATTATTATCAGAAGGAACATGACCTTCCCTCATATGCTCAGATCCAGGTTTTGGTCTTCGACAAAAGACACTCATATCAGAACAATTCTACATGTTGTTATCTCATGGATTATATGGGCATCTAGGAACAAAAAGAAGTATTTGGGTCAAGATATATCTATTAACTCCATGATTGATCAAGTTATACATATAATTATTGGGCTTGATCAAGCTCATATGCTGAGAATAAAGCACTGGGGGATAGACGCGGGGATTTCCCATCATTTGGGTTGTATAAACCACTTAGATAAACCCAGAATAGCCTTGTCTCTGAAATGGAAAGTTCCTAAAGCAAAAAAGATATAAGCTTAACACAGATGGTGTTAGCTGCTATATGGAAGAAGCAAGTGGAGGAGGCTTGATTTGAGACCATCAAGGTAGTCTAGTGGTCGGTTATGAGAGACTTTAGGGTAAACAATATGATATTATGTCAGAGTGCAGAGCTCTGTTGGACGGGCTCCTACTCTATCATGGCAAATGAATCTCATAGATATCGAAACTGATTCAATCCTACTTACTGGGATGGTTCCAAAAAGAAACTCTCCTTGGTATCTAGATCCTATCATCAAATGTTGGAGATCTCTTATTACTTCTACAATGAATGTCTCTCGTATCTACTGTGAACAAAATGTTGCAACAAATTGGATCGTGAAATTCACTCTAAACAAATTGGCGATATGATTCACATCTCCCTCTTATTAAATTTGGTGGCAAGCTTTGGAACTTTTTTCTGAATCTCATGGTTTTACTGGTCCTCTAGCTTAAAAAAGACGTAATAGCGGCATAATTTTGACCCACGAATTGCAGTTCAAGATTATAATAAAAACCCTACCTTAAGAATAAAGATAAATATTTTTATAAAATTAATTAGGACGGAAGGACTACTAAGTTAGTACTTTTACACCCCCATCTGCAAAGAGCTACCAAGTCAATACCATTTATTTCAAGTTAATGCCATTTATCACTCACCATCTCCGAAGAACTACCATGTCGATACCATCCATTCAGTCTTTTTGATATTATAACCAAGTCTTTCAGGTTTTGTTATAAATAACTAAATATTTTATTGCAATAGTTAAAGTTGATGGTTCATCTTACCTACCGAGTATCGCTAAGTTGTGTTCTTATATATTTATTTATTTAATGTATCCTTCAAGCTTATTTAATATAATTAAAAATGTTTTGGTCTAACAATAAAATCGATATTTAAAACATATTATATAAAAAAATTGTGGTATTGTCTTTTTAATGAAAGATGGTGTAGCTCCACATACCTATTTATTTATTTGTTTTTATGTTTAAACCAAAAGAGTTTTTATTAGATGAAACTTTAATGATTTAAAGTTAAAGGGAAACTAAAGCGCCAAACAATAGCGGTAAAACAAATGCTGAAAATCAAAGATGTCAAGAGGTATCTCTTCAACCGAGCTCAAAATTATCTCCAGAGAAGCTCAAAATCTTTGCCTGAGAATTACTCTGATTAGCCCGACTTCAAAGGAATGATTGATGAGATATAGAAATCAAACGCAAAATTTCAATCGTAGATGAATTCGCCCTCTGAAATCAGGAGATAGAAGGAGAGCTTCTCTGTGTTTAAGCTTTATGAAATAAGAAATAATATGTAAATTCGAAATGAATTGATTTTGATTTACTTACGATGAATGTATATTTAACAAAAATGTTAGTGATATATTAAAATTATTTTTAGGAAAATTACACCTAAGGTACTTATTCAACTATTTTATTGTCATCTAGTACTCAAAGTTTCCCTAATTATCTTCACCATTCATGAAACCAAAAATTTTCTTTCCTACTTTTTCTTTTTATTTTATTTTTAAAATATCCGTATCTTTCAAACTGTAGCTCGAAAAAAATATATGAAAGTACAATCGCTTTTGTTTTTTTAAAATGAACAAACCTAGATCCATTGATGATATTTTTTTATTTTAAAAAAAATAAAATTTCACCAGTAACAACTCTTAGGATATCTTGAGAATTGTTCAAGAAATCTTGAGAGTTTTGCAACTCGCATGATATCTTGAGAGTTGTTCAGGAAATTTTGAGTTGCAAACAATTCTAATGATATCCTGAGAATTGTTTAGAAATCCTGAGTTGCAAACAATTCTCATGATACCCTGAGAATTGTTCAGGAAATCTTGAGTTGCAAACAATTCTCATGATATCCTCAGAGTTGTTCAGGAAATCCTGAGTTGCAAAATATTCTCATGATATCATGAGAGTTGTTCAAGAAATCATGAGTTGCAAACAATTCTCATGATATCATGAGAATTGTTCAGGAAATCCTGAGAGTTGTAAACAGTTCTCATGATATCGTGAAAGTTGTTCAGGAAATCCTGAGTTGCAAAAAATTCTCATGGTATCCTGAGAGTTGTTCAGGAAATCCTGAGTTGCAAACACTTCTCATGATATCATGAGAGTTGCAAACAAATCTCTTGATATCCTGAGAGTTGTTCAGGAAATCCTGAGTTTCAAACAATTCTCATGATATCCTCAGAATTGCAAACATCTCGAAGTACCAGCGGGTATATTTGGTCGGAGTTTTTTTGTTCAAATTTCAATTCGAGGTACCAAGTTACACTATCCAAAAAGCGGATACCACTGGGTAATTAAATAATTGAGAAGGTATTTACTGGTACTTTTTTTTTAAGTTTATACATATATAAATAAGGTTTTACATTAAATTGAAGTCTATTTTAATTAAAATTGAAAAAAATGACTAAGATTTAAGGTATAATAGAGATTAAAAAATATATCATCTAGATTTAGTTATTAATAAATATGAAAAAAAACTATACCAACAAAAAATTAAAAAATTAACTTACATGTGATATATATCACATGATCTATTTTTTAGGGAGTTCAAAGAATTGTTCTCTAGTTCTTGATCTTTTTATTGTTTTGTGATTTTTCCCTTTTCGATAGTTATAAGAATCATCGTGAGACTCTAGCCTCTGTTAGGGCTGTCAAATGGATATTTCAGATACGAATCTGCCTATATCTGAATCTATCCAAATCTGAATTCGAAATATTTTAAATAATAATATCTGAATCCGTATCCGATAGATATTAGCCGAAAACGAATAATATCTGAATCCAAATATCTAAATTTCCACTAATTTTTTTAACTAATTGCACTATTGGTTAGACTACTTTTATAGGCATCTTAGTAGAAATCCATATTCCCATTTTAGATGTCGGATAACGCTAAAAAAATATACTTATTTTGAAAAGCCACCATGTCTTTTATAGAAAGTTTAGTGGCAATTGTTTTCCACATTTTAGATGTGGGATAAGAGTCATAAGATTAAATAAGATATACTTGCCACCATGTTTTATATAAACAGCTTGGTAGCAATTATTTTTCCAACTTTAGATGTGGGATAAAATGCAATTTTTGAAAAAGAAAACCTCTATATTTATGGCCAACTTTGTTAGTAATTTGTTTTGATTTTTACTACGTAGGTTATCTAAAAATCGTGCTTAAATAAAAAAAATTATGTATATTTATTTATAAAATTTTGGATATCGGATATTTCGAATACGGATATGACTATATCCATATCCATTATTTTCGGATACGAATTCGGATACGAATATTTTCCGTTTTCTTTCGAATACAGATATTATCCATTTTCTCCGGATTCGATATCGAATAATTTGGTCGGATATCGGATTTTTTGGATTTTTTTACAGCCTTAGGCTCTGTTATGCTACCCTTACATTTTATGTTTTTGAATTTTTTCTAAGCTCCAACTCAAACTTTGTTTCCTCTCGTTACTCTTTTTCCCGACATGGAACCTTATAAAAAAGAATTCTAAGATCTTTATTCAGCAAGAAACTACAACATTATGTATGGGTTAGATTTGGAGCCAACGATGGTTACTGGCTCCACATAAGTTACAAGAATATCACAAAATATTGTGATCTCTTTCATATAGGTCACGACATCAGCACTTGCAAGAAAGTCTCTTATCTGACTAAAAAAGGTTTCAAAGATCACAATCAAGACTTTGGAAAAGACAATTAGTAAGAAAATGATAGATTCAAAGTTAAGTCCTTCATAGTCAAGAATCATTCTCTTGAAAATCAAGATCATAGTTCTTAAGGGGATGACCAGGAAACCAAGAAATTTGTTAAGCTAAGCAAGAATGACATCTTTACAAACAATACTCCTCAGAATGAAGAAATCATTGGCGCAATTAAAAATTTGAAAGATAAGTATACTATAGCAACAAATCGGGATCAAGAAAACTATAAAACATATATCCATACCCTTAATCAACAGAATACATGAAGTTTGCCTACATCTCCAATATTAAAGAGGAAAGGAATGGACAAGAGTTTCCAAGATTTGATCAATAAAAAGCTTAAAGAAACAAGACATAGAAATAATAAGGGAGAATGAATATACAAGTCCCTATTTGGGACCAGCAAGGAAAACAAACAGCTCAATTTCATGTTTAAATTCCTCTATTAGAATATAAGAGGAATTGAGAATAAAGCTACAATAAAGAGGCTCAAATCTATACTCAAGAAAGAAAAAATCAGCATCATTTCCATCCAATACCCTTTTGTCTCTTCTGTTTATTTTCCTTCTATTGCGATTTTTTTTTGGTTTCGGTAATTTTATATCTAATAAATCTAAGAATAATTGGATTTTATGGCAGGATTCTTTCAGTATCAAAGTCACTCTTGATCACACCCAATAACTTCACTCAGAAGTTACTTATATTCACTTAAATAAAGTATTCCATCTGACCACTCTTTACGCTAAATGACAAAGACATAATAAAAGAGATCTTTGGACTAGTCTTAGGTCTCTCTCTTCTGTGTTATATCACCTGATGATCAAAGTTTGCATTAATATCTTTCATAAAAGTGATGATGATCTAATTGATACTATTAACTGATATTTTTTGGAAGATGTAGGGTATGAAGGAACTAAATTCACTCGGACTAATAAGTCTAAATGGAAGTGTCTCGATCGCGCCTTCTATAACTCTCATTGGGTTGAATTCTTCAACAACACCAGAGTCAAACACCTAGCTAGGACATGTTCAGATCACACATCTTTTTGTGTCATTATATCTAACAACAATCTCCAATCCAAATCTAGTTTTAAATTCTTGAACATGTGAACCTTAAATACTGAGTTCTTAACATTTGTTGAATCTAACTGGAATCTTCGAATGTAGGAAAATCATATTCTTATATTTTGGAACAAGCTTAAAAGGCTGAAGAGAGCTCTTAAAGGATGGAATACTAAAGTTTTTGGTAAATTTTTTGATAAATTTATTAAGGCTAAGGAAAGAGTCAAGATCATAGAAAGCAATCTTCTTAATGATCAAAATGTTGAAAACACTAATAACCTATCTAAGTCTAATTGTATGCTCATTTTTCTATCTCCCAAGAGAAATCTTATTGGCAACAAAAAACTTACACAACTTGTCTTAAATATGGAGATCGTAATACTAAGATTTACCACAATTACGTCAAGAGGAAAAGAAGAAAAAACGAAATTCGAAGCATAAAAGAGGGTATTACATGGCTTACTTATGAGGCTCAAATTAATGCTTCTACAGAGGCTTATTTCAAAGGCATCCTGACTGAGAATCCTTACATCAATTATAAGTCTCAAACTAATATTCTCAATAGTTCATTATTCTCTACTATTCCAAACCTGATTAGTGCGTATGATAACTTTATTTTAATGAATATTCCTGATGAATATGAAATCTACAGAACTATTAAGTTTATGAATGTATCCAATGCAACACGATTAGATGGTTTTAATATATTTTTTACAGCTTCTGTCGGTATATCATCAAAAAATCCTTGACTGTTGTGGTTGCTTCCTTCTTCAAAGGCCAAAGTCTTCCTCATGGCATCCTCGTTACAGGTTACTGCCTCATTCTCAAGTCCACCAATCCTTCAAATTGGAAGGATTACAAGCCTTTAAGTCATTGTTCAATTTTAAATCAAATTATTTTTAAGCTTATAAACAGCAGGCTAGATAATATTCTTCCTAAGATTATTTCTGAAACTCAAGGTTCTTATGTAAGAAACAGATCTATCCACGACAATATCATATTAGCTAGTGAGATTATCTTTAATCTTAATAGAAAATTCAAAGGTGAAAATATTATGATCAAGCTTGACATGGCCAAAACTTTTGACATAGTATCCCATAGCTTTCTTAACAAATTCATTCTTTCTTTTAGACTTAACCATGATTTTAGACAGGAGATCTTTTATCTCGTACTCTTTTTATAATAGTTGAGGAGATCCTAATTAGAGAGTTGAAATCTCTTTTTATCAATAACAAAATCTATGATCTATAAGATTAGGAGTTATATCATTATTCGTTCATTGGCCTTTGGTGATGACATTCTTATCTTTATTAATGGCTTGAATTCAACTTTTTCATGCTTAACAATTTTTTTTGCAGGAATATTAAGAGGTCTCTGGTAAATTGATAAGCAAGGATAAGACAAATATATTTACTGCAAACAATATCTCTTCTTCCAGAGTCAATTATATCTCTGTATACACTGGTTTTAATAAAGACACGCTGCCTAGTACATACCTTGGCATAACCCTTCATACTAACAATAAGTCCACAAACTATGAGCCTATGATTAACAAAATCAAATTTAAATTTTTTGACTAGGAATGAAAGAATTTGTCTTATAGTGGAAGATTGACACTTATTAACTCTACTTTGATGGGAATTTCTATATATTGGCTTCAAGTTTGTACTCTTCCTAATTTCATAATTGACATAATATAAAATATTTTTAATAAATTTCTCTCGGGTTCTACCCAAGAAGCTGCTAGAATTCACTGGGTTGGATGGTCTAAGTTTTGTAAACCTTTCTCTGAAAGAGGTTTAAATGTCGTAAAGTTAAGAGATATTCACGACTCCTTTTCGTGTAAAGTTTGGGTGAATTTTAGACTAAAAAAGACTCTCTGGCTTGAGTACATTTATAGCATATATTTCAAGTCTATTTCACCATTTACAGGCTAATTACAATTCTAGGAATTGCTCCAAGAACTGGAGAAGACATTCTGACATAAAAAAACACGGCCGAGCCTTTAGTTAAATGGCTGATTGGCAAATGAGAGACTGATTTGTGGATAAATAACTAGTTTAGAATTTGATGATAATGCTAATTTTTTTTGGTGTATGTAAGACAAAGTATCTAAATATTGGCAAACTACATGCTGGAACAAAGAGATGATAAGATTCATCTCTCCTACTTATTTTATTAACATTGCTAAATTTTATATTAATGATACTTCTGATGATATAATTCCTTGGTTAGATTCTAATGATGGGATTATCTCAGGATTCACCACAACAAATTTAGCCTATTTGGGAAGCTTTGGAACAACATAACTCATAAGAAATGTTCCTATCTTACTTGGAGGCTCATACACAATTGGTTCCTACTGACTCTTCTAGGAAATTTAGACATATGACGATGGTCTTAAAGTGTTAGTTTTGTGATAATGTCGAGTCTATCAATCACCTATTCATTGAATGATCTTTCTCATGGAAAATATGGTGTTATTTTTCTTTTCTTTTCAAAATCAAAATTGGTAGATTCATGTTTATCACCCATATGTTAAGATCTTGGTTTTGGGCTTCTAAAAATGAGGTTCATGTATGTAATATACTGCCTCCAATAATATGTTGGGTTATTTGGCAGTATAGAAAATAGGTCTTAACTGAAAGGTAGACTTCATGATTCAACTAATGCGATTAAATATGTCAATCTAATACTTTCAGTTTTGGATCAAGCTAATTTAATATATAGGAAACATTGGACTCCCTACATGAATGCAATAACAAAATTAAGATGTTATCACAATTTTAATTCCAAAAGAAAGCCTATGTGTCAATATTGGAAGCCACATTTTCATAACAAAGGTAAATTGAATACTGACGGTTCATCTCTACCTAACGAAAACTCAAGTGGAGGCATTATACTAAGAGATAGTAATTGAGATATAATCATATGTTATGGAAACCTTTATGAAAAGCTTTCCTCGTTGATGATAGAAGCCAGAGAACTCCTTGAAAGTCTTCAAGTCTGTAAGGAGAAATGTCTATCAAATATGGATATCGAAACTAATTCTAAACTTCTCGTAAAACTTTTATCGTCTATAAAATACCCTAAATATCTTAAACTAACTCTTAGTTGTTGTAAGAGATTAATGTTATCTTCTATGATATTTGTTTACATTAACATGGTCCAAAACAAAGCGACCGATTAGCTAGCTAAGTGGACCCATAAATGTAAAATGAAGCTGGATTTTGAAAAAAATAATTATTATCCTCAACTTAATGCAATTATCGATCTTGAAAAAGCTAATGTTGGATACATCAGAGTTTTCAACTAAATAAGTGCTTATTGGGTTTAATGTCTTATCTTTTGATTGAATCAATTTTTCCCAAATTTTGATTTTTGTGGCATTGTTAAACAGTTTACTTGATTGATTCTAGCTTGATTATTCATCCTAATTGATATTTGTTATTTCTTAGGTTCATGATGCTTTCATTGTTTCATTGATCTATTTGAATCTAATCTAAATATTTTATTTCTGTTTTCAAGTTTTTACTATATTTTTTGCATTTGTGCCAATTCTACTTAATCAAAGAGGCGCTCTTATCCTTTTGGTATTCTTCTCAAGCTTTGTAGCAGATCTCCAACTGCATAGATCTCTCAAAGATGGGCGATTCATGTGCTCATATTTCAATAAAGCCTTTCTTTTCTACTAGTACCCGATTATTCATGGCGCAGCTGAAATGGCATCTCATCTTTCTCGAATTTTCTGTCAAATTGATAGAGGGTATTAGTAGATGAAGAGTCAATTTTAATTTATGGGAGACGTTCTTTGATTCCTTTAATTAATTATAACAGACTTTAGTTAAGGTTTTGTCTATGGTACTCTTTCCTTGATCAAATAAGAGTTTTTTTTATTAAAAAAATAGTTTTCAACAAAACAAAATACGTACTCGTATTACAGTGGGACAAAATTGGTGTTGATATATTACTCCGATATTTGCGTATATGGTGCATTTTTTCATGACATGTTTTCTCTTAAACATTGTCTAAAATTGTTAGGTTTAAGTTAAAAATAGGTTGGATTTGAAAAATATAGTGAAACGCTCATCAATTGAGAAACAAAATACACCATTTTATATATTATTCATTCCTTTTTTTACGGATTTGTATATTAGTTCTCTCTTTTGTATATATATCATATCGATCAAAATTCTTGTTACTCAATAAATATATTAAATATATATTCTAACAATCTTTTACTTTGACCCCCACACGTTACTCTTGAATATATATTCAACTCTAGTGGATTTTTGAATTTATTATTAATGAGATAACTATAAAACCTCGTACATGGTTGATAAGAATAAAAGACTAAAGACCTTTATCTCGTAACGTGAACAATATATGACATTATCCATACCAATCAGTTACTTGGGCCAATTATGGAGTGTAGTGTAAGATTAATATGACTTGTAACCGTACATATTTACTTTTAAATGGTCTCTACCATTAGAGCTCAAGGTCAAAGTGTTCTTTATGGGAATCCTTCATCGATACAAGAGTGAAGGTTTTTTTTTAAATCAATCCCTTCACGTTGAATATAAACTTTCGCTACAAGTCGTGATTTATTTCGTTTCACATGATCTAGGGAATCGTTTTTAGTTTTGTAAACCCGCTTACAATCAATTTCGTAGTTCTTTTTAGATAATGGGATAAAAACCCATATTGTATTGTCCTGAATCGATATATAGTTTTCCTCCATACCGTCAATCCATTATCGAAAGCCATACCTTACCATGGTTTCTTGCAGGATAAATGATCATCTACAACTCCAACACATCATGCTCCTGAAGATATACTATAAATTGTGGACCTATATAACTCTTCGTTTCTCTTGTAGACCTTAAATGTGTTATTTTATCTTGTTACATTTCTTAACAAGGTAAAGTTTGATCATCATGAACGATTTCATTTTGATATTCTTACACTGAGGTTCATCTTGCTCCACATGTGCCAAATTCGTATCCTGGTTAGAACCCTCAAATGGAATATTAGTGTTATTTGGTGGATTACCTTATTCAAACATGACCAAAATAATTGACGCTAAAGATTAGTCTTATGATTCCTGAGTATCCCTATAAAAACTTTCATGAAATTCTATAAATTCTTCATTAAAATCAACATATGTCCCTTATTATTTTCCCTCATACTCAACATTTTCGTGAAACGTTTCCATTCTCGTTTTAAATATAGTACCAATAAGAGAGTGTTCAGAATAACCCATGAAGAATAAGCTGGCTATTTTTAGGTCTAGTTTCTTTTCATGAAGTATGTAAGGCCTTGTATCAGCTGGACAACCCTACACATGCAGACGCTTTAAATGGGTGTTCGCCCAGTCTAAATCTCAAATGGGGTCCTAACATTAGCCTTAGTGGGTATTTTATTGAGTATATAAGTGGCTTCCCCATAGATATATAATGGTAGATATGAGTGATTTATCATACTTCTAACCATATCTTTATTTCTTAGTTCCACCTCTAAGATACACCACTAATGCGGATGAACCCGGTGTTGTGTATTGAGGGACTATGCCACATTTCTCTAGATATTTAGCAAATGGTACTTGACGTTGTTCACCTAATTCGTCATATCTTCCACAGTACTCACCACAACAGTTAGATTCAACGGTTTTAATACTCTTACTAAGTTTTTTAAACTTCAATCTTAGAATATTTCAATTAATCAAGGGACTCACATTTTTCATGAAGGAGACAGAGGTATCAGAAATAAAAGAAATCGTGTATGAATGATATACAGTATTACTGCTTTTTCCATGATTCATGTGAAAATGGTCCACAAATGTTTGTATATATACTTTGTAATACTTTTATTCGCTCTATATACCCATACCCTTTAGGTTTTAGTTTGTTTCCCTTTAATACACTCGACTCATATACCAGAATCAGAGTAATCGAGATGACCTAAGAAACCTTCAGCTACAAACTTCTCCATCATAATTTTGATATGTGACATAACCAATTGTTCCACAGTTTAGAGGATAATTCAAACTTAGTAATTTTGTTTGTTATACATTGTACAATCATAGCAATATGGAGATTATAATTAGTATGTAATAAATATAAATTATCATCTTCCATCAAACCTCTATTCCCAACAATCACATTGTTTAAAGAGAGTATATAACAATTGTTTCCCATTAGACATGAATAACCTTGCAAGTCCAAAACTAGAAAGGAAAATAAGTTCCTCTAAAACCTAGGAACACACATTAAATTTTCAAGAAATAAAACATGTCAATTATAAAGTTTTGAATTTAAATCACATATAACTAAAACATGACAAAAGCTCACGTCTTTAGTAAAGATGCATCTTCCATCCTCACTTAGCATCGTGCTCCTTAACGTACCATGCAAAGAAATACATACGGAGTTGTTGCAACCGAATTAACCCACAAAGTATTTATTTTCACATAAAAATATTACTTTTTAAAACAACCAAATATGTAAGAGCACATTTTCTTAACATGTAAGACCCACATTCCATGCAATCCTTCTTCAAATGTCCTTTTTCTTTGCAGAAAAAGTATCGGCCAGAAAAAGAAATAAACAACACATAATACATTTAGAATATTGACATATAACTTAGCATCATGCAGGAACATGCCATATAACATGTAAAATATAAAATGTTTACTATTAGATACTGGGACCTAAATCATACTAGCATGCCTTTTATAAGTTTGAGAAAAATTTCCATGACCATTACTTTAATTTCCTAAGTACCAGTGAGACCTTTTAGAGGATCGATATTAATAAATTAAGTTGAAATAACCCTAATTTAATTTTCCTTTATTCCAGTGAAACCTTCTGAAGGGTTGATTGAACCTACTTGAAAAAAAAAATCGTAGGGATAAATTTAATTTTCCTAACAACCGATGAAACTTTCGAGAGGACTAATTTTATCTACTTAGAATAAAATCTACCTCATAGATTATTTTTAGGAATTCTCTCCCGTCCACGATCAATCTAATCTCAAACATTAAACTTTCAGAATGCTAATAATATTTGAATTAATATTACATCTGAAACTATTCGAAGCCTATGATCCTCCTAGATATTGTTTTAACCTTTTAGAGTGTCCATTAAATTAACTCCAAGATTCACCTAACGATCATCAAATCCTTAGTCATGCATATCAATTTTACATTCAAAGATCTAACATTTATTTCAGAATTTATACATACATTACAAATAGCATGCCGAAACATATAAATTTATGAAATAAAAATTGAAAAATATTTAAATTAATTAACAATCAATTAAAAAATATTTTCAATAAATTTATAGTGTGCTAGATTTTTTAGTGAATAGTTTTTCAATGAATAGTATTTTAAAAAAACATTATTCACTTTCGAAAAATATTGGCCGTCTTCCAAAACCACTATTCACATCACTGTTTAGGATGAATAACATTTCTGATGAATTGTTTTTTCAAAAAATTATTTTTCACATAACTTATGCTTTGAATAGTATTTTCGATTAATAATGTTTTCAAAAAACAATAATCACCTTCTGAAAAACATTGTTCATAATAATGTTCATATTTTGAAAAATAATTTCATGAACAATTACGTTGTTGTCACTAGGCGATCCGCCCAGCCAGCAACACACCTAATATCATCATTGTGGCAATAGTTGGTTGCGAATTGCATCAAACGTTTTTGATGAGTTCAGATATTTCAGCTACTTAATCTGATGGTCAATCCAGACCATGACCACTACTATAAAACTCCGAACATGGAAAATATAATAAATGGTGAGTAAGCTAGTTGTTGGTTACTTCAAACCAGATTACTAATGGGTCCTTAAACTTGACCCGATGTCATGATCCGACCCAATAAGCCCATGGGTCAGTAGTTAAGTATAAATACCCCAACCATTTTTATTAATGAGGATAATCATAATTTATCACTAGCACACAACTTAATTATCTCACTACTCACTCCTCTAACCATTAAATTTCACAAATCATCTAAAATACTTTACAAAATTACCCTCAACAGAAATAAACAACACAAAATTGGTGACCCTAGTGGGAGCACGACAGTGCCTGAATTTCACATTTAAAACAAAAAACAAAGTAGTTTGGATGGATCCGAATGGGCGGAATTTTCCACCTCCAAAGGTGGAAGGTGCAAGAGAAAACAAGAAATATACCATTGAGGAGCGAGTCCAACTGAGGGCTGAAATAGAGGCGTTGAGAGCAATAAAACTAGCAGAAAAAGGAATTAAGGAGAAATATGGAGCGTCAGTACTTCACTACACTGACAATCCTAGAGACAATGAGCAATCTTTGAGAACTCATCTCAGCTCAATAAAGACACACTGATCCAAGCTTGTTGAGAGTTTTGCATCCGAGTCCTCCAGCAGCTCATGAAATGAGGCAAAACTTGAAGAATCATTATCTTCAATTAGTGATGAAGGAAGATCTAAAAAGAAAATAAGACTGACTAAAAAACATTCAAGAAAGAGGGATAGACATGGCAGGCTTAAGAAACACCATAGTAAAGGTAAGGGGCCAGCTCACAAGCATATTGATCAGTTGTTGATTGATCCATTTTCATTTCAATCCGAATCAGGTAATTTCGCAACCCTTAATGAAGATACCGTTTTCAGTCGCAGCAAAAATTGGAGGCAATCGCCTTTGTCCGCAAAAATACTCTCTGGATATTTTCCTAAAAGATTTGATAGTTCCAAGATGGAGAAATACGATGGGGGTCGAGATCCGGACAACCATCTGGAACAGTTCAAGAACTTTATGATGAATTTTGACGACGATGACAAGCTATTGTGTAGGGTCTTTTCTCAAAATTTGAGAGGGAGTAGCTTTAAATGGTACAACAGTATCCCTTAGGGGTGTATAAGAAATTTTGATATGTTCTCGGGGCACTATTATCCATTATGCTCAGGAAAGGTTTAAATCCAAGGAATCTGGCCGATTCAGTAACTTGGAAGAAGACTATGACCTGGGTGGTTTATTAAATCAAGTGGGAAAGTAAATCAATGTAGAGGATACAAATAAAATCAGAGTACACCGTCAAGCGAGATCTAATACTACTACAACAACTCCACCAGCTACTAACCAATCCGGTTATAGGGCAAAAGAGACCGGATAGGGGACCAACCGGTCAAGGCGGAATTAGTCCAACCAAACTCAGAGCCAACAAACCAGAAGTAAGAGGGGGGCTGGGTTCACCCTGAGTGGTTTTCTGAGTTGGGGGAGAGTGTAGATACTATTTATGATAAGACTAAGAATGAAGTACATTCTAGAAAGTCGGCAACGTTACAATCCCATAGAGAAAACCGGAGCACTCGTTTTTGCCAATACCGTAATGAATAGGCGATGATACTCACGATGGTGTAGCCTTGAAGCAAGAGGTCCAAAACCTCATTGAAAGGGGCAAGTTGGGGGACCACGTTAAAAATCCAGGTGGAAGCAGACCGGATAATGCGCAAACCAATGCTCCCGGGACGGGTCCTTTGAACAATCATGAGACATCTACATAGGAGGGTGCATTGGTGATTGTTGAAAGATTTGATGTAGACTCTGAGTATTTGGATACAGATCCGATTCAAAATCAGGTGGTGGTGATAACAGACAAAACCAAAACAGTTTCCGGACTAATCAACTTTTTTGAGTTACTAACTATTTTTGGAGGAGATACGGTGACTGCGCCTTTTACTTCGTCAAGGAAGATACATGTCCACAATTTATCCACCCAATTATATGGTGGAATGTCCACCTACCAGTGTCAATTCCCATCTCTATCTATAGTTTTTGATGAGGATGCCTTGAGGGACATTGCAAGGCCGCATGAAGATGCGGTGCTAATAGGAGCTTCAATAGGGGGAAACGGTTTACGTTGAATTCAGATTTATACGAAAGTTCAATAAACATCCTATTTTAAAGATCCTACAAGAAAATGAGAAACCCTTCGGTTATACAACGTTCGAACATAACATAACATAGTGATATCCTTTTTAATGAATAATCAACATGTTTTGGCATGATCCAACAGTGATGTTACTGGAGTGCCAAAAGATATTATCTTTTATACATTGTTAATACATAGTGATATTGCACCAGTTGTAGAGAAGAAAAGGTCTTTTTCTAAGGAAAAAACAGATGTGATTGTCCAAGAAGTTGATCGTTTAACCAAGATGGGTCATATTAAAGAATCTCAGTACCCTTTGTGGACTGCCAACCCTGTGTTAGTCAAGAAAAATAATGGCAAGTAGCTTGTGTATTGATTTCACTGACCTCAATAGGGCATGCCCTAAGGATATTTATCCCGTTCCTTGGATAGATCAGTTGGTGGATTCTACCTCTGGAAACAAACTATTGTCCTTTATGGATACCTTCTCAGGGTACAACCAGATACAAGTAGATCTGAAGGATCAAGATCACACTACTTTCATTACAGACAGAGGTCTTCATTTTTATAAGGTGATGTCGTTCAGATTGAAAAATGGTGGAGCCACTTATCAGAGGTTAGTGAATAAAACTTTTTCTAATCAGATTGGCAGAAACATGAATGTTTACATAGATGATATGATGGTTAAAATCTGGGAGGAAGATTCACATATATCTAACCTTCAATAGACATTCTCCAATCTAGAAGCTGTGAATTTAAAATTGAACCCTGAGAAGTATGTATTTGGGCTCTGATTTGGAAAATTATTGGGCTACATAATAAATGAAAAAGGAATTCAACATGATCTGGATCAACTTAATTCCTTACTAGAAATGGACCCTCCTCAGAATATTAAAGAAGTTCAAAGGTTGACATGACGATTGACTGCATTGAATAGGTTTATCTCAAGATCATTAGACAAGTGCGCTCAATTCTTCAAAGTACTGAAAAATGCTAAAGACTTCAATTGGTCTCCACAGTATGACCAGGCTTTTATTGAAATAAAGAAGCATTTATCCTCACTCAAAACTCATTTCAAACCTGTTCATGGGGAAAAGCTCTATGTGTATCTAGCTGTATCAGAATATGAAATAAGTGTTGTGCTAGTGAGAGAAGTGGACAATTACCCTCGTCCGGTGTATTACATCAGTAAAAGCCTGTTGGATGCTGAAAGAAGATATTTGAAATGGGAAACATTGGCACTAGCCTTGATAATTGTAGCAAAAAAATGAGACCATACTTCCAAACTCATTTCATTGTTGTTCGAACATCTTTTCCCTTAAAAGCATTCTTAAGAAAGTTGATGTATCAAGTAGAATGGCCATGTGGTCAGTGGAGTTGGGTGATTGTGATATTGAATTTGCCCCTCAAACAACAATTAAAGTCCAATCAGTAGCTGACTTCTTGGTATATTTTCATGCTGATGGATCCTCCAGACATGAATAAGAGAATAGATTTAAGAAAGAATGGGTAGTTCGAACTGACGGTGGATCAAGTACTACGGTTGTGGAGCTGGGATTTGTCTAACTTCTCGATATGGTGCCAAGATGTATCAGGCCATATGTTTTGGGTTCAGAGCTTCTAACAATGAGTCTTAATATAAAGTATCCATAGTTGGTATTAAGATGGCTCTCTTATGTGGGGCTAAGAGAGTTTGGTTAATGAGTGATTCTCAATTGCTCATTCACCATGCTTAGGGGAAATATGAAACAAAGAAAGAACAATTGATTAAACACTTGCTTATGTTGAAAGAAGTTGTTGTGAACTTTAAAAATATTTACTATGAGCACATTTGTAGATCAGAAAACACTATGGTAAACTCTTTGGCAACTATAGCCTATTCTGAATCCTATCCATTAATTCTTGTGTAAGAATGTACGTCTGTACAGAGAGATCGGGAAACATAGAGTGAAGAAAATATGAATATATTTGTTATTCAACCTAAATATTGGAGATGTGCTCTTCTCCAATACATTTCCGATGGATATTTCCTCCGGATAAAGTTGTGGAAAGAAAGATCAAGTACAAGGCTCGTGGTTTCTTGATACTAAGAGAGGTTCTTTACAAAAAAATCCTTCAACAAACTTCTCCTACGTTGTTGAGGATTTGAAGAATCCCAAGTTGTATTATCTTAACTACATGATGGGGAAGGTTCTGCACGTTGTGACTATAAGGCCTAAACTAGAAGGGTCCTATTAGCAAAATACTAATGGCCAACCATAATGGGAGATGCTAAAGAGATAGTGAAAAAGTGTGATCATTTTCAAAAATATAGGAATGAAATTCATGTACCAGCAGTTCCTATGGAGTCCATATCTGAACCAGTGCTCTTTGCCAGATAGGGTATAGATCTAGTTGGGCCTCTTCCTACGGCGTCCGGTGGACGTAGAACAATCATAGTCACTATTGACTATCTTTCTAAGTGGATAGAGGCAACTCCTTTGGCTAGAACCACTTCGAAGGCAGTTCTTAAATTTATCCTATCTAACATATGTTGTAGATTTGGGGTTCCCCGAAAGATTACTATAGAAATTGGGCCACAGTTTGATAATAAAATCATGGAAGCCTTCTGTATCTCTAGAGGGATTCAACATTGTTTTTCTTCTCCTTTCCACCCTCAAGCACATAGCCAGGTTGAGGTTGCAAATAGAATATCTTGTCCAGATTAAAGAAGAATTTGGAAGGAGCTGCAGGAAAGTGGCTAAGTTATTTACAAGAAGTATTGTTGGCCTATTGAACTACTCCCCAGGCTACCACACAAGAGTCTCGTTTTGCTTTGGTATATGTGATGAATGCAATTACTCCCATAGAAGGTGATTTACCCTCTCACAGAGTCTAAAACTATTATGAATAGACTAATTATATAGCAGTTAGGAATCAGTTGGACTTGATAGAAAAAAAGAGAGTTAAAGGACATCTAAGAGCAACGCATTACCAAGGCCTCAAAAGGATCAAATTTGCTTCCAAAGTTAAAAGAAGGGATTTTCGAGTATGAGACAAATTTTTAAGAAAAGTATTTGTACACACCAAGGAAAAGCAGTTTGGTAAGCTAGCTCCAAACTGTGAAGGCCCTTATGTGATCTGTGAAAACATTAAACGAGGAACATACAGGCTCCAAGACAAAGAAGGGAGAGCTTTAAAGCACCCATGGAATGTTGAACATCTAAGGTTATATTTAGAATGAAACTTTTTTGTAAATATTTATTTTTAAATATCCAATGTAAATATTATGGGGCATATTATTTCCTACCCCAGTGGCATGGGGAGGTTTTAATGAGGTGTCCAGGTTTTTCAATAATATATGATGCCTTCTTCAAAAGTCTGCTACAGTTTTGTTTCAATTCGGATATTAAACACTAATTCAACATCCCATGTATCAAGTATTGTTGAGTTGATCGGATATATTAAGCACTTGATCACATTTATTAAACACATGTGGTCGAAGAGGTTGAATACTTTTGTTCAACACATCTGAAATATAAAAGTTTATTCAAACATTATCCATAAAAAAGTGAAACAAAAATTAAACAAAGGGGGATATGATAATTAGAATTTGATCGGACTACAATCGATCTCTGATACACAAAAAATACCTTGGTTATTCAAGGACTTTAAAGTTTTACAGCATAGAGGTTAAACAAACATTGCAACAGAATGCCTTGGCCATCCATGGAATTTAGTATTTCAAAACAAAAAGTGCATAATATAACCTTAGGGTTTGTTCCCTTCAGATTTTTCTTCACCACCATCTTTTTTGGGACTTTTGCGTTCAGCACTTGAACTTTCACCCACTTTTTCATCATCATTAGAGTCTATTCCAGTCGAGTAGTTATGCTACTCCCCGTCAGCCATCGTATGGAAAATGAGATCATCATAGTCCAAATATTTATATAGAGGACCAAAGGTCCTCTAAGGAAAGGTCTCGTGGAACTGTAGGACCATATCAGACTTGATTCCATCATCCCTCTTCTCCAGAGAATCCACTATTCCATTAGCATACGTATATATCCCTTCAACTATGGCTTGAGCTTGTTGGCGTTCCAGGGCATCTTTCTCTTTGAACTTCTCCTAGATAGTATTCTCCAACTTATCTTTGTCAATGGAAAACGTCTGGATAATACTGTCCTTAGTTTTCAATTGCTCCTTCAAAGCTATGCTATCATTTGAAGATGAAGTCTCAAGGTCAGAGTATTTGGTTTGAAGCTCTTTGCTGGCCGTTTCTGACTTAAGAGGTTTGGCAGGTAAATCCTATTTTTCCTTCTTCAATAATTTTATGCTTTGTTAAGTGCTGAGAAGATTGGTTGACAAGTTTGATCCCTTACCTGTCTCCCCAGATCGAGTACTGGTCAAACATAACCTTATAGGGCTTGGCCCAAGGTATTTTGTTCACTAGATATTACGTAAGTCTCGCCATTGTAAGTCACAACATTGGAAGAGCTAGGAGGACTGTTAGTCCCTGCAAAGTCATCTTTTTGTAAGTCATTGAAATATATATTGATGTTTTAAAAGGCGTGAAGATCGACCTCTTTGTTACCATCACCAGTAACCTGTTTGGAATGGATATTGGTTCGAATTTCCTCTTGCAAGGTAGGATCGATAGGATATGGAGGAGGGACTTCAGGAGGACGAAGGATTATCTCTGCTCTTAGAGTAACTTTCTTCTTTTTGGCAGCTTTCTCATCGGTGCTGGCTTTACGCTTCTTGTCCTTTTTCGGAATTCTCGATGGGTTGTCTGACCCACCAGCCTCATTCACAGTGACTTCTACTACTTCCAGAAAATGAGTATTAATACCTTATTGGTTCTCCGAACATGTCTCTTCAATAGTTGTTTGAGGTGGGTCTGTTGTGGCCTTCTTATTTTTCTTATTTTTCATCTTGTTCAAATGACTAGGGTCTTTTACCCTGGGAGACAGGTAAAGTTTTGCATCTTTGGCCTCTGTCCTACTTCGAATGACATCTGCAGGGGGAGGGGTGGTTTTCTTTTCCCAAAAGAGGGCTCTTCTCCCTATGGTGTGATGAGACCTCATGTAGTTCCCCGATGTGAAGCAGTCTTGAAAAGCATTGCCCCACTTCTCTAAGGCCCAAGTGTTCAGCTTGGCACAAATATCCTGATATGCCTCAACATAATCCGAAAACTCCCTCGGGAGCACTGAAAAGAAGTATGAGTTAGTTTAGATTAAAAACTTAACACTTAAAATGTAAAATAATAAATAAGAAAAACTCATCAATGCTCTTCCAGTGGCTGGTCAGTTGGCTTGGGTTTGAGTCAACCTTGATCTTCTTGCCATTCTATCAAGCCCCACTAATGAATAAAAACTGCGTCCTCCATGGCTTTTCAGAATCCATGAAATCGTTCTCTACCTTGTAATCATTCCCCAGGTTGTAGTGGTAGAAAAGGATGTGATGATTTTTACACAAGCTTGGCACAACAACAAATTGTTCCATTGGTAGTGGAAACTTAGACATCCTGGATGTCATGATACAGGCGTGTAGAGTATACCAAGCAATGGGGCTGAGTTGGCTAGGACATATCTTGATCAGATGGAAGTATCTGACTATCTCTGGATCCAAAAGTAATCAGAGTCCCCAATTTAATACTTCTGTATAAACCACCATTTTTTTGAGCTTGCAGTCCAACGAGGTTTCTGGGGTGATCATAATTCTTACTTTCACAGGCTCTAGTATTCCTTACTTAGTGCGAATCCGACCCAGCTCAACAGCGTGGGTGTATACATAGACTATGTTTTAAAGGGACAACAAATACTTAACGCTCACCTTTTTAAAGCATGGCCCAACTCTCCGGAAGTGCATCCGGATGAGTCATACCTACCTTGGTCTCGCCCTTCTGATCTGTATTTGTATCTTCTGTTTGACCGGACGCCTAAAAAAGGGCTTCATCTAGACTGTCCTCCATATTTTCTTCCATCACTGTGGAAGGTTGTTCGGATGACTGTACAAATGGTCGTTCAGATAGTCTGGAATCTGCTAGGGGCTGTTTCCAAGATGGTTTAGCCTTTGGCACAAGTTTTATTTCCTCCGAACTGGAGGGATTTGAAGGTGTATGGGTGGATTTTGACTTGGATTGACACGTGACTCGGCGTGGGGTTAAGGTATTTGAAGATTTCTCTGCATATGACCCCATTGCGATGAAAGGCGAGGGCTTTATTATACTAGATACAGCTTTCTCCTTAGGTAAAGGATTTTAGGACTCATGGGCAGAAGACCCTGATAGAAGAGGTGAAAGGTTTGCTACGAATTGTAATTTCCTAACCATGGAAGTTTTTGAAGATGATGAAACTTGGTCTGTATTAAATTGTGGTTGATTATTTCCTTCACCAAGTGAAACAGGAAGGCCAACAGCAATGCGTTCGTCTCTTGCAACTTTTTTCTCTTTCTCTAACTCAGATAAGTTCAACCAACCTCCTTGTATAAAGGCGTTTCCGGCTGTGAACATATATGATTCAAGCACGAATTTGAAGATAAGTAAGCTTTCTCTCTATGAGTGTTTGTGTTTGTAAGACAATAAAATAGTAAGAAGGTTTATATATAGCAATGAAAAATGGCAGTTACCTAGGAGAAGGTAAATCGATTTATGAAATGATTAAAAGCTGCAAGGTGTCGGAGTTAAAGCCTATATAACTTTACAGCACAGTGGGTACGAGAATCTAGGAGAAAAATGTCTGAGAGGTTGGACCAAAGCCTGACATGTGTCCTACAATTGAAGAAAGACTCTTAGACTTCTGAATTAAGAAATCAGTTCCACTTAAATTCGACAAAGGTCACTCTTGAAGGAAAACTTCTATAGTTTTAACAAAACAACAGACTATAGTAGGTTGGTATTGATTTTTGAGAGTTAGATCTTCCGAATATCCTTTGCAAGACCTAAAGGGGCTACTTATGAGTTCATATATTTGAGATATAGTGTCTTGACTTAATCCAATTGGCAATTCGGACCATGACCACTATTATAAAACTCCAAATATGACAAATTTAATAAATGCTAACTAAGATACTTGTTGGTCACTTCAAACCAGATTACTAATGGGTCCTTAAACTTGACCCGACTTCACGATCCGACCCAATAATCCCTTGGGTCAGTAATTAAGTATAAATACCCCAACCACTTTCATTAATGAGGGTAATCAGAATTTATTAGTAGCACACAGCTTAATTATCTCACTACTCACTAGTCTAAACATTCAATTCCACAAATCATCTAAAACACTTTACAAAATTACCCTCAGACATAAATAAACCACACAAGTTGTAGTATTCATCTACAACATCAATAATTCTCTAACCATGGTGAACACCATTGGACAGTCTTCAATCAACGTTAACATAAGGGATTAAGCCGTCGATGAGACGCCGCCTTAATAGTTTGAATTTATTCGTTCAATTAAGGTTGTTTTAATGCTAGTTTCAAAAGATGAAATTCAAGACACCGAAAAACCTATTTAATCCAAAATATCCCAAACTATCATACAACCACTTTCTTCATATTAAATATGCATAAACTATATAAACATGTTATTTCTCAATGTGAATAAATCATTGAACATGCTTTTAAAAACAATTCATGTCCTAACCAGCATAAATGATTCATTAATCCTACAATAAATTATTCTTTTGAATTATAAAAGGGCTTTATTGAATCTGATACTAATTGATGAATCGCTTATTAATCGCGGAAAGCAAAAAAGTCTCTTTTATGCTTACTACCAATGCAAAACCCATTTTACGGTCATGGGAGAGGCTCAATCGTATGTCGTCTTGCCGTGCGTGGCATAGTTTTGTGCCAGATAAGGATTCCAGTAGAGAGATGGGTGGTATTGTGCGGGATAATGAACGTGATGGCATGAATATTTTTCCGGCCTACTGTGGGTGGATTTTACTCGTGCGTGGTATTATTTGGTCCGGAAACTAGTACTCTTGGACAAACAAAAACTTTATCCCGTATGGTAATGGTTTGATGTGGCTACTAAAGCTTATACGCTCTCTTACCTCTTTTACTTATATTATATTAATTAATATGTCCAATCTTAATACTTGCATAAATTCGTCTGACTTAATTAGGTTGACAATCACCCTTTGGTTTTTATTAAATCATTCTCTTCCTTTGGTTTTAATAAACAATATTAGTATTCTCAAGGTGGTTTATAAAATGGATATCACCACCAATAACAAGTCTTTTTTGTTTCATCGATTTATTAGCATTGTTTTATATTCATAATCTTATTAGTTTAATGAATCTTGATTTTGCGTATGTCAAAAGCATTATTTTGACTTTGGAAGAGTCCGAATTTTCTGAGATGGATCCGTCTTTGGTTTTTAGACACATCTCGACTTCATTTGAGGAGGTGAAAGAGTAGGCTTCGCTCACCTGGAGCAAAGGACTCGCGTATAAAGGATTTGTCCTCTTACATGACCATCATCTGGCTCACTGTAAGTTTTCCTCATCAAAATTGATTTTTGGAATGTTAGAGGTCTAAATGACCCCATTAAACAAAAGATGTTACTACCTATATTATTAGTAATAATATTTCCTTACCAATCTTAGTTAGGACTAAAGTTCAGCATGTTAATGTAGACTATATTATTAGAACCATGGCCCCATTCTGGTATGTTCTAACTAATCATTTGTTCCATCCCCTTGGTAGAATTTGGATTATTAGGAACCCTAGTGTCATCACTGTCTCTATGTTATCTCAATCTGCGCAGTATATTCATTGTATGGCCAAATATCATAATCTCCCATTAACTTTTTGTTTTAATGTTAGCTTTTAATGATGCTCAGGACCGTGTTCCGCTTTGGAACGACCTTAAAATTATTGCTTCATTTGATACATATATCCCTTGGGTCACCCTCGACGATTTTAATGCTATCTGCAACCCTGAGGAAATGTATGGGTTCTTATGATAATTGGTCATCTGCTATTGATGATTTCAATGACTGTTGCTATCATTGTGAACTTAGTGACCTGCGCTCCATTGGCTTCCCCTTTACATGGATTACCAAGCAACCCTCTCATCATGTCCTTTCCAAAGTTGACTGTAACCTGGTTAACCCCAATTATGATGATCTTTTCTCAATTTCCTTTGCCCATTTTGGGTTCTTTCGTACGTCCTACCATACCACGATTACTCTTAACGTTGGAAACCTCAGTCAAAAACGTAAAAAACTCTTCAATTTTTTTAACATGTGGCAATCTCACCCTCTTTATAAAAACATTATCGCCAACAACTGGAATCTTCCTACTAATGCTTCTGGGATGAACCTTGTTTCCCAAAATCTCAACCGTCTCCAGCATGAGCTTGTCTGTCTAAATTGTAAAAATTATAGTGATATTAGTTCCATAGCGCCTATAACAAAAAATAACATTTTTCTTGCTCAACCTTGTCTAGCCCAGGATCCCCTAAATTCTAATTGTGTTGCTAATGAGATCGAGGCTTCCACCTCTTTAATTTTCCTCAGTCGCACGGAAGAATCATTCTTCAAGCAAAAATCTAGAGAAAACTGGATTAAGCTTGGTGACCGTAATTCCCAATTTTTTCACAATAGTATTAAAAATCGTATTTTTTGCAATAAAATTATATCTATCAATAATGAATACGGTGTCCCTATCTTCAATCCGACTAGTGTCTCTTCGGTTTTTGTTAATTATTTCAAGGACCTGCTTGGTACTAGACACCCTCCCGGTTACCCGGGTCTTGAGAAAGTCTCCTATCTGCTTACTACCAATGTTAATGAGTCTGATAAGATCTGTATGATTGGTGAGATTAGTCGCGACGAGATCAAATCCACCCTTTTAGCATTGATAGCAATAAATCTTTGGGACCTGATGAATTTAAATCCAGTTTTTTGAGACCTCTTGGAATATTGTGGGTAATGATATTTGCAATGGGGTCCTGGATTTCTTTCATTCGGGTTTACTTGATTCCTCTTGGAATGCGACCTCCATCGCCCTCATACCTAAAACAAATGGTCCTTCAATGGCTACTGACTTCTGCCCTATTTCTCTATGCAATGTTGTCTATAAGATCATCTCTAAAATCTTAGTCAACCGAATCAAAGATTATTTCCATTACCCGATTGATAACTCTCAATCGATTTTTGTTACGCGTATGAATATTTCTGATATTATTCTCCTATCTCAAGACCTTCTAAGGGTTTTTCATTCTAATAACAACGGTAAAAATGTCGCTCTTAAAATCGATCTGATGAAAGCCTTCGATAATGTTCATTGGCACGTTATCCGTGATATCCTTGTTGCTATGAAATTTCTTGAAAAAATGATTATCTGGATCATTAATTGTATCTCTTCTACTTCTTACTCTGTTATTATAATGGCGATCCCCATGGTAACTTTTCTGGTAAGAAAGGACTCCGCCAAAGAGACCCACTCTCCCCCTTTCTCTTTGTCCTTGTTATGCAAGTTCTTTCCAGCATCCCGAAAGAGAAAAATTCTAATAGGAATTTTCAGTTTCACTGGAAATGTCACAAGCTTAACATCACGAATCTCTACTTTGCAGACGATCTTATGATTTTTTTATCACAGTCACGTGAGATCTCTTTTTCTCATTAAGGATTATCTTTGATTAGTTCTTCTCTCTTTCGGTTCTCAAAGTCAACCCCTCCAAAAGTCTTATTTTTCTCTCTGGAATCAACTATTCCCTTCGCATTGAGCTTCTTTCCATTTTAGGATTTATTGAAGGCTCTCTCCCGATTAAATATCTAGGTGTCCCCCTTCTCACATGCCATCTTTCTCGCTCGGACTGTCGACCTCGTCTTCACAAAATTACCTTTAGGATTGACTCTTGGACTTCTAAGCATCTTTCCTATGTTGGTTGATTGTAACTCATTAAATCTGTTCTTTTTGCCGGACAAGTATATTGGTCTTCTATTTTTATCCTCTTTTTTAGAATCCTCAAAGAATTGTCTCAACTTCTCCGTCGTTTCCTTTGGTTTGGTCCTGCAATGAAAGTTCATGGGGCTAAAGTGGCTTGGTCCAATGTTACTGCTCCCTTGAAAGAGGGCGGCCTTGGTCCAATGTTACTGCTCCCTTAAGTATCTCTGGTCTATCATTAGTAATAACAATCATTCCATCTGGAGTGCCTGGATTCATTATGAAAAAAATTAAAAAAAACAATAATTTTTTGGATCAGACTTTTGGCTTATCTTCTTCCAGGATTTGGAAGAAAATTTTACGTCTTCGTCCTATTGCTAGTAAGTTTTTCAGGGTTGCTATTGGCAATGGCTCGCTACCGCCTTCTGGTTCGACCCTTGGCTCCTCTCCACCTCCTTGGTTGACCACTATGGTTCTAGTATCATTACTGACTCTAGACTTGGTAAAAGACTCTTGGTCTCTGACATAATTTTTGATGGCCAATGGAATTGGCCTGGCAATATTAGATCAACTAGTGCTAGAAATAGCCCGAACATCCGGGAGATTCAAAACCTCATTCTCTCTCTCTCTTCCTCCTCCTAACATCAATTCCATGGATGTTCCTTTATGGACTGCGAAGGCTGGTTATCCAAGCTTCACTATCAAAGACACGTATTTGGCCATCTGGTCGCCTGACCCCAAAGTGGGATGGACCGGGTTAGTCTGAAATAAATTTAACATTCTTCGTCACTCTTTCATTTTATGGCTGCCCATTCTTGGCAAGCTTTCCACTCGGGACAGGTTTCGGTGTTGGTTTTATAATACCTTCCCGATTATGTCTTGTGTTACTCTATTCCCCATACTATCAGTGATATCTTCTTTGCTTGTAGTTTCATCAAGAGTCTGCGGATTCATTTTAGCTCTATCTTGGGTTTCCCATTTACTGCCGGATGCTGGCTCTCTTGGTTGTGTGTGACGTCAAACTGGTCTCAATCTCGTGATTGTCATCTTTGGCGCACTTGCTTTGGTGCAGTTAGGTACCACGTTTGGCGGGAGAAGAATTCTAAAGTTTCTGACTCCTCTCTTGTCATTTCCTCTCTGGTGTCTAAACGGATCTTCTCAGATCTTCGATTACGACTCCATGCTACCAAGATTGGCTGACATCTTTAACTTCCACTTTACTGACTTATTTTTGTATTGCAGGTCCTCCCTTCTTCTGAATGTTGTGCTTCTCGCGATGGCTCCTGCTGGATTGGCTCCTTTGGACCTGCTTGTTTTTTTATTATGTCGACTGCCACTTTCTTTGGATTAGTTTTTAGTTGTTTGTTTTTTCGACTTCTTTTTCTGTCATTTATTATCATTACCTAGCTTTTACTATCGACCTTCTGCTTTGATCGGATGTATCTCTTCGAGATATATCCTAGATATCTGTATAAACATTTTTTATTTACAATTAATATTTTTTTTCCAAAAAAACTGTAAAAAATAGACCACGAATTCATCCATTCTCTGGAAAGGAAATGGAAGGGCAACCCAAAATAATATACGATATTCGTCGATATCAGCCGGTATAGTCTACCAAAATATTTTAACTTGATATCTCGATTTAAATTGGTATATCAAGGAAAATGATGTCAATTAAATATAAAAATTAATGTATGAAACCCATATGTTTTGTTATGTTTTCTTTTCCAAATCTGTTTTCTTAAGAGTCATGTTATTTTATAGAGGTTTATTCTACATTATTGTTATTTTTCACTTATTTAAACTTGGAATTAACACAAGCATAAACTAAACTTTTCGTCGTCTAATTTATAAACTTACAAACTTGATCTCAAAATCCTTGAAAATTTTGAAAGCTCTAAGCAAGCACACTTGATCCAAAAATTATATAACTATGTAATACAACACCCAACACAAACTGTTCATATTGGATGGTCATCTTTTGTGACAAAAAAATCAAATTTATTTGAAAAAGATATTATCTTTATAAGAATGATGGTCTGCCCAAGAAAGAAAAGAATTGGTCTGATCTGGTTGGAGGACAATTTTTTTATACTCCCTTGTCTCAAAATTGTTAGTAGTTTTAGTTCCTAATTCATAAATTAAGAAATGTAATCATTGTCTTTGAAAAAAAAGAAAGTTTTTTTATTTTTTATAAGACTTTTCCATTTAATATAGATTGTGAACAAGATTTAAATAAATAGTATAAACATATAAACCAACCATTAACACCATTTTGGAATTTGAGAATCAAATGTTAATAATTTTTGGGACACCAAATTTTACCTAGAGTCATTTATTAGAAATGAGAGAGTAATTATTATGTATTAGAAGTTTTGATAGACTTCGATCCCACTAATCTTTTGATCTGGAATAGAAATTAATCAGTTTGGGCGATTTTGGACTTTAGGAAAATTTAAATAAAAAGGTAAAAAAGAATAGTAATTAATTCAGATGTTTTGTTAATGTTAGAGTATATCAACATCCGTTTTCGTTGCATCAAAACCTGGTCGGAATAGCATTTTTGTTATATCAAAATTTACTTTTGATTTAATGACCTTAAAAATTTAGGTTTATATATGCTAAGACTATTTTAGACTACTCAAAAAATGTCAAAGTATATCCGCATCCGTTGGATCGAAACCCGGTTGGATGAAAGTTGTTTTTCAATAATGAAAAAAAAGTAACAACATTAAAAAAACCAATAAAATGGAAAGATTAACCAACGTCACCGGAATAATAACCATATCCAAAATATAATACATACTGGTAGATTTTGTTGCCTAAGAAAAAGAAGAGAAAAAAAAGAGCAGGAAAGTGAAATCGCCCGGTGACAATATGATTATGTGCCCCAAACTCACTATTCCTTCACTTTGTCTTCGTCTTTGTTTGCATCAAATGCATCCTGAATGTCAACATACAAAGTAAGTTAGCAAATGCATTGATACACTAGATTAAGAGGAACTGGGGTTACGTATTTTCAGGCCTAACCTCCACGGCTTTTTTAAAAGCCAATCCAGCCATAATAAGATTCCCAAAGGCAAATGCACACTTAATAATTGCCTCACTCAGGTTCTTCGGAGGAGCAAGAGACTCTTTTGTCATTCTCCTTAGAACCACGGAACCTGAGACATTACGATAATGGACTAACTTCTGTAAGCAAACACTCATCAAGCTCCCTGATTTCCGATTACTAAAATGATATAATATCAAACTAGACGGTACTTAGAACCAAGGGCAAAAAACATTAGTAAGTTTGTAAACCTTTTGTTCTACCAAAGATAGAAGATAGAATAATCATCCACGACGGTATAAAAAAATGGATCAAGAACGTATAGAAAGCTGAATCTAAATAACATGTAAAGGAAGAACAAATCGAAAACAAATCTTACTTGCTTTCTGCTTTTCTGGGCTGCTAAGTATAAAAGCAAAGAATGAGTTTGAGGTATGTTAATATATACACAATATGAGTAATTGACTGGGCTTACAAAATTTAATATATACTCCTATTAATAAATGTGTAACTTGAACGATCAAACATGTGTTTTTAAACGAAGAGACGTTCAATCTGATTTAACTGTTCCCTATATCTACCCTATATTTTTAATTTATAAACGGAAAATCATAATTATTTTTTGTAGAAAATATTTTGTGGCTTTTCTCATGTGATGGTACAATTATTTGATTATTTAATATATGATAAATTATTTTAAAATTTAACGTATCAATTATAAATTATTCCTAACCAAAAGTTATAATGCCTCTTTTTAGGCTTTTGAAACGATATCTAACCCATTTAAAATTCCAAACAAATTAAGTGATTTGCTTTTAGTAAGTTAGAGCGGAACAGCTACGCAATCAATACCATTTATCATCGTCTTGGCAGCTGGGGTTTTTTTTTTTAATTATTAAACCAATTTTTTTTTCAAGTTTCATTGTCGGTAACTACATATTTTACTACCATCAAAATTGATTGTATGGTTATTAAATATTTTACTACCTCAAAGTTGATTATATGGTTATTACTATCTCTTCATTTTTTTTTCATGTTTTGTATCTGTTTTTACAATTAACAATTGTATGGGTAGGATGAAAAATGATTGAATAAAATATTGGTGAGGTATATGAGATTATACTAAGTGATAGTCATATACAATTGCAAAAGGGAGAAAGTTAAAAGGATTGTCAAGTGAAATACTATTTGTTTCAAGCTTTGTATCTGTTTTTACAATTAACAATTGTATATGTAGGATGGAAAATGATTGAATAAAGTATTGGTGATGTATATGAGATTATACTAAGTGATAGTCATAGACAATTGCAAATGAGAGAAAGTTAAAAGGATTGGCAGGTGAAATATTACTTGTTTCAAGCGATAGATAAGAAAGTTTAGCATATTTTGGATAGAAGCACTGCAAAGATCATTTGGTACTACCGGAGAAACTGATTTTTACAACGACATGAGAAAAAACGAAATTGTTACTGACCTGTTCCAAAAAAGTTTTTACAACGGGTCTGTGACTAGAGATTTCAACTGTGTTAAATGGGGTCACTAACCAAACGCAGCTGCTACCAGAAAGAATTTGCAACCGGTAAGCAAACCAAAAGCTTTGCAAAATTTGACCTGGATGGAATCGAGTCATTGTGTTGCAGCTTGTGTTGTAAGTTCGTTACACTATTTCATCCAAACGGTTATACTGTTGGCATGTCCGTTGTTGACATCTAGTTGCATTTTAACTGATTCTAATGTTGTCACTAGCAATTTCGCAAGTTCGTTGTTAAACTTGATGAGATTTTTGAAAAACGAATACGCAGCTACGCATCTTTATTTCATGGTACGAATATATATAATATAATATAGGTAAACCAGAAGAACAAAATATGATTCGAAAATAAAAAATATGAGCACACCAACTTCTAAAATCTTCAAAGGACATGCTCTTGTCACAACTTGATCGTCTTTCAAGATGGTTGCAACATTAAGAAATACATCGACAAATTTCTTATGGATTTGGCTAAATTTCTCCCACAAAAACTATAAATAGCCATAAAAAGTTTAGAATTATTTTTTATTTTTCTAGGCTTTTACCATTTTTTCCATTAACCAAATAGATTTTTTATTATCCTGTAGTGAATTTTGGATACACTTAGCGTAAAAATATATAATATGAAATTTCTCCCCCATCTTCTTCTTACAAACAAAATTTTACACAATTTCAAAAAAATAAAAACGTCTCAAAACTTTAAAAAACACTAAAACCTCCAAAAACACCAAAACCTAGAAAAAAAATTTTGGTTGCATATTAAGAAGACTAACCTTGGTGAGGAGCGTGGAACTACAAATAAGATAGTCTTTCTAACCGATTTGTTAAAAAGTTTAAATTTTTTAAGTTCTTCCCAATTTAGAAAGAACTGAATTCGCGCAGCCCCACCGGTTGAGACCCTCCACCCTGGTGGGGCTGCCATTGTATTTCTTTTAGATCTAGGTTTAATCTCCGTCGGTTGGATCTAGTTACACCCGCCGGAGAGGGATGGTTGTTCCACTGGCTTTTAGGACCCTCTCAGTCGGTTCTAGGAACACATAAGTTTAGAAATATTGTTAATTTTGTGGAACCGTTCCCCGACAGGGGACATATTTTCCACCACAGGTTGGGTATTTTTCAACCTTCGGTACACAACATGTCACTTAGTGGGGTGTAGTAAAAAAGAAATTTTTTATATAATTTTCACTTGGTGAATGTAGGAGAATGAGGAACTAATTGATTCTTGTATGGTAAAAGAGGACCATTGCTTAGTCGATTATAATCATTTGTTCAACATGAAATCTCACTACACATAAGAAAAATTGATCGATTGGGTCAAGAAAACCGCGATAGACAACGGGTTTGTAGTTATATTACGGCGTCGCGACAATGCTAAAGTAAAAAAACTATGAAAATCATTTTTGTGTGCGAAAGATCTGAAGATTACACAAAGTTGGTAAATCCGAAGGATCTTAAGTGGACGTTTACCAGGACCAAAAAATATGGATTCCCTTTCAACTTTAAAGGAAAAAAGGTAGATGATGAATTATGGTATTTAGAGGCCGCACGCGACGTTCACAATCACGATAATACAAAATTCAACGAAGGTCATTCGTACTTGGTATAATTTTCCAAGAAAGAGTTGGATTTTGTAGTTAGTTCTATAAAAATAAAATCGCATCCTCATAACATTCTCAGGGGAGTGAAAAAAAATGAACCCTAAGAATTCCCATGCGCAGTGTGTACAATGCTCAACTAAAACAACGGAAGATCAAGAAAGACGGTCGGTTGCAATTCCAATAATATTTGCATGAACTAAAGAGATTAAACTATTACAAATGGCATAGACCGTTAGAAGACGGAAGCGATATCAGAAGTGAGCTTTTCTTGGCATGCCTAGTTAGTTTAGATTTTTCATAGACATTTCCAAATTCTCTATACAACGAGTATGGATTACGCATCCGTGTACGTAAAGATATTTACAAACATGTAGCACTTTATAGATATTACGGAATGTGTGAACTACTCTAGCGATGTGGCTACTATCGAACATTGGATGTCCATCCCCGAGATGGGAGTCGTGATCGCATATACGTTTAACTACATACTCCAATTCGTAGGACAATATGAAATCATGGATATTAGCTTCACTTTTCTTCCGTTAAGAGGTGCACCCCGTACGATGTTAAATCATTCAGAAATCGGATTGGGTTAAGTCAACTCCAACCATTTTGTGAACGTAAGTATTTCTTTGCATTGTCTGTTAGTTTAAACCTTTAAATATTATTTTTATCATGTTTTTGTTTTGTTTCTTAGAATTTTGGTGGATGCCCTATGTTCGAGGATACATCATTGTTGCCTAAAGTTGCATTCACCAAAAGAATAAGGTTGGGCATTACTGATTCTTTCTCATTGCAAAAGATATGAAGAAATAAAAAACTATAGTCTTGAAGTAATCGATTTAACCATTTTTTTAAAACACTTGGTCATTGTAATATATTTAAAATTTGTCACACTTAAAACTTTAATTTTTTGGAGATAACGTTAATTTAAAAACATTAAATTTGACTTCTTAATTGGTTAGCATTAACTTAAGACGTTACATAATTAGAAATACAAATTCAAACAAAGAAAATAGACATATAGTTGAGAGAATTGACAGAGTTAACATAGTAGACATAATTGACATAATAGACACAATAGACATTTTAGACGTTTGAGGTACGTTAATGGTGAAGGATAGTTCCATCCATTCTCGAAGCGTGTCTCGAAAGGATATTCCTCATCCTCGCTACTGTCATCACGAGTTGGGTTAATTCTAACACCGGTGGCTATCGCGTACGCTTTCTCCTGCAGTTCCTGCATCACATGTTCCACTATATCTTTCGTAATAGTACTTTGAAACATCATATTGAATACATGGCGGGTTTTGCATTGGAATTCGTAAGGTAGTGGCTTCATCAGTATAATCGGCACGATGTTCAAATAAGCTAACCTATCAGCCACTTCTTCATGTCTGCGTGGTATGGGCATTATACAACCTCGACATGATGCCTTCATACCGTGAATAAATTAGATTCTACATAAAAAAACATCGATGAAGCCACAAATCTCTTGCGATATCGTGTCTTTCACAATCTCAAAAGCTTTTAGGAGGTTTGCATATTCGTGCACATTCCAATTTGAATAACCCATTCGTAGTTTTCAATGTATAATGCTCGAACGTGGTTCTATTATTTATAGAGGGGTATTTGGCGGGAATTCCCTAAAAAGTAAACGGGGTCCAGATAATGTTTGACGGGTTACCCAATTTTGGCTGGAATTTCGGAATATTTTATAACAACCTTCACCCAATGGGATGGAAATTGTCAACCACCAATCCATTAATTTTGAACAACCGGGTTGGAAATTCTCTAATTGTTCTATGTTTTTTCAATCGGCAGGGCATGTACAAAATAAAATAATATTTATAATTTTTTTTTATTTTGCTCCCAACCGTCGGTGAAAAATTATCAACTGATGTGGGGGGGGGGGTTCTTTAACAGTTAAGATTTTTTTAACCGATGGGGCTCTACCAGCCGGATCGCGATTCACGCTATAGAGGGCCTAACAACCTACCTCTTCCTAATAATTAAAAGTGAAATTTGGTCTCCATCCTTGTCGGTTTAGAAATTCTCAATTGGCACGGGTGAAACTTCCCCACTAGGTGGTAATTTGTCAACCGATGGGGATAGAGACAAATTCTAACCAACATTTTGACTCTTATGTTGAATTATCACCGAGCGGAGCTACAATTTTCATCTGAAAATAGGAAAATTTTCGGTCTGGTGACAATTGTTCAACCATTGGATCGCGTGCCTTGACCCGACTGGGAGAATAAGTGTTTCAACCATATAGTATCTAGCAAGATAACTTTAATTATCTGCAAGGAGTTCATGAAACCAACAAGTCCAACCTCCATCACATACACACCAATAAAACAAACATCCAATACAACATACAAAGCTTTATTGTTATGTTGTAAAAAGATCCAAATACCTAACAAATTTTTCGAGAAAGTACGAAGCTAAAACAACAAACACACTATTAAAAAACCTAGCATTATAAGAAGCCACAGACTTGTGATGTGAAGCATTTTTCTTGCAAAAGACATGAGCTCTTTCAGATCATTGTTAAGAGGGAAAACACGATTTATCGTGTTAATAGTATCCACCGCGGATTGTTCGTGAATGATATACAGAGTGGTGTGAAACCAACCATGCTTCGCAATATAAGCTGCGTATTAATGGGTGAATGTCTTATGGCTTGTTGCCAACGGTCGTAAAATACCTATCCATCATGAACAATTGCTCCCTCTTGTTGGTTCAGTGCCTAGCATCAACATGATAACGCAGATTGTTGCCTCTAATGAGACTGAATCGAGCAGCAATAGGATCGAACGGCTTCTCTTGGACCCAACCAAACTGTCGTATCACTCGATCCGGGTAGTATGCCTCGGTCACAAATATAAGGAGAATAGGTTGCGATATAACCCTATCTCCTGCTCTGGAAATGATTGTCGAATATCAACGTATGGCTGGAAAATCACCTGCAAATATCTAAACACATAAACATGTAATAAATAAACACATATATTCATCGATAACGTAAAAATTAAAGGTATCTATATAGAATACTTACATCCGTTTATTCTTGAGAATGGAGCATGTCATGGTATTATGTCTTCCCACGAACGTTTGTCTCGATAAGCTTTTTGGAAAACCATGACAACATCTTCATCGGTTGGGTTGTAACCGCTTTTCACCGCAACCCGGAAGCATATGACGTGGTCGTAGACCCAGCAGTCCAACAACTTCATTCGAACGCAGGGTAGAAGTTTGGTTGCATGTAATGTTAATACTTTCCTGAGAACTGTGATGTATGTTAGATGTGCATTAGGTAGTTGATTGTTGATTTTGGTGTTGTTTGGATATTTCCCAGATCCCTGCAACGTGCATGTAAAAAATAGAGCAGTTCGCAGCTCGTAAGTGTGCACTGTGTTACAGTTCGCATCCTCATCACCCAGGATGCAAACAGTTCGCAGCTTCATATCTGTTTATATTTCATAGCAGTTCGCAGCTTGATTGAATTTGTATGCCATGCATTTCGCAGCTTGTATTTGCAAACAATTCGCAGGCCAGCCTGCGAATTGCTTGTAAATAATCTACTGATGAATAGGCAATTCGCAGCTTATCATGCGAATCGTGTGACACTTTAAATGATAGATATGACGTTCGCAGCTTGTGAAAGTGATGTAGGTAACATAATAGTTCCTTATCATAGAAAACACATTTAGAAAAATTCTAAATTGGTTGTTATTTTTTTATTATAGTGCAACATGGTACATTAGTGATCACAATGCTAATAATTACCTAAAGAAAATTATACTTCTGATGGCATGCATAACAGTAATTTGATACTCTAACCAGTTTTTTTAAAGGCCCTTTGCCCAACAACACCTCTTCCTCAAACTCACCGATTACATCTGCAGAGATCCCTGCGATGCCCACAATGGTTCTGTTTGACTGTTGAATAACGGTCGTATTTTTCATCTCCTTGTAAGAACTTAAAAAGAGGATGTTTGCCGAACTTCCCGTGACTATCAGAATTCGTCTGATAGAAGCCCTAGGATATATGGTCCCAGACGAAGAATTTGAGTGCCATGTTTTCTCTCCGCGTAAAAGTCTTAAAATTGACACGAAGCTGTCTTTGGAGGTAAAATAGAAACCAACTAGACTCTCCAAAAAGTGCTTTGAAATGCGTCACAAACTCTCATACAACACGCCAATGCGCATGTAAAAAACACAAACAAAACAAAATAAATACAACGCACCCTATATAAACAAAACTTTCCAAATAATCAGAACTGTGAGATTACGTGGAACCCTTGGCTACGAGAACCGTCAATTATGCTCTTTCGTGTAATACATGCAAGATTGTCCCTTCAATTGCCGGCGTGGTGATTTTCTGACCTTGAGATGAGTTCATAATAATAATAAAACCAATATAAAAAGGTTCTTATCGAAATAATGCCACAAAACCTAGGAAATTATATCTTATCTTTAATCAAAATTAGGAATTGGAATACCCTAACAAAAAGACTCCAGTAACATACTTGCAAGCAAAAGCTACTAAAATATTTAGCACATAACATATCGTAAATTCATGAAAATGGTTAAATACGGTGCTCTTGTATTGCTACCACTATTCAATAATCCAGTAAAATTTAGAGTTGAAAGGTCGAAAACAAAAAATATTTATCTGATGTATACCTTCACAAAAAATATTTATTCGATGTATACAAATATTCATCGTCTCATACATATCATATGGAAGTTGACGCGTGCGGCTAAGTTTAAGGGTTTGGCAACAAAAAGGTCAGTAGGCATTAAATTGACTTGTTGCAGGCCAGTTGTAGTAAAAAAAGTCCCTAGGATTGTTAGCTTAAAAGCTGGTAGCGTAATGGTGGTGCATCTCACGATAATGTAGTTAAGGTCTAGTGACAACTGAACAATCATTCGAACAAGATGAACTAAGTTTGTTTCTATTTATTTCTCCATCGGTAGACTTTGATCCTTTGAATCTGAGTGTTGCTTGGCTAAGATGCTATGTGGGGTTTCAAATCTAAATGGATTCTCCAAAACGTAGTCTGCGAAATTAAATTTGGGTTTGACCTAAACTCAAGGACTAGCTGTGATAAAAAAAATCTGGGGACTATGGTGATAGGTAGCAGCCTCTCATGGATCAGTGGATCCGGTGGACTAACTTTATCCAAACGCGATAGTCCAGGGACTGTCAACGAACATTTGAAAGTCAATGGACTATCTGCACCAAACGCGATAGTCGAGGGATGCTGTACTGTTCAAAACCTCAAAAGTAGAGATAATGCATGACAATATTGAAGGTATATCATTTTTAATTTGATTTCCCCGCAGCTTCAACTCTTGGGTACAGTTATGCTTGTTGGATCATAAACTTGATGCATTTAAAATGTCCAGCCCTCTCTATAAGGTCCATAAAGATGCTCTAGAAATAAATTAAATGTTATTTATTGTTTTAGTGGAGGTTGTGTGTAAGACCATCTTTAGGTTGAGTGCAAGGTACTCTTTTATGTTGAGTGTAAGAAACACTTTTATTTTGAGTGTAGTCTTGAGGTTGAGTGTTTAAGTATACATAAACTATTGGATGGTGGATCCTTGTCATTACTACGATTCTATAAATATTGGAGCTCTCCCACTATCTAGAGTATCACCAAACACACCACGAAGTAAATTTAGAGAGAAAATTAGAGTGAGAGAAAAAAGAGACAAGAATGCTCTTTTGAGTGAGAGAAAAATATTTTATCTTCTAGTGTGAGTTGTAATAGTGTCTTGTAACATTTCTTCCTTTTGAATATTTATAAAAGTTGTTTGTTTGTCTTTTGAGTGTTGTTTTATATTTTCTGCCAACAAAGTGGTATCACAACCACAAGCTCTATCCAATTTTTTTTTTGAAATATTCAACATATTGAAAAATATGGCAAACGGTGTATCAGCGTTCCAAGTTCCAGCATTCAACAACAACAACTACGATAATTTGAGTATCAAGATGAAAGCTCTCCTTGGAGCACATGATGTATGGGATGTCGTAGAAAAAGTGTTTAACGAACCAGAATATGAAGAAAGCCTTACTCAAGAGGAGAAACAACTTTGAAGGATTCAAGAAGGAGATATAAAAAATCTCTCTTCCTCATCTATCAAGCATTAGAATGATGATGGTTTCAAAAAAAAGTCAAGCGCATCTTCCGCCAAGTAAGGGTGAGAGAAATTACATATCTCTTACAAAGGAGTCGAAAAGGTGAAAAATGTACGTCTCCAAACATTAAGAGGTGAATTTGAATCCTTACATATGAAAACGTCTGAATCTATTTCGAAATATTTCGCAAGAGTAGCAACCGTTTCTAATCAAATAAAAAGAAATTGTGAGAAGTTAGAAGATGTGAAAGTAGTAGAAAAAAATACTCCGTTCTTTAGATCCTAAATTTGAGCATATCATCATGACGATTGAAAAAATTAAAAACTTGGAGAAAATAATGATTAAAGAATTCCAAGGCTCATTATAAGCCTATGAAGAAAAGTACAAGAAGAAGTAAGAGATCACTGAGCAACTCCTCAAAGTAGAACTCAAGAAATGCATGAAAATCAAGGGGATGATAGAAACCAACATGGAGGTAGAGGCCGCACACGAGATGGTTATCATGGTCGTGGACATAGCTGGGATTATAATAACAATAATTCCAACTACAAATACGAGAAACAAAAAATCTTAACACGAGGTCGTGGAAGAAGAAATCCAAACTTGAGGTATGATAAATATCAAATCCAATGCTATAAATGTCAAAGGTTTGGACATTATGCTTCATAATGCAGAGGTCCCAATAATAGAGTTGAGGAGAGGGCCAACTATGTGCAGGAGAAGACTGAGAAAAAATATATGTTACCATTAACATAAAAAAAACACTAATAAAGGTCAAGAGAACACTTGGTGTCTTAACACCGATGCAAGCAACCATATGTGTGGTAAAAGAAGCATGCTCATAGAGATCAATGAAGCAGTGAGTGGAAATGTCTCCTTTGGAGTTGATAGCAAAATATCGGTGAAAGTAAAATGAAACATTCTTATTCGTGTAAAATATGGTAGTCACCAAACAATTTTAAATGTCTATTACGTACCTAGTGTGAAAAACAACATCTTGAGCTTGGGACAACTCCTAGAAAAGGGCTATGATATTCATATGAAAAATTATAGTTTTTTATGAGAGATGAGAAAGGAGATTTAATTGCTAAAGTTCAAATCTCAAATAATAGAATGTTGAATATTCAAAATGATGTTGTAAAATGTCTTAAGGCGTGCTACAAAGATTCATTGTGGCTATGGTATGTTTGATTTGGGAATCTAAACTTTATAAGTTTGGAGTTATTGTCCAAGAAGGAAATGATGAGAGGGTTACTGTGTATCAATCATCCTGAACAACTATGCGAAGTATGTTTTCTTGGAAATAAATTCTAGAAAACACTTTCCAAAGGACTCAGAATCAAGAGCCAAGAAACCTCTCAAGCTTATTCATACCATTGTGTGTGGTCCAATCAAGCCGAGCTCTCTAGGTAAAAGTAACTACTTGTTTCTCTTCATTGATGATTTTTCAAGAAAAAAGTTGGGTATATCTCTTGAAACAGAAATCCAAAGTCTGTGGAAATATTTAAGATGTTTCAAGCAGTTGTGGAAAAGGAAAGCATAAATAAGATTAAAGCCATGAGATCTAACCGATGAGGGGAGTTCACATCCAATTAATTCCAAGATTGTTTTAAAGCACATGAAATCCGTCGTCCCTTGATAGTTCCTAGATCTACGCGATCCAAAACGATGTGGCCAAAAGGAAAAATGGAACAATCCTTGATATGGCGCGAAGCATTCTCAAAAGTAAGAAATTGCCTAAGAATTTTTGGGCGGAAGCAGTGACATGTGCGGTCTACTTGCCAATCGATCTCCAAGAAGATTTGTTTGCGGAAAGACACCACAAGAAGCGTATATTGGAAGAAAGCCCGGAATTTTCCACCTCAGAGTATTTGGAAGCGTAGCTCATGTCCATGTACTAGATGAACAACGAACCAAACTCGATGATAAAAACAAGAGTTTTATCTTCATCGGTTATGACTCAGGTTCCAAATGCTACAAGTTGTACAACCTAAACAATAAGAAGGTTGTGATAAGACAAGATGCAATAGTAGATGAAGAAGGCGAATGAGATTTGTGATCTCATACAAATGAGTTCACATTTCCCCCCAAAATTGAAGAAGATGGTCAGACACCGAATGAGCCAGAAAAGATTGCAACCCCACATACTTCACCAACATCAACTATACATGGAGATTCACCACCTTCATCTACGTAAAATGATAGTCAAAGTGAGAGAGTTGTGAAACATACAAGAAACCTTCGTGATTTTTATGAGGTAACTGAACCAATGGGTAATCTCACACTCTTTTATCTCTTTGCTGATTGTGAACCAATGATATTTCAAGAAGCTACACATGAGAAACAATAAAGAGACGCGATGGACGAAGAAATTAGAGCCATCAAGAAGAATGACACATTTGAACTCACCTCACTTCCCAAAGGGTGCAAGACAATAGGTGTAAGAAAGCTATACAAAACAACGAGAAATGATAAGGGGGAGACTGAAAAACACAAAGCAAGATTTGGTGTAATAAATGATTGAAGCTAATAATTTCTTTGGCAGCTCAAAACAAGTGGAAGATACAATAAATGGATGTAAAATTAGCATTTCTAAATGATTTCCTTGAAAAAGAAGTCTAAATTCAACAACCATTAGGCTATGAGGTCAAAGGTCACGAAGATAAGGTGTTGAAGTTAAAAAAGGCTCTTTATAGGCTAAAACAAGCACCCAGGACATGTAACAGTAGAATTGACAAGTATTTCCGAGAGAAGGACTTCAACAAATTTCCTTACGAGCACGCTCTATATACCAAGATCAAATATGAATATATTTTGATTGTGTGCCTCTACGTGGACGATTTGATCTTCACCGGAAGCAGCCCAAGCATGTTCAATAAATTTGAGGAAATGATGACAAAGGAATTCGAGACGACAGACTTGGGGCTCATGGCGTACTATCTTGGCATTGAAGTTAAGCAGCATAAAGATGGAATCTTCATCTCTCAAGAAAGTTATGCAAAATATATCCTTAAGAAGTTTAAGATGGATAACTCTAACCCGATAAGCACACCCACGGAGTTTGGAGTCAAAATGTCCAAGCATTACGAAGGCGAAAATGTAGATCCAACATTATTCAAAAGTTTGGTAGGAAGTCTACGTTATCTAACTTGCACGAGGCAAGATATTCTTCATGTTTTTGGATTGATTAGCTGCTACATGGAAACTCCAACAACAACTCATTTCAAAGCTGCAAAGAGAATCCTTCGCTATCTGAAAGGTACAATCAACTTTGGCTTACTATATTCAATTTCTAATGAGTACAAGCTTGTTGGGTATAACGATAGTGATTGGGATGGAGACATAGACAATCGAAAGAGTACTATTGGATTTGTATTTTTGATGGGAAATATTGATTTCACCTGAATGTCAAAGAAACAATCGATTGTCATGTTGTCCAATTGTGAGGCAGAATACGTTGCTGCTACTACTTGTGCTAGTCATGAAATTTGGCTTAGAAATCTGTTGAAAGAGATAAACCTAACACAGAATGAGCCAACTAAAGTGTTTGTCGATAATAAGTCAGCCATCCCCTTAGCCAAGAATCCAGTATTCCATGATCGAAGCAAGCATATTGATGTCCGCTACCCCTACATAAGGGAGTGCATTGCAAGAAAGGATGTGCAAGTTGAATATGTGAATATACAAGATCAAGCTGCCGATATTTTCACCAAGCCACTGAAAAACAAAGACTTCAAACGATTAAGGAAACTACTAAGGGTCACGGTATCAAGTTTAAGGGGGAGTGTTGGATCATAAACTTGACCTATTTAAAAGGTCCAACCCTCTCTCTAAGGCCCATCAAGAAATCATGTTCTAGAAATATATTAAGTATTATTTATTGCTGTAGTGGAGGTTGTGTGTAAGACCATCTTTAGGTTGAGTGCAAGATACTCTTTTATGTTGAGTGTAAGAAACACTTTTACCTTGAGTTTACTCTTGCGGTTGAGTGTTAAAGTATCCATAAGCTCTTGGATGGTGGATCATTTTCTCCACTGTGGTTCTATAAATAGTGGAGCTCTCCCACTATCGAGAGTATCACCAAACACTCCAAGAAGTAAATTTAGAGAGCGAATTAGAGTGAGAGAGAAAAAAGAGACAAGAATGTTCTCTTGAGTGAAAAATATTGTTTTTTCTAGTGTGAGTTGTAATAGTATCTTGTAACATTTCTTCATTTTCAATATTTATAAAAATTGTTTGTTTGTTTTTAATGAGTGTTGTTTTATATTTTTCACCAACAATGCTTTTGTATTATTTGGCTAGAAGAAACAAATATATAATGCATTGGATACTTGATTCTAAAGCTTGTTTGTTGTTGATTAAGGTTCGGGTATTGCTCCAAATACACCATTTACAACGAAATCGCACGACAATAACAAATCGCTGTTGGAAACAATACCTTCGGTTTTCAATATGCAGTGTTCCTCAAACCTACATTTTTAGTTGCTAGTCTACAACAAAGATAGTAACAGTCTTCAGAAATGCAATATAACCTATGGTATAAAGTACTTATGTTCCTTATATTTTACACTATGTAACTCCAACTAAGTAACAATGTTGTCTCCAGGTACTTGCACCATGCTCTAAAAATAGATAATCTCTATATATTTACTTTTTAGAACGTATCATTCCAACCAGCGGTACAAATGATATGTTTAAATTTATATAAACTTTATGAAAAATATATTGGTATTTCTATCTACTTACTGTCGTTTGTAATGTAGAACAATTGACAGCATACTAATAATAACAAACCAATTTAATAGACTATCGGAAAACAACTTCATAGGTAGACAAATAGAGCACTACAACCGTAATTTATTAAATGCCAACTCAGACTAAAATCTGTTGGCTGCAAATAAATATGAAACAAAAGTTTTCTAGAATAAATAAAATTTTTTTATAAAAATTGTAAAGGAGGAAATGTTACAAGATACTTTAGGAGAAATATTTTTTTTTTCATTCAAAAGAATATTTTTATCTCTCTCTTTTTTTCACTCTGATTTTTCTTTCTAAGTTTTTTTCTTTCTGTGTTTGACGATGGTCTAAATGGTGGGAGAGCTCCACCATATATAGAATGATAGTGGAGACAAAGATCCACCATCCAAGAGTTGATGGATATATAAGCACTCAACCACAAGACTACACTCAAGTAAAGAATTTTTTTTACGCTCAACATAATATTTAATTATTTTAAAAAAATGCTTTCTTGATGGGCCTTATTCATAGAGTTGTACCTTTTAATTTGATGAATTTAATGATAAAAGAACAAACCTTTTACAAAAAGTTGTCCCATTGGGCCTACAATATTTCTGCAAACTTTGTAGGGAAACATTCCCGTGAGGCATTGAACACTAGAATTATATTGGTGAAAAATATACTCTTAACAGGACATGATATATATTTTGATCAACATAATGCAAATATCTAATATTTCACTCCTAGAAAGACCAAAATGTAACTGAGATAAAATCCTGACAAATATATTTTCTATTAGAGACGTACAAAATGATGGTATATATTATTGCAAAGGATAATTGATAACTTGATATGATTATCATGAGAACAAGTTTTGATATGATTATCATGAGAACAAATTTTGCAAAGAATGTGGCTAATTGCAAAGAATGTAAGACATTTTATATGGTACATAAGTTAAGAGAACAAGTTTTGCAAAGAATGTGGCTAATTGCAAAGAATGTAAGACATTTTATATGGTACAAAGGTTAATAAATAGATAAAAAGAAGCAGGAGCCCATAAAATAATAGTTGACTTGACATATATGATACACTCCATTGTCAAGAATACAAAATAATTACAAGTGACATAAAATTATCAGTTGAATATATTTGTGCAATGTGTACTTCTGTGTGCCTACATGAAAGCCAATACCAATTGTCAGAAATATCTCTACCAACTAATGTGATATTGTCCGCTTTGGGCAATTAGTCCCACACGGTTTTGCTCTTGGTTCACTCCCAAAAGGCCTCGCTTTAGTTGAGATATTTCATTCACTTATATATTGTAAGTACTTGTTCAGTTTAAGCGATGTGGGATAAAGGATCAAGTTTACTCACTCTTAGCACTCTCTCTTAAACTTGATCCGTGGAATGGCATAAACACTCTATGCGTTCCGCCTCACTCAATACACACACTGCATGGCTTTAAACACAAGTTTCAACCTTGCTCTGATACCATGTAAGAAATATCTCCACCAACTAATGTGATATTGTCCGCTTTGGGCGATTAGTCCCGCACGGTTTTGCTCTTGGTTCACGCCCAAAAGGCCTCATATTAGTTGAGATATGTTCTTACTTATATATCATTGATCCTTCCCATGTTTACCCGATGTGGGTTGTGGAACTTTGGTCGCTACCCTAATAAATTCTCCTCTCGAACAAAATACCACTTAGCATCCTCTCAATTGATATTCATCCGCTCACTCTAATCAGAAGTTGCTCCACCTGAGCAATAGAGCTTTTACAACGGATCTATCTACTCACTCGACTATCATGCACCTGTTCCTTCGCTCCACTATCCACTCCAATCAAGTACCACCGCTTGATGAGTCATGGACGCTCCGAACTAGGATGTATAGAGTAGATCATTCACCTTGACCATGACTATTGGGTCATCATGTTCGACCTCCGAGAATATTACCACCATCGCGTTCCGTTTGGGCCTGGCGCTCTGATACCACGTGGCCAATTTCTCCAGCATCGAACTCCGACAAGAGATATATTCTTACTTTCATCGATGACTTTGGCATAAAGGTATGGATATTTTTTTTGTCATTAAAATCGAAGCTTTTCATAGCTTTAGCATAAATATTCTTTCTTCTGGAACTGGTGTGTACGCTATTAACAAAACATCACCTTCCTCTTCTCCAATCTCTGCATAGTTTTCCTTCTCTTCCGTAGGACATTCTTATGCAAAATGTCCAAGTCTGTGACAGCGAAAGCATTCCACCGTTTCCTTGTTAAATCTACCTCTTCCTCGTCCTCTGCCAAATTGTCTTCCTCTCCCTCTTCCATTTCGATACTCGTATGAAACTTTGAGTACCTGTTATTCTTATACTATTCTTGGCTTTCTCACTTTCTGCTCATGAACGAGTAATGAGCTTTGCAAGGTATCGATTGATAAACTGTCAATATCTTTTCCACAATTTTGACATCTTGCATATCATCCCCACAGTTTCTCATGTCGTTTGCTACCACCATCACCCTTGTGAAGTAATTGGAGATTGATTCTCCATTTTTCATCTCCAACAATTCAAACGTTCTCCTCAAGGTTTGTAACTACGCACGATTCACTCTTGCATTTCCGTGATATTTGGTCTTCATTAAATCCCACAACTGCTTTGACGTCTCTTTCAAAGTTATCGTCTTAAGAATTGATTTGTCAATCGCATTGAACAAATAATTTTTTGCCTTCAAATCCTTTAACCTTGCATCGGCAAGGATCTTCTTCTCTGCTTTGGTCAATCCTTCTTTGTTAATTGGTTCATCAATTCCATTTTCCACAACATCAAAATACTCCTTTGACCGAAGAAGATTTTCCACAACATCAAAATACTCCTTTGACCGAAGAAGATTTTCTATAAGGAGACTCCAATGGTCAAAATCTCCATCGAACTTTGGTATATAAGGACACAGCAACATTTGATTGACTTTGATTCATATTTTTGTTGAATAATAGCGTTTGCAGCCTCTACAATACAACAAGTGAACGATAGTTTTAATAAGCCTGATTTGAAAGTTTGGGTGATTATATAATAAATATAAGAACACAATTCTGGAGACCTTTAATATATTTTGAATGATTTGAAACCATCAAAGGCACTGTGTTTGACATAATCAAGTAAATTTGTGCTACAGATAAAACTTAGCCAACATAGAAAAGCTTTGAACTTTTAATAGTTTGGGAAATCTTTACGGAATAGGCTAAATACCAAAGTATTAGCTCCATTGAATCGAAAAATGGACTGCATAGAGATGTAATTGGTAGCAGATGGTTTGTTCTACGTTGAAGAAGGAAAAAATAGAAAAGAAAGCATAAATTGTTAATTTCCTAAAATGAAGGTCTAGAAGATGAAAGTGTTTTTTATCATCATAAAAAACAATAGCTATACGTTTATGGGATGCAAGAAGTTGTTGGAATATATTTATGAAACGACATGCTAAATAAACATATTCGGACATTATCTTAAATTAGTCTTGATGAACTCAAATAATTTCTTAGGTTAGTTCGGAAGCAAATGTTTGTAGGAAAACGTTTGTCTAAGAAATGTTCCGTCAGATACTTTTAATAAGAGAATCAGTATTTTGTAGAGAGAGAAAGAGACAAAAAGCAATAATCGATGAATCATTGGCCCCTTTCTCCAAAAAAGGATGTCATTTATATAGTACAAGAGGTGAATAGTAAAAATTACACGATTACCACTGTAGAAGGGGATTTCTCACCCACACTCTTCTACTATTTATAAACAAGTTCTAAGGATATATCATTTAGCCCCTCTAACTCTAATGTTTTCTTTACTTTAGTCCTTGACCAATTAAGACATGAATTTATTTATTGTATTTATTATAATAAATCTTATTATTATTTATATTTTCCTTCCCTTATCAAGTCTTAATTTTAATTAATTGAGTTAATTATTTAATTCACTGAACTAGACTGATGGATAAAAAAATGTTATGGGCGCAAATGTGGTAACCAGGTTGAATTTGGACGCTGTAATGAAGAGAGTCTGAAATTTAACACTTAAAATTGAATTAAGTAATGAGGAAAAAAATGAATTATCAATTTATTGGATTCTGGTCCTCAAACACAAAGAAAAAAAATAAAGGATGGACTTTATAATGTTGGATTCACAATGTTAGGACTATAAATAAAGGGCTTGGTTTAGGAATTTCATCATCCTAAACCCTAAACACAAATCTGTCACTTCATATAATGTCTAGAAAACTAAACTATTTTCTTTTCTAACTTGGTTCTACACTTTTTTAGAGTTCATCTAAAGAATTGCTAAGGAACGAAAAGGAACAAAACACAAGATTGATAATTGCATGAAAACTTAAGAGTATTCTCGTTTTTGTTTATTCATTAGGCAAATCTCAATCAAGAGCTTAATTATTTTCCGCACTTTGTTATATTCATTGGATCTGATTTCAAATAAAATAAAACATAAGTCAATAAATGTGCATTACATGGAGCTTGTATCATGAAATTTGTCAATTATGATAGCTTTCAATGTATCATGGCACTATTTCAACGCCAAAAATTGGATAAGAAGAAGTATTAGCTCACATGAGAAAAATTAAATGGGTAAAACTACTATGTAAGTCAGATTACCTTTAAAATATTTACTTAACAGTCTCAAAAAGCCATAATAGTCCAAGGATACCAGATTTCAGTATTTCAAAGTGATTTTTAAGAATTGCATCCTGATTTAGATCTAACAAAAAAAGTTACAAAAATGAAAGAGGAAAGAAATACTCATCCATACAAAAATAAAAAAAATGTCCAATGTATTAGATATTTATTCAATTCAAGTATTCAATGATGCATACTTGTGTCAATAAACAAATAGCAAATAGAATGGTATCTACTAATGATACCTTTTATTTTTTTTAAAAGGCAATAATGCTTTAAATACCACCATCATTGCTTTCAACAAACAATGTCTTGAGCAATTTAATAATGGCTCCAATGACCTACTATGGAAGAACTGTGAAGTCTTCGAAAGTTAGGGTTAAGAAAAATGGATTTACACCCTCTAAATCTTATTAGAAGCAACACCGGTAGCCTTACAAAGGAGATCTACACAAAATCATACCTGAACTAGAACAGGTTAGGGTTTTCGAATGAAGAGAAAAAAGTTACAAAAGATCAGAGAGGTCAGATTTGATTTAAGGAGGAGTTAAAAGATATAATCGAGGGTTACGAAAGTAAGGGTAGTAAATATATTTGGGTCAAGTTGTTAAAGTTCAGACGGGTTTTAGTTTGTAAACAAATTTGGGTAAATATTCTAAGCGGGTTAAAATTTAAGTAAATCCAATTAATAAATTTTAGTAAAACATTAGTTGGGTTATAATTTGGGTAACAAATTTAGGTAAACTTTATAGAGTCGAACCCATTTTTAGGCGGGCCGAGCCTCAACTATTTCATTTAATTACTTTAAAAAACAATAAAACAAGTGCGTTACAAACCTGTTACAACCGATCAGGTTGTGCAATTAAATAGTACATTTATTGTAATTCCATTGTAAAAACTAATGAGTCAAAACAGGCTTTGTTGTAAATGTGTTACGCCTTTATTTTTACTGATAACAGATTAGCAACCGGAAAAGTGAATGTTGTAAAAAGTAACTTATCCATTAGTGTAGGATTCCCTGAAAAGTAAGTGCAATGAAAAAAAAAGTAAAATTTTTTCATATAAATATATTAACGAGAGATTTTGAAGTTATGGAAATAAAGAAAGTTAACATAGTTGATAATTACTTCTCAAAAGTAACGAAAATAGCAAATGAGTTAACAAATAACGGGGATGAGATGCTTGATTATAAAATTATGGATAAAGTGATGAGAACTTTGACTGATACATTCACCTACATCACTATATCTATTGAAGAATCACAAGATATCAATTCAATGACAGTTGATGAACTACATGAAAATATAGTCACACAAGAGCATACGTTAAACAAGTTTAAGCGAAATAGGATGAACAAGTTTTGAAACTAGACGAAAGATCAAGCCTGAAAGGAAGAGGAAGAAGTTGGTCCAGAGTGGGAAGTAATGGTAGTGGAAGCTTCAATAAAAGTCAAATTATATGCTATACGTATTACAAACTAGGACATTTCAAGTATGAATGTCCTACGAAAACAAAAAGAGTCTATCAAACTGAAATCGTTGATGACGAAGAAGATATTTTCCTGATGTCTTACACTAAATATGATGTAACTGAAAAATAATATAAATGGTTCATGTGTTAAGGATGCTCCAATTACATGTGTAGAAACATGAGGATGTTCATAATTTTGGATAAAAATTTATGTCATTCAGTTAAGTTCGGAAACAACATTAGAATTAAAGTCAATGTAAATGGGATAGTTAATTTAAGAATCATGGGAAACATTTATGGAATCATGAAGCTATACTATGTAATTAATCTACAAAACAAGTTAATGGTGTAGGACGATTACAAAAAATACGATTAAACATCAAGTTCAAGAAAGGTACATGTAATATAATACATCCAGATAAATGAGAGATAATACACAATGAGATAAGAAGTAACAGAAAGTTTAAGAATCCATGAGAACGACTGAATCAGAAGGTGCAAGAAGATGAGTGTTTGAGGGTTGATACTTAGAATAGAACCAAGTTGTGGTGTCGAAGGCTTGTGTGCTTACATCATGAGCTATACAAGAAAGGTATCGAGACTGAACTTCGAGAACTCAAGAAGGACAACCTTTTGTGCAGTGTTTATTTAACTAGAAAATAAAGAATAATGTACCAAAAAAATATACTTGGAAAGAAAGTAAAGCTCTAGAGTTGATACACTCAAACATATGTGGACCCGTTAATCCAGTTTCATCCAATGTCAAGAGGTATTTCTTAACATTTTCATTGATAATTTTAGTAAGAAATATTGGATTTATCAGTTGGCAACAAGTCTAATGCCTTAGATAAATTTAAATATTTTAAAGCTTTAGTAGAATAGGAGAGTGGGTACAATATTAAGTGCCTAAGAACATATTAGGTAGTAGAATATACCTCAATACTAGTTGAGGATTTCGGTAAAGTTGAGGTCATAAAAAGATAGTTAACAAATGTGTACATACTACATCAAAATGAATTGGCTGAGATAAATAATAGAACTCTAACGACTATTGTAATATGGATGATTCTTATAAGAAAATGCCTAAAACGTTATTGTCTGAAGTAATTATGTGGGCATGTCGCATTCTTAACAAATTTCCTATTAAATTGTGGAATAAAAAGAATCCTCTTTTGGAATACTTTAAAGTTTCGAGAAGTCTTATTCACACTTATATACTTAACATGAACATAAACAAGTTTGATGAAAGAAGTAAATTTATGTTTTTAATGGACTAAGAGAGAGAATAAAAAGTTACGAATTGTTTGATGTTAAAACTGGAAAGTTGATGATAAATAAAGATGCAGCGTTTGAAGAACATAAAGGATGGAATTTGAAAACTAAAAAAATAGAAATTGATCAATTTAGTTTTATGGAGAGAAACATAATATGTGATCAAAGAAATAAAAATACTAAAATTGCAGGTCCTAAAATTGTAGGCCCTGATGAGACTAAATATGATGTTGACACTGGCACACCCGAAAAAGAAAATGATGAAGGAGATAACACCGATAATGAAGAATTGAATGATAATTTGATTTTTTTTTATGTTTTTGTGAAGAATCGTAAGTGGATTAACGCAATAAGAGAACAACTTAACTCTAATGAATAAAATGTAACATGATCGCTCACAACATTACCAAAACACTAAAAAAAAGTCAAAATGGAACATAGTAACTTACTATAACAATTTTTTACATATTTATTATTAATCATTTATATATATCCAACTGGATCGGTATATTTTACACTTCAATGCATCACTTACTACATAATAGTTTGCAAATAATTATTTCTTATAATATTAGTTGAGAGAAAATAGAATAAAACAGTACATTAATAATATTAAATTATTAAATTACGTGGGAAATAATATAAAAGCTAATAAACTAAAATAAATTTGGCGGATTTAACATGAAGGAATGGGGGTTTCCGACCCCGCTTTGTCCATGGTAGATTAGTATAGTAAGGAATTTTTATTTCAAGATCCGTTGAAAAAGTTCACAGTAAGAAGGTTTGATCGAGAGGAAAATTGTATCGGTGTTTGTTGGGTTTTGAACAACGTGTTAGAAATATTTAGAGTTTCAATATGAACATTTCGATTCTCATTTGGTGGGAATAGTGGATTAGTTTTGGTAATATGCATCACTTTGGCTTTTCGTTTATGTTAATTTGTTATGTTTAAAATTATTGGTGGGTTGTAGATCTTTATTAGTTTAAATTGAATATACTTGTACCATCAACTTATCATAATAATAAAATTGGTTTTGGTGGACTCCTCATAAGTCTCGTGGTTTTTTACTCTTCATATCTAATGGGTTTTCCATGTAAAAACTTTGTGTGCTGATTTATTTTACCGTTGATTATTTTTTCGTGATTAGGTTTATCGTTTTATTGGTTAATAAATTTGTGGTTTTATTTGGTTAATCGTCTTAAAGTTGATCTTGTATTATTTGCTTCCAACCATTGGCATAAGAGCTTTATACCCAGATAAAAACGTGATGTGTGTGAAATTCTCAGATGTAAAACATGATGAACCATCACCCATGTTAAATGGAATGATCCGCTATATAAATCACTAATATGACCTAGTTTGGAGTACTCTTGACTCATCAAGTAGTGTGACTTAATTGGAGTGTATCAAAACTGTGTGACTTGATTGAATGAAAATAAGGAACATACAGTGGTCTAATAAGAGTGAGTAGATAGATCCATTATAAAGTTTCATGACTCGGGTAGTAAATATTGACACAACCTCATTGGAGTGAGCATATGGAAGTCAATTGAAGGTAGCCTAAAGTGGTTCTTTGTGCGACAAGAAATATTTGTTAGGTGTGACTAAAATCTCATATCGGATAAACATTGGAAATATCAATAGTATATAAGTAAGAACATACTCATACGAAATAAACATTGGAAAAATCAATAGTATATAAGTAAGAACATATCTCAATTAGTATGAAATTTTTGATTTTACACCATTCTATAATAAAAGCTATTACTCTTTTATCTTTTTTCAAACATATGTTATAGTAAATAAAGTTTTATATTTTCTATCTTATCGGTAGCTGAAGCTGGCCTCCACTTTACTTTATTTTATGGGCTTCCAATATGTGAATAAAAAGATAATCACATTTTTTATTTAATACTTACACATGTATAGATTTTGAATTATTTAGACATGTTCCTGCTAAACCAAATATAGTTTTATATTTATTTACGTATTATTTAATTTCAATAAATGTAATAAACAAGATTATGATAAAAGAAATCAATAAAAAGTTAAAACGTGCTTTTGATGCGTTAGATTTTGAAACCGTTTTATTTGGTTTTAATGCATTAGATTTTAAAACCTTTTTATTTGGATTACTCGTTCAGTTAGTAACATTGACAATAGGAACGGTTTTCATCTATTCCATAAAATTTAATCAATTTATTTCTCTTTTATCTGTTATAAAGTTAAGTTTCATAATACATATTGATATATTAAAATTTTAAGTCTATATAAAAAAAATAAGAATTGTACTATAATACTAAAAATGAGATTTTTTTTTTGGTATAAATGTACAAACCTTCGGCAAGAAAAAAAAAATGAGATTATACTTTCTTGCATATAATATTTATTATTCAATATTACTTGTTTGTTATTATTATATCGTAAATCTCACAATCAGACTTCTTTAATAGGGCTATCCATTGCTTTACAAGATTTTGGGTCTAAACAATAACACCAACAATCGTGTGTGACAGGATCGCATCTTGATTCCCAGCCCGGTTTACATTTTGGACATTCGGCTGGCGTCGTGCATTTTGCATTACTATCCGATTTAACTAAAAACCTATATTTTTCTGCAGCAGAGATTTCCCGAGCTTCACATCGAAACCCTTCAATGAAAATAAAATATATTGAGATAAAACAATAATCGATTGTATCATTTATACATATAAATAAATAATTTTAAATTCATTCGTCATACTCTATCTAAAATATCCTTAGATAGGCTCTATGATCCATTCTTTTCTTTTAGATATCTTTAATTCTATAGAATTTGTCATATATTCTAGTACCTGGTAGTATTTTAAAAATCATTAAAAACAAAATAGAAAAAATGTTTGCGATCTATTATTATTATTACATATTTCGTAATTAAATCCAATTTTTCTCAGATATAATTAACATTGATATGTAATTTTTAAAATATGTTTAGAAATAAGTGTTTTTGCTAAATTTGTTGTATTTTTCTTTGCTGGATATGAAAACAAAAAACTTACCAAGTACAAGAAACATGAGAAAGGCAAGCTTGATAGACAGTTTCTCCATTGTTAGTGAGAAAATATTGATTTTTGGGTGGTAGTGTCTGGTTCTGGTTTGGTATTTATGATGTAAATTTGGTATAAAATTAAAAAATCTAATAATGGAGATTAAAAGGGTCATGACAATGTTTTATGAGAACAATCAATGCTATTATGTAATGAATTATTTGGTTAAGTGAGGAAAAGTCCTTTAAATTTGGAAAGAATCTCACTTAAACTCTCAAAGTTTAAGGAAAAATCAAACAAACTTACAAATTTAGCTAAATATATAAAAAATATCATGCTTTTAGCAGATCAATGATTTGAATTGCAAAATTTTTAACTTAACTTTTTTACCTTAGACTCCTTATATTTATCAAATATTTTAAATTTATATAAAGAAGATACTAAAAGATTAGATAGAACGTTATATAAATTTTGAATTTTGAAAAGCATACATAAATAAATATAATTAGTAAAGAGATTAGGAATGCGAATTTAGTTGTGGACCATACATTTTTAGATAAAATCCAAGGTGGATGATATGTATTTATGTATCTCATGCAAGTTCAGGGTAGTTATAAATATTAGGATAAATTTTTAATTTGAGGGAATATTATTCACTTTTAAATAGTTTTGTTTTATTTTATTATTATTTCTTTTCTCGTAAAGCAGAATGGTAACATAAGTTTTGCTAACCGGTGCTCTTGAGTTCTTAAATAGCGTATTGTTTTTGTTGATTTAAAAACCTCTTTTGCAAATAATTATATACTTTTATATAGACAAAGTTACTCTTAAATTTGATTATAGGATATGTAAATAAAATTACAAAATATAAATAGTTTTAAAACATTGCACAACTATATTTATTAATATATATATCGAATTCAAAACTGAAAAGGATTTTAAAAACTACCCTTTTGAATTAGAAAAATATAAGTGATTACATTTTAAGTTTTTTTTTATTAAAAAATAATTTAAAAAAATATAGAGCGTTAACTACTATTTAAGACCCAATATCAATACTATCATCCACTTATGATCCATATTTTTATGTATTTCTGAAAATGACCAATTTCACTTAGATATTTACCATTAAAAATCCAATAATACCATAAATACCCTTAGATGGGAAACATGTGTAATATATAATAGATAAGAAACCTGTGTAATATATATATATATATATATATATATATTAAAAAATTCAAACCATGTCATGAGTGGTACTAGTTTTGTTCCTTTTAAAAAACAAAGTTAATGGTATTTTCGGTTTTGTTTTTCTAGTTACAGATTAAAAGATACAGATTTTTAATTTTTTTAAGTTATGGCGTGTACGAAAAAGATGAGAAACCTTATGGTGTGAACGAAAAAGATGAGAAACCTTATTTGCTAGATGCGAAACCTTATTTGTTTTGCTAGATGCGAAACCTGTTCTACTGGATTTGAATTTAGGCCAACCCACTATGATAGATGCCAAAACATATAATAGAAGACATGTTTAAATTTTGTACTACTAGATGCGACCACGATGATAGATGAGAAACCTGTGTAATATATATATATATTAAGAATTCAATACATGTAATAGTGGTCCTGGTTTTGTTCGTCTTAAAAAAACAAAACCAATGGTAGTTTCGTTTTTTTTTTCAAGTTACGGTTTAAAATATATGAACTTTCAAAATTTTAAACTCAATAATAAAACAAAAGAAAGATAATAACTCCAATTGTTTGGGGGATTTTATATAGAAGGGTATCTTAGGTATGAGTCTCTCACACAATTTGGACCTTTATCCTTAATAGGTTTGTTGGATAAGTTTTAACTACTAAGTCTCTTTTTGCTAACAAATTTAATTAAATTTTCATTTATTTTTTAAAAATATATTAATATAAAAAATTTGATTTTATTATTATGTATCTTTTAACATATATTTTAAATAATTTTTTTAAATATCTTTAAAAAATAATATATTAATATTTTCATCTATTTTTTTAAAAATATCTTTTATATAAAAAATTTAATTTTATTTCCATCAATTTTTCAAAAATATCTTTTATTAAGATAATTTGGTTTTATCTCCATTTATTTTTTAAATATCTTTTAAATATTAAATTTGATTTTGTTATATTTAATTTTTGTAAATATTTTTTAAAAATATTATATTAAGATTTATTGTTGTTTTTATATAAACAACTTTTTTTTAATAAAAATTAAGTCTATACAAAATTAACTTTTAGAGGTGATAAAAAAATAGTATTTTTATTAATTTAAAAGAGTATTTTCTAAATCACTTCTATTTTTTGAATTTTTTTAACAAAACAAATTTTCTCTAAATTTTTTTAATTTTTTTTGTAAAATATTTTTATTTTAAAATTTTAAATAACATTAAAACTTTGATTTTATTTTTGTCAATATCAAAATTTATGTATCTTATATTCAATAAAAGGGTACGGTTCTGCATATAAAATATATAAATTTCATTTATTATAATCTATATCAATAGTACCCTAAAACAAAAAGTGGACTATTTAATGATTGTTAACCGGTGTCTAATGACACTCGTTAGCTAAACTTTTCTCTTTAAACCAACTATTTTGTTATAAATGAATTAAATAAACAAACTTCACGCAATATTTAAAGAGATAACAACCAAGCCAATATCATGACGAAGTGGTAAAAAGTCATGACGAGGTTTTAGATTCGCTTCAATATTTTATGCGGATATAAGTATTATGTCTCCTATGAGGAGTCATCTTACTCGGCGCCAATATCACTCTCTTTCTTTAATAATTTTCCTTCATTTAACCTCAAGTAAGACTTAGATTTGGTCGTTAGACATCGAACTATTTAAGCATTATCTGTTATAACAATCTTCGACCAACCAGCGGAACTCTAGTAATGGTGTGAGCTTAGGGGTTGAACTATTGCTTCTAAACCCTTACAGTTTGAGACTTCATGGCCTGTATGTATGAACTCGTATTAACCTAACTGTCACCATAAAAATTCATACTTGTTCTAATGTTACAACCACTACATCCGATGGCACAATCATGTCCAGGTTCTTCCCACAATTCAATGTACAACTCAGCTAAATCACCTCTTACCAAAGCTTAGATAATATAAGATTTGAAAGTATGATGTGATCGCTCTAGAATTCTTTGGTGGAGGTTTTCTCTATAAAACTATGTTTAGAGGGCTTTAACGTCGTTCAGATTACTTAGATGATATTTTAGAGAGAGAAATACATATTTTTAGAGAGAAAGTCAATATAATAATTGCTTAATCATTGATCAATCACCCTTTTCCCAAAAAGGGAGGGTCTATTTATACAAATCAGTAGGTCCCACAAGCTTAACAATTTCATAATTTTGGTCTTATCCTCAAGTCTATTGTTTGCTTTACATTAGTCCCTTTTCTTTACATAATTGACAATTTCTCCTAAAAAACTTTCTTTATCAATAAAACACCCTTATCTTTCCTAGATCTTCAATATTCCTTTATTAGTAGGCCCCAGTCCTTGTGAAAATGTTTTACACAAGGACTGTTATATACTCTTAACTTCCTCGAATTTTGCATAGTGCTTTCTCGTCGGAGTCTGGCTTATCGAATTTTTTGAAAGTATGCTAAAAAAATGAATTCAATCGCCCCGGATTTTAGCAGCCCTTTATTACCCAGACCAAACGTTTTCAGACCAAATCATAACGTCATATATTTTCTAACACCACCAATGAAAATTATTCTCCTTTTGACAAATGTCAACTAACTAGCCTTTATCGTGCTCATTTTCTTGACACATCATAGCCTAGGGGCAGCGCATCGGTTTCTTAGGAATTCATTAGGCCTACGTTAGACAATTTTCCCCTAGGCAAACGACTGGCCAACTCTCTGGGCCTCGACGCGTTCAAGCCCATCATTTTCTTTATAAATGCCCCTTATACCTCACAACTGTCCTGCATCAAGAGAAGCAATCGTGCATGCCAAGAAGCTCCCGCATACCAGAGTGGTTAACTATCAGCCAAAAATTTGAAAAAAGAATAGTCGCCAGTTTATATGTTGCACCAGAGCCCTAGCCACCAGAAATATTTTATTACGGTATTTGGCCTCCCATAGAGAATTCAACAACTATCATTCCCTCAGATATTTGCTCTCAGCCCCTAGTCAGTCTTGTCTACCAATTTACAAGAGTGACTGCAAGACTATGGGAAAAGAACAACAATTCTAAAGGGTCTTGTTTGAAAAGAAAAAAAAAAGACATCATAAAGATAACAAGCACAAACCTTCAAAGCGTTCCAAGGATTCCCCGTATGATGTTCCCTCAACGCCTTCTGCTAGCTTTTAGGGAACTCCGAGGCCAACAACCGAGATTCCTCCTCGCAAATTGACCCGAGAAGATGTTGCTCGGATGACCAATAAACCTCTTGAAGTTATTCCAAAATTAACTTCTCAAAAGAGGCAAGAAATCACTCAAGCTCTGAAGATAAGGTTGCCCCTATTTCCGAAGGGAAACTAACCACAACAACGGCTACTCTAGTTTCCGATGAGAAAATGGTTTCTACAGAAGTTCTTGAGAAATTCTCCAATTCTGCTGTTCCTCGCGACGATAAAGAAGAGATTACTACCGTTGGCCTCCTCGAAAACACAACTGAAGCTGTTGGTTCTCCTAAAAAGAAAAACAAACTGAAAACAGATATCATGTTTCCTCGGGTAATCAATATCTTGGTCGGAAAAAATATTTCGAGCCATCCGACTAAAAACTACTAAGATTTCGTTGGAGAATCCCTTCAAAAATTTCTATCAGTTTCCCCACCGTTAGAGAAACCCCCTTATCTGTTAAAGATGACACACTGATAGTTTATACTAAAATATTAGAATGGGGCCTTCGTTATCTACACGATCCCTTTTTCGTCGGGTATTTCTCAAAGATTGACTTGTGTTCTACCCAAGTTGGTCCAAACACGTGGTTCACGCTAATGGCATGTGTCATTGCTTCTAGAATCTCAGGAATCCCTTTCTCCTTAGAGGAGTTTACCGGTCTTACTGGGGTAGTAAAAAATCTGTACTTCTCGTTTTACTCACTTACTATCGGACGTGGTCACAAAGTGATAAAGGATTTTTTCGAGGGAGACAAAAAATGGAAACAATGTTTCATCTTCTTCTTTGGCCTTTGGGAAACCGGGTCTCAAGACACTCCACGTAACCCTCACAAGCTCAAGTTAATTTGGACCAACAAAGGTATGATTTTTCGTTCATCGAAATTTTATGTTTTTTCTTTATATAATAACTAACACGTTCCTTTCATTAACAACAATGGGGGGTATATCCAAACCATATGCAGACTTTGTCCCTCATGCTAAAGATTTTTTTTCCCGCGTTAAGCTTATGGGCCAAAACTGCTTGGTTCAACAAGTTTCGACTTTGCTTCACCCTAACGAACCTTGCCGAAGGCCGTCTATGGAGACTTAACCCCTCAGAATGGCTAACATTGGAGGAACTCATGGCTTCCCCTTCTCAACAAGAAGTATTAGATAGGATGGACAAAAAAGATGCGATCGGACTCCAAATGTACAATTTTTCGGGTTTAATTTTAAATCTACCCTTTTCGAATTAGCAAAGGTTTCTTCGAAGTGAGCAAAATAATTTTCATCCTTCGAACTCTTAACGAGCATATCATCGATGTTATTTCCTCATTCCTCCCAATTTGTGATTCGAAGGCCTTATTCACTAGACGCTGATAAGTTACCCTTGCTTTTTAGACCAAATGACATCACTTTATAACAATATAAACCTCTTATAGTAATAAATGAAGTACTTTCCTCGTCCCCCGAATACATCTTAATCTGATTATACCCCGCATAAGCATCCATAAAAGAAAGCAGTCGATTTCTGGACGTTGAATCCACCAACTGATCAATCTTTGGGATTAAGAAAGGATCTTTTGGGAAAGCTTATTCAAGTCTGTGAAGTTTACTCACATTCGCCATTTACCGTTGGTTGGAGTTAAGCTTATGGGCCAAAACGGCTTGGTTCAACAAGTTTCGACTTTGCTTCACCCCCACAAACCTTGCCAAAGGCCGTATATGGTGACTTAAACCCTCAAAACGGCTAACATTTGAGGAAATAATGGCTTCCCCTTCTCAACAAGAAGTATTAGACAGGTTGGACAAGAAAGATACGATCGGACTCCAAATGTACATTTTCCGGGCTTAATTTTAAATTTACCATTTTCAAATTAGCAAAGGTTTCTTCCAAGTCAGCAAAATGATTTTCTTCCTTCAAACTCTTAACTAGCATATCATCGATATATACTTCCACATTTCTCCCAATTTGTGATTCGAATGCCTTATTCACTAGACGCTGCTAAGTTAACCCTACATTTTTAGACCAAATGACATCACTTTATAACAATATAAACCTATCTTCCAGTAATAAATGAAGTATTTTCCTCGTCCCCTAGATACATCTTAATCTGATTATACCCCGCATAAGCATCCATAAAAGAAAATAGCTGATTTTTGGACGTTGAATCCACAAGCTGATCAATCTGTGGGATTAGGAAAGGATCTTTTGGGCAAGCTTATTCAAGTCTGTGAAGTTTACTCACATTCGCCATTTACCGTTTTTATTTTTAACCAAAACTTGATTTGCAGCCAAATGTGGATAACGAGAATCTCATATATGTCCAACAATGGGGGGTCTATCCAAACCATATGCAGACTTTCTCCCTCATGCTAAAGATTTTTTTTTCCGAGTTAAGCTTATGGGCCAAAACTACTTGGTTCAACAAGTTTCGACTTTGCTTCACCCTCACGAACCTTTCCGAAGGCCGTCTATGGAGACTTAACCCCTCATAATGGCTAACATTGGAGGAACTCATGGCTTCCCCTTCTCAACAAGAAGTATTAGACAGTGTGGACAAAAAAGATGTGATCGGACTCGAAATGTACAATTTTTCAGGTTTAATTTTAAATTTACCCTTTTCGAATTAACAAAGGTTTCTTCCAAGTCAGCAAAATAATTTTCATCCTTCTAACTCTTAACCAGCATATCATCGATGTTATTTCCTCATTTCTCCCAATTTGTGATTCGAAGGCCTTATTCACTAGAGGCTGATAAGTTACTCTTGCTTTTTTAGACCAAATGCCATCACTTTATAACAATATAAACCTCTTCTAGTAATAAATGAAGTACTTTCCTCGTCCCACGAATACATCTTAATCTGATTATACCCCGCATAAGCATCCATAAAAGAAAGTAGCCGATTTCCGAACGTTGAATCCACCAACTGATCAATCTGTGGGATTAGGAAAGGATCTTTTGGGCAAGCTTATTCAAGTCTGTGAAGTTTACTCACATTCGCCATTTACCGTTGGTTGTAGTTAAGCTTATGGGCCAAAACTGCTTGGTTCAACAAGTTTCGACTTTGCTTCACCCCCACAAACCTTGCCAAAGGACGTATATGGTGACTTAAACCCTCAAAACGGCTAACATTGGAGGAAATCATGGCTTCCCCTTCTCAACAAGAAGTATTAGACAAGTTGGACAAGAAAGATGCGATCGGACTCCAAATGTACATTTTCCGGGCTTAATTTTAAATTTACCATTTTCAAATTAGCAAAGGTTTCTTCCAAGTCAGCAAAATGATTTTCTTCCTTCAAACTCTTAACTAGCATATCATCGATATATACTTCCACATTTCTCCCAATTTGTGATTCGAAGGCTTTATTCACTAGACGCTACTAAGTTGCCCCTGCATTTTTAGACCAAATGACCTCACTTTATAACAATACAAACCTATCTTTCAGTAATAAATGAAGTACTTTCCTCATCCCCTGGATACATATTAATCTGATTATACCCCGCATAAGCATCCATAAAAGAAAGTAGCTGATTTTCGGACGTTGAATCCACAAACTGATCAATCTGTGGGATTGGAAAAGGATCTTTTGTGCAAGCTTATTCAAGTCTGTGAAGTTTACTCACATTCGCCATTTACTGTTTTTATTTTTAACCAAAACTTGATTTGTAGCCAACTGTGGATAACGAGACTCTCATATATGTCCAACTCTGGTTAACCAAAACTTGATTTGCAGAGGTTTTACCTCTATAATTATCGTCTCAGATTTCCATGGGAAAAAGGTCATCTTTTCTGAATTATTGGTCCTGCATTATTATTTGCTAGATAGGTTATGAAATATGATTTCCGAAGGGACACGAGTCTTCTGAACACCTAGCGAATAAATCCAACTTTGACGACAAAAATTTAATCAATCATTGCTTTAAATCTGGGGACAACTTTGTTCTAATTTTTAAAACTTTTCCACCTAAAAATGTATGATCTTCAAAATACTCATCAGGAACCAAAAAACCTGGGGAATCCCTTGGATCATCAAAAGGGATTGGCTCAGAGGAAGTCTCCACTACCTGCTATGCTTTATTTGACTCATTTTCTTGAATTTTCTTAGAAAATAAAACAATTCGATAACACTCTCTAGCCATTTTTTGGCTGCATCTAATTGTTCCCGCACTGTTCCCTACAATATACTTTAGACATTAATGTACAGTGGAAGTAACAACATGCATTTTCGATAACCTTGACCTTCAAAAAATAGTGTTGTAAGAAGTTGGTGAATCTACAACAATGAATAAGATTTCAACCTCATTTCTGAATGGCCCTCGGCCTAATTCCACTACATTTTTTAATTCACCCATTACCTCAGCATTTGCTCCTGTGAAACCCACAATCGTTCTATCAGACCCTCGGATAGCAGGTTGGTCAACAATCTTCTTGTAACTACTCATAAACAAAATGTTAGCAAAACTTCATGTATCTGTTAATACCCTCTGCACATGATCATCAACAATCCCAGCTGCAATTACCACCGCATCTTCATGTGGGCATGCTATATTTCTCACATCATCATTTTTGAAATAGATTATTAGAGAATTAGTTCGATATTGATAGGCTAAGGCTCCCACCTCTAACTGACTAGTTAAACTGACTATGTGACTTTTACGCGAACTGTTCGAATTCCCTGCCACAGTATCCCCTCCGAAAATTTTCAATGACTCAAACTAAGCACATAGATCACTAACCTTCTTCCGCGGGACAATTTCCTCTACTATGCTGATATCATTGCTGACTTCTTTTGGATCTAGATACTTCATCGCAATATCAAAAGATTTGATTTCTTTATAAATAACCAACATAGTTTCCTCCTCCTTTGACTTTTCTTTAGTCGTCAGATTTTTGGTAATATGTTTCTTTACAAAGTGTGTCAGCGTTCCGTTTTCAATTAAGGCTTGAATTTCTTTCTTTAAAGCAATACATTCCTTTGTGTCGTGGCCTACCTCCTCATGATTCCTGTAAAACCTACTATTTCTATTTTTACTCGGCGTTTGAATTGGAAACAGCTTTTGAAATTGTGCATGACCAAGAGTTTTATCAAATATAGTTGCCACGCACTCTGTTAGCTCTGCAAAGTAAGCTGGTCAGATCCACTTATTAGATATAGGCATACTCACTTGATTTTGTCTCAACATTACTAGATCCTCTCTAAGAAGTTTGATTTTCTTCCACTAAAATTATCTTATCAACCTGATTAAGTATAACTCCAAATATCATTACCTGAATTTCCACCATTGTATCTTCTAAAATTCCGGGGAGAAGCGCCATTGGTACGCTGCCAAAGCGAAAGCGTATTTACAATATTCCATATTAGTCTTTGCCTTGACAACACGGTTGGTATACTTTTTAAGACTTTCCTAACCTTTTGTCTGCAATATATTATAGTATCTCCGTTAGCACCAAATTTTTTACTCCCCACAAAATACTGACGGAACACATTCCAGAACATGTGGAAATTCTTGATATAACCCTGTGGTAATATATTATACCACTTTGAAGCGATCCTTTTAAAAGTCTGAGAAAATGCCCTGTATGACAATTTATCATCGTCAGCAAAATTAATCATATTTTTTTTAAATTTCTCAATATGACTATTTGGGTATTGAGTCCCATCAAATTTATCCAGCTAAGAAATATCGAAGTGCTTCGGAAGGTTAAACGAAATTATTTATGCAGACAAAGAAGAAGACCTCCAATTATGACCCGCTTTGTAAACATTAGTTCTTGGTCCCTCGTGAGCCATCGCATAAAAACCCTCCTTAGAAGGAAACATTTATCGGTTACTTATACGATATTCAAAATTTTTACTTCCTGATTGTTTTTGTACATTCACATTGTCTTTCTTAATATATTCCTCGGATATTTGATCCTTTCCATTCAACTCATTAGTTCGATGACTTAATTGATGCTCCTTCCTATAATTTTTCTAATATTTCTTTCTCATATCTTTCTTTATGCGATACTCATTTTCCGACAAAGATTCACTTGAATGATAACCAAAATAATCAGTTGACTCATATAATTCATACCAGCTCATTGGCTTCAAATTCTTCCACGAAGAATTACGAAGGTGCCTTCGATACCTGTCCTTCTTACTAACTCGATGATTGTGATCATGCTCATAATATCTTGTCTCATTTTCTCTTCGGATTTCAGACTGAATTTTCCTAGCAGCGAGCGCTGCATCTCTTTCATAGTTTAGCCTTTCAATTTCTTCTAGCAATTTATTTCTAGGAGCCACCAACATGGACTCTTCCAAAATTTTACCAGCGTTCTGATCATCATGATGTTGATCAGTTTCCATATTATTTTACTCTGGGATCTCCTCGAATTCTTTTACAACTTCGAAATCGTTACTTATGTTTTAATCTCCTCAGATTTTTGATGTTGCTTTTACTTTAGTTTAGTTTTGGAAGAAGATTCCAAGTACCAAATCGTTGCCACATACGACGCAATTGATCTTTCCAGAAATGTTTGGTGTTGGTTTTCTCTATAAAACTATGTTCATAGGGTTTTAGCGTTGTTAATATTACTTAGATAATATTTTAGAGAGACAAAGATATATTTTTTGAAAGAGAGAAAGGTAATATAATTATTGCTTAATCATTGATCAATCACCCTTTTTACAGAAAAGGAAGGTCTATTTATTGTACAAATACTAGGTCCCACAAGCTTAACAATTTCATAATTTTCGTCATATCCTCAAGTCTATTATTTGCTTTACGTTAGTCTTTTTTCTTTACATAATTGACAATTTCTCCTAAAAAACTTTCTTTATCAATAGAACACCCTTATCTTTCCTAGATCTTCAATCTTCCCTTATCATGATGTTTTAGTGAATCCACAATATTGTATAGAGAGTGTTAGGAATGAAATATTAGTCTTTGAGAGTGATGATGGACTTCTCTACCAAGACGTTTTATGACCTTATAAGGGATTATGCTGACTTGGTTTGATTAACTACACATAAGGTTTAGTAAGAAATTTAAAGTGATGTTGATTTTTTCATAGGGTAATTTATTCTTAGTAAAGTGAACAAATACGACAGTGATTACATGATACACTTTTTTTACGCAAAAAAAAAACTATATTACTAGATTAAGAAAATTACAAAAGTTGTATGAGTCAATTAAGACTAAGAAAACAAAAGAAGGGCTTAAACGCAATAAAGCCTAAAACATTTTAATCAAAGTCAATAGACTGAACACAGTCTTCGATAAGCTTCAATATCAAAACTCTATTACATAAACTTAAAAAAAACCCTAATTCTACCAGATAGAGATGTTGATGCATGGGCGAAAAAACACTTTTATTCAATCTAGCAGGGGCATTTAGCATGGAAGAAACCTAGCAAAGTTGAAGCCCTAATCCCAATTCGAAAACCAAACCCATAGCAATCCTTCAAGCTTCAAAACACTTTCAATCATCTTCAATTCTGCACATATAACCATGAAATAATTTTTCAGAGCTTTTAATTCAGCCAATATTTTAGACCAGACACTAATCTCCATTCTGCAAAAGAAAACCAAAAACTAGTAGTATCCAACGAGCCAAAATCAGACCTTTAAGAAGAACTAACATAATCTAAACCTAGGATTTCCAGAAAATCAATTGCAAGCAGAGGGTTTGTGGTATTGAAATGAGAGAAAGATAATTTCTCTTTTCATTTCAATGTCCACTTTGTGAGCCAGTCCGCAACCCTATTTTGGACTCGCGAGACAAATGTTACGGACATAGATGACATTAGAAGTTCTCTACAAATGGAGATTAAAGATTTAAGGTACCAAGGATTCTTTCTTTTTTAATGATGTTAATCAGTGTTAAAAAATCAGTCTCTATGTCAACATTAACCCAATTTCTTTCCTTGCAGATCAGCAGCCCTTCAAGCAACGCTTTGGTTTCAGCAGCCAGAGGAGTTAGCTTGCCAAAGGTTTTACTGGAACCATTGATGATAGTTTATTCCTAGTCCCTGAAAATCATAGCACCACAAGATCCACCATTTTTTAGACAAGAGGCGTTAATATTAAGCTTCAACCTACCATTCACCGGTGCAATCCATTTAAGATAAGTGACTTTCTTACAAACATTTTGCTGGGATAAACATCCTAATGTTAAACCACCATCATTGGAATTTGTCCAGTGTTTGCTGGTAAGAACATTTGAAATGTTCAGTCCAATGGTCATTTTATTGATCAAAGTAATGGAAGTATAAAGACCGAGGCCAAAATCTTTATACTTAACATTATTACGACTCTTCCATATCAACCAACAAATTATAGCTGGCAAAGAATGAGTGATATGGACTTTTTGAGTCGAACACCAAAACCAGTTATGTAAAACATAGTTTAAAGTCGTGAATCTTTCAATTTTTAAGTTGAAAAGATTGCTAAAATTACTCCACAAACTGCAGGCATAAGAACAATTTACAAAAAGTTGGTTAACATCTCCACAATTTATGTAAAATTGGCACTTTGATGCCAAATGAGAATGCCTTTTTTTTCAATACTGAGTCTATAGGGATAAAATCATGCATGAGTTTCCACAGTAAGAAATAAATATTCATGGGAGTGATGGTTGCCCAGACTTTCCTGTAGAAATTTGAAGTATTTTCGCTATTCCTTATAGAATTCCAAGTGCACTTCATGTTGAAAAAGTGATCAGGAGACAAAATCCAGATAATTTCATCATCTTTAGCTGAGTTAACTCTGAACTTATTAATTTATGTTGTTTAATTTTCCGGGACAATGCCATAGAGGGACTCAAAGTCCCAATAACTAACTTTCCAGAAAAAGTTCACCCTGGCCTCAAGAAACCAGTTGATAGTAGGAAACTTTTGATCCAAGATAAGAGGCCAGTTATGCCTGTTCTCAGTCAAAACATCCATATCTCCCCGGCCCAGAAGCCACCTAACATTACTTTATGCAACATCTTTGATTCCTACAAGGCGTCTCCAGGTTAGTGAACTAGTTTGATTAAAATTTGCTTTCAAATGATGCAAATTTTTATTATAAATATCATGCATGATCATAGACCAAAGGCTACTTTATTTCTGTAAGTAAACCAAAGATTTTGAGAGAAAGTGTCCTGAATATCAGTTAATTTCCTGATATTTAGTCCACCTTCTTCAAAAGGAAAACAAAGTTTCTCCCAATAAGTCCAATGGATACAGTTTTCATTGAACTTGGTCCTCCATAAAAACCTATAAAAAATATTTTCCAGTCTTTTAATAACAGAGTTAGGAATGACAGAGTTTTGCGTCCAATAATAAGGTATATCCATTAGAATAGTTGAGATTAAAGAAATCCTTCCCCCATAAGATAAATTTGGAGTCCCATTCCGTGAATTTAGTATTAATCTTGTCAAGTTAAGGGTTGTAGTTCTGAGCCATATTGTTGCTGTGTAGGGTGATACCAAGATAACAAGCTGGAAGGTTCTCTGTACTGAAACTAGTGGTGCTCTCCAGACCATGGTTTTGCATTGATGGAGCTTCTTGGAGGTAATAATTTTTTATTTTTTCTTTGTTAATGGACTGGCTTGATACCATTTGATATCTGTCAAAAAAACTGCTTAATATGTCAATAAAATAAGGTAAACTATTAGTGTATATACTGATATCATCAGCAAAAGTAGTACAAGGAACCAGAAAGCTTGACCTTGAAGCATATTGCATAGATTTGTTAGAATTTAAAAGTATAAATATGCCCTTAATAAGGACTTCCTCACCAATAATAAAGAGGCTTGGAGACAAGTGATCACCTTGTCTCAAGCCCCTTTTAGATTGAATATAACCATAAATATTCTCATTAATAAGAATAGACAAATTGGTATGCCTAATCATATTAGAAACTAAATTGATGAAACTGATAGGGAAGCCAAAAAACGATAAGACTTTAATTATGAAAGAGAAGGACATTCTGTCAAATGCTTTTGACATGTCCAACTGAATCATAATGTTATCATGTTTGGCTCCTATTAAGATTATAAGCCAGTTCTTTGGCTATAAGAATATTCTCATGAATAGACATATTCTTTACAAAGGCGGTTGTTAGAAATAATATGAGGAAGAATAATAGAGAGCATAGTATTAATAAGCCTGGAGAATATTTTATTCAACATGGAACAAAGACTTATGGGCCTGTAGTTACTCCAATTGATAGGGTTAGAAGTCTTAGGAATTAGACTAACCCCAGAAGCAAACATGTCAATAGGCATGTTATGGCTATGAATGAAATAGTTTATAGAGGTGCACAGATCACCTTTAATGATATTCCAACATAACTTATAAAAAAATAACATTGTACCCATCTAACCCTGCTCCACTGTCTTTTTTCATGCTGCTAATAATGTCCCAAATTTCTTCTTCCTTTACAGACATTATGAGGAGCTCATTATCTTCATTTGTTACCAAATTGGGGATGGTGTCAAAGATAGCATTTGACATTAATTCCTCATCTTCCTCCTTGCTGCTAAAAGAGTCATAAGACAGGTAAGATGTAAAATATTTAACAGCAGAATTTCCAATATCAATATAATCATAATACCAAATATCCCCATTTTTGATGCCTTTGATTGCATTTCTCGTTCTTTTTTATCTACATATGCATGATAAAATTTTGAATTACTATTAGCATCCTTAAGCCAAGAATTATAGCATTTATGTCTCCAGAAAACCTTTTCAGTTCTTAGAGCCTTTAGGTGAAGACCAATAGCTTTCTTCAGATCACTATTTGAAACAGAGTAATTTTCCCTTTGATGACTAGTATCCATTTTTCTACATTAGCCTGAGCCTCTTTTATTTTGCTAAAAATATTCCCAAAATGGATTCTATCCCAAGTCTTCAAACATTTCTTAAGCCTTTTCATTTTCAACCAAAATATATCATTTGGCAGATCTCTAATGTTGAGATTCCAGTTCTGCTCAACAATCCTAAGAAAAGAATCATCAGTAGTCCACATATTTAGAAATTTAAAACTTTTCTTATTGTTTAGGTAAGTAGAACCTAAAATAGAAGAAGAGATAAGAAGTGAGGCATGGTCAGAACAAGTTCTGACCATGTTGATAAACTGAGTAGTATTAAAAAGGTTAGACCTGTTGGTGTTGAACATCACACGATCTAACATTTTCTATTTTAAATTTTTGTTCAAGGTGAATTTGAAGCCTACAACCCCAGCATCCTCCAAATAGAAGTCACTGATGACAGCAAAAAATTCTTCAATACTGTTATGGCAAAGAACAGTACAACTAATCTGCTCATTTACAGAGGCCACCACATTAAAATCTCCCATGGTAAGCCAAGCTTTATTTTCAGTAGAAAATATTCTAAGTTCAGCCCGCAAATCACATCTAAGGAGCCTGTTGCACTTAGTGTAAACCACAGTTAATAGAAAATTGTTATTAATCCCAGGGTAACATACCTTCAAATGGAGGCATTGATCATGATTAGCAAGGATAATAATACTGATATTCACAGACAAGAAAATCCAAATTTTATTAAAAGTATTAACATAACAATTAGGAAACCCCAATCTAGTAGCCACATCACATTCTACATCAGCCTTAGCCATAGGTTCCTGAATTTCAAGGATCTTTACTTTCTCTTTAGAAATAATATCTTTCAATCTACCAATAGTAAAATTGTTATTAGCACCACGAACATTCTAGTTCAAGGCTTTAATCATGATCAGAAACATATCTATATTTTTTCTTTATCCCTGAAAAATGCAGAGATTTAAGAACTCTTTTGCTTGGTATTTTCCCTTTACTAACAAATTTTAACTTTTTTTGCAGAATGTTGTTGAAGCCTTAATTAGTAAGAGAGTTCAAACTAATCATTCTGACAGGAGAGGTGCAATCACTACCTATGTTTCCTTGTTTAAGTGAGTTTCTCTCAGAACATAAATTGCTATAGCCTTGAGAAATCTTTGAATCCATATCTTTATTCGAGTTGTTTAAAACATCTATTATTTCTATGTCTTCTCCAGGAATCTTGGTTTCATTTAAATAATTTTGCTGAGTACTCTGGATAACATTCATATTCTTAGGAACTGCAAGATCTTCATTGTTAACTTCAGTGGAGCTCAAGACATCATTGCAGTTGCCAGCATTGCTTACATCTCTTGAAGTCGAAGCTTTCTTTTCAACCACAATAGACTTTAACTTAGGAATATAGATCAGATTAGAACTTGTATAGTTGTTCTTATTTTTATGGATAATCTTGTAAACCTTTTCATTTGCTCGTAATAAAGTTTCATTTTCATTTCTCTTTTTAACTATGTTTACTTCTTTACTCTTTATCTTTTGATTCTTCAAACATTCATCAATCTTATGACCCAAATGACAGCAAGAAAAGCAATATGATGGAATATTTTTGTAAGAAACCGATAACCAACATCCCTCATTCCTTCCAAAGCCAATCCAGATTCTATTATGAATCTTCTTAGTAACATTCATCTCCACGAGCGCAAAAGCCGCATTGTTCAAAGCTCTGTTCTTTTATGGAAAATCAATCTTATACGGAAGTCCAATGGTGGCAGCAATGTCAGTTAACATTTTCCTATTATACAGGAATTCATGGACTTTTTCAAGCCTAATCCAAACGAATGAAATAAGACACTCAAATTTCACATTGAAGTTTAGTCTCCAACGAAGCACTCTCATGGTTGAGTTGCCTAACCTCCATACATTTCTAGCCCAAACTTTACAGACGTCTTCCTTCATATCAAACTCCATAATAATATGTCAAGATTCTCATTTAAACAAACTATAACTACCTTTAAACTTAAGAGAAACCAAGAACTTATCAATTACAGTCTTCTTAGGCAAGCCCATAAAGAACTTTCTGATAATCATGATTTTTGAATATTGAGTCAAGAACTCATTGACTTCACTAGAATACTACATAGTTATATGATCACTTTGATCATTTATATTCTCATGATTCAACTTAACACTAGAATCCACATTTAAAGTTTTCACAATATCAGTATAAGGTCTACTAATATTCCTTGACATAACCTGCACCCTATTTCTAGAATTAAGAACTGGGAACTCGTCTACTTCAAAAATTTCATTGTTGTAAATCTCTATGACAGGGATGAAGCAACAACGCGAAAGAGATTAGGTTGAAGAAGAAGAAACTACAATGGAATGAGGAGCTTTAAAAATGAATCTTAAAAAGACTGAGAGTTTCTCTTGTAGAATTCTAATTGGAGGATTGTGAGACTATACTTAGTGTTTTTTCTAAAACAATAATAGTTTGAAGAACTACCACAAAATTGTTGTATATACCACCTACCTAACGAAACAGAATCCTACCACTTTTATTACCCGTGATATATGACTTTTGGGAGCCAAGGCCGAGTCAAATCAGAATTGATAAGCCAATTGTGCTATCAATATAATTCTAAATTAAAATTATTAATAAACAATCCAAGAACTGTTGGTACAAAAACGGGTAGTTGTTAAGTATAGATTCTTCATGGAAAGATAAAATGTATTTTTAGAGAGATTAAGTATAATTTTAGAGTAGTTTTAAACAGATAAAGTAATATACGACCCCTTTATCTCCAACATCCCTCCTCTATTTATAGGAAAAGGATATAAGTACCATTCAGTTACAAATTATTTTAAATTGCATTTTCAGCTCCTGAAATTTACATTATGTATTAAATATATTTTTAACTATCAAACATCAAATTAAAATACTTTTTATAATTTCTTTCACTTTTCAATTATTTATATCCTTATCAGTAGCCTCCTTAGTCCTTACAGCGATCTCTGAATAAGGACTAACTCTTATTATACATAAACTCATTCTTCAAAAAACTCTCATTGGTCTTAATATTATTAGCTGCTCAAATAATTTAAAGTGAATCTGTCTTTCTTTGCCTCGAAAAATTAAGTGCCCTTTCTATGATTTCCTCATAAACTTGTGCGTCATCTTTATGATTGCCTCAAAAACTTGTGTATTTTCTTAAAACATCCACCAATATTTCTTGATGAAAATATCTCAGTCGGTTAGTCATCAAAATTCTAAAGATTCTTATTGTTTATTCATATAAAACAGAATAGAACATTACATGAGCTTCATAGCGCGCAAACTATATGATTCTGACACTCTACACGTGTCGACCTACGTTAAACTAGGCAACCATTATCTGTTGATTTATATTTTGCACTATGGACGCATGTCGACCCTTGAGCTCCCTTCCCTGAAAGTCCAAATCACCTCTTCACCATTCTTTCTATAAATACATTCTCAGTTCTCATTTTGCGCATCACATATATTATAGACATAGAGAAAAAGTCTCATGAGAAATCGTATTCATCTGGTATCATCGTCGTGTTTATCCTTCTTCAATCACATTCAAGTTTCTCAGATTTCTTTCTACCCTGTTAATGTTTGGTTTGAAAATTGATATCGCATTGGTTTATAAAAAAGCCGAGTCACAACAAAAACCTTATTTTTGGTATATACGATTACTTCAACATTTCTGACTGGACTGCTGAATACTGAGCAACATGTGTGATTGAGAACTCTCTAATGCTATCTACCTATACCACTTTATACAGGGCCTTCAACCCTGACCGGAGTCGCTCTCTTAGAAACCAAAATCCTCATAATTTAGCTCCCGCAACATGTTCACAACAACCTCCTCGAATCGTAAAAAAAAACCTCCTCGTAATAACATATCAGCATATTCTAACAAGACCCAATCTTCTCGAATCAATCGTAAATAAACCCGTCAAATAAATTTAGACGTATCTTCTCAAAATATCCAACCTCCTCAAAAAATTCAGTTCTTAGCGTTGGGGGCTTCCGAAGACATCAATAGTTCACCAAATACCACAATCTTACCTCCTCCCTCGAAGAAGACAGTTGTGACAAACCATCGATCATAGGTGGCGACTTCACAAAGCCACAAACAAAGAGCTCCAAATATTCACAATAGCTCCCAAAACATACCTCCCACAATGATAGATGCGAAACCAGCCCACTATGATAGATAAGAAACCTGTGTAATATATATAAAAATATATATATTAAAAAATTCAAACCATGTCATGAGTGGTATTAGGTTTGTTCCTCTTAAAAAAACAAAATCAATGGTATTTTCGGTTTTATTTTTCGAGTTACGGTTTAAAAGTTACAGACTTTTAAATTTTTCAAATTTATGGTGTGAACAAAGAAGATGAGAAACCTTATTTGCTAGGGGCGAAACCTGCTAAATGCGAAACCTGTTTAATTTTTTTCTACTAGATGCGAATTTAGGCCAACCCACTATGATAGATTCCAAAACATATAATGCGAAACATGTTAAAATCTTGTACTGCTACATGCGAAACCAGCCCACTATAATAGATGAGAAACCTGTGTAATCTTGTACTAGGGACATTTTGACCCTAGGCAAACGACTCCACAACTCTCTGGGTCTCGACGCGTTCAGGCCCATCATTTTCTTTATAAATACCCTTTATACCTCATAACTCTCCTGCATCATTTTTAGAGATATAAATTTTAACAACTATTACAGAGAGAAACAATCGTGCATGCCAAGAAGTTCTCGCATAACGAGTGGTTAACTATCAGCCAAAAATTGAAGAAAGAAGAGTCGTTGGTTTATACGTTGCACGAGAGTCGTAGCCCCCATAAATATTTTATAACGGTACTTGGCCTCCCAGAGAGAATTCAACATCCATCATTCCCTCGGATATTTTATCTCACCCCTCTAGTCAGTCTTGTCAACCAATTTACAAGAGTGACTGCAAGACCAATGGAAAAGAACAACAATTCGAAAGGGTCTTCTTTGAAACAAAAAATACATCATAAATATAACAAGCACAAACATTCAAAGTGTTACCAAGGATTCCCCGTCTGATGTTCCCTCAATGCATTCTACTAGCTTTCAGGGAACTTTGAGGCCAACACCCGAGATTCCTCCTCGCAAATTGACCCGAGAAGATGTTACTGATGACCAAGAAAACTCTTGAAGCTATTCCAGAAATTAACTTCTCAAAAGAAGCAAGAGACCACTCAAGCTCTGAAGATAAGGTTGCCCCTATTTCTGAAGGGAAACTAACCACAACAACTGTTACTCCAGTTTTCGATGAGGAAATGGTTTCTACACAAGTTCTTGAGGAATCCTCCAATTCTGTTGTTCCTTGCGACGATAAAGAAGAGATTATTACCGTTGGCCTCCTCGAAAACACAACTGAAGCTGCTGGTTCTCCTAAAAATAAAAACAAACTCAAAGAAGACATCCTGCTTCCCCCGGAAATCAACGTCTTGGTTGGAATTCGATATAAATATTTCGAGCTATCCGACGAAGAACTACTAAGACTTTGCTGGAGAATCCCTTCAATAATTTTTATCCGTTTCCCTACCGTCAGAGACCCTCTTATTTGTTAAAGATGACGTGCTGATATTTTATACCAAAATATTAGAACGGGGTCTATGTTATCAACTCGATCCCTTTTTCGTCGAGTATTTCTCAAAGATTCACATGTGTTCTACCCAAGCTTGTCCAAACATATGGTTTACGTTAATGACATGTGTCATGGCTTCTAGAATCTCAGGAATCCATTTCTCCTTAGAGGGGTTGATCGGTCTTGCTAGGCTAGAAAAAAATCTGTACTTCCCCTTTTACTCACTTACTTCTGGACGTGGTCACAAAGCGATAAAGATTTTTTAGAGGGAGACAAAAAATTGAAACAATGATTCATCTTCTTCTCCGGCCTTTAGGAAACCGGGTTGGAAGACACTCCCACTAACCCTCACAAGCTTAAGTTAATCTGGACCAAAAAAGGTATGATTTTTAATTCATCAAAATTTTCTCGTTTTTATTTATATAATAACTAACACGTTCATTTCATTAATAGCAATGGGGGGTATATCCAAACCATATGTTAACGTTGTCCCACATGCTAAAGATGTTTTTTCGGAGTTAAGCTTATGGGCCAAAACTGCTTGGTTCAACAAGTTTCGACTTTGCTTCACCCCCACAAACATTTCCAAAGGCCGTATATGGTGACTTAAACCCTCAAAACGGCTAACATTGGAGGAAATCATGGTTTCCCCTTCTCAACAAGAAGTATTAGACAGGTTGGAGAAGAAAGATGCGATCGGACTCCAAATGTACATTTTTCGGGCTTAATTTTAAATTTACCATTTTCAAATTAGCAAAGGTTTCTTCCAAGTCAGCAAAATGATTTTCTTCCTTCAAACTCTTAACTAGCATATCATCGATATATACTTCCACATTTCTCCCAATTTGTGATTCGAAAGCCTTATTCACTAGACGCTGCTACGTTACCCATGCATTTTAGACCAAATGACATCACTTTATAACAATATAAACCTATCTTCCAGTAATAAATGAAGTACTTTCCTCGTCCCCTGGATACATTTAAATCTGATTATACCCCGCATAAGCATCCATAAAAGAAAGTAGCTGATTTCGGACGTTGAATCCACAAGCTGATCAATTTGTGGGATTAGAAAAAGATCTTTTGGGAAAGCTTATTCAAGTCTGTGAATTTTACGCACATTCATCATTTATCATTTTTCTTCTTAACCAAAATTAGATTTGCAGCCCACTGCGGATACCGAGACTCTCGTATATGTCCAACTCTGGTTAAACGTTTTACCTCTGCAATTATCGCCTCAGATTTCCATGGGAAAAAGGTCTTCTTTTCTGAATTATTGGTCTCACATTATTCTTTACTAGATAACTTATGACAAATGATTTTCGAAGGGACACCATTTACATCTTCTGAACACCAAGCGGTTAAATCCAGCTTTGACGACAAAAATTTAATCAATCCTTGCTTTCAATTCGGGGACAACTTTGTTCTAATTTTTAAAACTTTTCCACCTAAAAATGTATGATCTTCAAAATCTTCTTCAGGAACCAAAAAAAAAACTAGCGGACTCCCTTGGATCATCAAAAGGGGTTGGCTCAGAGGAAGTCCGCACTAGCTGTTATGCTGTACTTGACTCATTTTCTAGAATTTTCTTGAAAGATAAAACAATTCGATAACACTCTCTAGCCATTTTTTTGGCTGCTTCTAATTGTTCCCACATTTTACCCTACCATATACTTTAGACATTAATGTACAATGGAAGTAACAACATGCATTTTTGATAACCATGACCTTCCAAAAATAGTGTTGTAAGAACTTGGTGCATCTACAACAATGAATAAGATTTCAACCTCCATTCTGAAAGGCCCTCAGCCTAATTCCACTACATTTTTGAATTCACCAACTACCTCAACAATTGCTCTTGTGAAACCCACAATCATTCTATCAGATTCTCGGATAACAAGTGGGTCAACAATCTTCTTGTAACTTCTCATGAACAAAATGTTAGCAGAACTTCCTGTATTTATTAATACCCTATGCACATGATCACCAACAATCCCAACTGAAATTACCAATGCATCTTCATATGGGGATGCTACATTTCTCATATCATCATCCTCAAAATATATTATTGGAGATGGAGTTCGATATTGATGTGCTGAGGCTCCCACCTCTAACTGAGTAGTTAAACTGACCATGTATCTTTTCCGGGAAGTGTTTAAATGTTTTGCCACAATATCCTCTCAAAAAATTGCCAAGGACTCAAACTAAGGACATAGATCACTAACCTTCTTCCTTGGGACAATTTCCTCTACCATGCTGATATCATTTATGCCTTCTTTTGGATCTAGATACTCCGTCGCAATATCAAAGGATTCGATTTCTTCATAAATAAACAATGCAATTTCCTCCTCCTTTGACTTTTCTTTAGTTGTCGGATTTTTGGTAAAATGTTTCTTTACAAAGTGTGCCAGCTTGCCATTTTCAATTAGGGCTTGAATTTTTTTCTTTAAAGCAATACATTCCATTGTGTCGTGGCATACCTCCTCATATTACTTGTAAACCTACTATTTCTATTTTTCCTCGGCGTTTGAATTGGAAACGGCTTTCGAAATTGTACATGACCACGAGTTTTATCAAATATAGTTTCCACACACTCAGTTAGCTTTGCAAAGTAATCTGGTCGGATCCACTTATTAGATATAGGCCTACCCACTTGCTACGTATTATCCGTTTGCTGGTTTACCCGAGGCCTGGAAGGATATTGGCCCACTTTCTTTGGCTAAGAATTAACTCGAGGTGGATGAACTATATCAACGAATTTTTGAAATTGATTTTGTCCCAACTGATCACTAGATCCTCTCTAAGAAGCTTGAGTTTTTTCCACTAAAATTATCTTCTCCACTTGATCAAGTATAGCTCCAGATGTCATTGCCTGACTTTCCACCACTGTATCTTTTAAAATTATGGGCAGAAGCCCCATTGGTACACTGCCAAAGCCACATAGTATTTACAATAATCCATATTAGTTTTCGCCTTGACAAAACGGTTGGTATAATTTTTAAGACTTTCCCCAACCTTCTGTCTGCAATATATTATAGTATCTCCGTTAGCACCAAACTTTTTACTCCCCAGAAAATGCTGACATAACTCATTTTAGAACATGTGGAACTTCTTGATATAACCCTGCGGTAATCTATTATACCACTTTGAAGCGACCCTTTTAAAAGTCTGATAAAACACCCTACATAACAATTTATCATCGTCGTCAAAATTAATCATAAATCTTTTAAATTTCTCAATATGACTATCTAAGTCTTGGGTGCCATCAAATTTATCTCGCTTAGAAATATCGAAGTGCTTCGGAAGGTTAAAAGATATTATTTATGAAGACAGAGGAGAAGACCTCCAATTATGACCCGCTCTGTAAACATTAGTTCTTGGTCCCTCGTGAGCCATCCCATAAAGACCCTCCTCGGAAGGCAACGTGTACTGGTTACTTCTATGATATTTAAAATTTTGACTTCCTCATTCTTTTTGTACATTCACATTGTCTTTCTTAATATATTCGTCGGATATTTGATCCTTTCCGTTCAACTCACTAGTTCGATGACTTAATTGATGCTCCTTCCTATACTTCTTTGAATATTTCTTTCTAGAAATATTTCTTTCTGCGATACTCCTATTCCAACGAAGATTCACTTGAATGATAATTAGAATAATTACTTGACTCATATGATTCATATCGGCTCCTTGGCTTCAACTTCTTCCTCGGAGAATTACGATGGTGCCTTCGATATCTGTCCTTCTTACTAACTCGATGATAGTCATCATGCTCATCTTATCCCGTCTCATTTTCTCTTCGGATTCCAGATCGAAGTTTCATAGCAGCGAGCGCTGCATCTCTTTCAGATTTTAACCTTTCAATTTATTCTAGCAATTTATTTCTATGAGCCACCAACATGGACTCTTCCAAAATTTCACCAGCGTGTTGATCATCATGCTGTTGATCAGTTTCTATATTATTTTACTCTGGGATCTCCTCGAATTCTTTTACAACTTCCAAATCGTTACTTATATTTTAATCTCCTCATATCTCTGATTCTGCTTTTAATTTAGTTTTGTTTTGGAAGAAGATTCCTGGTACCAAATTGTTACCACAGACGGCGCAACTAATCCCTCTAGAAATGTTTGGTGTCGGTTTTTTCTATAAAACTATGTTTAATAGGCTTAAGCATTGTTCATATTACTTAAATAATATTTTAGAGAGATAAAGACGTATTTTTAGAGAGAGATAAAGTCAATATAATAATTGCGTAATCATTGATCAATCACCCTTTTCCCAAAAAAGGGAAGGTCTATTTATAGTACAAATACTAGGTCCCACAAGCTTAACAATTTCATAATTGTGGTCACATCCTCAAGTCTATTATTTGATTTACATTAGTCTTTTTTCTTTACATAATTGGCAATTTCTCCTAAATTATTTCTTTATCCATCCTCTATTTATAGGAAAAGGATATAAGTACCATTCAGTTACAAATGATTTAAAATTGCACTCTCGGCTCCTAAAATGTACATTATGTATTAAATATATTTTTAACTATCAAACATCAAATTAAAATACTTTTCATAATTTCTTTCATTTTTTCAATTATTTATATCCTTATCAATAGTCTTCTTAGTCCGTACGAAGATCTCTGAAGAAGGATTAACTCTTATTACTCATAGACTCATTGCTCTAAAAACCCTAATTGGTCCTAATATTATTAGATGCTAAGATAAGTTAAAGTGAATCTTTGTCTTTCTTTGCCTCAAAAAATTAAGTTCCATTTTTATGATTTCTTTGGAAACTTGTGCGTTATCTTTAAGATTGCTTCAAAAACTTGTGTATTATCTCAAAACATCCACCAATCTTTCTTGAAGAAATAACTCAACCCATTAGTCATCAAAATTCTAAAAAATCTTATTGGTTATTTCTAAGGAACAAAATATAACATTACACGAGCTTAATAACGCACAAACTATATAATTCTGACACTCTACAAGTGTCGACCTACGTTAAACTAGGAAATCGTTATCTGTTGATTCATATTTTGCACTATGGACGTATGTCGACCCTTGAGCTTTCTTCCCTGAAAGGCCCAATCCCCTCTTCACCATTCCCTTTATAAATACTTTCTCAGTTCTCATTTTTCCTATCACATATATATTCTAGACATAGAGAGAAAGTCTCCTAAAAATTTTTATTCATCCGGTATCATTGTCGTGTTTATCCTTCTTCAATCATATTCAAGTTTCTCAAATTTCCTTCTACCCTATTAATGTTTAGTTTGAAAATTGATATCCATTGGTTTATGAAAAAGCCAAATCTAAACAAAAAACCCCATTTTTTGTATCTACGATTCCTTCAACATTTCTGACAGGACTGCTGAATACTGAGCCACAAGTGTGATTGACAACTCTCTAATGCTATCTACCTATACCACTTTATACATGGCTTTCAACCCTGACCGGAGTCGCTCTCGTGGAAACCAAAATCCTCTTAATTAACTCACGCAACCTGAACAGAACAACCTCCTCGAATCGTAAAAAAAACACCTCCTCGAAATAACATACCAGCATATTCTCACACGACCTAATCTTCTCGAATCAATCGAAAATAAACCCCCAAATAGAATTCAGACGTATCTTCTCAAACGATCCAACCTCCTCGAAAAATTCAATTCTTAGCGATGGGGGCTTCCGAAGACATTAATAGTTCACCAAATACCACAATCTTACCTCCTCCCTCGAAGAAGACAGTTGTGACAAACAGCGATCATAGGTGGCGACTTCACAAGGCCACAAACAAAGATCTCCAAATATTCACAATAGCTCTCAAAACATACCTCCCATTACTCCCCGCCCCCCCAACTTCAAGACCAATTTCATGAGGAGAATGGTGAATCAGAGTCTGTGATAGAGACTAATTCAGCTATCCAAAATGCAGAAAGTACTCCTCCCTCTGATTTCGAGGGTGATGCTACAAAAAATAGCTCTAAAGAAGAGAAAGAGGAAAATAAAAAAAACCATCATCCTTCCCAGAGATTTTCAAAACATCTAAGTGTTAATTTAAGGAAATCCTCTGTAAATACTTATTTAACTCAGTAACGTGCAATATGAGTATTACAACCAATCTGAGGTCGAGATTTTCAAGAAGTAGTGGGGTATCCCCAATAATGTCATTCTTGAGTTACTAGGGGTGGGAAACACTCCATTCTTTTATGTAGAAAAATATATTGTCGTCTACCTCGAGATTTTAAACAGGGTTCTTCCGTTTCTGTTAGACCCAATTATGGTAGATTACTTCGAGATAAATGATATGTGCCCAACACGAGCAAGTCTGAACTAATGGTTTACCATAATGATATCAAGACTTGCCAACATATCCCTTCCAATAAATTAGTTCATCACACAAACCGATCTATTATTTACCATAATTATCACTACCAACTTATAAAATAATATTTTTTAAAGTAAAATAAATAGACTTATCCTTTTACTCGGTTTTAGACTATAAATTATTTAAATATATTTAAATTCAATAAATACCAAATTGACCGGAGTATTTTTAAAATAGTTCTTCAAACGTTTATATTTATTTACTATGAGTATGATTTATTTTAAATATCTTTACCAGATGTTAGAGTAATATTTTTGAAAGCAGAATAAATAGATTTGTCTTTTTAGTTGATTTTAAAGTATAAATTGGATAAATATATTTAATAAAAAATAAATATTAGATTGACCAGTGTTTCAATTTTAAAAATAAAATAAACACCCGAAACCATTCTAGAAAAAATAATTATTTTTTGAAAACAAAATTTAATATATTGACAATTAAAATATATTTTTGGAGTAATATATTACTTGTAAATCAATATTTATATTATAAATTTAAACATATACGTGTTTATAAGAGAATAAATTAATTTATAACTTAGAAATGTGTAATCAATCACAAGTAAGTATGTAAGGAGAAAAAATTACGCGAAGAGCTTTACTCTATTTATTTAGGAAATTGATAAAAATATGCTAGTATTTATTATAGTAGTAGCAACGATTAAATCACATTCAAATATTAAATAAAATATTATATTTTAACTATAATAAAATCTAAAATTTAAAAATACGTATTAATTATAATAATCACATTCAAATATTAAATAAGATAGTATATGGTAATCGAATACCATCCAAAATTTAAAAAGATGTATTAATTATAATAAATTTGTTTAATACGAGTATTAAATTATTATAATACTCAAAATATTCTATTAAATATTAATTAACTCATATTTAATGGTTATATTTAATGCTAAATTCAACGTGAACTCATTAATATTTATTCATTAACTCAACTTAAATTAATGTCGTAATTTATAGCATTATTTCCTTTTAAAGGAATCACGACTTAAAAATTAATACATTAGTATATCGCTCATATCAGTTTTAGAGTAATTATCAATAATAGTATATATGCATTTGTCAATACAAACACAAATTAATATACATGATATTAATTTATATGAATAAAAATAAAAATCATATATCTGATATATATTAAAAGAATTGATCTCACCGTCGTCATTTATGAATATCATAATGTTTAATCAATTTACTTTCATTACTACATTTTGCATTTTAAACCGAGAAGTAAAACAATTGAAAAGGAAAAGTAAAATAATTAACTAAAAATTTGTTTTATTTTTTAATCGTTTCTCGAACTTGATTGCGCTGATTATGCAATTTTGGATGAAGCCATGAGACGCATTAACTACTCAAATACTACAATCGGTTGACAAGAAAAAAAATGAGAGAAATAGAAGATGATATAAAGTCTTTTTGTGATGAAAGAATGGTATGATTACAATTAGGGTGAAAACCCTTACTTATATTTGTACAAATGAGCTCCGCATTTATCTTCGTCCATTATATATGTTTTACTTAATAAATACAGAGTAATGTTTTATTGGTAACATACAATAAATTACCGATAAATAAATATAAATATAATTTTTGTGCTTTATTATTATGTGGTTATTATGTACGAAATATTTCTTTATCTTCTATTCTTTTTTCACTTATGATCTATCCGAAGAACTTTCTTGACCTAACATCAAAGGTACACTTCTCCGGATTCAATATCAATTTTATAACGCTGAGATTCAATAATGTTTCTACCAAATCCTGTAGATGTTATCATCTATATAAACCTCCATATTCCTTCCAATTTGAGAAGCAAACGTCTTGTTTACTAATCTTTGATACGTTGCCCTAGCATTTTTGAGACCAACAAGCATGGGTAACAATGCAACCGTCGTTCAATTATAAATGTAGTAATTTATTTATCTTTTAGATTCAAGAAGCTTATCGATCTTTGGCACAAGAAATGGATCTTTTGGACACACCCTATTTAAATTCGTAAAGTCACATACATCCTCTATTTCCCCCTTTTCTTTTTTACGAGCACTTGATTTGTAGTCCACATTGACATCGTTTCTCATATATGTCCGACCTTTGATAAATAATCCACTTCACATACAAATACCTCAGATTTTTCTACAAAGAAAGCTCTCCTCTTTTGAATGATGGGCCTGGCTTTTAGATTTAAAGCCAAGGTATGACATATTCCCTCGGATGAAAACCCTACAACATCTTCAGTTTCTCAAGCAAATGCATCTAAATTGTCAGACAAATATTTCAACAACTAGTCACGTAAAGTCGGTGACACTAATGTCTTTATTTGCAAACTTTTCCCATTAGAGAACATATACTCCTCCACGCTTTATCCTACTACCATTGGCACCTAGGTCTCCATCAGATCATCTACTCCTTCATCATCCGACTTCAACCCCATTGATTGTTATTCAACCATTTGATCACCAATCTTGACTTTTTTGGTATGCAAAGTTGTTGCATATCATTCTCTTGCCATTTGGTGATCATTTCAGACTACTCTGACGCGATCACTGATTGTATAATTTAAAAACTAGTGGACATTCGAAATAACATCATGTATTTTAGACAAACACGACCTTTTGAAGATAGCGTTATAGCTGGTTGGACATTTTACCACCATCAATAAAACTTGAACTTTTTTCTTAAAATGACCTTTTCCCAACAAACCTCACCCTCGAATTCTCCAATAAATTGTGATGTTACCCATGTAAATCCAATTATGGTGCATTCAGATTAGAGAATCATAGATGGATTGCACATATTTTCATACATTGACTTGAACAACACATTTGCTGAGTTACCAATATCAATAAGGATCTGTGAGATCTTAGTTTCCCATATTTCCGCTCCGATCACCATTGCATCCTCATGGGGTCCATCTATGTCCCTCAAATCATCCTCCTCAAACCAAATAAAAGGTATAACATGCATCCCATACAGGTGAGTGGATATTTTTCCTTCCACATGAGTTGGCAAACTCATCATGTGTCTTTTCCTAGAACTATTGGTATTTCCAGTCATAATATCTCCTCCAAAGATGGCTAAAGACTCAAAATACTCGCATAAGGTACAAACTCTTCCTTGGACCACTGGTTCATCCACAACCAACATTATTCTCCGATCTGAGTCTGAATCTAAGCATTATGAGCTTACGTCGAACCCTTCCTGCTTCTCCAACTTAGAATCCATAATCACGATTGTCTTTTCCTGCTTCTATGGCGTGTTCAGACTATTACCTTCCTTTAACAAAATTTGTTAACTTGTCATTATCTATCAAAATCTGAATCTATTTCTTCAAAGTTTACAATCTGCAGTGTCGTGCTCGACATCGTTATGATATTTGCAAAAATTATTGTTTCTCTCCTCACTTGGCCTATTTATCAGTTCTGGTTTTCTAAACTTAACATGATTATTGGATCTTTCAATGATTGTTGCCACGCTCTTAGTTAACTCCGTAAAATATTATGGCCTTATCCATTGGTTGGACCACACCTGAGGAGATTGATAGCTAGAAGGCGGAAACGCTTCTCATGTTCTAGGAGGAAGACCATTATTCACCATCGGACGAGATATACCTAGGAATTCGAGCAGCTTCCCTCGTACCCTTGGCCAACAAGGAATGTTTTTGTGCCGAATGTCTTTGAGCAGAAATCGATCCAATCCGAACTTATGTCGACTATTTTACTTTAATTTGTTCATCCACTTGAGCCATTAAATCCTCAAATATCAATGCCCTTCTCCTCGTAGTCTCGTTTGCTAAATCATCGGGAAGAAACAATTTGCTGAAAGGCCTCTATGATAATTTTCTCATCACAATCTTCTGATTCAGTTTTTGTTAAAATAAAGCGTCTGGTATAATCTTTTAATTTATTTCAAACAACTTCTTTAGATTGTATTATAGTATTGATGTTAGCTCGCATCTCTTTGCTTCCCAAGAATTTTCTCTCGAATGCAGTATAAAAGACCCCAAAAGTGGCTATAGATCCCCTTAGAATTCTATTATACCACTTTAAAGTGGTGCCCTTAAACGTTTGTGAAAATATTATATATACAAAGTTGTGATCACCTCGGGCCCGGTGACCTGTATACGACTCATCAGATAAATTTTCTAGATATTTTTTCTCATCAACTCACTGAACCTCGGATTGCACCTTACTAGTAGACCTGTTATCGGGTCGGGTCGGTCTGGGTTTGGACGAGACCGAGACCAACTCGTTAAGCTATCGGGCGGGTCGAGCCGGACCGCTAATCGAAGGGAGCCAAATATGATGGACCGGGATCGGCTCGTTAAGAGTCGAGTCGGTCTGGTCCGACTCTTAACGGGCGGGTTTGTTAGTTTATCATAATTTTTTAGGGTTTTAGTAAAAAATATACATAGATTAGGAAAAATAATTATATATCTCCCTTACCGGGCTGGTTACCGGGCGGACCAGTCCAGACCGGTAAGAGAATCGGTCCAAAATTTTGGCTCCCAACCCGCTCCCTAAGGTATCCGGACCGGTCTCCGGCGGGACTTACCGGTCCGGTCCTGTGCGGGTTAACGGGTTGGGAGGCCCCCTAACAGCTCTACTTACTAGACTGAATTTGTTGCTCTCTTTAGTCAACTTGATTTTTTTAAAAAGTTATCATTTCTAGTTACTGATTCATTCGATCCTCCATGTGAGATTGTTCACCTTGTTCGTTTCTTTGAGTTTCATCCCTAGTTTCTTCCCTAGCTAAGCTTGACTCAAGTGAATTATTTTACATCAATATTGTTGGATCAGCTATGGTTTCAGGATCTATCGTAATTCAACTGTAAACGTTTTTGGTTTTAGATTTGTTATCTAGGTACCCTCATGTCTCCCACTGTAGTCACCAATGTTAAGTATAAATATTTTGAGGAAAGATAAAATGTCTAGATTACTTTTTGAGAGAGAGAGTGATTCAAGCTTATTTAGAAATAAAATGGAATTGAAAGTATTTGTAAGTAAAAGTTGCCAAGACCTCTTTATTTCCAACATTCTTTCTCTATTTATAGGAAAGAGATATAAGTAATAAATTCAGTTACAAATTATGATAAATTGCACTCTCAGCTCTTGGAATTTACCCTATGTATTAAATATATTATTTAACTATCAAACATTCAAATTAAAATACTTTTCATAATTGCTTTCACTTCTCAATTATTTATATCCTTATTAGTACTGACGGTAGTAATGCAAATATCGACAGTTATGACAACGTACCGTTTGTTCTCGGCTTACATTCTGTTATGTATTGGTGGTTTTGTTTCAAAGTTTGACATACATCCAATATACCCCATAATGAAATTATATGTTCATGCACTATATAGAGTTTTTTTAAACTTTACCTTGTATATGAGGTAAATGAGATCCCCAATCACCTTATCTTTTAAGAAAATATTTTGTTCATAAAATTTATTTGATATTATACTTTGTTTAAATGTTATATTATTAAATATATCGATTTTTGTATTTTAAAGTTTAAAATAAGCGAAATTTAATGTTTTATGTTATAGTTTTAGTTCAATTCTATCGTAAAATAGAAAAATTAATAAAATATAAATGTGAAAACACGTTTTACATCATAAATATAATTCAAAAATATTTACTTTAAAAAGTAGATAAAATAAAAATGATATATATATATATGATATAAACACTAAACCAATGATAAAATGTATAATGATGATCGGATGTTGCATGATACAGTTGATTTCGATAACCTAAAACTCACAAACTAACTGCTAATTAGAGGACATAATTGTATTATAAATTTTTCCTATTGCAGGGTTTGGATATTATGAAATGGTTTAAATTCTATAGAATTTGATATTAGTGTAGTAGATTTAACCCACTGGACGGTTGCAGAATCAACAGATAGTTTGAATATCAGATAAGTCTAGTTATTATAAATCAGTAAGAGACATGTCTTGGTACAATGGGAAGAGACTTTGGAAAGTTTCCTTTGAAAAAACATAAAGATTCGACTGTAATCCGGAGATCAATCTCGACTAATTTGATATATTAGAAAGGGTTTAATTGAAAAAAACCTGATGTGGTACGATACTAAAACTATATTATATATGAGCTGGATATATACTACTTGGTCATGGTTGGTGAGGTAAAAACTCACATAACATAGAAAACTTTAAATATAAAATTTAAACAAGATAAAAAAAAACAAAATAAGTACCTGATAAACGTAAACAAGATCGTAACAAGGATTACAATTACTATGATTCTTTGTTCTCACTATTCTCTCTCTCTCTAAATTTTTACCCACTCCTCTTAAATATTTTATTACTCTCTATATAGTATCCTAAATTTGGGGTTGTCGTAAGCAAATGTCTCCTCATTTGTGTAGCCTATTCTACTCTCTTTGTTGGTTTGTAAAAGTTTGGTACGTCATTTTGACTGCATATTTGGACAATGTCGTGTGAGTTATCCAGATGATGTCAGGTACTCTATCCATACGATGTTAAGTGCTTTATTCATACGGTATCAAACACAGTTTCTGTATTATCAGTAGTGTAAAAGGTAAATTGAACTCGCTCAAAGCCCCTGAAATATCATCATCAATGGCTCGTAGAACTCGCCATCATAGATCTGTTAAGTGCAAGTAGAGTTCATCATAGACATCTAACTGATATTGGTAATGCCATTAATATCCTCCCCACCATCTCCAAAAAAGATGATGTCTTCCTCTGGATTCCAAACTAGAACAACAATATTTTCACAATAAACAGCACTTACAAGTGTATTAGACAATCTGTCTCGAAAGAACCCTAGGCTACCTAAGTCTGGAATAAATTTAATATCCCAATATATTATTTTATCACATGGTTAGCAATACATGGAAAGCTGACTACTCGTGACAAACTCATCGTCAGGGCCTACCCAACCACGCCAGACTACATTATCTATGGTACTGAACCCTAAGTCTATTAATTATATTATGATAATTTGTTCTTTCTCTGGGAATATCTAGGAGGCTATGTCTAGGAAAGTACACATGTCCTCCCATAATGTAAACTGGGAACCCTGGCTTAATTCCGCAAGCGCTTAAAGATCTTCCACAAATGGTCATGGGTAGCTATGGTGTTCCATGTCTTGTGTAGTAATTTACCATCTATGGAATAAAAGGGATGATATAATCTTCAAAGACACACATTCTTTGGCATCTTCTATAACATATCATGTTTTATCTGATATCAGGCACAAATTCCACGATACCAAGATATCATGGCCAACCTCGTTATTAGCAATGTGGGTTCATATCTCATGCTTTTTAGGGTCAACCATCGATTTATTTTTTTATGTAATGTAGGGTAACAAAGAAATACATATAAATTTGGTTTTTCTCTATTACATAATTTGTTATATAAAAAAAGATAAAAATAAATATTAATAAAACCTCAAGGCAAACTAAACAATTTTAATTATTAATCCATTTGGAAAGTTTTTTTTTTGTAATTTATTTCACTATTTATGACTCATTATTTGCCAATAAGTTAATGTTCAAACACTTTCAATAGGTTCCATTTCGATCGTAGTTGGACATTATTTTATTATTGTTTTTAATTTAATAATTTTAAGTAAGTATTATACTCATCAAACATAAAAATATTGATGTCCAACTGTCTTTTAACATTGAATTTGTTTCGGCCATCAGAGTTACGTGTATCGTGCCATGTCGTATTCATGATGAAATCTTATAAAGTATATTTTTTCTTCCACATAAATATACTTGTCATTGTATTGATATCGTTTCGTATGACATTTAGCCTAACTTGGCTAGAATAACTTACCTTAATCGTCCTGTTCTCTGGGGTATTTAGGTTATCTGAAAATGCCAATTTTTTAAAATATTTTTAACTTTAAACAAGCACAAAGTCATACCACATCAAAATCACTATTGTCGAAGACCACATTCCAGTGACATAAGATCATATGGTACAATCCTCAGAATACCATGATAAATAGATGATATGTGTCGTACTCACATATATAAACTCCTCGTGTTTAAACACATTATCTCCAAAATGCACCCCGAGTACAAAAATAGGATCCGTTTGGAAACCCGTCGCTCAATCGATTGAATGATTAGAGATATTTTATCAACCTCACGATAAAACAATATAACGGACTCAATGACACAAGATCACCAAGTCAACCACTCCCATGACGAAATCCCGAGAAAGATAAAGTTTAAAAACCAGTATGCCTCGGTTAGGAGGATAAACCTATATTTCTCCAATCGGGACCGTTCTCAATTGAATAAGAGAACCCAATCTCCTTCTCATCACCATCACAATGAAGTAACACGGAAACCAAACCCGATATAACCATCAAAAAGTTAATCGAACCATATTCGTAACAACATTTAGCACAACATAGATCCATAATGGCAACGACAACACTAACCACTAAAACCCATGGTAAAACCATTTGGTAAAGTACAACCTGGTGGAATTTCCATTGACTTTAGAGTTACTGGAAGAAAACCGCCCTCCTAAATTCAACAAGTATAAGATGGAAAAATATGGTTGGATCCACAATCATTAAATTCTCGTTGTCCAGTTTTGGTATGAGATGCTCGGACTAGAATGCGATAATAACCTTTTATGCAAAGAAGTATATTTAAATTTATAAGGCATTATCCTTACATACTTCAGTCAATTATGTTTGGCCTTAGTAGGAAACTTCAAAATTATTCCTTAGAGACAATTCATTGGATGGAAAAATAATATGAAACGACACGAATTACATAATCATGTGCAAAGAGAAATCCAATAACACCTTGTAATGATATATGAAGAGGTGTGTTTAAGCTAACAAATAGTTTGAGACTTTTCACTAGTTTGTGGTGTATGTGATACATTGGAAGTGAATCCTTATTAATCTTTTGGTTAAAGACATCATGAAATAGTATGTCTAGACCAACGACGACCTTATGACCTAACACATACTTTTTTTATCACCCACTGTATAACGTCACTGAACCGTTAACCATTACACCGAATCAAACAAAATATTTGTCAAAACTAGCACCTAAAATTTCCTTTCATTGAAACAATAAAAACCCACAGTAAGAGTAAACAAATATGCCAAAGGCTTAGATTTCCATTACATTAAATTCACTAAAAATGTGAAAATTATTTACAATAAGGTAAAAGAGGTGTTATAATTTTCCAAACCCATAATAATGCGCACCCCTAACAAAACAAAACCAAATGGATTTTATACACAACATAAAGTGAACAAGCACCATAAGTGGGATTGTCGCCTCCTAAATCTAGATATAGAATCTAAAAGACGATGCTAAACACACTGAGTGTATTAAGGGCTAAGCATCTTCCATTTTAAAAAAACGTCTGATCGAACCCATGATAGGTGACTTTAGCTAAGACAGAGCAAATATAGAGATTGGCCGCAACACAGCTAATACATGGAAATGATACAAATATATGATGCATATAAAGACTACCTAGATCCCAAGATAGACCAAAACGTTTTACTCATGATCATTAAAGGAAATTATTTTAGAGGAGTCACTTACTCTTCCCAAAAAAGGCATATGATTGGTTTTGAGATCCAATATCAAGGATAAATCCATATTACTTACGTTGAATTCCATAACCATAATTAGCTTCAATATTAATTTTTTTCAGATAATGCACAGAAACCCACAAATATACGGTCATAATCGATGCATATATAGGTAGGATAAAAATATGAAAAATTATAATAGATATTACGAGCTCAAGTAACATCATTTTCAAAAATCATCCATGAAGTAGTAAAAGTCATAGCACTTTTAGGACCATCAAAGAGGGTTCAAACCAATTTCACTGAAGTAGACACCCTGATCATCTCATAACTCAAAATAGAAGTGCTCGTCTAATATTGAAATGCAAAAACAAAGTGCATTCTGCGTTTATGGTCGTAGACGTACTATCTCCTTTGAATGAAAACTTAGAACGACCATATCTTCACTATATTCATACAATCGTATCCAAATTCATCAATGCATTTGCTACGTCATCAATGGAAGAATTAAGACGCCCCTAAAAATTCAACAAGTAGCCCGAGAGTGCTACTTGGTCATTGTGGGACCATTAATATAGGGACTAAAAGAGGCCTTGATAATCCTAGAAATTAAGTATGTTCTAAAAGATCCCATCCCCTTAGTCAAAATAAGGTAATTTATAGAGGACATAACTATAGGGATATTCCAAGTAGTTTGCATTGACAAAGATTTCCAAGGAGCCATTTGGAAGAATTTACTAGAATTCGTATCCACAAACTTTCTTGCGTTTGTATGGTCATCATATGATATCATATAGTACCAACCAAGATCGCAAGTCAGAAGCTATCAGTCAATAGTAAGTTCATGCCAATCAAACAAATGCCACCTTTTCTCATATGAAAAGGCCAAGGAAACCGTAACATAAGTTGACATGTTAACCCAATTAGGCCATATTCAATAATTCATTTAGCAAATGAATTACCAATCTAGTGTTTGAAGAAAATAAGTTTGGTAACTGGCACATGTGTAAACATTACACATCTTAATAGAGGGTTTATAAAGAAACCATTATCGGTCTCGCACATTGACCAACTAATGGATACCAATTTGGGTTACAAAATGTTAGACTATATGGATTTTTACTATTGGTACAACCAAATAGTAATGTCTCTAGTTGATCAAGAAAACAATTCCTTTATTAACAAACAAAGAATCCATTGCTACAAGTATACGTTATTTGGCCTAAAACAATGAGACTAACTTATCAAAGATTGGTAAACAAAACATTCTTGATTTAGCTCAGAAAAAATATATAAGCATGCATGGACGATACAGTCATAACAAGTGGTCATATACGTTCCAGTTGTCTGATCTTGCAAAAACCTTTAAGAACCTCTAAACGATGAACTTAAAACTAAATATGGAAAAATGTGTGTTAGTGATTGGTTAGGGAAGTTTATGACGTACTTAGTACAATAAAAAAAGGACAAAGGAATATTCAACACGATTCTCAAACCTATGGGGTATGGAACATCGTCTAATTATTAAAGAGGTTTAAATATGAACAGATAAGTTGATTACACTCAACAAATTCATTTAACGGTCCTCAAATAAATGTTTCTCATTTGTCTAATTGTGAAATTGATGGAATATTTAACTTGACTTTAAAATTGGACTTGATATTCAAAACAAGCAAGAAGTATCTAGCCTCCTCTAAGATATTTTTAATCCAAAATGCATGATAACCGTTATATATCAATGTATCTTAGTTTAGAGAAGAGGTAAGAACCTCTAGAATCATTTATTATGACATGAGATCATCCTTTATTGACACTAAAACTTAGTATTTGTAGTTGTAAAAATACTGCACCAGAACTAATGGTTGATTCCAAAATATGAGGACATACTTTATGGCCAATCCAATTATAATAAAAAAACGTTTCACCTCTCAGAAAAGTTCGGCTGAAGGCTGATAAATTAGGATGACTAATTTTTCTTTTTATTATATATAATTTGGTTTAATGGAAATTTTTGAAGTTTTGTGGTGGACATAGAATGTTGCATATTGGGATTCGTTTTAAGCTTTGTTTTTCGTGTTCTTTATTTGTAAGTGTGTGGGGATATGAGATGTTTTTAGGTCCATTAATGGTTATATATCATATACTAAGATATTTGTGATGATAAATTTGTGTAAAATAAGTTAAATGTCTTTAGCTTTTCAGCTTGACTTGTTGTTTTTTTTATATTATTACAAAATGTTTATGTAGAAAACTTATGGTGGTCATACCTGATTTTTTTATATTTTTTATAGTATTTTCTTTCTATTTTTAAAATGATTTGTTCTGCCCATATTTCTTTTATTATTATGGATTCTAGTAGCAATTTTTTATTTTTGTGTAATATTTTGTTATGATTTATTTGGTAGGTTTCGCCCTAATCACTCCTTTTGGTTTGTATTTCTTATTTATAAAAATACACGTGCAACATTGAGTTTTGTCATTTCAATGGAATTGTCACACAATTGAAGCCGCTAGCAATAAGGGTTCCAAGGTTTTTAAGAGAATAAAACTAATGATAAAGGGTGTGAAGTGGTTCTGAGTTGAAAGTACGGTAATTTCAACTCTCTTATAACTTAGGTAATGGATTAACACTAGTCCAACTGAAAACCCAAGCCCAATTCAAGTTTACTATGTTTTAGTTTAAAATAAAATCATATTAAGGTCGAGTCTAATAACTAAAAGCCAAGAAAGAAAAAAAATAAGTCATCCTGAATATAAGGATGAATACAACATATTCAATTGTACAAATGATAAGATAAGGATGAGATGTAATTAGCACTTTGATTTCCTATATTCTAGAAAACAAAAAATGTACAAGAAATCTTTCTTGGATAAATAACATGTAACATTTGCATGAAACATTTGAGGAAATACATATTAAGTCGAAATAAAAATACTGAGATTTTTTATTTCTTGACTTGGTATCAAAATATATACTAATATTCGAAACCTTGATTCTCCAACTATGTCCACAAAGACTTAAACCACTACTACTAAATTACTTCGACAACAATAAACACTTGTAAATGCATCAGATAAATATTTTAAAATCTATTAGGCTAGATAAAAAAACATTATGAAGTGGAAGAGAATAGTTTTACCAATAATTAGGAGAAACAAACTAGGATTGTTCATCAATGGTGACAAAACGAGCCTCCTACACAACCTAGTAGAATAAATGAAGATGATATTGAAAACCCAGGTTCTGAAGACTGGGTAGCTAGAGATGAGCCAAAAATGGGATGGCTTTACAACATAATAACTCCATAAATTTCTGCTCAACTAACGGATGAAGAAACATTTAAATATTTATGACATTATGTCTTTGGACTCTCAGGGTCTCACACTAAATCTAGAATAACCTTTTCGAGGTTTAAGTTCTAAACAAATTGAAAAAGAATTGGCTCAATGGATGAATACTTCAGCAAAATTAAGAACCTTACTGATCATCTAACTATAGCAGGTTCACATATGTGTCTATTGATGATCTAGTGTCTTAGGTATTGGCAGGACTTAATTTTGAATATACTCCCATAATAGTTAGCCTAGCAACATGAGAGGTACAGAAGTGGCTCGATCTATAGTCTAGAATGTAAACTTTTGAAAATAGACTAGACCGGCTAAACAAGCTATCTAATAATCTACATAGCTTAAACCTCATAGCCATTTAAGTACTCAATCAACGGAGGTGAAAATATATCAAACAAAAATAACTCAAACAATTACAGAGGTCACAACAGTTATAGAGGTAACGCCTAAGGCTATAGAGACAAAAAAATTTACAGAGGAAGAACAAGCTATAAAGGAGGAAAGGATGGTAGACAAAACAATCCAAACAAGCCAACTTACTGATAAGACAATATTATGTATAAAATATCTGGATAAAAAAACAATTTATTTGTAATTTAATTAGGCTTTATTATTGTATATTTATTATTTATATTCTGTAACGAATATAAATAAATAGATGTAAACGTCTATCTAATAAATAGAAATGAAGAAAGGAGAATAAATTTCACGTATAATGCCTATAAATAGGAGTCGAGCTCCATTTGTAAAGTATCTTAAAATATATACTATAATATTTTCCTTTTATTTCTCTTTATATTTCGTTTCTTTTCTCTTTTCATATAGAATGATTTAGGTAATTTGTGAAGGAATTTATCCTTATCAAATTTATCAAATTTGACGCGTATGTGGGAATTCTCCATAATTTTATACAACATGTAGTTATTATATTTTTCTCTATATTTATCTGACTGCAAATAAAAAATATCATTTAATTTATAAATAATAATTTAAAAATACACATTAAAAAATCGTAAACAAACATTTGAATGGTTTCTGTATTTATTAATAAATTATTCGAAAGGGGGAAATAAAATTTATTAATATGTTAATATTAGTTAAGATATCACCAATAAACATTAATAATAAATGACATATACTTTAAAATCCTACGTTCATATTAAGAGAGATGAATATATTTGTTAGTCTAATAAAATATTATTTATTAATATTTAAATTCAATTAGAATTATACTAATAAATATTATCTCCCATAAAAACAATTTAACGACAGTAACAATTATATCCTGTGAATGAATATTTATTATACGTTGCATCCTCAAAATTAAATTACATATAATTACATTGCTTTGTTTTTTGTACCGGTAAAATGAGGATTCCTATTGATCAGCTTTAAAACTTCAACCTATCGCACAACCATACTTAATCAGTTAAAGTCCATAATTATCAAGCTCCTCCTATGGCTGTTTGCGATTCCACCGATCTCTCGCAATGAGCCCTCGCAATGAGCCCTACTGTGCTCGATCTTGCAGAAAACGTTTAAAGGTAAACAAGTAAAAAGTATAAACACACATCCTCCCATACATATCTCTAACAAAGTATTCTCCAGCGATCAATACAAAATATTCTTCAGCAATAAGCAATGTATAGAAATAAAAACAAGCAAAACAATATCATCGGTCACAAAAATTACAAAGTCATCCACGACATCTACAATATACATCCATATATAGTCGCCAGTTCATCATTCACCAAATACTAGGGGGGATACACATCTATATCAACCTTATCCAACAAAAATCAAAGCATGTCGAAGAAGAAGGTAACATCCTAGCAGCCTACTAATTGTTTGTTGTACTATTTTCCTTCGGAAAAATAGAGTTTTTTATCCTCAAGGGAGGTTTCGGCCGGCAAAGGTTTTTAACGAGGCAGGAACAATTTAGTACGAACCAAGTTGGAGTCGTCTCCAACAACAGTTCGGCTATAAAAATTAATATATATAACCAAACCTTATGGCTTTTTGAGTCTAGCCGACATGGCTGTTATAGTTTTTTCGACATGATCAGTGACGCCTTAGTGAAAAAGATAAACGATGACAGAGCTACGACAACTGACAATATTAAATCGAACAAGCTGCTTAAAAGCAAAGAATATTACACTATAGTCCTTAAGTTTGGATACACTCCAACTCAAGGACTAGGGGGACTCCTGATAAGGCAATATTCTGTATAGAATATCCGGATAAAAATTCAATTTATTTGTAATTTAATTAGGCTTTATTATGGTATCTTTATTATTTATATTTTGTAACGAATATAAATAAAACGTCTATCTAATAAATAGAAATAAATAAGAGAGACTAAATGTCACCTACAAGACCTATAAATAGGAGTCGAGCAATACTTTCCTTTTATTTCGTTTTTTTTTCTCTCTTTTCATATAGAATGATTTAGGTAATTTGTTAAGGAATTTATCCTTATCACTTACCATGCAGTGGTCACTCTGGACACTACCGTTACTTCAGGGATGAACCAAGTATGATGGTTTCCATACCAAATGGCCAAGAAAAGGCATAACATAATCAACGAGTTTTTGTACCTCTCAAGACTAAACATAAGACAATGTTTGGTATCTTGACAGTGGTGATAGTTACCATGTAACAAGGACTCATAGTCTAATGACTTAGAAAAATGAGTACTCTTGCAAGAAATATTTTAATGTTGGTAGTATGAACGTCTGAATATAAAATATGTATGAAGGTCTAACATAGAAATATCTACAAATATATCATTCACATTAATAAATATCTTACAAATTTTCAAAATCAACAAAAATCTCTTGCTAGTATATCAACTTTCACTATAAAATGCTATATATTTTTTGAATTTCATGAAAATGGTTATTTTGTTAAGGATAAAACCACAAGGAAGGTGTTGCTTATAAGAAGAACTAAGAAATAATTGTACAAGTTAGAACATGTTGTTAGACTGAACCAGTCCAACCCTAAATGTTCAAATCATTTTCCTAAAGTTTGTAATGTGTATCTTTTACATAAATGTCAATCTTTTTCTGACGATTTAATTTCGCTAAGAGAATGATGGCATATGAGACTAGGCTATCCCTTAAATATATTGATATATATTCTATATGAAGCAATATAACTTAACTTCTGAATCAAATAATAAATTTTTTTTATGACTCTTGTCAATTAGGAAAATCTCATTCCCAGTCCTATTATAGATATTATTTTCAATCTTAACATGTACTAGACCTAATCTACTGAGACCTTTGGGGAAACTCCATTGTTATGTCTACGTAAAATTATAAATAATACATTCTATTTATAGATGACTAATCCAGATATTCTTGGCTATATCCTCTTAACATAAAAATAAGACTTTAGGTGTTTTCAATTTTTGTAAAGTGTATGTTGAAAATCAATTCAACAGATACATTAAACTATTCAATCTGATTAAGGTGGGGAATATACAACATTTTCTTATAATTCTAAGTAATATAGGATCTTAATCAGAATAGCATGTAATAACACCTATGTCCAAAATGACAGAGTTGAGAGGAAACACGGACATGTAGTAGATACGTGTCTCACACTCCTAGCCTAGTCCAATGACCCTATAGTTTTTTGCCATAAGCCTTCTTACCTGCAACTTACTTAATAAATTGACTAGCTACAATTATTGTAGTAGATGTTTCACCTCAAGTCAAACCTAATTACTCCAACTTAAAAACATTTGGGTGTGTTTGTTTTTCTTGCTTAAGACCTATCAACCTCACAAGTTTCAATTTCACTCAAAAAAGTGTATTTTTCTAGGTTAGACTAATACACATAAGGACTAGAAATTCTTATTCTATTGGCAGGCTCTGTGGGTTTAGGATTGAACTACAATTTCCATGTTCAACTAGTTTTTTAATACTACAAACCATGAGTCTACCTATATCACTACCTAGGTTCCTCGTTAGCTCAATTCTAGTATTACTTCTCCATGTAACTTATGCTCTACACAACACTACTCATCTTCTGGTTTAACCTCAATAGACACACACAATAGTGACTTTAATATTAATCACCAACCCACACTAAGTCATTCGCCTCATAAACATACTACCTTATCTAAACAATACAGAAGCCAACATACTCATTTCTCGCATCCCATGCATAGCATGAAACATACAGACATTCCACAAGCACATGACAACAATTTTGACACACCCTCACAAATCAGACCAGACACACACACAATCCTATACTATTTATTGATCTCAATATACCTCAATCCACTACCATTATGCCTACCCACAATAATGGTAATACAAATCCCATGACAACTACAACAAAAAATGGAATTAGAAAACCAAAATAATTTCATTATGGTCTTACCACTACCTCAATAGGGGTTTCACTAGAACCTACAAGGTATTCAGATATTGTGACTAATCATAATTGGTGTAAAGCTATGCATTTGTAATATGATGCTCTAATAAGGAACAAAACCTAGACTTTTGTTCCATAATGCTTCTCAATAAACCAAGTTTGGTACAAACGAATCTATAAGGCCAAACATATTCCCAATGGGTCTTTTTAATATTAGAAGGCTAGGCTGGTAGTTAAAGGCTTCCACCATATACAGGTTGTTGATTTCAGCGTGACTTTTAGTCCAGTAATCAAGGCTTCCATGATTATATTGATTCTAACTTTAGTTGTCTCTAAGAACTGGGTTGTGATATAGTTGGATATAAATAATGCCCTCTTAAATGGAGAAATAACTGAACAAGTATACATGACACATCCTGAGTTTTGACGATTCCAGAAGACCAACTCATGTATGTCAACTACACAAGGCTCTATATGGCTTAAAATAAGCCCTAAGGGTTTGGTACTCTAAACTTAGAGACATTCTAATGCTATGGTTTTTTAAAAAAAATCAGGGCTGATGTCTCTATATTTTTTAATGTGACAAGACAAAGCATCATAATTAACTAGTCTATGTTGATGATATTATCATCACTGGTAATACACATAATCAAGTAAAACAAGTCATTAACAGACTCAACACTACGTTTGCTTTAAAATATATGGGTAATCTATATCACTTCTTTGGTATTGAAGTGGTCAAAGACTCTATTTTTTCCATTTATTATAACAATAATATATTAAAAATCTATTGGCTATTGAATGACTTACAAGTGCAAATCCCTACTCCACACCAATGTTTGTCACTCTAACTATCTCTCTCCATGATGGTGAACCCCTCATACAATCAACAAAATATCGCAACTAATTAGGCACCTTATAATATCTGTTGCACACGCGAGCATATATTTTATATTGCATATTTTGGTAATAAACTTAGTCGATTCCAACAACGTCCTATAAATATTCATCGAGAAGCGGTAATAATTACAGATACTTATCTAGGACGCTATCGTTGAGACTCCACCTTAAACCTTTCCCTGACCTTCATTTGAGTGGCTTCATCAATGTAGATTTGGCCTCGTCACTAAATGATTGTCTTTCAATTGGTGGGTATTGGGTATTATTCCTTGACACCTTAGTCTAGCTTAGATTGAGCAGCAACAGCAGCAATTGTACAAATGATAATGATAGGACAAGGATAAGGTGTAATTACTCCTCGTTCCAGGAAACATAAAGTCCAAAGAAAGCTTTACTTGATAAATAACAAGTACTAGGAAGTAAACATTTAATCAAAATTAAAACATTGAAATTATATACTTCCCGAATTAAACAAATCTAGAACAAATTTCAAATAGAGACTCTAGACTATGATGTTGAACTAGTATTAAATGTACAAAAATAAGAAAAACATGTGGATTAGATGGTGATGATACGCATAGAACAATTTTTGGTACTCTCCAATCTGTACATAAAATATCTTATCCTTCTTTCTTTCGAACATTTGCATAAAATAACGATTAAAAAAACATGAACAAATTGTTAGATATTTTAGTATATTATTTACTAGTCGACCAATATAATCATAATATATCATTGAGTAATTCAAAGAGTGTGGAATACAAATTTGTTATAATATAATCATAATATATTACTGAGTAAGTCAGAGAGCGTGGAATACAAGTTTGTTATAATATATTATGATTAGTGCATCCAAAGGGTAGAACTTGAGTGAGGTTAAAATTGTATTTTAAATTATAAAGTTATTCTGAAAATTCATTAAAAAAAATTTAATTTGAAAAACTCATTTGAATTTGAATTTGAATTTGTTTGGCCAATTTTATCATTTGAAATTATAACCGTTTGGACATAAACCTGTTTTACAGTTTGAATATTTTGGTTGAATAAATAAGTATAGTTTTTTTTTAAAATCGAATAACACAATAATAAAAGTATTCCTTCTCATTGTTGAAAAGAAACGCTCTGATTTTATCCGGTTGAAAATTTTGGAGAACCACCAAAATAATTTCAATCGGAAATAATTAAAACAAGACTTCAAAGCTTATCCGTAAATCTAAACAAAATTCCAACAAGAAAAGGAAACTAAATATCACTTCATTAGGCTTAATTCATACAATTTCACAATCATATTACTTTTAAACTAAAACTCAAACAGTTAACCTGCCATATTTTCAGAATTCTTAATGTTGGGAATATTGTTTAGAGATTTCCGGATAAACTCTGAAGTCTTGTTTTAACAATTTCATATTGAAATTATTTTGGTGGTTCTCCAAAATTTTCAACCGGATAAAATCATATCTTTTCTTTTGAAAAACGAGAATGAATTTTTGTTGTGTTCTTCTCTGTTACAGAACCATACTTATTTATTCAACCAAAATTCTCCAACAGTAAAACAGTTTTATGTCCAAAACAGTTAAAATTTCAAATGATAAACTGACTAAAAATTCAAATTCAAATTCGAATTATTTTTTCAAATTCAAATTTGCATGAATTTTCATAATAGCCTTATCATTCAAAATAAGTCTAACCAGAACAAGATTCCGTCCATTGAACCCACTAATCATAATATATTCTAACAAGTGTGTAGTTGACTTTCCACATTGAATTCAGCACCTAATGTCATATTAGATGGAAATTAGGTATCTTAACATGAGAGATTTTAAATGGACTTTAATCACATCCCAATTACCGATTGTGGACAAGATATTTACTCAACCCTTTGGTTATATAATCGGCTAAATTATATTGAGTTATCTCAAACCTTACTGAAATAACATCATGCGTGATGCGCCCACGAATCATACTTTTCTAACACCTAAGTATCTAGACATGTCTTTATAAACTTGTCTATCGACATTTGCCAAGACAGCTTCACTATCACATTTGATATATATAGGTGATATCAGTTTGGGCCACAACGGAATTCATACATAAAATTTCTTAGCCACTAAGTTTCTTTACTAGATGCTAATGCCACAAACTTTGATTCCATTGTTGAATCAAGTAATACAATTTTGTTTCTTAGATGGCCAAGAGATAGCAAGTCCTTCAAGTAGAAATACACATCTACTTGTGAAAGAGTGGACTTCCATATTCGAAATATAACTCCCATCCGAATATCCTTCAAGTCTGAAAGGAAATCCAGTATAACTCAAACCGCAATCCATGGTTCCTTTCAAATAGTTGAATACTAGATTTAAAACTTGCCATTAATGTGAACTAGGATTGCTAGTATACCTACTAAGTTTTCCAACAGTAAATTCAATATCCGGCTTAGTGCTAGTTATGACATACATATACCAAGAGGCCTATCAAATTCCTCCAAATCATTTATTTCAAAACTCGACGATAAAAATGTATTGATTTCATACAAAATATTTTTACCTTTTTTGAATTATGGTATGAAGTAAATTTTACATACCTATCGTATGAGTTTGGATGCAATATCACAATAAACCACATGTGTATAATTTTATTGATACTTAAAGTGTATAAACCACTTAAAGAATAAAACCCTTTAAACAAATGCACAACAACTTTTCAGTTAAGAATTACATCACAGGCACCGAACATAACTGTAAAATCATTTTCTGTTATTTATAATATATTATAAATAATTATATTTGAACGCATCACTTTCCTGCAAAATTGTAGATTTTGCAGGCTTATACCATGTGCCTGTTCTTCATAGATTGCAATCTTATAACTGCTTTACCATTTATAAAATTCAATAGGTTGCTATTATATTTGCATTTTCAAATTTAAATAAATAACTGTAGTAATAGTTACAATTTTTTCTCGTATTTGAATTTACTGCAATATTCTTGGATAATTAAGCAAGCAGACATCTGTAATTTTGCATTCACTTTAAGCGAATTTGTATTAAACGCTAAAAAAATACATGTAGTTTAAAATTTGGTATTAAACACTATAACTGCATTTATACAAAATAACTATACTTGGGCAGCTAGGCATGCAATTTAAGCGAATTTCATATTAAACTGCATTGCATATGCAAAATAACTATAATTTGCATGGAAATTTCAAAAACTGTGTATTTTATCTTTGTTTGTATGATTCAGTCTTTTGAGATAACAATTCATGCATGTAAATATACATATAATAAATATTGTGCCAAATGCAGATGCATACAAGTACATCATTAATAACTGTCTTCACAAGTTGTAAATGCACGCTAAATTGATTGCATTAATTGTCAATACACACGATTATTATAGTGTGTAAATACAATAATATAATAAATTTAAAAGCAATTCAAAACTGCATTAACATAAATGTCATCTTACTTTTTTTTTCTCTTCGAGGCGTAAGATGCATCAAATCAGACATGCAAAGGGACATAAATTTCTTACTAACAATAGTATCATCATACATGCATAACAATAGTATTATCCATAGGTTTATTTTTTCCTTTCAATCCGAAAGTAAAATCTAAACCTACTTTCTTTACGAACTAAACTAATTCAAGCAATTTCAGCCCCAAATACACACTTCTAACATCTAAATCAATAAATATTGTTTATGTGTGTATCAATTCACAGAATTTAAAATAATTCAGAGATTATCACCATTTTCATAATCTCGAAAACTACACATCCATCATCAAAATTCATAAAATAAAAAAGGAGAAAAACTTACAGGACGATGATACCGTAGTTTCATTGATGCTTTAATATTTGATTATGGATTCGTTTTAAGACGATGTCAAATCTCTTCGTTTCAAACTTCATATAAATCATAAAACAAGAACACCTTCATACAAATCTATTCATAAAACAAGAATAGATAATTTCAATCTTTTGTTGGGAATATTGTTTAGGGAACAAGAATAGATAATTTCAATCTTTTGTTGGGAATATTGTTTAGAGATTTCTGGATAAACTCTGAAGTCTTGTTTTAACAATTTCAGTTTGAAATTATTTTGGTGGTTCTCCAAAATTTTCAACCGGATAAAATCAGAGCTTTTCTTTTGAACAACGAGAATGAATTTTTGTCGTGTTCTTCTTTGTTACAGAACCATACTTATTTATTCAACCAAAATTTTCCAACTGTAAAACAGTTTTATGTCCAAAACGGTTAAAATTTCAAATGATAGACTCACTAAAAATTCAAATTCAAATTCGAATTATTTTTTCAAATTCAAATTTGCATGGATTTTCATAATAGCCTTATCATTCAAAATAAGTCTAACCCGAACAAGATTCCGTCCATTGGACCTACTAATCATAATATATTCTAACAAGTGTGTACTCCACACTCTCCGACTTGCTCGATAATATATTATCACTACATTGGTCGACTAGTTAATCCAATTACACTAAAATATCAAACACCTAATAATATTATTTTATACTAAATGATTTAAATTATGTGAAGAGTGACAAATTAATAAATAATAAATAAATCAAAATACGCAACTTGTTATTCATTTCAGAATCCAATTATAGAGATAGTACATCCAATTATAGAGATAGTACATGAATGGTGAATTCATATAAGAAATACACGTTTATTAAAAAGATCCATTACATACAAACCACTTATGTCACCAACCTATCAGCATAGGCAATAACAACTCCCAAAGGTACAAACTTTGGGACAAGTTCCTGGACATGAAAATGGGTCGCAATCTTGTTTGCTCTTACAAGGTGGGTTGTTGGCCGTATTCGTCGTCAAGCAATGCTTTCGACCTGGTTTACATGCCATGCCCATTATTTCTTCACTTCCTTCTCCTCTTTGCACTGCTGACACTAAAACACCTTCAACAACAAATAAATTGACATTAATAAAAAATAAACATCTACCTCATATAATATATACGTTTATTCACTCTTGCAATTTAAGGTATTTTGTGTGCTGCAATTAAGGTATAAAAATTTGTTCTTCCTGTTAAAAGACATAATTCCAGGTAGAAGTAACATCATAGCAAACCCACAGATAAAGTTTATTTATATAAATATATATAAAACTCAAATAGTTTTGGCGTTAGGAGATTATTAAATAAGAAAAGTTTACTTACAAAGGGCGATAAGAATGAGTAAGAGCGGCCTCAAAGAAAATGTAGTCATTGGGGTCAAACTTTATGCTTCAAGGAATATAATTTTGTTTTGGGGATTTTACTCTTGCAATTTGGATCATACTACTACTCTATTTATAAGAAGCATATAGGTCAATTTTGGAAGTCTATTACCAAAAGTATGTATATAATAAATACACCCTAAAATAATAAATACTAATGCAAAATTTTGAGGACAAAATAACAAAAACAAACTCATATTTTATTATCAATTTCACTTAACATATTTAAATTTATTTTAGAATAAAGTTGATTGTAATACTATTTTATTATGAATTTTGCTAACCGGGTTTCTAAGCAACCAATAAATTCTTTTAATTAGAAGATTTTACATTTTCACAAAAAAAAATAAAAATTGACTATTCAATTGTGATTTTTTTTTAATTAAAAAAATTTAGTGTAACCAGTTTTCATGAATATTTCAATAAAAAAATTGAGTTCAACTGATAAAATCTACATATTTGAAAATAATTTTATAGCTTCCTGAATACAAAAATATTAAGTGTTTTAAAATTCGTGCTTAATTTGTTAGTTAAGGGATTTGCTTCTGTAATATTCGAAAAACTAAATTGTATGTTTAATAGCTTGTATTAATTTAAATGTTATTTACTTTGTTATCAATGTATTTAAATGCTATGTATACATAAAATCAAATCAAATAAGTGACCTTTAATGATATCTTAATAATTATTAGTATAGTTAATGTTAATACACTATCAATATTATAAATTTTAATAGGTTACTTGCATATTAGTATATATCAAATAATTTGGTAAAAGTCTTCGTTTTAATTGTAATTACAGATTAGCCACTGTCCTCGTACGCGAGTAGACATATAATATAACACCAACGCCTTTAGAATTTCCAAAATTAAGAAATAGTCCGTATTAGTTAGTTTTTTTTTTTTAAGAAAATGGTATATAGTTTTTGAGAAATTATTTTATTATAAAAATAAATAACGGGTCAAGGATATTTTTGTTAATTTGTAATTTATTATAAATGAAAACCAAAATTTAAATAATAAAATATACCGGTGCAAGAAAAACTAGTTCAAAATGTATCAATTTAAAAAAAAAATTCATCAAAATTTAACTTATAAAATGTAAGGGGAGTTACGAAACTAAAAACGGTGCTTTGGCATTTATTGTTGGAAAAAAACTTATATTTATAACCGTTCCTATCATTATTTTATAGATTAAATGGGGTTTAGAAACATGATTTTATTTAAAATAATTGGGTTTATTGTCCATTTAACAATAAATGATTAAACGTGGGAGTATCGAAATTATTTACCGCTAAAAACCAATCGGGTATTTATATTTACCATTTATATTTTTATTGGTTTTTTAATGTTGTTTTTATTTATTTTTAACTAATTATATCTGTTTCTTAGAATTTTATTTTTAAATTTTTTAAACTCAAATTCCAGTTAATTCCATAATTTAAAATAAGTTTTGAATATTTTTTTCAATATTTATTCACGTTTATTTTGATATTTTTACATCATGTCTTTATTAATACGTGGACGATGTGATAATTTCATGTATTTGATTACTGAAATTCCTGTAGTTAGAAGAGAATTGTTTATAACTATCTTTCTGAGAAAAAAAAATGGAACTCCTATGCTTTTTGGTTGTGGTTTATGCAAGTTGATGTTCCATATGGTTTTTTTTTTGTATATGGTAAGTTTTGGGAACAGTACACTCATATTAAAATGTGTGTAAAATAACTTTTATTTAATGTCTTATTCAAACAATAGTGCATTTGTAATTGATATGCTATTTTGTCGAGTTATGAATGCTTTGAATGATTGAGTTTATTAATTTGGAATATCCTTGAGCGCATGAGGAGATGTTTATTATATCACGGGTTACAAATTTATAGGAAATTGATCCCTTAAATATATCTGTTGTCGGGTTTTTTTTGGAAATATTGTTACCATGTTGAATGGAAGAAAAATAATAAAAAACATAATAAAACTAAACACACATAATAATATTTAAATGATTTGAATTGGGAAGAAATTCTAAATCCATGGGAGATGTACACTCTATTTTTGTATTGAATGAGGTTAAATAAATATTCTCCAAACACAAATGGCTCAATCACTCTTTCACAAAACTCTTACGGTCTAGAAAAATTACGTGATCCATAAAACTATTTATATTCGGTGTTTATCTCCTACCTTACTTCTCTCGGTAAAATATAAAAGCTTTCTCTCGCTCGGAAGAATACAACCTCGTCATACAAGTCACTCGCTATGCTGATTAGTCACAAACCATAGATTTGTGTTTATATTATATTCATAGGCTTTAGAAAACTATAATTTTTAAATAGAAGTTCGAGATTAATATCATTAATCAAGAAATGTACTAAAACACTAATGTCGTAAAATAGAAACCCTTAGAAATTCAAATTAATAAGAAACTTAATTAAATAGAGATCGTAATTAATATGATTCTAATGAATACAAACCAATTATTATAGTAAGAATAAAATATGAGACTTCACTGAAAAAGAAACCCATGAAGTATAATAATCTGAGCTCAATAAAGAATTTAAGCCTGACGTATTCGAAAGGAAACTTTAGATATACATCAACACCATGCCATTGGATAAGGTCATCTACAACAAGAATTCGACTCATTCTTGATACCAGCTACTCAGGTCTTTGACTAAATTAGAAAACAACCAGCATGTCTTCAGCCAAACTCGCATATAGGTTCCAGCAAACAATTGTGTCTTGAGAGAATCCAACAGTTCCTACATATGTGAGTCTTCTATCGATACATTTTTAGCCAATGTAGTCCTTCAACATTATATTTGTTGAAGTTTCACTTTAACTAACACATACAATTTTCCATCTAGGCTTATAGTTACTCTAGAATATGTTGCACATAATATTATAATTTTTTGATACCAGCTCACCTACATCCTAGACTTGCACAAGTCTCATGTCATTCGTGATCTTTGAAATTGACAATATCTGGGTCAGAATATTTGAAGGATTTTATTCGCTAGCAATATTAGCCACCTTCAATTACACCCTCTTTACTACGTCTCGAATGAAGTATAACTTGATACATGCATGTTAAGTTTGCTCACGGAGCTTCAGATTCTTAATAAAATGAAGAAGATTATTGTTTTTATATAAAAGAACAACATCTTGCTCCACACCAGTGAGTTTACTCAAAAATCCATTCAACCAAATAACTTCTTTAATGACTTATGTAAAATTTATATATTTATCTTTCGTATATGAAAAAGAAATGACCTTCGGTATACAAGACTTCCACCTAACCAATCTTCTAAGCACAATAAACAAGTAACTCAAAGTAGATTTTTTGTGTCAAAACAACCTGCATAATCAGAGTCCACATACCCTGTCAGCACTATATCAGTCATATCCTTCTTATTGTAACATAAACCTACAACACCCAAACTATTTAAGTATCTCACGAGACCATTGAGTTCATACTAATGCAGCTTTCTCTGATTAGACATGAATTTGCTAATAATACTTACAACGTAGGTACAACAAGGTCTCATGTAAATCATAACATTCATAATGTTATGAATGAAATTATCATAAGGTATCTCCAACATATACTACTTATTTGGAGGTTTGGTTGGTGTTTGAGTTCCACGGAGCTCAAATTGGGCACCGATGGGAGTTCCAACCGCATTGATTTCAGATCTAAATAACTTCCTTAGGACTTTTTGTATATATTCTGGTTGAGATAAAAATAAATACCACATTAGCATGTTCCTCCTAATATTACCTCCAACCGGTTGTAATATTTATTAAGTAGTTGTAATATATGAGTGACATGTTTCCTATGTTACACATGTCATACATCTGTAAAATTTAAGGATAGATATTATTATAAATAAGAGGACCAATCATTGTAACAAAGGTTGATTCATTGATTAATAAAATTACTCTTGATAATTTTTAGCTTTAACTCATCAGTATTTTCTTGAGAAATGAAACTCCATCTTCACCAATAGTTGACATTAATTATCGTTTGACGAAAAAAAACAATATCATAAATATCTTCAATCACATACTTCAGACTACCCTTAATTGTATTCAACTTAAGTAATTTGTCAATTCACATAAAAACTACAATATATATATATATATGAAATAAACAAATAGGACATATTTTTAGTGAATTGAAACTTCATAATAACTAATATACAACGTCCTTTCACATAATAGACCATGAAAGTGACCTATATATTCACTCATCACTTTTTTCTCCTAATTATAAATACGTAGGTAAAATAAAAAAACCAAGGTAAAATGAAATACAACATGCAAAAACCTTGTTGTGTCTCGTATCTCTCATCTCGCGTCTCTTGTCTCTCATCTATCTTCTTGAATCTAGTATCTGATAAGGTTTTGTTTTGCTAAAGTGAATTGTTAAGGGAAATTCTAGAGAGAGAAAGTGCTTAAGAGTTTTTAGAGAGAGAGACCACAAGTACAAATGAGTTTCAAGTAAAAGTGTTCAACCCCTTTATTAGAATAGTCTGGTCATTTATATAGAGGAGTCAAGACTTAGTCTTAAACCGAATCTGTTACAAATATGGACTAATTGCTATTTAGTCCTTACAAATTATACAAAGTTACAATAGCTTCCTAAAACTTACATCGTTCACAAATTAAAGACAAAACTTACATTAATTACAATTAAGTCCCTAAATTTACACTGTTTACAAATTAATTCTTAAAAACCTATTTCCATATCAGAAGCCCCCTAGTTCTCATGTCAGTAAATGAATGAGAACTAAAAAGTCTTCAAAACCGTTTATCTTCGAATCATTAACCTGCCACAAATCGAAAAAAAAATCTATTCGAAGCTATTGTCTTCGAATAACCAACCTGTCGTGTTTAAAAATAATTATTCAAAACTGTTAGCTTAAACTATTATTCGAAGCATATATGTAATATCAAAGCTATAAACTCTTAAAAACATATTCGAACTAATCTTAATAATATATTCGAAGCCATGGAAAAATAACCTTTGAATAACAACCAAAGGAATCGATGTAATCACTTCGAATAAAAATTGCCCTTAACATATTGTGTAGATATTCCTTCCTCAAATGTAACGGTTACATGTGTAACGGTTATATTCATCTGTAATGTAAACCTGACAAGTGTCGAACATCCAACCCACCCAGCGATTCGTATTCCAACCTATCACCAAATGGGTCTGTCCATCTTCACACGTCTTCACCTATTTCAGTATAAATACTACGTATCTCTCATTTTCAACTCTCTTTACACACAGCCATTCTAGAGAGAAGTCAGAGATATTTGGCTACCTCCAACTGTTTCTCCCCTATTCCCAGAATTTTCACCGCAAAACTCAAATCTTCCGATCAAGCTTCATCTTCTCCGATCAACCCATTCCTGGTTTATGAGAAAGAAACCGGTAACCAAAACGTCGAAGGCCATTTTACCCAAAACACCAGAATCTTCTGATACCGATAGCAACATGGTATTCGGATCTTACGATTATTTTTGCATAACGTAAAGAGCCGAAGAGTATCGAAGATCAAGGTTAATTTTTGGTGGCCCAATTGGAACTACAACTGAGACATTTTAATACGGTAATTTCGATCATACCAAAGTTCCAAAGCTTTCCCATTCACCCAATATCGAAGAACAAACGTCATCTAGAATCTCTGGCCCTAAAACCTCTCGAACTTCCTCAACTCAAGTCAGATTTTCTCCTCTGAAACTGATAACGAATAACCTATTCTCAAAGAAATCTTCCTCAACCAAACCTAAAAAGACCTTGATCGCTATGAGAGATTAATCAACAATCGTTCGAACTCCATCTCCTTCGAAAACCACCACTAACGATCCTCTTCAGAGAGAAATGACAGAAGAAGCAGTTCGAACTGTTATCCCTCTTACAGAAGCAAACATTTCCACTTCTCAAGATCCTCGAGAAAGTACTTCCAAAACCAATGAAGCTGACTCGGAGGCTACAAAATCCGATGTTGAAGCTGAATCTCAAGAAGAGGCTGATGTCTGTTCCATTTCCGAGGAGGAAAGAGAAAAAATTGGGAGGAATCTGAGAAACCTCGAAAGCAAATATATTATCGCCTTGAAAAAGGTTGGATATATATATATATATATATATATATATATATATATATATATATATATATATATATATATATATATATATATATATATATATATATATTACAAAGAAAGCCAAACCTCTTCCCTTAAAAAACAATGGGGAATGGGAGAAAATATCACCCTTCGACTACCAAAGGAAGGAGAAACTCCCATTGACTGCAAGGATGATGAACTAGTGGTATACCCAGAAATCATCAACTGGGATCTTCGATTCCCACTAGATTCGATAATTGTAGAGTACTTCGAAGTCCTCAGCTTATGCCATACCTAGGTAACTCCAAATCAATGGTTCACCCTCATGTCAGTGATCATGGCATCTCGTCTATCCAAAATACCGATCAGCATCAAAGACTTCATTTCACTGAATCAGCTTTCAAAAGCTCTGAAGCTTCCATTATATTACCGTATATTGATGGACGATCTAAAATAATCGATGATCTTTTGGAGGCTGATAAGTTCACGAAAAAAAGATTTGTTTTCATCTCCGGAGCTTGGGAGAATGGCAAGCCAATTTCCGGAGACAATCCTTCGAAGTTAACTATGGTTTGGAGAAGCAATCGTAAGTTCTCAAAAAAAAATTCTACTTTTTTAATACATATTTTATTTTCTTATTTAATATTTTATTTTGTTTGTTTCTACTAGAAATTTCAAAGCGCTACCACACTCGTCAGGAAGCTGCTAAAGTGATATTCCAAAAATTGGTTGTTTGGGATGAAAAAAAATGGAATAACGCCTTCCATACAACATTTCAGCCCATTAACTTCCTCCAATGCCACACGTTCCCGATCACAGAAGGTGGGCTGCCTCCTAAAGATTTATTTTCTGATCCAGATCGGAAGCTCGTATGCGTACGAATTCCTCAGCGTGACGGCAAAGTCTTTTTCCTTGTTCGCAACAGATCAGACAACCATCTGCCTAAAAAGAAAAAAGAAAAAATTACCAAAGAGAGGAAGGGCAAAAAGGCAGTTAGCACATCTAGTGCTAACTCTTCCACACCCCCGAAACCAAAACATCGAAAACGCAAAGTTGCAGAACAACCTCTTTCACCTATCGAAGAGGGAAAAGCTCAAGAAACCTCGTCAAAGAAAATTATATATCCTTTGATTCCTTCGGAAAGAAGAAGAAACATAATAAAATCACTTCATACAAATTGATTGACGAACACGAAAACAATACTGCTGAAACCCAACAACAAAACCCCCCAAATCCTTCAAACGAAGATCACTCCAAGTAAGAAAATCCCGAGATTGTCACTGATGACTATTCTCCTACCGTTTATCATCCTCCTACAAGTTTCGACCCAGATATGTTCATCAACTTTGAAAAAACAGAAGCACTTGCTGGCGAAGAGGATCATGTTCTTCAAGTCATTCAAAATCACATGCTTGATTTTGCGAGGCCTACTCCAGAGAAAACTTTTCCAAAATTGACTCGTTCCTTCGAACCTGTCACATCTATGGATATGATTGACAAGCTTAGTACCTCAAAATATCGTAGCCCTCCCCCAAATCCTGCAATTATCATCACTCTTCAACCATTTTCCGGTCTTGACGCTGCTGCAAAAACTCTTTCTTCTCAAATCGAAGCCTCTCAAGACCATCTCAATCAGTTAGCCAAAGATATGGTTTACTATAAGGAATATTATGAAGTTGAAAATAAATTTAAAGAGAATTTGCACAACAATGTAGCCGAACAGTTTTATGGTTATAAGATAGCTAGATCCGAGCTGATAAAAGGTGCTCTCTCTATAAAGGATCATCTTCGAATCAAGCATATGGTTGACACAGAGCTGCTGACAAAATCTCAAGAAGAAAAAATAAAGAAACTGAAAACCGAGCATGTTGCTGAATTGAACATTGAAAAATCAAACTCTACCACACTTCAAAATTCTCTAACTCTTTGTGAAGAAAAAATAAAGAGTTGTCCGATAAGATAGAGAAATTGAAGAGCAATTTCGAAGCAGAAAAAGCGGCTGCTATAACTACTGCCGAAGTTGAGCTTTCAAAGAATATGCAAACAGCTATTCAGGTCGGAAAAGAAGATGCAACCATCCTTATCCTTCGAGAACTCCATGCTGCATATCCAAAAATCAACCTCACAAATTTTTGGAGCGACATTCCTGAAGAAAAATGTCCAAGCGAGGCATTCGACCCCGTTCCCAGCTCATCATCTTCAGAGGACGAATCCTCCGAAGAAGAAGAATCTTCTGACTATCTACTCTTTTGGTTTATTTTTTGTGTCATTGTCTAATCAAAATACCTCTTTTTGTATTGTAACAACTCGATCTAAATGACAAAGAGTTCTTTCTTTTTATGTCTCTATTCTCTTACATATTATTCGATGCTATATACCAAATAAATGCAAAATCTTAATAATATAACCTTACCACCTCAAATAGTTTAATACAAATTAACAAGTATTATATTCTTCGAAAAGATACGAATGTGTTGTTAAGCTTGATTAGCTCATCAAAATTCTCAGTGAGTTTTATAACATTCACTTCGAAATTCAAAATGGTTCTAATCTCAAAGGTGATCAATCTTTGATGATTTGTTAAGAGAGTATCCAAATAAATGTAAAATAACCATTGGCAAAAAAACAAACTTTATTGATAAAGTTGCATATGTACAAGTACATAACGCCTCATTAAAACCTTCCTGGGCCAACAAGGTAGGAAAGAGTGCGCCATTAAAAACAAAAATTTCAAAGTACAAACACATATCTACTCCCAATAAAGCTTCAAATGCTGAATATTCCATGGATGCTGTAGCATCCTCCCCTCGAAATCACAAAGACGATAAGACCCTGGTTTAACTCTATCAACAACTATATAAGGCCCTTCCCAGTTCGAAACCATTTTGCCGAGGCTCTTTTCCTTTGTGTGTAGAAAAACGTTTCGCAACACTTTATCACCTTCTTTAAATTCTCTTCTTTTCAGCTTCGAATCATATCTACTTCTCATGGGAGTTTGATAATGTATGGTATTCAAATAAGCTCGAACCCGTTTTTCTTCAATCAGATCCACATTTGTCATTCAAATTTCATCATTAAATCTTTCAGAATATTGAGATATTCTAAAAGATGACTCGTAGATTCTATAGGGCTAACTGCATCCATACCATATGCCAAAGCAAAATGAGTCTCTTTTGTAGCCTCTCTTGGAGTTGTTTAATAAGCCCAAAGCACCTCTTACAAATAATTTGGCCATTTTTTAGCTGCCCCCGGTAGATTCTTCTTCAAGCGATCTAAAATTGTCCTATTTGTCACTTCCACTTGTCCATTAGCTTGAGGATGAAAGGGCGTCGAAAAAAATTGTTGAATCCCTCTAGAAGTACAGAATGCAGCCATTTACCTATTATTAAATTAAGGGCCATTATCTGTTGTAATTCTCCGAGGAACCCCAAAACGACTACATATATTATTGACAATAAATTTGATGACATCTTTTGCTTTTGTGCCTGATAGCGGTTCTGCTTCCGCCTACTTCGTAAAACAATCCACCGCCACAATTATCATATGCCTTCCCCCAGAGGCCATCGGTAAAGGTCCCACCAAATGAATTCCCCATCTATCAAATGGTATCGCCTCAAATATAGATATGAGCGGTACTGCTGGACTCTGAATAGCTTTAGCAAATCTCTTACAAGTATCACAACCTCAGACTAAATTTTTAGCGCCGTTCATGATTGTAGGCCAATAAAACCCTGCAAGTAAAACTCTACGTGATAAAGCTTTAAACCCACAATGAGCTGACCCTTCTCCATCATGTAACTCTGATAATACTTCTTGTGATTCTTGTTTGCCTAGATATCGTAGTAATGGTTTACTTAATGCCTTTTTATATAAAATTCCATCCATAACTATATATCCAAAGGCTTTACCCCTTAAAGTTTTGGCAAATTGAGAATCATCTGGCAGTAATCCTTAGGTAAAAAAATTAAGAATATCTGATCGCCAATCACGTTGGCTTTCATTAATGGAAAAATATTATTCTATAATTTCACATTGGCTAGATCGAGCAACAATTGAAGGATTCTCTTGTAGCAAAATACAAGGATATTCTTCATTCTAAGCAATATTTGCTAAAGAATCAGCCACCATTTTACTTCATCGCCTGATATATTCCACAACCACTTTATCAAACAAAAGCATTAAATTCCGAAGCTCCCAAATATATAAACTCAAACGATCCTTCCTTGCTTCAGAAAACCCAGATACTTGATTATCCAATAATTGAGAATTCGTTTCCAGACGTACTGAAGTCGCCCCACAAATATTTGCCAATCTCAAACCTGCCAAAGCAGCTTCGTACTCAGCTTCATTGTTTGAAGCGTGAAAACCGAATTTAATTGATTAGACCATTGTTTCCCCCGTCGGAGCTTTCAATTGATGTCCAGCACTGCACCTTGAAATACCCTCCATCTGTTCGAACAATCCACCTCGAAACGATAGGCAAAACGTTTGTGCTTTCTTCCTCGTCTGATCTACTTGAGTGGAACTCAATAAAAAAGTCAGCCAGTGCCTGTGCCTTGATTTCTGTTCGAGGTGTAAATAGAATATCATAGTCTCCCAACTCCACTGACCATTTGGCCATCCTCCCTGAAATATCAGGTCGTTGCAATACATTTTTTAAGGGGAATAAGTTTGGACTTCTATAGTATGAGCTTGAAAATATGGACGCATCTTCCTAGCAGCAATCACCAATGCTAAAGCCAGCTTCTCCAACTTCATATACCCTTTTTCTGTTGCCACCAAACTTTTACTAACGTAATACACCGACTTCGGAATTCATGAATCTTCACTAATTAACACTGCGCTGAGTGAAAAAATCGATACAACGATGTACAAGAATAATTTCTCCCCATTTTCAGGATTCGTTAATATTTCTAGTGATGACAACAAATTTTTAATGTTTGTGAACGCTGCTTCGCATTCTGATGTCCATTCGAACATGTTAGGGGCTCGCAATACTTGAAATAAAGAAAAGCATTTATCAGAAAACCGTGAAATAAATCGATTAAGTGTTGCTAACCTTCGTGTCAATATTTGCACTTTTTTAACTAATCGAGGTGAATTCATTGTTATCAAAGCCTTTAATTGTTCTGGATCGGCTTCTATTCCTTTTTCGCAAATCATTAAAACCCAAAAACTTCCCCGATCAAACTCCGAAGGTACATTTTTCCAGATTTAGCTTCAATCTGATTGCTCTTAGATTCAGAAAAACATCTTCTAGATCATCAAGATTCACTTCGTCCCTTGAACTTTTCACTACCATATCGTCTATATATACCTCCATAATTTTTCTGATCTGCGTAGCAAAAGCTTTATTCATTAATCTCTGATAAGTGGCTCCAGCATTCTTTAATCCAAAGGGAATCACCCTATAACAATAGAGGCCTCTATCAGTTATAAAATTTGTGCACTCTTGATCCTTTAGATCCATCTGGATCTGATTATACCCTGCAAAAGCATCCATAAAAGTCAACATTTTATTGCTTGAAGTGGAATCAATCAACTAATCTATTCGAAGAACTGGAAATGGATCTTTAGGGCAAGCTCTATTCAAACTGTAAAATCCACACACACATCCTCCATTTCCCGTTCTTCTTTTTAACCACTACCGAATTCGCACTCCACAAAGGATACTGAAATTCCCTTATGTGTCCGACCTTAGACAACCAATCCACTTCTGCAACAATTGCTTCCGCTTTTTCCGATGAAAATGATCTTCTTTTTTGAATCACTGGTTTGACCTTCGGTTCTATGGCCAAGCTATACCGGATTACTTTGATAGGTACTCCTGTTACATCTTCCGTCTTCCAAGCGAAGATATCCAAATTCTGAGACAAAAAATTAAGCAGTTGTTGACGTAGATTATGGGTCAATAAAGTTCCAATCGGAAGCACTTTTCCTTCTGAAAAAAGAAAACTCCTATATTTCTTCACTCATTGTTAAAGACCTCGGAGTTTCCCTCGGATCGTGAACCCTTTCTTCCAACTCCGAGGGAACCCCTTCAAACTGCTATTCTCGCTTCAAATCTCCACCGCTGGATCCTCGGACTCGAAGCGCAGTGGCATAGCACTCTCTAGCAACCTTTTGATCACCCTGAACCACTCCAACTCTGTCTCCAACCACGTATTTAAAAAAATGATGGACTGTTGAAACAACCCCATACATTCTTGAAAGCCATGATCTTCCAAAAATAGCATTATAACTTGTGGGACAGTCCACCACCACAAAAAGTACTTGAACCTTCTTCTTGAATGGTCCTTTCCCCAAACTAACTTCTCCCTCGAATTCTCCAATAACACAAGTTGTTACACCCGTAAATCCAATAATTTTACGATCCGATTGAGTAATCCGAGGAGGATTTGTCATCCTATCATAGATGGACTTAAAAAGAATATTAACAGAACTGCCAGTGTCAATAAGCACACGTCGAAGTTAGACACCAACCTCCTCAGCTCCAATTACCACAGCATCCTCATGTGGTCCTGCAGTCCCTCTCAAATCATTTTCATCAAACAAAATGAAGGGGATGCCTTTCTTTCCATACAAATGTGTTGACATCTTCCCTTCAATTTGAGTTGTCAAATTAACAACATGCCTTTTCCTTGAGCTGTCTGAATTTCCAGTCATTGAATCGCCCCCAAAAATTGCTAACGATTCAAATAACTTGCACAATTCCCGAACATGTTCATTTTCTATAGAAACAACCTCAACAGGATCCTCCACTGCCATCAGAAGTAACCTATTCGGATCCTTTTCAACATATTCACTAGAAGCATCGAATGAATCAACCTGTGAATCCATAATCATCAAATTCTCAGCTGGCTGTGCAACCTTCGAAGTACATGCACCATTATTCTTCGATGCACTTCCATGTGACTTCACATAAGTCAAGAGATTCCCATTCTCAATCAAATATTGGATTTCGTTTTTCAAAGCAATACAATCATTTGTATCATGCCCAATATCATCATGATACCTACAAAATTTATTATTCCTTTCTTCCCTCGGTCTGCTGATAGGAGCTGGTTTCCTAAAGTTCATAGAAGTCTTAGTTTTATCCCAAATAACAGAAACACTCTCTATCAAATCATCATAGTACTCTGGCCTAACCCATGTATTTGGCTATGCCTGTTGTAATTGTTGGATGGAGTGTGGTTCGAATATCCACCACTTTGAGGAGGAAAATTGATGTTCTTCTGTCTCGACTGCTGATTATTCCCATTAGCATTATTATTTCCACTCGAGGGTTGCCCCTGATTATTGGCTGTTTGTCCCGAATTCTATGAAGTATTAACTGGTGCACCTCGAACTCTGCTAGACTCTTCAACCTTAATTTCATCCTCGACTTGAGCCATTAACGCTCCAAAAGTCAAAGCCCTTCTCTTTGTCGTCTCATTAGCTAGATCTCCTTGCAACAAACCCTGGCAAAAAGCTGTCATCGCCACATTTTATTCACAGTTTTCCAAACTAGTCTTGGTTAACACAAAATCTCTTGGTATAGTCTTTCAATTTCTCTCATGGTGCCTGCTTGCATTGGATAATTGTATCACCATGAGCTCTCATTTACTTGCTCCCAACAAACTGCCTTCGGAAAGCAGTATAAAAATCCCTGAAATTTGAAATAGACCCTCTCGGAATCTTGTTGTACCATTTGAGATCTGTTCCTTTAAACGTTTGAGAAAAAGCACGACACACACGACGGTCGTCATCCTCAAAATTCATCATATAATTTTTGAATTGTTTGATGTGATCATCGGGATCTTGCATCCCATCGAACTTTTCAACCTTCGAAATATCAAAACGCTTCGGAAGCGTAATAGAACGAATAACATCTGTTAATTGAGAGTTCCTCCAATCAACGCTTTGAACAAATTGGTCATCGGTCCCCATTGTGACATACAAATTCCTATCAGTTTCAGCATACTGATTCAAAGGATTTCCTTCATGCTAAGTTGATCGAGGAGCGTTCTTAGACTTGCTCTCGTTTTTATACCTCCTCGAATAATCTCTTTCTGATTCCCCTTTCGAAGAACCTCTATATATTTTAAATCCCGAAGCTGAACTTTCTACTTCTCATCACTGGAAGTTATCAATTTTTGCTTATCTTTTTTTTCCTTTCGAGACGAATATCTCTCTTTAGTAGACACAAAGCGTGTTTTTTTATGTTCGTACTTAGCATGTCTGTCATCAAAAGATCGATCTGACGGACCTTCCACATCGGTTTTTTCCATTTTTTGTCTAACTTTAGATCTGATTCTAGCAGAAAGTATCTCTTGCTTATTCGTTCAGATTTTCATTCAAAGCATTGATTTTATCTAGAAGTTGATTCATTCTTGTCTCAACATCAGATCGAACTTGGACCGGAGACGATCCATCAGTTCTATTCCCATCAGTCTCATTCTTTTGCAAATCATCTCTCACCGTTTCTATCATTGATTGAAGCGTAGGATTATTATTTTCAGGATTCATCTTATGAATTTTAGTCAAAGAATACCACTGTGTAGTACCACTTTCGAACATAATAAGCTACTGATTTTTCTTATTCAGTCCCTAGTGGAGTCGCCAATTTGGTAAGGTTTTGTTTTGCTTAAGTGAATTGCTAAGGAAAGATTCTAGAAAGAGAAAGTGCTTAAGACTTTTTTGGGAGAGAAAACACAAGTACAAATGAGTTTCAAGTAAAATTGTTCAACCCTTTTATTAGAATAGTCTGGTCCTTTATATAGAAGAGCCAAGACTTAGTCTTAAACTGAATCTGTTACAAAAATGAACTAATTGCTATTTAGTCCTTACAAATTATACGAAGTTACAATAGCTTCCTAAAACTTACATCGTTCACAAATTAAAGACAAAACTTACATTAATTACAATTATGTCCCTGAATTTACATTGTTTACAAATTGATCCTTAAAAACCTATTTCCATATCAGTATCTAGCACTTAGCATCTAATCTAACATCTACCATATATAATCTAGCATCTAGTATATGACATCTAATATCTAACATCTAACATTTAACATATATCATTTCCAGTATCTAACATCTATCATTTCTAGTATCTAACATATGGTGGTTTGAATATCTCATCTGTCACCCTTCTCTCGTCTATCAACTATCTTCTCACATATAACATCTAGTGTCTAGCTTCTCGTATAACTTGCCTCTCAATTTCCAAATACCATGCATCTTGTGTTTTGTGCTCTCGTCTCTCATCTATCGTCTCTCGTCTCTCGTCTCACATCTAGGATCTATCATCTAACATCTCGTACTTAGGAAGTGTTTTTTATAAAAAATTTAATTTTAGTTTCACATTTCAAATTTCATTTTATCTTGGTTCCGTATTTCAAGATACGAGATATAAAACGAGTGTTAAATTCACTCTTGATATTCTTGATCTTATTCGTTTGAATCTGTTGGATCTAGTATACAATCGCAGATCTTCAATCTTATCGTTCATCTTTATTAATCTATAAATAAATCAGGGATTTATTTTATTTTTCTAACCATTGAGAGGGAGAGTGACATATCTTTTTCGATAAGTCAAACAAATGGAATCACATTTCTTTGTATGGATTAGTCAATTAGGTTTAAACTTTAAACCTAATTGCATTTATATGCTTAAGTTTGCTATGTGGTCCTGACCGAAACCCAATAAACTAATTTATTTAATTTAATCTCTAAGCTTATCTGTTTAGTCTCAATTGTTAATATTTGAACTCAATTCTTCATAATCTAAAAATTAATATGATCTCTATACAATCTGGTCCCTACACAATTAACTAAGTATATATTTATTAATTGGAACGTCTATTGACAATGATTAAATACATCATTAAGCATATTAATCAATAAATTTATAAAAATATAATACTTGGATCTTCATATGATACTAAATGATGTATTTACGTATGAATATCATGAATATATTGTCACGTTTGAAAAGTAACATTAACGTTCCATTGGTGATTCTTTAAATTTCTTTGCTCGTGAACCGGAAGCCTTTTTTAATGCTTTATCATACTTTTTCGTCTATGTTTTCTCTATTGAGAGCTCACCTTATGCATTTTAGGACGTTCGATTTTCAACATATTCTCCTCATTAGTAGTATGCGAATTTATTTTATTAACCTTACACTTCTTACGCTGAGGAAAATTGTATTGCGAATCTTATAAAAATTTATTTGGGAATATAAATCTTAAATGCTTTTAACTTTAAGGCAATCATTAATATCTCCAAACATGTTATGTTATTTTCATTTGTACATTAAACTTCAAGAAGAAGAATGACAAAAACAACATATTATTTAGTAAACATTGGAAAAACATTTCTCAATTTATTATAACAGACTTCGATGTAATGCCAAGCTCAACCTATGTGACTCCTCTCATGCCTCAAACTCATTATTCACCTTATGACAACTCTCTTTAGTGAGGTATATGGGATTATTAATCTTTAATGCAATGTAATGATCACAACAATGCAAATATAATTTCATGTTAACGGGTCCTCATCACATCTATTAGGGTTCTATTGATTTATGGGTTATTGGTATTTACTAAAACTTTAGATTTAACAAATAAGACATATAATAGCCATGAATTGACATATAATTCTTAAACTTACACAGTCCTTAAATATTGTATATTACATGTAAAACATAACATACACCATTTAGTAGATACCTTTGGACATTCATACTAACATGTATTTATACGTTTGAACAAACATTATTAATCAGATTCTAGTTAGTTGACGACTAGTGAAACCCTTCTTTTGGGCTGATTTTCCTCTTTCATCTAAAAACTTAATGATAAATATTCGAATGATTTTTTCCACTCATGGTTAATAATGCTAAGCACTGACCTTTCTTTTGCATGAAAATATTTTCAATAGGATAAATTCATTAGATATTCCGATTCTAAGTTCCTTAATTCACCAATTAACGTTCGGTTTGATTTTATAATTCACATGCCATAGTTTAAACAACCTAAATCATGAAATTCCATATAAAAATTTAAACACATCTTAATTTAACCACACATACATACAAGTACCACATGCTCAAACACATATAATACGGTTGTAAGTCCGAACAAAAGGAAGATCCTCGCTTAAAATGTCTATGGGTTTGATGATACATTGAAGAGATTATTTCTTGACTGATTTTCCATTTGCTTTTTGTATTATTCCTTGACTGATTTCTTCATTCCTAGATATGCCAATAAATTACTTCCGGAAGAAAACGAGTAAAACTAGAAAGTTGTCATTCCCTTTCATGTATATCACAATAAAATATGAATAATTTTAAAACAAAAAACGTTGAACGTTGTAACCAGTATACAAAGTCATCCCATGAAATATGAGAAAAATCCGTGTATAAAAAAAAGTTATGAAGTCTTTTCTTGAGGATTTTTCGAGCACACACATTTTGATGCATATAGAATTCATTGATAAAGAATTTGATCATCTTTAGCGTCTTTGGAATATAGTGATTTTCAAACGAAAAAAAATTAATTTATAAATATGAATAGGTATCCATATTCTACTATAATTGAAACAAGTTATCGGATTTCGAAGTTTACCGCTTCTTAAAAACGTAAAAAAATATGGGAACATAGAGTCCACATTAACGTATCGTATCTATCCAAACGAAGATGAGAATCACATTTATAAACTCCATTGTATTAATTTTTTTGAATGTGACAAATCTTCTTATATTTTAGAAGGAACACTCAAAATATTCTCGACATAAACATCCCTAAATTGTTTATTACCTATAACTTTTATAAACAAAAAAAGTTTTTTTTTTCATTTTGATAGTTAAAAACAACCGTCGTATGAACTTTTATTCTAATATATATTTATCATATCAATTTTTCTTTTTTTATATATTAAATTGTAATTTTAAATAACATAATAATAAATTTGTTAAATTAATTTGTAGTTCTTTACTATAAATATTACACAATACTCTCGTTTTTTTGTAATTTTAATATTTATTTTCTTAATATTAGAGGATATATTTGATATTAAAGATAGTAGGTTAATGTTTTACTTTACTTATTATTTATTTAATTTATTACAAAAATGAATATTATTATTTTGAATTATATAATTTTTTGATTTTTTAAAATTTAAAATTTATCAATTTACAATAAACAACTTAGAACATTATTTAACAATTTGCTTAAAAATAAGTATAGAAAAACACGCTTTCCATAAAGAATTTTCATATATTCACTAAACCAAGCAAAATCAACCATACTGTTTCCATTCACATCCGGAAGAATTCCTCCAACAATATATTCTTTATTGCAAAATGAACATTAACATTACAATTTGAAATTCTTTTTACGAGGTTTAGTCAATCGCCCTCGTTTACCCATTTTATTGTGTGGTTCAATTACTTGCAAAGTAATTGAACCTAAAATACAATTGGAATGACAATTAAGAGAATCAATCACCTTTCATTTAGTACATATGCCAATCAACACCGTTCATATTAAATTTCTCATATGTTGACTTGACCAAATGTTTGTCATATTTTTCCTTGACGAATTTCTTCATTTCCACACATGCCAATAAATGACTCATAGGGGGAGACCGAGTGAGAAAAAAGAAAGTTGTTGTTGCCCATTTATCTATATCATAATACAATCTCAATAATTATAAAACAAAAATTCGTTAGAGTTGTAACCAATACACAAATTAATGCAAACTGAATTCAAAGATAAATAATTTCATCATGGTTGGAGATTTTGGAATATAATAATTTCTAAAAGAAACAAATTTAAGTGTAAGAATAGGGTTCCACATCTAATTATAATTCGAAAGAAACTTATTGGATTACGAAGTTTACGATTAATTGAAGAGACATAGAGCTCTTCGAACATAGAGTCCATATTCATGTGTCGTCTCTATCCAAAAGAAGACGAGACTGACATTTATAAACTTCATGATGCTAATTTTTTAGAATATATGAGAAAGTGTTTTTCTAATTTAGAAAGACCATTCAAAATATTCTCGACATAAATATCCGAAGAAATAATGATTTTTCCGTATTCTCATTTATTTGAGACAACCATTGAGAATATCGTATTGGACTCTCTCTTTTAACCGAATGCCAATTTAAATTTGTGCATAAGATTTTATTTTTTATTTTATTTTATTTATTTTATAATTTTTTACAATTTTATTAAAAATATACTTTTAACAATTTTGCGTGTATTAAAAATGTTTATACTTTTATTTTTGTTGTTTATTATTTTGTTCATCGAAAAAAAGGTATAACTTAATGTAATTTTATTAGTTGATTTAGCTAGTTAGTTTAATATAATTTGTAGCTCTTACTTATTTATCATGAACTAGTTTTTAAGTGAAAAAAGTCTTTTATAACCAAATACACTTAAATTATATTGAATATTTTTATATTATTATTATTATTGATATAATCCGTAATTTATTTTTCAAAACAGTAAATTATCAGAAAAATAAACGAAAACAAATATAATTGGTTATAGATTTATTTAATATAGATTTATTATTGAAAACCTTTTAAGGTTTCAAGATTGATACATGTACTATAGAAATAACCATACGTATAGGTCAATAATAAATTAAAGCTTACGTATAAAAATAATTTAATATTTTTTATATAATTTTATTGAGAAAAGCTTAATTTTATTTAACTATAAATTGCTTTGTCTCTGTGGTTATATTTATGTTATGGTTTTCTTATTTAAACTCTCCTGTAAATTGTCTTGCAGAATTCGTAATTTTCAGAAACCTATAACTTATATTACATGCAAAAAAAAGTTTATCAACCATATGAAAATTAATGCTCCGTAACTTTTTATTTATTTATTTTTATTCTAAAGTAAAACATAAACTTATATTAGTTCTTTTACTATATACTTTTGATATTAACTCTCATCTTACCCAGTTTTATGTATTAAGCTGGAATTATGTAACAATTGAAAAAAATAAAATAAAATAATTTTGGTTGTTGATAGTGATGGTGCTGTGAATTCGAGGACGAATTCTTGTCAACCAGGGGAGGATGATGTAGTCCAGAAAGTCCAAACACAAACTTTATTTTATTTTATCTTATTCAAATATCTTATATTATTTAAATCAAAACTAATTATATTAAGATTTGATTTGATTTGATTTTAATGTATTTATCAAAACTAATTATGTTGGGGTTGCTACTGGAAAAAAAGCTTGATTGTGATGCTCGCTACCAATGCATGAAGTTGTTATATCAACACACGCTGATTCAACTACCCAAGATAATTGTTTCCTCCACATGCTGATTCAACTACCACAAGATAATTGTTCATTCCACAAACTTCTGGTATTAAACAAGAATTTTTTACAAATTAGGAACAATTTTCAATTGGTAATCTTTATACGTATGTTATCGAAAGTGTAAAGAGAACTATTCAATTTCAATGAATTTTTTATGTTAAAAAAATTAGTTATAATGTTGAACTTTTCTAACAAATATTCATGGCTAAGTAATTAGCTTAGTTCGGGATAATAATCATTAAACAAACTTTTATACTATCAAGGAACTTTCAAATCTTTTATGGCGTATTCCTCTTTTGGTTTAAGAAAAAAGAAATACAAACCTATTGGGCCCGTCTTGAGAATACGTAAAAGAGAGTCTTCTAGAACATTAGATTATAATATTGTTCTATAAATAGTTTAAGTCCTCGTGTTAATATTATATTACATGCAAAAAAAAGTTTATCAACCATATAAAAATTAATGCTCCATAACTTTTTTTTTTATTTTCATTCTAAAGTAAAACATAAACTTATATTAGTTCTTTTACTATATACTTTTGATATTAACTCTCATCTTACCCAGTTTTATGTATTAAGCTGGAATTATGTAACAATTAAAAAAAATAAATAATAAATAATTTTGGATAGGGTCATCTACAACAAGAATTCGACTCATTCTTGATACCAGCTACTCATGTCTTTGACTAAATTAGAAAACAGCCAGCATATCTTCATCCAAACTCGCCTATAGGTTCCAACAAACGAACTTACCACTAATTCTTTGGCTACAATTTTGTCTTGAGAGAATCCAACAATTCCTAGATATGTGAGTCTTTTATTGATACATTTTTAGCCAATGTAGTCCTTCAACATTATATTTGTTGAGGTTTCACTTCTATCTAACACATACAATTTTCCATCTAGGCTTATAGTTACTCTAGAATATGTTGCACATAATATTATAATTTTTAGATACCAGCTCACCTACATCCTAGACTTGCACAAGTCTCATGTCATTCGTGATCTTTGAAATTGACGATACATTGGTCAGAATATTCGAAGCATTTTATTCGCTAGCAATATTAGCCACCTTCAATTGCACCTTCTTTACTACATCTCAGATGAAGTGTATCTTGATATATGCATGTTAATTTTGCTCATGGAGCTTCAGATTCTTAATAAAATAAAGAGGATTATTGTTTTTATATAAAAGAACAACATCTTGCTCCACACAAGTAAGTTTACTCAAAAATCCATTCAACCAAATAACTTCTTTAATGACTTATGTAACATTCATATATTTGTCTTTCATTTATGAAAAAGCAATGAACTTCGGTATACAAGACTTCCACCTAACCAATCTTCTAAGCACAATAAACAAATAACTCAAAGTAGATTTTTTTGTGTCAAAACAACCTGCATAATCAGAGTCCACATACCCTGTCAGCACTATATCAGTCGTATCCTTCTTATTGTAACATAAACCTACAACACCCAAACTCTTTAAGTATCTCACGAGACCATTGAGTTCATACTAATGCAGCTTTCTCCGATTAGACATTAATCTGCTAATAATACTTACAACGTAGGTACAACAAAGTCTTATGTAAATCATAACATTCATAATGTTATGAATGACATTATCATAAGGTATCTTTAACATATACTACTTATTTGGGGGTTGGGTTGGTGTTTGAGTTCCACAAAGTTTAAATTGGGCACCAATGGGAGTTCCAACCGCATTGATTTCAGATCTAAATAACTTCCTTAGTACTTTTTGTATATATTCTGGTTGAGATAAATATAAATACCAGATTAGCATGCTCCTCCTGAAATTACCTCCAAGAGGTTGTAATATTTATTGAGTAGTTGTAATATATGAGTAACATGTTTCCTATGTTACACGTGTCATACATCTGTAAAATTTAAGGATATAAATTATTATAAATAAGAGGACCAATCATTGTAACAAAGGTTTATTTATTGATTAATAAAATTACTCTTGATAATTTTTAGTTTTAACTCAACACCTGACATTAATTATTATCGTTTGACGATAAAACCAATAACATAAATATCTTCAATTACGTACTTCAGACTACCCTTAATTGTATTCAACTTAAGTAATTTGTCAATTCACATAAAAACTACATATATATATATATATATATATATATATATATGAAATAAACAGATAGGACATATTTTTAGTGAATTTAAACTTCATAATAACTAATATACAACGTCCTTTCACATAATAGACCATGAAAGTAACCTATATATTCACTCGTCACTTTTTTCTCTTAATTACAAATACGTAGGTAACATAAAAACCCAAGGTAAAATGAAATACGACATGCAAAACAAGTTTTATGTCTTGTATCTCTCCTCTCTCCTCTCTCCTCTCGCGTCTCTTGTCTCTCGTCTATCTTCTTGAATCTAGTATCTGATAAGGTTTTATTTTTCTAAAGTGAATTGCTAAGGAAAAATTCTAGAGAGAGAAAGTTCTTAAGAAGTTTTAGAGAGACAGAGAGAACACAAGTACAATTGAGTTTTAAGTAAAAGTGTTGAACCCCTTTATTAGAATAGTCTGGTCCTTTATATAGAGGAGCCAAGACTTAGTCTCAAACTGAATATGTTACAAATATGGACAAATTGCTAATTAATCCTTAGGAATTATACAAAGTTACAATAGCTTCCTAAAACTTACATCGTTCACAAATTAAAGACAAAACTTACATTAATTACAATTAAGTCCCTGAATTTACATTGTTTACAAATTAATCCTTCAAAACCTATTTCCATATCAGAAGCCCCCTAGTTCTCATGTCAGTAAATGAATGAGAACTAAAAAGTCTTCAAAACCGTTTATTTTCGAATCATCAACCTGCCACAAATCGAAAAACAATATATTCGAAGCCATCGTCTTCGAATAACCAACCTGTCATGTTTAAAAATAACTATTCGAAATTGTTAGCTGAAACTATTATCCGAAGCATATATGCAATATCATAGCTATACACTCTTAAAAACATATTCGATTTGATCTTAATAATATATTCGAAGCAACGGACAAATAACCTTTGAATAATAACCAAAAGAATCGATGTAGTCACTTCGAATAAAAATTTCCATTAACATATTGTATAGATATTCCTTCCTCGAATGTAACGCTTAAATGTGTAACGGTTATATTCATTTGTGATGAAAACCTGACAAGTGTTGAACATCCAACCCCCCAGCGATTCGTATTCCAACCTATCACCAAATGGGTCTATCCATTTTCACACGTCTTCACCTATTTCAGTATAAATACCATGTATCTCTCATTTCTACTCTCTTTACACACAACCATTTTAGGGAAAAGTCAGAGCTTTTTGGCTACCTTCAACTGTTTCTCCTCTATTCCCAGAATTCTCACCGTAAAACTCAAATCTTTTGATCAATCGTCATCTTCTCCGATCAACCCATTCTTGGTTTATGAGAAAGAAATCGGTAACCAAAAAGTCGAAGGTCATTTTACCCAAAACACCAGAATCTTCTGATACCGATAGCAACCTGGTGTTCGGATCTTATGATTATCTTTGCATAACGCAAAGAGCCGAAGAGTATTGAAGAGCACGGTTAATTTTTTGTGGGCCAATTGGAACTACAACTGAGACATTTTACTACGGTAATTTTGATCCTACCAAAGTTTAAAGCTTTCTCATTCTCCTAATATCAAAGAACAAACTTAATCTAGAATCTCTAGCCCTAAAACCCCTCGAACTTCCTCAACTTAAAGCAGAGTTTCTCCTCTGAACCTGAAAACGAATAACCTTTTCTCAAAGAAATCTTCTTCAGCCAAACCTAAAAAACCTTCATCGCTATGGGAGATGAATCAACAATCGTTCGAACTTCATCTCCTTCGGTAACCACCACTAACGATCCTCCTCAGAGAGAAATGACAAAAGAAACGGTTCGAACTGATATCCCTCTTACAGAAGAAAACATTTCCACTTCTCAAGATCCTCGAGAAGGTACTTCCAAAACCAATGAAGCTGACTCGGAGGCTACAAAATCTGATGCTGAAACTGAATCTCAAGAAGAGGTTGATGTCTGTTCCATTTCCAAGGAGGAAAGAGAAAAAATTTGGGGAAATCTGAGAAACCTTGAAAGAAAATATATTATCGCCTTGAAAAAGGTTCGATATATATATATTACAAAGAAAGCCAAGCCTCTTCCCTTAAAAAGAAATGAGGAATGGGAAAAACATCACCCTTCAACTACCAAAGGAAGGAGAAACTCCCCTTGACTACAAGGATGATGAACTAGTGGTATACCCAGAAATCATCAACTGGGGTCTTCAATTCCCACTAGATCCGATGATTGTAGAATACTTCGAAGTCCTCAGCTTATGCCCTACCCAAGTAAATCCAAATCAATGGTTCATCCTCATGTTAGTGATCATAGCATCTCGCCTATCCAAAATACCGATCCGCATCAAAGACTTCATTTCACTGACTTAGCTTTCAAAAGGTCCAAAGCTTCCATTCTATTACCTTACATTGATGTATGATCTTAAAATCATCGATGATCTTTTAGAGGCTGATAAGTTCGGGAAACAAAGATTTGTTTTCATCTCCGGAGCTTGGGAGAATGGCAAGCCAATTTCCGAAGACAATCCTTCGAAGTTAACTATGGTTTGGAGAAGCAATCGTAAGTTCTCAAAACGATTTCTACCACCTTTCAGCCCATTAACTTCCTGGGCTGAAAAGAATGGAATAATGCCTTCCATTCCACCTTTCAGCCCATTAACTTCTTCCAATGCCACATGTTTCCGATCACAGAAGGTGGGTTGCCTCCTAAAGATTTATTTTCTGACCCAGATCTGAAGCTCGTATGCCTACAAATTCCTCAGCTTGATTGCAAAGTCTTTCTCCCTGTTCGCAACAGATTGGACAACCATCTACCTAAAAAGAAAAAAGAAAAAATCACCAAAGAGAAGAAGGAAAAGAAGGCAGTTAGAACATCTGGTGCTAACTCTTCCACACCCCGAACCGAAACGTTGAAAACGCAAAGTTGCAGAACAGCCTCTTTCACCCATCGAAGACAGAAAAGCTCAAAAAACCTCGTAAAAGAAAAAGAAAATATCCTCTTATTCCTTCGGAAAGAAGAAAAAACAGAAAAAAATCACTTCTTACAAATTGATTGGTGAACACGAAGACAATGCTGCTGAAACCCAACAACAAAACCCCCCAAATCCTTCAACCGAAGATCACTCGAAGTAAGACAATCCCGTGATTGTCATGGATGACTATTATCCTACCGTTTATCATCCTCTTACAAGTTTCGACCCAGATATGTTCATCAACTTTGAAAACACAGAAGCACTTGCTGACGAAGAGGATCCTGTTCTTCAAGTCATTCAATCGTTCCTTCGAACCTGTCACATCTTTGGATATGATTGACAAGCCTAGTACCTCGAAATATCGTAGACCTCCCCCAAATCCTGCAATTGCCATCGCTCTTCAATCATTTTTCATTCTTGACGCTTCTGCAAAAACTCTTGCTTCTCAAATCGAAGCCTCTCAAGGCCATCTCAAACAGTTAGCCAAAGCTATGGTTTACTATAAGGAATCTTATGAAGTTGAAAAGAAACTTAGAGAGACTTTGCACAACAATGTAGCCGAGTATTTTTATGGTTATGAGATAGCTAGATACGAGCTTATAAAAGGTGCTCTCTGTATAAAATATCATCTTCGAATCAAGCATATGGTTGACACAGAGCTGCTGACAAAATCTCAAGAAGAAAAAATAAAGAAACTCAAAACCGAGCATGTTGTTGAACTGAACATTGAAAAATCCAACTCTACCACACTTCAAAATTCTGTAACTCTTTGTGAAGCAAAAAATAAAGAGTTGTCCGATGAGATAGAGAAATTGAAGAACACTTTCAAAGCAGAAAAAGCTGCTGCTGTAACTATTGCCGAAGCTGAGCTTTAAAAGAATATGCAAACAACTATTTAGGTCGGAAAAGAAGATGCAACCATCCTTCTCCTTCGAGAACTTCATGCTGCCTATCCAAAAATCAACCTTATTAATTTTTAGAGCGACATTCCTGAAGAAAAATGTCCAAGTGAGGCATTCGAACCTATTCCCAGCTCATCATCTTTAGAGGACAAATCGTCCGAAGAAGAAAAATCTTCCGACTAGCTACTCTTTTGGTATTTTTTTTGTGTCATTGTCTAATCAGAATATATCTTTTTGTATTGTAACAACTCGATCTGAATGACATAGAGTTCTTCTTTTTTATGTCTCTGTTCTCTTACATATTATTCGATGCTAAATACCAAATAAATGCCAAATCTTAATAATATAAGCTTACCACCTCAAATATTTTAATAAAAATTAACAAGTATTATCTGAAAAGATAGGAATGTGTTGTTAAGCTTGATTATCTCATCAAAATTCTCAGTGATTTTTAAAACATTCACTTCGAAATTCCAAATGGTTGTAAAACATAGTTATCTCTTCGAAAAGTGTTATAAACACTTCGGAATATAGTTCCCTTAACTAACTCAAAGGTGATCAATCTTTAATGATTTGTTAAGATAGTATCCAAATAAATGTAAAATAACCATGGGCCAAAAAACAAACTTTATTCATAAAGTTGGATATGTACAAGTACATGATGCCTCATTAAAACCTTCCTGGGCCAACGGGGTATGAAAGAGTACGCAATTGAAAACAAAAATTCCAAAGTACAAACACATGTATACTCCTAATAAAGCTTCAAATGCTGAATATTCCATGGATGTTGTAGCATCCTTCCCTCGAAATCACAAAGACGATAAGACCATGGCTTAACTCTTTCACCAACTATATAAGGACCTTCCCAATTTGGAGCCATTTTGCCGAGGCTCTTTTCCTTTGTGTGTAGAAAAAATTTTCGCAATACTTTATCACCTTCTTTAAATTATCTTATTTTCAGCTTTGAATCATATATACTTCTCATGAGAGTTTGATAATGTATGGTATTCAAATAAGCTCGAACCCTTTTTTCTTCAATCAGATCCACATTTGTCCTTCGAATTTCATCATTAAATCTTTCAGAATATTGAGATATTCTAAAAGATGATATCGTAGATTCAATAGGGCTAACTGCATCCATACCATATGCCAAAGAAAAATAAGTTTCTTTTGTAGCCTCTCTTGGAGTTGTTCGATAAGCCCAAAGCACCTCTTGCAAATAATTTGGCCGTTTTCCTGCTATCCCCGATAGATTATTCTTCAAGCGATCTAAAATTGTCCTATTTGTCCCTTCCAATTGTCCATTAGCTTGAGGATGAAAGGGCGTCGAAAAACATTGATGAATCCCTTTAGAAGTACATAATGCAACCATTTCCCTATTATTAAATTGGGGGTCATTATCTGTTGTAATTCTCCGAGGAACCCAAAAACGTCAACATATATTATTCACAATAAATTTGATAATATCCTTTGCTTTTGTGCCTGATATCGGTTCTGCTTCCGCCCACTTCGTAAAATAATCCACCGCCACAATTATCATTTGTCTTCCCCCAGAGGCCATCGGCAAAGGTCCCACCAAATCAATTCCCCATCTATCAAATGGTATCGCCTCAAGTATAGATATGAGCGGTACTGCTGGTCTGTGAATAGGTTTAGCAAATCCCTTACAAGTATCACAACCTCAGACTAAATTTTTAGCGTCGTTCATGATTGTAGGCCAATAAAACTCTACAAGTAAAACTCTACGTCATAAAGCTTTAAACCCACAATGGGCTGACTCTTCTCCATCATGCAACTCTGATAATACTTCTTGTGATTCTTGTTTGCCTAAACATCGTAGTAATGGTATGCTTAATGCCTTTTTATATAAAATTCCATCTAGAACTATATATCTAAAGGCTTTACTCCTTAACCTTTTGGCTAATTGAGAATCATCTAGCAGTAATCCTTGGGTAAAAAAATTAAGAATATCCGATCGCCAATCACGTCGGCTTTCATTAGTGGAAAAATATTCTTCTATAATTTCACATTGGCCGGATTGAGCAACAATTGAAGGATTCTCTTGTAGCAAAATCCAAGGATATTCTTCATTGTAAGCAATATTCGCTAAAGAATCAGCCACCGTGTTACTTCCTCGCCCGATATATTCCACAACCACTTTATCAAACAAAAGTATTAAATTATGAAGCTCTCAAAGATATAAAATCAAACGGTCCTTCCTTGCTTCAGAAAACCCAGATACTTGATTCGCCAATAACTGAGAATCCGTTTTCGGACGTACTGAAGTCGCCCCATAAATCTTTGCCAATCTCAAACCTACCAAAGTAGCTTCGTACTCAGCTTCATTGTTTGAAGCGTGAAAACCAAATTTAATTGATTGGACCATTGTTTCCCCCGTCGGAGCTATCAATTGAACTCCAGCACTGCACCCTGAAATACTGGACCCTCCATCTGTTCGAACAATCAACCTCAAAACGATAGGCAAGAATTTTGTGCTTTCTTCCTCATCCGATCTACTTGAGTGGAACTCAACAAAAAAGTCAGCCAGGGCCTGTGCCTTGATTGTTGTTCGAGATGTAAATAGAATATCATAGTCTCCCAACTCCACTGACCATTTGGTCATCCTCCCCGAAATATCAGGTCGTTGCAATACATTTTTAAGGGGAATGAAGTTCAGAATTCTATAGTATGAGCTTGAAAATATGGACGCATCTTCCAAGCAGCAATCACCAATGCTAAAGCCACCTTCTCCAACTCCATATACCTTTTTTCTGCTGCCACCAAACTTTTACTAACGTAATACACCGGCTTCAGAATTCCCGAATCTTCAGTAATTAACACTACGCTGAGTGCAAAATCCGATACAACGATGTACAAGAATAATTTCTCCCCATTTCGAGGCTTCGTTAATATTTATGGTGATGACAGCAAATTTTTAATGCTTGTGAACGCTGCTTCGCATTCCGATGTCCATTCGAACCTGTTAGGGCCTCGCAATACTTGAAAGAAAGGAAAGAATTTCTCAGAAAACCGTGAAATAAATCGATTAAGTGTTTCTAACATTCCTGTCAATATTTGCACTTCTTTAACTGATCGAGGTGAATTCATTGTTATCAAAGCCTTTAATTGTTCTGGGTCGGCTTCGGCTTCTATTCCTTTTTCGCTAATAATAAAACCCCAAAACTTCCCGATCGGACTCCGAAGGTACATTTTTCCGGATTTAGCTTCAATCTGATTTCTCTTAGATTCAAAAAAGCATCTTCTAGATCATCAAAATGCACTTCGTCCCTTGAAACTTTCACTACTATATCGTCTATATATACCTTCATATTTTTTCCGATCGGCGTAGCAACAACTTTATTCATTAATCTCTGATAAGTGGCTCTAGCATTCTTTAATCCAAAGGGCATCACCTTATAACAATGGAGGCCTCTATCAGGTATAAAAGTCGTGCACTCTTGATCCTTCAGATCCATCTCGATCTGATTATACCCTGCAAAAGAATCCATAAAAGTCAATAATTTATTGCCTGAAGTGGAATCAATCAACTGATCTATTCGAGGAACTGGAAATGGATCTTTGGGGCAAGCTCTATTCAAATTTGTAAAATCCACACATCCTCAATTTCCCATTCTTCTTTTTAACCACTACCGGATTCGCATTCCACAAAGGATACTGAGATTCCCTTATGTGTCCGACCTTAGACAACCGATCCACTTCTGCAACAATTGCTTCCACTTTTTCCGATGAAAATGCTCTTCTTTTTTGAATCACTGGTTTGACCTTCAAGATCTATGGCCAAGCTATGCCGGATTACTTTTATTGGTACTCCTGTTACATCTTTCGTCTTCCAAGAGAAGACATCCAAATTCTGAGACAAAACATTAAGCAGTTGTTGACGTAGATTAGGGGTCAATAAAGTTCTAATCCGAAGCACTTTTCCTTCTGAAAAAGTAAACTCCTCTATTTCTTCACTCACTGTTAAAGACCCCGGAGTTTCCCTCAGATCATCAACCCTTTCTTCTAACTCTGAGGGAACCCCTTCTAACTGCTATTCTCACATCAAATTTCCACTGCTGGATCCTCAGACCCGAAGCGCAGTGGCATAACACTCTCTGGCAACCTTTTGATCACCCTGAACCACTCCAACTCTGTCTCCAACCACGTATTTAAAAAATTGATGGACTGTTGAAACCACCCCATACATTCTTGAAAGCCATGATCTTCCAAAAATAGCATTATAACTTGTGGGACAGTCCACCACCACAAAAAATACTTGAACCTTCTTCTTGAATGGTCATTTCCCCAAACTAACTTCTCCCTCTAATTCGCCAACAACACGAGCTGTTACACCCGTAAATCCAATAATTTTACGATCCGATTGAGTAATCCGAGGAGGATTTGTCATCCTATCATAGATGGACTTAAAAAGAACATTAACAGAACTGCCAGTGTCAATAAGCACATGTCGAATTCCGACATCAGCCACCTCAGCTCCAATTACCACATCATCCTCATGTGGTCATGCAGTCCTTCTCAAATCATCTTTATTAAACAAAATGAAGGAAATGTCTTTCTTTCTATACAAATGCGTTGACATCCTCCCTTCAATTTGAGTTGTCAAATTAACAACATGCCTTTTCCTTGAGCTGTCTGAATTTCCAGTCATTGAATCGCCCCCAAAAATTGCTCATGATTCAAAGAACTTGCACAATTCTCGAACATGTAGACACAAATCGTGCTTTTTTATGTTCAGACTTAGCATGTCTATCATCAAAAGATCGATCTGACTGACCTTCCACATCGGTTTTTTCCATTTCTTGTCTAACTTCAGATCTGATTCTATAAGAAAGTATCTCTTGCTCCCTTCGTTCATATTTTTCATTCAAAGCCTTGATTTTATCTAGAAGTTGATTCATTCTTGTCTCAACATCAGATCAAACTTGGACCGGAGACGATCCATCAATTCTATTTCCATCAGTCCCATTCTTTTGCAAATAATCTCTCACCGTTCTATTGCTGATTGAAGCGTAGGATTATTATTTTCAGGATTTATCTTATGAATTTTAGTCAAAGAATACCACTGTGTAGTACCACTTTCGAACAAAATAAGCTACTGATTTTTCTTATTCAGTCCCTAGTGGAGTCGCCAATTTGATAAGGTTTTGTTTTTCTAAAGCGAATTGCTAAGGAAACATTGTAGAGAGAGAAAGTGCTTAAGAGTTTTTAGAGAGAGAAAACACAAGTACACATGAGTTTCAAGTAAAAGTGTTCAACCCCTTTATTAGAATAGTCTAGTCCTTTATATAGAGGAGCCAAGACTTAGTCTCAAACTGAATCTGTTACAAAAATGTACTAATTGCTATTTAGTCCTTACAAATTATAGAAAGTTACAATAGCTTCCTAAAACTTACATCGTTCACAAATTAAGACAAAACTTACATTAATTACAATTAAGTCCCTGAATTTACATTGTTTACAAATTAATCCTTAAAAACCTATTTCCATATCAGTATCTAGCACTTAGCATCTAAAATGTAACATCTAACATTTACCACATATAATCTAGCATCTAGCATATGACATCTAATATCTAACATCTAACATTTAACATATATCATTTCCAGCATCTAACATCTAGCATTTCTAGTATCTAACATATGGTGGTTTGAATATCTCATCTGTCACCCTTCTCTCGTCTATCAGCTATCTTCTCGCATATAACATCTAACATCTCGTATAACTTGCCTCTCACTTTCCAAATAGCATGCATCTCGTGTTTTGTGCTCTCGTCTCTCATCTATCGTTTCTTGTCTCTCGTCTCACATCTAGGATCTAGCATCTCGTACTTAGGAAGTTTTTTATTGAAAATTTAATATTAGTTTCACATTTCAAATTTCATTTTATCTTGGTTCCGTATTTCAAGATACGAGATATAAAACGAGTGTTAAATTCACTCTTGATATTCTTGATCTTATTCGTTTGAATATTTTTGATCTAGTATACAGTCGCAGATCTTCAATCTTATCGTTTATCTTTATTAATCTATAAAAAAATCAGGGATTTATTTTCTTTTTCTAACCATTGAGAGGGAGAGTGACATATCTTTTTTAATAAGTTGAAGAAATGGAATCATATTTCTTTTTATGGATTAGTCAATTAGGTTTAAACTTGAAACCTAATTGCATTTATATGCTTAAGTTTGCTATGTGGTCCGGACCAAAACCCAATAAACTAATTTATTTAATTTAATCTCTAAGCTTATCTGTTTAGTCTCAATTGTTAATATTTGAACTCAATTCTTCATAAATCCCAAAATTAATATGATCTCTACACAATCTGGTCCCTACACAATTAACTAAGTATATATTTATTAATTGGAACGTCTACTGACAATGATTAAATACATCATTAAGCATATTGATCAATAAATTTATAACAATCTAATACTTGGATCTTGATATGATACTAAATGATGTATTTACGTACGAATATCATGAATCTATTGTCACGTTTGAAAAGTAACATTAATCTTCCATTGGTGATTCTTTAAATTTCTTTGCTCGTGAACCGTAAGCCTTTTCTAATGCTTTATCATACTTTCTCGTCTATGTTTTCTCTACTGAGAGCTCACGTTATGCATTTTAGGACGTTCTTTTTTGAACCTATTCTCCTCATTATTAGTATGAGAATCTAGTTTATTAACCTTACACTTCTTACGCTGAGGAAAACTGTATTGCGAATCTTATAAAAATTTCTTTGGGAATATAAATCTTAAGTGCTATTAACTTTGAGGCTATCATTAATATCCCCAAACATGTTGTGTTAGTTTCATTTGTACATTAAACTTCATGAAGAAGAACGACAACAACAACATATTATTTAGTAAACATTGGAAAACCTTTCTCAATTTATTATAACAGGCTTCGATGTATTGCCAATCTCAACTTATGTGACTCTTCTCATTCCTCAAACTCATTATTCCCCTTATGACAACTCTCTCTAGTGAGGGATATGGGCTTATTAATCTTTAATGCAATGTCATGATCACAACAATGCAAATATAATTTCATGTTCACCCGTCCTCAACAGATCTATTAGGGTTATATTGATTTATGGGTTATTAGTAATTATTAAAACTTTAGATTTAACAAATAAGACATAGAATAGCCACCAATTGACGTATAATTCTTAAACTTACACAGTCTTTAAATATTGTATATTACATGTAAAACATAACATACATCGTCTAGTAGATACCTTTGGACATTCATACTAACATGTATTTATACGTTTGAACAAACATTATTAATATGATTCTAATTAGTTGACTACCAGTGAAACCCTTCTTTGGGGTTGATTTTCCTCTTTCTTCTAAAAACTTAATGATAAATATTCGAATGATTTTCTTCCACTCATGGTTAATAATGCTAAGCACTGACCTTTCTTTTGCATGAAAATATTTTCAATAAGATAAATTCATTAGATATTCTGATTCTAAGTTCCTCAATTCACCAATTAACGTTCGGTTTGATTTTATAATTCACATGCCATAGTTTAAACAACCTAAATGATGAAATTCCATAAAAAAATTTAAACACATCTTAATTTAACCACATATACATACAAGTACCACATGCTCAAACATATATAATATGGTTGTAGGTCCGAACAAAAGGACGATCCTCGCTTACAATGTCTATGGGTTCGATGATACATTGAAGAGCTTATTTCTTGACTGATTTACCATTTACTTATTATATTATTCCTTGATTGATTTCTTCATTTCTAGATATACCAATAAATTACTCTCGGAAGAAAACGAGTAAAAACAGAAAGTTGTCATTGCCTTTCATTTATATCACAATAAAATCTGAATAATTGTAAAACAAAAAACGTTGAACGTTGTAACCAGTATACAAAGTCATCCCACGAAATATGAGTAAAGTCAGTGTGTAAAAAAAATTATGAAGTCTTTTGTTGAGGATTTTTCGAACACACACATTTTGATGCAAATAGAATTCATTGATAAAGAATTTGATCATCTTTAGGGACTTCGGAATATATTGATTTTCAACCGAAAAAAGTAGTTTATAAATATGAATAGGTATCCATATTCTACTATAATTCAAAACAGTTATCGAATTTCGAAGTTTACCGCTTCTTGAAAACGTAAAAAAAATCATTGGAACATAAAGTCCACATTAACGTATCGTATCTATCCAAACGAAGATGAGACTTATATTCATAAACTTCATTGTATTTTTTTTTAATATATGACATATCTTCTTATATTTTAGAAGGACCACTCAAAATATTCTCGACATAAACATCCCTAATTTTTTTTATTACCTATAACTTTTATAAACTATAATTTTTTTCCATTTTGATAGTTAAAAACAACCGTTGTATGAACTTTTATTCTAATATATATTTATCATATCAATTTTTCTTTTTCTTTTTTATATATTAAATTTTAATTTTAAATAACATTAATTTGTTAAATTAATTTGTAGTTCTTTACAATAAATATCACACAATACTTTTACATTTTAAGTCTCGTTCTTTTGTAATTTTAATATTTATTTTCTTAATATTAGAGGATATATTTGATATTAAAGATAGTAGGTTAATGTTTTATTTTATAATTTTTTTATAATTTATTACAAAAACGACTATTATTATTTTGAATTATTTAATTTTTTTTAATTTAAAATTTATAAATTTACAATAAACAACTTAGAACATTATTTAACGATTTTCTTAAAAATAAATATAGAAAAACACGCTTTCCATAAAGCATTTTTATATATTCACTAAACCATGGAAAAGTAACCATAATGTTTCCATTCACATCCGGAAGAATTCCTCCAATAATATATTCTTTATTGCAAAATGAACATTAAAATTACAATTTGAAATTCTTTTTACGAGGTTTAGTCAATCGCCCTCGTTTACCCATTTCATTTTATTGCGTGGTTGAATCACTTGCAGAGTAATTGAACTTAAAATACAATTGGAATGACAATTAAGAGAATCAATCACCTTTAATTTAGTACATATGTCAATCAACATTGTTCGTATTAAATTTCTCATATGTTGATTTGACCAAATGTTTGTCATATTTTTCGTTGACGGATTTTTTCATTTCAACACATGCCAATATATGACTCTTAGGAGAGACCGAATGAGAAAAAAAAGTTGTTGTTGCCATTTATTTATATCATAATACAATCTGAATAATTGTAAAACCAAAAACGTTAGATGTTGTAACCAGTACACAAATTAATACAAACCGAATTCAAAGATAAATAATTTGATCATGGGTGGAGACTTTGGAATATAATAATTTCTAAAAGAAACAAATTTATGTGTAAGAATAGGGGTCCACATTCTATTATAATTCGAAAGAAACTTATTGGATTACGAAGTTTAATTGAAGAGACATAAAGTTCTTCGAACATAAAGTCCATATTCACGTGTCGTCTCTATCCAAAAGAAGACGAGACTGACATTTATAAACTCCATGATGCTATATTTTTTAGAATATATGAGAAATGTTTTTCTAATTTAAAAAGGCCACTCAAAAATATTCTCGACATAAATATCCGAAGAAAGAATGATTTTTCCGTATTTTCTGATTTATTTGAGACAACCATTCATAATATCGTATTGGACTCTCTCTTTTACTCGAATGACAATCTAAATTTGTGCATAAGATTTTATTTTTTATTTCATTTTATTTATTTTATAATTTTTTTACAATTTTAATAAAATATAGTTTTAACAAATTTGCGTGTATTCAAAATGTTTATACTTTTATTTTTGTTGTTTATTATTTTGTACATCGGAAAAAGTATAACTTAATGTAATTTTATTAGTGGATTTAGCTAGCAGTTAGTTTAATATAATTTGTAGCTCTTACTTATTTATCATGAACTAAAAAATTTTAAGTGAAAAAAAGTCTTTTACAATCAAATACACTTAAATTATATTAAATATTTTTATATTATTGTTAGTATTATTATTATATAATCCGTAGTTTATTTTTCAAAACAGTAAATTATTAGAAAAATAAACAAAAACAACTATAATTGGTTATTGATTTATTTTATATACATTTAACATTGAAAACCTTTTAAGATTTCCAGATTGATACATGTACTATAGAAGTTACCATTCGTATAGGTAAATAGTAAATTAAAGCTTACGGATAAAAATAACTTAATATTTTTATATAATTCTATTGAGAAAAGCTTAATTTTATTTAACTATAAATTGCTTTATATTCGTCTCTATGTTTATATTTATGTTATAGTTATCTTATTTAAACGCTCCTGTGAATTGTCTTGCAGAATTCGTAATTTTCAGAAACCTATAACTTATATTACACGCAAGTTTATCAGCCATATAAAAATTAATGCTCCGTAACTTTTTTTTATTTTCATTCTAAAGTAAAACAGAAACTTATACTAGATTTTTTACTATATACTTTTGATATTAACTTCATCTTACCCCGTTTTATGTATTAAGCTGGCATTATGAGTCACATAATAATTACTCTATTCATTTTTTACATTTTTTATTGTCTTATCTTATTATAAAAAAATATTTAGTATCAAACAAGATTTATATATTTTCACTCCATTTCGTTTATCATTCCAATGATTTGTTTTAATAATCATATAATTGTGTGATTAAAGATAATAGTATTTTCAAACCATTTCTTTTTATAATTTTAGTAATTTGTTTTAATAATAAACCATATGTCTGATAATCAAAATAACTAGTTCGTGCCCCCAAGGGGGTAGCCGAGTTGGTTGGGTATGGCATTCTTATGACCAAAAGATCACGAGTTCGAGTCCCTCTACATACACTTTCTCGGCTGAGCCTGTCACCTTGTGTGGTTTACCTTCTGGCGTTGGTTTGCAGGCTATCGCGTCAGACTGAGGGTTTACCCTGTGCGCACTAACAGCTGCGGATTTCCTCCGAAAAGAAAAAAAAAATAACTAGTTCGTATTAATAAAAATATATAACAATTAATATAAAATTGACTATCGTTATATTTTACAACTTTAATTTCAAACATTTTTTGTTTTGTTAGATATATAAAAGCTACAAAATTAGTAACGGATACAAACAAAACCTAAGTATATGTATCAGAATTATGTTAATTTAATAACAATTTAAAGATTTAATTATCCAAAATATAAATAGGCATTTATATTTGTTACGTTGTTTTTTAAATAACATATTTTAAGAGATTTTAAACAATGGATATTTGTTTAAGCATAGTTTTGCTATTAATTTTTTTAAACAAAATGCAAATAGATTTTATTTTTTTGGCTTCGTGGAGTGTTAATAGATTTAAAATTTTTAGTTTTTATTTACACTGTTACAAAATTTTACTAAGTCAATATGAATTCGTTTTACATCTTTTGCATTTTATTTTCTAGAACTTTTCTTCTACCTTTTATATTTAATAAAAGATATTTTTTAAAAAATTATTAAATTTTAAGTTGATTACAAATACTTATATCTTTATTTTTTTGTTTTATAATTTTCATAAATTTAATTTAAGGTTTTAATACAATTTCAGTGGTTGATTGAAATTTCTACAAGTTTCTAAATATGATATTTGATGTTTTTCTTAGTTAATATGAATTGATATTTAAATCTAATATTAAAAAAAAACACTATCAATTGCACTCAAAATATATCAAGTTTTGCGATACACGTATTTGATTTCTATTTTATCTTTTTTTAAATAATCTTTTAAAATTAACAAATCACTTACATCGTAATAAAAATAAACATATTTTATTATCAGTACCATGTCAAAAATCAAGTGGAAAGATTTTGGAGTTTGAGAATCGAAAACAAATTATATATTATAAAAATATAACTATAAGAACCCAAGTCTGTATAAGTTTAAAACCAATTAAAATTTAAATATAAAATTAACCTAATATATTCAAAATATAAATTTTAAAAAAAATATTTTTATTAAAATATTATGTAAATCTGTTAGGACATATTCTTAAACAACTCTAAAAATTAGATAAACTATAGAGGGAGATTAGAGAAAAAAAACCTCTCAATTAAAATTAGCTCAAACAAGTAACATTAATGTCGAAGCATAAATACCTGTGTGCCATAAATGAGTGAAATATGAAAAATCAAAAAAATATTATAATAACATCACGACCGAACAACCCACCTCTAATTAGATTTAGTGAACCTAGAAAACCAATAAATTATGCACAGAAAACTCATAATATAATTTGATCATCATTATAACAAACGAACAATAAAAATACATTCAACATCCTTACTGGTCAATGAAACGATGTTTTGTGCCCTTTTAAAAATATGTAAGATAAGCAAAACAATAATAATAAATTACACCTAACACGTAGCTTGTCATTCAACATGCTTCGGTAACTCTAAACTATGAGCGCATACGAAAAAAGCATTGCGCATCTCCATTGACACAAGAACCACAAAAATAAAAGAAAACGAATATAAAAAAACTAAAGACTCTAATACTCCAAATCCATCTTACATAAATAAACAAAGACTATTAAAGAAGCAAAAGTTGTAAGACTCACAGTTATAAATTTGATGATGTAAATGTCTCAAAATATGTGGCAAATGTTCTTGTAATTTAGAAGGGTGATTGAAAATACTCTTCGCATAAGCATCCTATAAATTTTTGTTTTTTCCATATCTTAATTTATTAGATAACCATCTAGACTGCCATAATGGATGCGCCAAGCCATATATGTACATTTGTAAGTTTGATTTTTTTTTTGTTTTAAAAGTTTTTTTTACAGTTTCAATAAAAGATATTTTTAAAAAATATATTAGATTTTGCATAATAAAAAGAGGATTATAGTTTTATTTTTATTTTTTTATAGTTTTCACATATCTAAAGACAATTATTCCATATAATTTTATTGGTTGATTTAGCTAGTTTAACATGAGCGAGTTCATGAGCTAGTTTAACATAATCTTATACCTTTTACTTATTTAATACGACCCGGTCTTTTAAATTCAAATAACAAAATCGTTCTCTTAGTATGATTTAATTTTATTAATTAATTTTGAGTATTTATATATTATTTTTATTGTTGAATTTGAAACTTCATTTTAAAAATTAACAATAATTATTATTATTATTATTATTATTATTATATATATATATATATATATATATATGCTTTGCATACAATATTATGGTTAAATGACTTCAAGATTCACAAGTGGATAATACATAAGTTGATAATACATGTATTATAAAAACTTTAAAATATAAATAATTACTATCCATACATACGCTTTATAATAAATTAAAGCTTTACATAAAACATTATATATTTTGAATATAATTTTATTCCGGAAAGATTAATTTCATCAAGTTATAAGTTTTAGTTGAGGTAAAATATATAATTTTATCAAACTAAAAACAGTTTTACAATTCCGTTGAAGTTATTTTTAAACGTATACCATGCACCATGTTTGAAAAATAAATTTGTTGTTTTTTAAAATAAGTTAATTTAAATATTTTCAATAAAAGTTTATATATTGGTTACAAATGAGTATTGTTTGCCACAATTAATATTGTTATTTCACGCATCAAAATTTTATTTCGGTAAAAAATAGTGATATTTAATGTTAATAAGAATTCTAAATAAAAAAATAATTTTTTATAATAAAAATTTGAAAAATGAAATTTGTAACGCATCCCAAGAAAAACAATAAAAAATTAATAGTTACATGTTGCAAACATGATGTCCCTAGTTATATGAGTCTTCAATTATGAGTCTACCTTATAAATTTTAAATTCAAATTGGAAAAAAACTTTTATTAGTCATGTTTGTTTTAGATTTCGTTGATAATATTATTAAGTTTTGAGTGGATTAAAAATATTTTTTATTTATATTTTGTTGTATTATACCAACTACAAATTTGATATGAACTATTTAATATAATTTTAAAGGCGTACTGAATTCTGGGTAATTTTTTTATTTAAAATATTTTATGATTTTTACTTATTTAATATGAGCTAACAATATTTAGGATGAAGTAACTTGAAAAAAATGATATAATATATTTATTCCTTAATCATAAGATCTCCATATTTTATTTGATTGTTTTAAAAGATTCTGATACATTTGTAAAATCTAAAATTTTCATGATTCATAACTTGTATGGCATGTGAGTCCATCAATTTTACAAAATAAAACTATAAATTTGGTAATTTTTAATTTATTTTTTATAGCTAAAGGGAAAAACTTAGTACTCCTATTAACTTTTATTGGATCATATATTTGTCATATAAATTTTCATTTTAATTTTTTTATGCATTACATTGGAATTTTGAGTTACATAATTATTAGTTTTTTTTGTACATTTAAAAAAAAAATTATTCTATTGTAGTTTTTTGTTATTAATATCACACGATATTTTAATATTTTAAGCGTCGTTCTTTTGCAATTGCAATATTTTCTCTTAATATTATGTGATCTACTTTGAGATCAAAGATGATAGGTTCACGTTATATTTTTATTCTTATTTTTGTAATTATATCTATTTTTTTTAATTCAATTTTTAGATATTGTTTTTTAAAAATAAAAATGATCAATTTACATAAAACAACTCAAAACATTATTTAACTATTTTATACAGTATATTTATATCATTTTTATAATCTAAATGATTTATAAAACCTAAATATGCGTTTCAAACTAATTTTGCACAATAATATGAAATTAAGAAACCCAAACGTACAATAACAATATAAACTCAGATATGAGAGGGTTGGGCGCATTGAAATTTGTTTAACATTATTATTTTTTGTTTGGTATTTTGTTTAAATATATCGTTTTTTTTTCAAATTGGAGGAGGTGTAATGTATTAAAATATTTCTTATTTTGGTTTTTATCGTTAAGTAATTTTTATAATTTTAATATCAAGTTTTTTTTATAATTTTTTCATGTGTAAAAGTCGCTTTTTTCCAGACAAATCAACCCGTACAAATCTAAAGAACCGGAAAGACTTAGAGCCTCCAAATCAAATCAAAACCAATAACAATAAGCATTAGCCATTTCAAAAATATGTCAAACCCATGAATCTTTCCATATAAGGTTTTTTGAGCTCAACATTACCATTATGAAAAATGACATTATCTTCTTGGATTTCATGTCTCTATTTAGCCAACCAATCAACAACTTCATTGGCCTTTTACAAATATGTTGAAAGTGAGCGTTCAAACTAAAATCACCAATATCCAATAGTTCATTTATTAGGATCTAAGACTTGGAATGATATTTTACAGCACTACTCACCAATTAAAAATACATTTCAATAATATATATATATACAATCAAATACATTGAGTAATGAATTTACAAACCAAAAAGTATAACACGACAAGATGCCCATAAAACCTTTTGATTTCCACTAAAACAAGCAAAAGCAAGAACCATGTCCCGATTTGCATCACGTATATATTCCTCCAACAATATATTCTCCATTGCGACGCGAACCATTGATATTAAATTTATAATATCTTTCATGAGGTTTAATTCATCGTACTCATGTACACATTTTGACTACTAATAGATTAAGTGAGCCCAAAATACAACTAGAATAAAAATTAAGAAAACCGATCAATTTATTTTAGTACATATGTCAATCAACATCCTTTGTATTAAATTTCTAATATTTTCATACATACAAATAAATGAATCTCGGGAGAGAACGAGTTAAAGTGAAAGGTTTGTTTCTTTTCTTTATATTATAATAAAATCTGAATCACTGTAAAAGCGAAAGCATTGGATGTTATAACCCCACAAAGTATGGGCGAAGTCAAACCTTTCACTTTAACTCGTTCTCTCTCGAGATTCATTTATTTGTATGTATGAAAATATTAGAAATTTAATACAAAGGATGTTGATTGACATATGTACTAAAATAAATTGATCGGTTTTCTTAATTTTTATTCTAGTTGTATTTTGGGCTCACTTAATCTATTAGTAGTCAAAATGTGTACATGAGTACGATGAATTAAACCTCATGAAAGATATTATAAATTTAATATCAATGGTTCGCGTCGCAATGGAGAATAATAGAAAGGGAAATTCACTCTTATTGAAGACAACATTAGGAGAGATGTAGACTCTTCCAGTAAAACCCAGACACTTATAGCCCTTATGATTTGAACTATAGCTCAGGAAAACACACTTTATAGAGTGAAATTGAAACTTATGAGATTGATAGGGCCTAAGAAAAGGGAAACAAGAACAACTGAAGGTCTTGAGAAATATATAGTTAGGTATTCTCTGAAAAAAGGATTTGAAAAAGGGATTTGTTCTGTAAAACAGGGGTAGGAAGTCTGTTTATAAGATAGAAATTGGTTTCAAAAGCTTCAACCCAAAATTTATAAGGCAGATGAGCCAAAGCCATAAGAGTCAACCTAGTCTCCACTAGATGTCTGTGTTTTCTTTCAGCCCTAACATTCTTGGATGAGGTATATGGACATAAACTTCTTAACCGAAAACCATGAACTTTAGCTAGGGAAGCCAATGGCCTAAACTCTCCTCCCAATCAATCTGAACAACTTTAATTTTCCTTTTAAATTGTGTTTCAACAAGAGTTTTAAAGGTTTTAAATGTCTCAAGTACTTGACCTTTATCCCTTATGGGATACATCCAAGTATACCTAGAGAAGTCATCAACAAGTAGAACATAATACCTAAAACCCTCAATTGACTGAATAAGTGCAGGACCCCAAACATTTGTATGAATAAGGTCAACGACATTGTTTTCATGAGAATCAGAAGTAGAATAAGAATGACTATGAGATTTTCCTAATTGGCAAGCCTCACAGAAATTGACATCATTTCTTAAAACAAAATGCAGATTACAGGATTTAAGAATTGTAGCTAGAACAGCTTGAGATGGATGGCCAAGCTTCCTATGCCATCCATCTTTAAGAGACACAATCAAGCTGTTAAGTATAACATTAGGAGAACTTGAAACAACAAATAAACTTGTGGATTTTGAGTAGTTGATTGGATAGGTCGAGCCTTAGAAATAGCATCCATTCTATAGCGACCATCTTCAGCCCTCTCTTTGAGTAGTATACTCCCTGTTACTTTGTCCTTCACAACACAAAATCTTTTTGAAACTCCACAAAAACATCATTATAGTTTGTAAGCTGAAAAACCGAAAGCAAATTCTTGTTAATTCTAGGCACATGTAGTATAAGTTTAAGAAGGATAAGTTGTTTAGCTAAAGATTTCAATATGGTCTGTCCAATGTGAGAGATTGAAATTCTCTCACCACTACCAACTAAGATATGTGTGTTACTTGAATACTCAGTTTTCTGAGTCATTTGGCTATTGTTGCCTGTACTGTGATGACTAGAACCACTATCTGCATACCAAAATCCATCTCCTGAAGTATCTTGAGAAGCAATTAGAGCACTGTGATCATCCTCAGATCTAGCTTATTCTGAGGAAGTAGATCCCATCAATGATGGATCATCCCTATAGTAACAAACTATAGAAGAGTGACCATACCTGTTGTAGATCTGACAAGTTGGTTTATTTTGAGAATACCTTCCTCCTCTACCTATGTAAAAAATTACTCCTGCCTCTAGAGTTATAGTTGGAGTTGAACGTTCCTCTATCGTTTATATTGAAACCTCTGTTTTGACCAGACTGTCCCCTTTGATTTGTGTTGTTGAACTTTGTTTAGATTCATTCCTGTGTGTAAAGTTAACACTTGACAAATTAACATTAGAAAATGAATTTTACAGGCCTGCAAGCTGGTCAATGCTAGTTTCAAATGTGAGAAGACTTGTCTGCAAATCAAGCCAATTCAGTCCTTCTTTGTCAACAAGACTCACTAAAATAGGAATATATTCAGCATCAAGTCCTGCAAGGACTTACGTAATCAACTCATCAATGGAGGTAAGACATCCTGCAAGGATAAGATTATCAAAAATCATTTTCTTTTTATTTAGATATACTGTCATGGCAGTAGCTCCTTTACGAGTTCTCTGGGGATCTGCGTTATAATATGTGATTCTGCTCTAGTTTGTGGGCTAGAAAATCTACTAGCTGCTTCCCACAGACTTTTAGAAGTCTCTACCTCCATCAATCGAGCTGCTATATCAGGGCTCATGGTGGAGTACAACCAGCCATATAGTAGCTGATCTTTGGCTACCCATTCTTCATACTCTGAATTATCATAAATGTTTCCTTCACTGGCAGTAGTGAACTTAGGAGGACAAGCTTTCTCTCCTGAGGTAAAGCCTCCTAGTTTGTTGCCCTTAATCATTGGTAACACTATTGTCTTATATAACAAATAATTGTTTCTGTCAAGCCTAATGTTGTTGACGTTGTTGATTGAGTGAAGTTGCAGGTTCTTTGGAGTTATTAAGGAGTTATTTGGAAAGATGAATCCTATTGAATCTGACGAGAAGGAATGAGATTCACTGAAGTTCGCCATTCACGACTCATAATGGCTTTGATACCAAGTGAAATTGGGAGAGGAGAAATAGAATGTTTGATGTATTTCAATATTTGATTTTGATTACATTCTCACTGTAAATCGGTGTTTTTATACACTTCAATATAAAAAAAATTGTTCAAGAACCCTATATTGTTTGTTATAACAAACAAGAGTGTTTCGCTATAGGAATGGGACTTCTCTAACAAACTTAGTTGTTTAGTTATAGAACTAGGTGTAGACTTAGAAGACATTGGCCTTTAGATAGAGTCCAATACAACATCAGCCCAACACACTAGTCTTTGACCCGAAACACACCTAGTTACGCCGTTTAGAGATAACCCTAAGTGAGGAGCTCAAGGGTGTGTCTTGTCGACATGCTCCTCACTTTCCAAGTTGTTGTCTTCAATGGCAGTTTCTCTCACCCTAGATATCATGACATTATGGATGCAGAACCACGATCGATGTTCCAATGAAATATACAGAAAAGACTGTTACAACTTATTCATTTTTATATAAAAATACTTTTATGATGAAATATAATTGAAAAATAAACAAGGACACAGGAACAAATATATATAGGTTGGATTTGTTAGCTCTATATGACAAATATGTACGAGTTTGGAAATTGAATTCTTCGAAACAACTTGTTATGCTCTTGGATTCATGCCAAATATTTTTATAGGAGCGATTAGAACTTATGGGAGTTAATATCTTTGAGTCATGAACCATCAAACTAAGTTTCAAATGACTTTTAAGAGTTTAAATCCACCAGATCTATTTACCTAATTATGACCAAAATACAATTAAAATGAAAATTAAGACAGTTAATCACCTTCATATTGTATTAGGAATACAAAAAGTCATCACGTAAACAAATATGGTCCAAAATCTCATGTTGAGAGCTTTTGTAGCATACACATTTTGAAGCAAATTGAATTCTAATAAAATTAATTTGATCATTTTTTGCTAGTTCGCAATAGACAACCTTCCAAACAGAAAAGCAAAATTTATGAGGAACTATAAGTGTCAATATTGTATCATATTTAGATTGTTAGTTTGTTGTTAGATTGTTAGTTACATATTTAGGAGAGGTAACAAACCATTGATATTTCAAATATATTATTTATTTTCTCGAATTGTATATGGATTGAAACATTTTTTGTTTTTGTTATAATTGATCCAAATTTGTACAAATTAAATATGAATTATTTTAGAAAAAAATCCTATTTGAGTTTAAAACTTTTGTTTAATAAAAAAAATTAACAATTTCAAATGTATTACAAATATTTACAGTTTTATTTTAATTATTTTGCAATTTTCACAAACTTAATATAAGGTATTAATACAAGTTTAGTTGTTGATTGAAATTATTTTATTAATAATTAATGAAAGATTGAAAAAAATATTATCAATTTTAGCTAAAATATATCAATTCTATTTTTAATATATGTATTCGGTTTGGATTTTTTTTTATAAACAAAAATCGTTATAAAATGAAAAAATAACATACATAGTAAAAACATACATAATTAATTTGTTACTTGTGTATTAAAATATTATTTAGATTTGCTAAGACGTATTCTCGACCAACTCATTAACTAAAAACGTTCTATCATCGATAGCAAATTACAAGATCAAGGTAAAACAATACTTTATATATATTTAAATTATTTTATAATTTAATTAAGTTATTTTTATCAAATATAGCATGTACTTATGGTGGGTTATCAAATTTTTATAGCTTTTTAAAATAAAACTGCTCTAATACGTCACGTATAGAAATCGATATTATTCACTGTTATTTATTATGTGCCACAAGTGATAGTTGTCCGAAATATAGTTATACTTAGAATTTATTTTTTCCTTGTACTTGTTATACTTTATGTCACATAAAGTTTAGGAGCACACATAATTCTTATGTACAAAATATGTTTAAAAAACCACAACACATATAACAAAAATAAAAAAAAAAAACTAAAAAATCGATCGCGTCGATGTCATGAATAGAAACCATATGGTTATATGTATCCATCCAACAAGATAAGGTGACAGTTAAATTTAAGAACAATGAAATATTAGTCTTATTTTTTAGACTTTTACCATCAGTTATTAGATTATTATGGTTAAATATCTGAGAGATTTAATAGGTAAACAAACTTTATCACGAATAAAATTATCATTTATTTATCTTTAATGCATTTAAACTCTATTATTTATCGGTATTTTATTTATTTTCTCTAACTTGTTTACATATCATTTGTGGTTTGGGACCAAACCAAATCATTATATTGTTTTAAATCTATTTATATTTCTTCTCCGTTAATGTCGCATAATATTTTTTAACTTCAAGTTCAATTAATTTGCAATGTCAATATTTATTTGTAATATTTATCAATATATATTTATTATTAAAGATGATAGTTTTATGCTAAGATTTTAATTATTATTGTTTGAATTTACTATAAAGCAAGTTATTTTATATTTTTTGTTATTTAAATTTTAGATATGTTTGTTTTAATATTTAAAAATTATCAAATTACATATACTAATACAAATAATTTAGAACATTATTTAATGATTTTGTAAGATATTATATGATTTTTAAAAATCTATAGCATTTATAATACAAAAATATATGTTTGAAATAATGGTTTGCAATTTAAAAGTTTAATTAACCAAAACATTCATATGATTTTTCTTTTGTTGTTAAAGGGGTTTTTGAATGGTCAATAACAATGAAATTCACATATTTAGGAATTTTGAGGTTGTTGAATATTTTTATTTTATTTCAAATTGGAAGATGGTTTAATAGATTGAAAAACTTGAAGGTGTAATAGACTGAGCTTATTGTTTTATGTATTTTATTTCAAATATAAGTACGCTTTTTTAAAATTGGAAAAGGGTGTAACATATTAAAAAATGTTTATTTTTGGTTTTTGTTATTACGTACATTTATAATTTCTATATGAACTATTTGTTACGAATTTATTTTTTTATAAACCTCCTTGGTGGGAGTGCGAGTATAATTTTATTAGTTTTTTTTTATTACGTAAACATTTATTTATTTTTCATTTTAAATGTATAGTTTATTTTTTAAATCGTAGTAAAATTAAATTCATAGTTAGCGAGGTACGATTTTTCTTTTTTAATTAATTTTGATATTAACCATTTAATCTAAATTAATTATATAATAGAAACTAATTAATATATATATATATATATTAAATATCAAATAATCAATTTATTAATTGCGATATTTAAAGTTTTAATTTAAATATTTAATAAACTATTTAAAATATAAAAATAGATTATTATTTCTTAATAGTTTTTAGTATTTTATCTATAAATATATTAAATATCGATTAATCAAACGATTAGTTTCAAATTAGTGGTGGAGCAAATAAGATATCCGATTTGCCCAATAGGATATCCGATTTTCTAAAAAAGGTATCCCATTTAACATTAATATTTTTTTAATCAAAATTTGATTATTTTATCTATAAATACCTCACCTACTTACTTAATCTTAGCTAATCTCTCAAATAATATCTCACACAAATATCTAGTTCCTAAATCTCTCAAATCACAAATTTATCTCTACCTAATATCTAGTTCCAAAATTTTACACAAATATCTAGTTATTCAAACATTATGCTTCTATAAGTATAAATTTAATTGAATTTTGTTAAAACAATTAGAGATATACTTGATAAATCTAATAAATTTTTCAAAATATATAATATTTGAAAATATCTAAAAATATCTACTAACAATTTAAAAATATATTGTAGATATCTAGTTACATGATTTGAACTTTTAATTTAATTATATAATAAACTATTTAAAATATAAAAATTGGATTTTTTTTTTTAGAGTTTTCGGTTATTTTATCTATAAATACCTTAGCTACTAACCTAATTTTTGCTCATGTCTCAAACCATATCTCACACAAATATCTAGTTCTTAAATCTCTCAGATGACAAATATATTTTTACTAGTTCACAAATCTCTTCCAAGAATATCTAGTTATTCAAGTAAAAATATAATTTAATTAAATTTTCAGAACAACTAAAGATATCACTTGAGAAATCTAATAAATTTTTTTAATTATATAATATTTGAAACTATCTAAATATCTTCTAATAATTTAAATATATATTAAAAATATCTTGTACACAACTTTTAATTTAAATATATAATAAACTATTTAAAATACAAAACTTGGATTATTATTTTTCTTAGTTTTTCAATTATTTAATCTATAAATATATTAAATATCGATTGGCCCAAAGTTTAGTTTCGAATTAGCCGTGTAGCAAATAAGATATCCGATTTTTTTGCCAAATAAGATATCCGATTTTTTGCCAAATAGGATATCTAAATTGACAAAAAGATATACTATTTGCCATTAATTTTTTTTTAAAACCTTCCGATTATTTTATCTATAAATACCTCACCTACTAACTTACTCTTGTCTAATCTATCAAATAATATCTCACACAAATATCTAGTTACTAAATATCTCAATTCACAAATCTATTTCTACCTAATATCTAGTTCCAAAATATTTTACACAAATATATAGTTATTTAAATGTTTCTATATATATTAATTGAATTGAATTTTTTAAAACAAATGAAGATATTAATTGAGAAATCCAATAAAATTTTGAAAATATATAATATTTCAAAATATCTAAAAATCTTCAACCGATTTAAAAATATATTCTAAATATCTAGTTACAACTTTTAAGTTAAATATATAAAATAAACTATTTAAAATATAAAAATTGGCTTAATTTTATTTTCTTAATTTTTTGGATTATTTTATCTATAAATATTTTAAATATCGATTTTCTCAACGCTTGGTTTTGAATTAGCCGTTGGGAAAATAAGATATCTGATTTTGTCAAATAGGATACCCGATTTGCCAAAAAGGATATCCAATTTAGCCATATATTTTTTAGAAATTTTTCCGATATTTTATTTATAAATACCCTACCTATTAATCTAATCTTCACTCATCTCTCAAATCATATCTCACACACAAATATCTAGTTCCTAAATTTTTCAAAATTATACAATATATCTAATACACTATTTAAAATAAAAATTTAGAATATACAAGTCGGATTAGGCCTAGTTTCAAATTAGCCGCTTCTAGTTTAGGATATATTGATCCTTTTGGGTCAAATTGTATGTACTCAAAAGCCTAATCAATTGGCTGATTTGATTTTCAATTCAATTATTGTCCATTAGGACCGCCGCAATTCGTATTTTTATCGCCTAATGAAATACTCGTATTTTTATATTTCAAATATCTTTTAAAATTACTAGTATTGTTATTATTTTTATTACAATGAAATAATTATTAAGATATCCCGCTTGTTATTATTAATTTTAAATATTTATATATTTTATTAAACATATTTGTAAAATAAATATACAAAAAAAATTAATTTGAACAAATATTTGTCTAAAAACAATTTTTTTTTTGACAAAATTAGTTATCACAAATTTTTTTTAGATTATTGCGACAAAAATATTGTATCAATATCATCTATTTATTAAACATTCCTACTGCGATGAAGGCTTTTTTCTCAATAGTTAGTTCAGTTGCGACAAAACACTTTTGACGGCAAACGACTTTTTGTCGTTGTATACTATTTGTTACGAAAAAATATAATTGTCGCTTTAAATAGATTTTGTGGCGTCAAAGTTAAAATTTTGTCACATAAAACCTACTGCGAGGGTGCTGTTGCAGCGAAATTCTTGCGACAAAATAATTATCACACCAATTTTATTGAGAAAAAACATTAGTTTTTAAGAAAAAAAAAATTATCACTAAAACTACTTATTGTAGTAGTGGGATCATCTAATAAAGTACCTAAAAGTGTTAAAATACATGTCTTTAAGCTTCGAAAAAAAAGCTACGAACATGTTCGAAGAGAGGAAAATTTTGTGGCAGATTCTTTTGCCACAATTATATATTCTGAGTAACATCCGGAGATTATTACGGTTGACAATCCGTCAACTGATAACAATTCAGAGCATATAGTTGGGATTATTGATAAAGACTTTCATGTAACTATTTGTGAAAATGAAGATTGAATGCAAGACATAATCAAATTTTTAGAGAGTGACGAGTTACCAATTGACAAGTCATTATCTAAACAGTGTGTTTCGAATCTCATGGCTATATTATGTTGGGGGGTTGTCTTGTATAATAAATCATTTAGTAGACCTTTGCTCCGATCTCAAGGTAAAACTAAATCGCAGATGATATTATTAGAGCTTCATGATAGACGGATTTGCAGATTGTGGGTATAAATCATTAATTAGAAGAGTATTTCTAGCAGGGTATTATTGGCCCACGATATCGTCTGACGCAAAAGAGGTGGTTAAAAAGTGTGATACATGTTAATGATTTGCTAATATAATTCATAAGCCTCAAAAGCATATCAGAGGAATTGTCATTTGAATGAGGGGTATTGACCTTGTGGGTCCTCTTCCAATGGCTTACGGGGAAGGGGGGATAGACAAAAATCGTGGCAATGGATTATTTTTCTGTATGGGTGGAGGACAAAGGCCAAGGATGTAATCAGATTTATTTGGGACATGTCGATGCAAACACCGCCATTTGGAACTAAAGTGTCCGTATTGTATCCTAATAATAAATCATATGTTCATAATTTATCTTAATAATTTATGCATTCTCAATCTATTTTTTTTATCATTTCAATAATTTAACCTAATAATAAATCATATATTTTATAACTAAAAATAATAATATTTTCCATCTATTTTATTTATCATTTCAATGATTTTTCTTAATAATAAACCATATATTTGTGATCATAGATAATAAATAGAGAGTAAATATTAATTGTATTTACTACAATTTACTATAAGACTCTAATCATTATAAAATTACAAAACGATACAAATAATATCGAATATTGTTTCATGATTTATTAGCACTAAGTTAAGTTAACAACATGAAATTCAAAGGTTTGATTAAATAAAAATAAGAGTATTTTTCATCATATGTTCTAAAATTACAAAACGATACAAATAATTTACAATGTTGTTTCGCCATTTATTAAAACTATGTTAACTTAATAACATGAAATTCATCCGTTTGTTTAACTAAAGCATTTATATATGCCTTTTCCTTTTGTTATTAGGGTTTTTTCTTTTAAAGTTACATATATAGGTGAGGTAACAAACCATTGATATTTCAAATTTATTATTTATTTTCTCGAATTGTGTATGCGATTGAAACATTTTTTGTTTTTGTTATTATCGATCCAAATTTGTACAAATTAAATATATATTATTTTAGAAAAAAATCCACTTCAAGTTTAAAACTTTTTTTAATAAAAAAATTTAACAATTGCAAATCTATCACAAATATTTACATTTTTATTTTAATTAATTTGGAATTTTCAAAAATTTATTGTATGGTATTAATACAAGTTTAGTTGTTGATTGAAATTATTTAATTAATAATTAATGAAATATTGAAAAAATTAGTATCAATTTTAGCTAAAATATATAACAATTCTATTTGTAATATCTGTATTCGGTTTGAATTTTATTTTTAAAAATGAAAATAGTTTTAAATGTTAAAAAATAACATACATAGTAAAAAGCATACATAATTAATTTGTTACCTATGTATTAAGATATTATTTAGATTTGTTAAGACCTATTCTCCACCAACTCATTAAGTAAAAACGTTGATCATCGATAGCAAATTACAAGATCAAGGTAAACATTACTTTATATATTTTTCAATTATTTTATGATTTAATTGAAGTTATTTTTATCAAATATAGCCTGTACTTATCGTGGGTTATCAAAAGTTTATAGCTTTTTAAAATAAAACTACTCTAATTCGTCATGTATGAAAATCGATATTATTCACTATTGTTTTTGTCATTTCAATAATTTAACCTAATAATAAATCATATGTTTATAACTAAAAATAATAATATTTTCCATCTATTTTATTTATCATTTCAATGAATTGTCTTAATAATAAACCATATATTTGTGATCACAGATAATAAATAGAGAGTAAATATTAATTTTACATATTTCAAAACATAAAATTACAAAACATACACATAATTTCGAATATTGTTTCATCATTTATCAAAACTAAGTTAACTTAATAACATGAAATTCAAAGTTTTGATTAAGTAAAACATGTGTATACGTTTTTCTTTTTGTTGTTAGATTGTTAGTTTGTTGTTAGATTGTTAGTTACATATTTAGGAGAGGTAACAAACCATTGATATTTCAAATATATTATTTATTTTCTCGAATTGTATATGGATTGAAACATTTTTTGTTTTTGTTATAATTGATCCAAATATGTACAAATTAGATATGAATTAATTTATAAAAAAATCCTCTTTGAGTTTAAAACTTTTGTTTAGTAAAAAAAATTAACAATTTTAAATGTATTACAAATATTTACAGTTTTATTTTAAAATACTTTATATATTTTTCAATTATTTATTGATTTAATTGAAGTTATTTTTATGAAATATAGCCTGTACTTATCGTGGGTTATCAAAAGTTTATAGCTTTTTAAAATAAAATTACTCTAATTCGTCATGTATGAAAATCGATATTATTCACTGTTATTTATTATGTGCCACAAGTAATAGTTGTCCGAAATATAGTTATACTTAAAACTTATTTTTTTTCTTGTACTTGTTGCTTTATGTCACATGAAGCTTATGAGCACACATAATTTTTATGTACAAAATATTTTAAAAAAACCACAATACATATAACAAAAATAGAAAAATAACTAAAACGTCGATGTCATGAACAGAAACAGTATGGTTATATGTATCCACCCAACAAGATAAAGTGACAATTAAATTTAAGAGCAATGATAATATTGGTCTTATTTTTTAGACATTTACCATCAGTTATTAGATTATCAAATCGGTTCAATATTTGAGAGATTTAATATGTAAAAAAACTTTATCACAAATAAAATTACCATTCATTTATCTTTAATGCATTTAAACTCTATTTTTTATCGGTATTTTAGTTATTTTCTCTAACTTGTTTGCATATCATTTATGGTTTGGGACAAAATCAAATCATTATATTATTTTTAATCTATTCATATTTCTTCTCCATTCATATTTTTAATAAATTTTATAATATAAATAGATAAAAATTTGGAAAAAGTTTAATGAAAACCGTTACTTTTGTTCAAACTCAAATTAAACTATTATATTTTAAATTATAAAAAACGTTAAATTGTCTTAATATAAATTTTTTAATCTCTAAACTATAGTAAGTCAAGTTTTGTTAATTTTTGAATTTAAAATTCTAATGCTAAACTATTTTATTGTGTTGACATCCATATCCATTATACCTTAATTCAACCAAAAGTATAGGATTAATTTTGAAGTTACTATAAACACAACTATAAAAAAACATAAAACCATTCATACCTTTAAAAAGCTAACTATTTACCGTTACGATTTTATATTAAAAGGTAACTATTTACAGTTAATAAAATATAAAATCATTGAAATTAATAATAATAAAACATAAAGTCATTCATCCCGATAATAAAATATTTTGAAAAGTTAACTATTTATAGTTACGGTTTTGTATAAAAAGTTAACTATTTAGAGTTACGGTTTTATATAAAATATTATTATATTTTAATATCCTTTTAAAAGTAATATATAATAGATGAATTTTATTATTTATTTTTAACAATAGAGTAAACCAGCCATTCTATTTTTATCCTAAAATATATTAATATTTTAAGTAATAAAATTAATTTAGGAAATAAAACAAATTGGAATCCGAATAAATCCACAATGACTACCACGACTAATCTGCTAAGGAAAAACAATCAAAACCATGTTTTTGATTATCATATCATAAATAATGATTAATGAGTAAGAAGAATTTAAATGGTTTTCTTATTTGCTGATGATTTTATACCTAACAAAAAAATGAAACTAGTATAACTTTGACTAGACTAGCATATAAATGTAAGACAAAGTTCATATCCTCCTCCGCATACAGTTTGAATCAACCAAACAACGTATTACCATACAATAATGGTTAAACTCAGTTTTATTTTATGTGTTCCTTTGATATTGTTAGTGATTTCAGATTATGGAAATGGAAGTGTTGAGGCAAGCGGAACGAAGAAAAACCACGCATCGATGCAAAAAGCTGAAGAAATATTGTTCCAATCAAATGTGAGATTGCATGCAGATATGATTTCTAATTCCAAACGCCTGGTTCCATCGGGACCAAATCCAAGTCATCCTACACTACCAGATATGATTTCCAATTCCAAACGCTTGTTTCCATCCGGACCAAATCCAAGTCATCCAACACTACCGGATATGATTTCCAATTCCAAACGCTTGGTTCCATCCGGACCAAATCCAAGTCATCCTACATTGCCGGATATGATTTCCAATTCCAAACGCTTGGTTCCATCCGGACCAAATCCAAGTCATCCTATATTGCCGGATATGATTTCCAATTCCAAACGCTTGGTTCCATCTGTACCAAATCTAAGTCATCCTACACTGCCTGATATGGTTTCCAATTCCAAACGCTTGGTTCCATCCGGACCAAATCCAAGTCATCCTACACTGCCGGATATGATTTCCAATTCCAAACGTTTGGTTCCATCCGGACCAAATCCGAGTCATCCTACACTGCCCGATATGACTTCCAATTCCAAACGCTTGGTTCCATCTGGACCAAACCCAAGTCATCCTACACTTCCAAGTATGATTTCTAATTCCAAGCGCTAGGTTCCATCTGGACTAAATCATCATGCGCCAAATCATCCGGGTAATCAAAGCGTGTTAAATAAATGTATTTTTATAATGATATTTATACATTCAAATTTTATTTTATCTTATTTCCATCTCGTTAATTTTATCTTTTCCAATTTATTATAAATCTTCAATTAGCATATGCAAATATCATCACCTCTAGTAAAAAACGACGATTTACCGATAAATCCAGGACCATTTATCTTATTACTATCTAGTTGGTTTATTTCCATCTTGTAATGGTACAAGCTCTCAACTTACATTATGGTACATTGATTTAAAGACTTCCCCCAAGAAAACATGTGTCACCAACTCTTTCTTTAGTTCCTTCTTCATCATTCTCCAACATACATATTTAATTTTTTATCTTTAGCTTTATATACGTCAATTTTCAAAATATTATTCAATATTATCGAAAACCTTAGAGTTTTGTGAGTTGGAAACAACCCATACATAGGTAAAAAATACAACTCTAAAAATATCATTCATATAGACTTTGAACAACTGAAACTTTAAAATAAATCTATGTGATTTATAATAACAAAATATATGTTTTACATAGTGTTTGCAATTCAAAAGTTTAAATAACCAAAACATTTATATGTTTTTTTTATAAAGAAGTTTTAGATTGGTCAATAACAATGGAAACTCAAATATTTACCAATTTTGAGAGTGTGGAATTTTATTTATTTATTTTAAATTGGAAGAGGTTGTAATGGATTGAAACACTTTGAGGGCGTAATGAATTGAGCTTATTTTTTGTTTATGTATTTTATTTCAAATTTAAGTGCACTTTTTTAAACTGGTAAAAGGTGTAACAGATTGAAACATTTTTTGTTTTTCTTTTTGTTATTACATACATTTTATAACTTCTATATGATCTAATTTTTACAAATTTATTTTTTTCTTAAACTCCTAGGTGCGAGTGCGAGTATAATTTATGGAAAAAAAAGGAAAAACGAAAACTTGAACAGATCTAAAACGATTCAAAAAACTTGGAGTCTTTATATCAAATAAGAACTAATAATAATGAATGTTACTTATTGAAATAGATTCCAAACCCTAATAATGCTTCCATATAATTTTTTTTAGCTCAACACGAGTAATAAAAAAATGACATTATCCTCTTAAAATATATGTCTCCATTTAGCCAACTAATCACCAACTTTATTTGTCTATCTATAAACATGTTTAAATTAAATCCAAAAAGTAACGTCACTAATATCTAATAGTTAATTCTTTTGAATCTATAACATAGACTAAAATTTCACAACATTGATCGCCACTTTGAAATCCTACTCAATAATATCAACAACCAAAGACATAGAGTAACCAACTCGCAATAAAAAATTATAGCACGATATTCTGCCATAAATCATTTTCATTTCCTTAAAAATAAGTAAAGCAAACAACTATATCCTCATTCAAATCACGTATACATCATCCAATAACAACTATGTGATTTATAATACCAAAATATATGTTTTAAATAATGTTTGCAATTCAAAAGTTTAATTAACCAAAACATTGATATGTTTTTTTCTTTTGTTGTTAAAGCGGTAATCGAATGATTAATAATAATTGAAATTCTCATATTTAGGAATTTTGAGGGTGTTGGAATATTTTTAGTTTATTTTAAATTGGAAGAGGGTTTAATAGATTGAAACACTTTGCGGGTGTAATGGATTGAGCTTATATTTTGTTATTATATATATTATTTTAAATTAAAGTACATTTTTTTTATATTAGAAAAGGGTGTAGTAGATTGAAACCGTTTTATTTTCGCTTTTTGTTATTAAGTACATTTTATAAGTTCTATATAAAATAATTTTAATTTTTTTTATAAAACTCCTCGATGCAAGTGCAACTATAATTTTATTAATAAGAAAAGACAAAACGAAAACTTGAACAGATCTGAAAAGATTCAAAAAACTTGGAGTCTTTATATCAAATAAAACTCATAATAATGAATGTCACTTATTAAAAATATTCCAAAACCTAATAATATTTCCATGTAAAGTTTTTAGCTCAACACTAGTAATAAAAAATGACATTATCCTCTTATAATTTATGTCTCCATTTAGCCAACCACTCACCGTCTTTATTTGTCTATCTATATACATGTTTAAATTTAATCCAAGATCTAAGATCACTAATATCCAGTTGTTAATTCTTATGAATCCAAAACTTGGAATAAAATTTCACAACATTAATCGCCACATTAAAATCCTCCTCAATATTATCAACAACCAAAGTAACCAACTTGCAATAACAAATGTTAGCATAATATTTTATCCATAAATCATTTCCATTTCATTTAAATTAAGTAAAACAAACAACTATATCCTCATTCGCATAACATATACTTCATCCAACGGTACATTCGTCATTGCGACATAAACCATCAAACTAAGTTTCAAATGACTTTTAAGAGTTTAAATCCACCACATCTATTTACCTAATTATGACCAAAATACAATTAAAATGAAAATTAAGACAGTTAATCACCTTCATATTGTATTAGGAATACAAAAAGTCATCACGTAAATAAATATGGTCCAAAATCTCATGTTGAGAGCTTTTGTAGCATACACATTTTGATGCAAGTTGAATTCTAATAAAATTAATTTGATCATTTTTTGCTAGTTCGCAATAGACAAACTTCCAAACCGAAAAGCAAAATTTATGAGGAACTATAAGTGTCCATATTGTATCATAATAATAAATCATAAATTCATAAAAATATCTTAATAATTTATGCATTTTCAATCTATTTTTTTGTCATTTCAATAATTTAACCTAATAATAAATAATATGTTTATAACTAAAAGTAATAGTCTTTTCCATCTATTTTATTTATCATTTCAATGATTTGTCTTTATAATAAACCATATATTTGTGATGAGAGATAATAATAAAGAGTAAATATTAATTTTACATATTTCAATTTACTAAAACACTCGTAATCATTATAACATTACAAAACATACAAATAATTTCGAATATTGTTTCATCATTTATTAAAACTAAGTTTACTTAATAACATGAAATTCAAAGGTTTGATTAACTAAAACATGTGTATACGTTTTTATTTTTGTTGTTAGATTGTTGTTAGATTGTTAGTTACATATTTAGGAGAGGTAACAAACCATTGATATTTCAAATATATTATTTATTTCCTCGAATTGTATATGGATTGAAACATTTTTTGTTTTTGTTATAATTGATCCAAATTTGTACAAATTAGATATGAATTATTTTAGAAAAAAATCCTATTTGAGTTTAAAACTTTTGTTTAATAAAATAATTAATAATTTCAAATGTATTACAAATATTTACAGTTTTATTTTAATTATTTTGCAATTTTCACAAACTTAATATAAAGTATTAATACAAGTTTAGTTGTTGATTGAAATTATTTTATTAATAATTAATGAAAGATTAAAAAAAAATTATCAATTTTAGCTAAAATATATCAATTCTATTTTTAATATATGTATTCGGTTTGGATTTTTTTTATAAATAAAAATCGTTATAAAATTAAAAAATAACATACATAGTACAAAACATACATGATTAATTTGTTACCTGTGTATTAAAATATTATTTAGATTTGCTAAGACCTATTCTCGACCAACTCATTAACTAAAAACGTTTATCATCGATAGCAAATTACAAGATCAAGGTAAAACAATACTCTATATATATTTAAATTATTTTATAATTTAATTAAGTTATTTTTATATAATATAGCATGTACTTATGGTGGGTTATCAAAATTTTATAGCTTTTTAAAATAAAACTGCTCTAATTCGTCACGTATAGAAATCGATATTATTCACTGTTATGTATTATGTGCCACAAGTGATAGTTGTCCGAAATATAGTTATACTTAAAATTTATTTTTTTCTTGTACTTGTTATACTTTATGTCACATGAAGTTCATGAGCACACATAATTCTTATGTACAAAATATGTTTAAAAAACCACAACACATATAACAAAAATAAAAAAATAACTAAAAAATCGATGGTGTCGATGTCATGAATAGAAACCATATCGTTATATGTATCCATCCAACAAGATAAGGTGACAGTTAAATTTAAGAACAATTAAAATATTGGTATTATTTTTTAGACTTTTACCATCAGTTATTAGATTATTATAGTTAAATATCTAAGAGATTTAATATGTAAAAAAACTTTATCAAGAATAAAATTATCATTTATTTATCTTTAATGCATTTAAACTGCATTTAAACTCTATTATTTATCGGTATTTTATTTATTTTCTCTAACTTGTTTGCATATCATTTATGGTTTGTGACCAAACCAAATCATTATATTGTTTTATATCTATTCATATTTCTTGTCTGTTAATGTCGCATAATATTTTTTAACTTCAAGTTCAATTAATTTGCAATGTCAATGTTTATTTGTAATATTTATCAATATATATTTGTTATTAAAGATGATAGTTTTATGCTTAGATTTTAATTTTTATTGTTTGAATTTACTATAAAACAAGTTATTTTATATTTTTTGTTATTTAAATTTTAGATATGTTTGTTTTAATATTTAAAAATTATCAAATTACATTTACTAATACAAATACTTTAGAACATTATTTAATGATTTTGTAAGATATTATATGATTTTTAAAAATCTATAGCATTTATAATACAAAAATATATGTTTGAAATAATGGTTTGCAATTTAAAAGTTTAATTAACCAAAACATTTATATGATTTTTCTTTTGTTGTTAAAGGGGTTTTTGAATGGTCAATAACAATGAAATTCACATATTTAAAGGACAATATGCTCTCTCCTCTCTCTAGATACAACGGTAACTTTATCAAGTTGTGGTGAATGCTAATCTTCCCTGGCTGTATGGCCAGGGATCTCAAGGTATAGTCTCCTCTTGCTGTTCAATGTATATGGCAGCGAAGCTCCTCTCAATACCCAATTCCAAAGTAAAGCCAGTAGATGCAAAATCGGTTGAATCAAAAGTTTTCATCAAAGTCCAATCAGTCAACTCCTTTCAGGTATCACACCACCCCCTCACCCTCTTTCCTCAGCCCTCCACTCTTCCTTGCTCAGCCCTTCAATCCACCAGAGCAAACGTGTACTCTAAGAGGTCTAATCCAAGGCTGGTCAAACCCCCCTCTAAATCCAGTTTTCTTCTTCCAACCTCCTTATTGTTCTCTGGGTATTCTTCAACATGGAATTACTTTCGAACTAAGATGGTCTCAATTACCAAATCAGATTATCAAATCTGGTTGGCTCCTCTATCAAAGCCTCTGTCCCCTTGGTCTCTCTCCATTCTCATTTGGGAAAGTCAATTCCTTGCTTTCCTAAGTGTCCTGCGATTGCCTAAGCCAGAAAGCTACTTTGAGCTTTACTGTCTCTTCTGTCCTCACCTCAAACAATGCCCCTCCTTCCATCTATTCTAAGGCCCAAGGCCTGCCCCCCTACTCACCCTAATATCTCTTCCATCTACATCAACCCAGGCTTCTAAACTCATTAGACCTGTAGCTACTTCTATATCACAGTTACTAATTTTTTTAAACCCTAAACCACATTCAACAAGCTCGATCTATAAAACTCAGCATAATATCATTCCTCTATCCAGATCAAGTCTATTGATTCCTCCTAAAAAACTAACCCTAAATTTAAAGAAGATTCGTAAAACCTCTTACCTCGCTCTATACCATATGGCTTCCCCTCGCCCAATCTCAGCCACTGACTTCGTAGACACCTTCTCGCCAGTTCGTTCTCAACCTTTCTCTTCTAAGCTAGCCTCAATTCCGGGCAACTCTCCTGAGCCTGGTGCCTGCTCTGTTCTTCTAGTCGACTTCCCGAACAATCCTCTCATGCCCCTCTCTGCTCCCATCTCCCCTCACCACGAAGCGTTTGTAAGGGATGCTCTTGCAATGGCTCGAAGCCATATGGAATCGGGACATTCCCTCTACCACCCAGTATCGTCGTCCGTCCAGCAAAGCCAGCATCCTGCTCCGGTGATTAAATTCTCCTCCGCGTCAATGGTGGGAGCCCTCCCTCACTCCGATCTCCATCTTCCAGAAGGATCTGTAGAGGCTCACATCTCTCAGGGAGCATACGAAAACCTGGTTGCTGCCATTACTAATCGTTGCCCCTCTCTCAACCCGATAACTCGATCATCAGAAGATGGATCTTCTCTGATGCTTCAAAGCGGTGGACGGCGTGGCAATTCTCCACCGTATCCTGCTCCATTGATCGGCTCAAGGGGCCTTAGGGATCGATTTGGATCATCTCTTCTTGACTTGGATTTAGTCCCAGAGTAGGGTACGCCTCTTCATCTTCATCGAAAGGGCTCTTGCTTTCATCTCAAGGATCTTTGATCAGAGAAGCACCGGCCGACATTAGGTTTTTCGATGAGACGATTGGAGTGACTAAGGCAGTAGGATCGACAGATAGCGACATGGAAATACTCAAGGGTTCGTCAGATTTGGGTTTCGGCGACAACAACAAGGAATCGACCGATTTAGGGTTTGGGGACAGCATTGGGCAAAGGATTTTGTCGAGGGAGAGACTGAAGATATCGGCATCGGAGGTTGAAGGAGGAGTTTGGGAGAAGACGGGTTTTGGTTTCGACAGGGGGTCTGGTTCCATGCTGGAGAACTTGGGTTGTTTAGTGAAGCAGTATGGGCTTCCAAAACTTATCAGGGAGGGTTTGACAAACCCAGTCCCACCTCTTTTGACTTCGACACCCGGGGGCCCACGTGAGGTGAATCCTGCTGGGTTTATACTTGGAAACTCGATGTGCCCTTGCTCTGATGGGGTTAATCACCGGGTTGTCAATATAAGTCAGTCCGTATCTTCAAATCAAAGCAGATCCTTTAAATTGATCGGGCCGACCCAAATTCTAATATTGATAGGCCGAAACGTAATTCGGGTCAAGGATTAATGGGTGGTCCCTCCTCTTATGCTCCATACTCATTAATCAGGAATTTTGGTAACGCGGGAAAAGGCCCAAAAGGAAGGCGATTCTTAAATAAACTTGCCCAAATCCCCTCAAAATTATCCAGTTCCCCATCTATAAAACCAAGTTCTTTGGGATTTGCAAATTCAAATTCTCGTATACATTCGTCATCACCATCTTCTTATGCGAGCATTGTTTCAGGGCACAGTGACAATCGGTCTCCTTTGGTGATTGGAGTCAATTATATGGAGCTTGTGGGAAATGACTTCATCATGAAAGAATCAGCTATGGGCCCTCCGGAATCCTGGAAAGCATGTCTTTCAGGATATTTTCTTTCTTAACCAAGCAATCTGAGCTTCCTCAAAGCAAACGTTGAGACTCTGTGGAAAAGGTTTGGTCTCATTCAATTTGAACCCCTTCCCGGAGGTATTTTCTTTTCCAATTTGGCTCGGAAAATATGGTTAAAAAGGTCTTAGAGGGCGCCTTATGGCACTTTGGTGGCAATTTGATGATTCTGAAAGTTTGGGAACCACTTTCCCAACTTATCAAAGATCCTCATACGGAAATCCTAATATGGGTTAAGGTTTTCAATTTGCCCTTGGAACTCTGGACGACAGAGAGATTTAGTAACATTGGCTCAGTCTTAGGGACTCCTTTATATGTGGATCATCAAAACGGAAAAGAAAGAAAAGCTCGCTCGCATCTGTATTATGATCTCTGCAGGATCTCTTATCCGCTCTGAGCTTACCTTTAAGATAAGGGGCAAATCTATCTCGGTATCTTTTGAATACCAGGGCCTTCCCCCCCCCCCCCCCCCCCCCCCGAGTGCGCAAATTGTAAGGTTTTTGGTCATCCTACTCGTATCTGCAAAAAAAAGCCCCTTGAAGCTGTCCCCATTCCCAGCTCCTACTTCATCCTCTGAGGAAGATCCTTCCAAGTACATCCCTGAAGCAGACTTAACTCATCACCTTTCATCCATAAATGAAGGGAAAGAAGTGGAAAGCGGAGAAGAGGCGGAATCTCCTCCAAAAAGGCTTCGCACTGTAGACCCGAAGGGGAAGGGAAAAATGGATATGTCCTCCGGCAGGACCATCGTCTGATGCACTGTAAGTCTCTCTTCTGATGAATATTGGATCCTGGAATGTTAGAGGTCTCAATGACCCTGTTAGCCAAAAAGACGTAACTGATTTTATAATTAGAAATAGTATTTCTATGCTTATCCTAGTTGAGACTAAAGATAATATAGCTAAGGTTGATTCTATCATAAGTAAAATGGTCCCCTTCTGGCATGTCATAAATAATTATTCCTCCCACCCCCTCGGTCAAATTTGGGTCACCTGGAACCCAAGCGTGATCACAATCTTTCAACTATCCAAATCACCCCAGTACATCCATTACCGACTGGGACGATCTTTTCCCAATGTCTTATGCCCGATATGGATTCCTTAGAACGTCAGATCATACCACAGTTACTCTCAATCTCAGTCTGCCTAGACCTAGAAGTAAAAAGCCCTTCCGGTTTTTCAACATGTGGCAATCGCATCCTTCCTTTAAGGAAATTGTCCTGAAAAGTTGGAATTGCCCTATTTCCTCCTCTGGTATGCGGCTTGTAACTGAAAAGCTAAAAAGACTCCAGCTCGATCTCGCAAAACTCAAACGTAAAGAATTTAGCGATATCAGTAACAGAGTTAGTACGGCTCAATCCAAGCTGTTCGAGACCCAATCAAGACTTGGGCTAGATCCCCTCAACCCGAGACTCATTTGCGAAGAAATTGAGGCATCCAAAGACTATATATTTTATAGTCGTGCCGAGGAGTCATTCTAAAACAAAAATCTCGAGAAATATAACATTCTATTGTCCCAAGAACTATTGCGAGGGTATCATATCAATGCTGTAGGCAAAAGGATAGCTCTCAAAATAGATATTATGAAAGCTTTTGATAATGTCCATTGGCACCTAGTTCTTGACATCTTGGTAGCAATGCGATTCCCTGAAAAAATGATTACTTGGATAATAAAATGTATCTCCTCCACCTCTTATTCCATTAATATTAATGGAGACTCTTATGGGAATTTTTCCGGGAAAAAAGGTCTGAGACAAGGGGATCCTTTATCACCTTTTCTCTTTGTACTCATTATGCAAATTCTTCAGGGTTACTCAAAGAAAAAAGCCAGAATAAAAACTTTAGATTTCATTGGAAGTGCCAAAAGCTTAAAATCATCAATCTCTGCTTCACAGATGACCTGATGATCTTCTGCCATGGGGACTCCAACTCTCTAAACCTTATAAAAGAGGCCCTGGATGAATTCTATAATCTCTCTGGTCTTAAAGTTAACCCTTTAAAAAGTCATATTTTTCTTTCGGGTATTGAGGAGTCTCTCAAGTCTAGTATATTGCCCATTCTGGACTTCCCGGAAGGTACTCTCCCAGTAAAGTATCTGGGAGTCCCCCTTATAACGAGTAGACTTACCCACTCGGACTGTCGTCCGCTTCTTCACAAGATCACTAACCGCATTGAGTCCTGGACCTCCAAACACCTCTCTTATGCGGGGAAGCTTCAGATGATTAATTCTGTCTTATTTGCTGGTCAGGTTTACTGGTCCTCTATTTTTATTCTTCCCTCTAGAATAATCAAAGAGCTAAGCCAATACCTTAGTCGATTTCTCTGGTCGGGAACGATCACGAAGATTCATGGGGAAAAAGTTTCATGGGACTCTGTAACGTCTCCCATAAAAGAGGGTGGCCTTGGGATTTTGAATCTAAAGATTTGGAATCAGGCGGCCATCCTTAAGCATCTTTGGTCTATTGTTAGTAATAAAAACCATTCCATCTGGTGTGAGTGGATAAAAGTGGAAAAAATGAAAAACAAAAATTTCTGGTCCATCCATTATGGATCCAATCCATCGTGGATTTAAAGGAAAATTCTTCGTTTGCGCCTTTTGGCAAGTAATTTGTACAGGGTGGCTATAGGCAATGGTAAAAATACTTCTTTCTGGTATGACCCTTGGCTTCTTTCAAAGTCTCTGGCTTCTCACTATGGAGAAAGCATTATAAGTGACTCTCGTTCGGGAGATAATCTTAAGGTATCAGAAATCATTCATAATGGATCCTGGAACTGGCCAGCTGATATCAGACCAGCGAGAGCTCGAAGTAGACCTCATCTACTTGAAATAAGCAACCTCATCGAAACTCTTCCCCCCTAACATCGCCTCCATCGATGTCCCATTCTGGACAACAAAAGCAGGAAATTCTACGTTCACTATTAAGGACACGTATAACGCAATTCGATCTCCCAGCCCCGAAGTGGGTTGGGCCGGGTTAGTATGGCACAAATATAACATTCCTCGCCACTCCTTTATACTTTGGCTTGCTATTTTAGGCAAGCTTGTAACCAGGGACAAAATTCTCGGTTGGGGAGTAAACACCCCCACTGACTGTGTCCTTTGCAATTCTCATTCTGAATCTATCTCTCATATTCTCTATGAGTGTAGATTCACTCAGAATATTTGGTCCTATGCTAGTTCTAAGCTAGGATTTTCGTTCTCTTCTTTGTGCTGGCAATCTTGGATTATCGAGGCGTCAAAATGGTCTAACTCTCGTGACCATTTTATCTGGCGTACTTGCTTTGGCGCGGTCACATACCACGTCTGGAAGGAGCGGAATGCAAGAATTTTTGGTTCCGCTCCAGCCCTGGAATCCTTAACATTCCATCGTATTGTAGATGATCTACGATTCAGATTCCAGGGTACCAAGATCAGCTGGCCATAGTAAAATATTATGATTCATCTACTTATTCCTCTTTTTCTTTGCAGGATTTTCTCTCTCCAAGACTTCTAGCAATCCTCCAGTCTATCTGATCAAGTCCGAAGTCCGAGCCTCGTTTATGTCATGTCAGCAGACAGTGATCTTATGTTTACTATGTTCTATGATGTACTACTTAATCAAACTCTCTTTCGATTAAATATCTCCTCGGGGTATGCCCCAGGTCTCTTGTATGAACTATTTCCATTAATTTAAAGTTTATTTTCACAAAAAAAAAATCACATATTTAGGAATTTTGAGGGTGTTGAATATTTTTATTTTATTTCAAATTGGAAGATGGTTTAATAGATTGAAAAACTTGGAGGGTGTAATAGACTGAGCTTATTTTTTTATGTATTTTATTTCAAATAAAAATACGTTTTTTTAAAATTGGAAAAGGGTGTAACAGATTGAAAAATGTTTATTTTTTGTTTTTGTTATTACGTACATTTATAATTTCTATATGAACTATTTGTTACAAATTTATTATTTTATAAACCTCCTTGGTGGGAGTGCGAGTATAATTTTATTAGTTTTTCTTATTACGTACAAATTTATTTATTTTTCATTTTAAATGTATAGTTTATTTTTTAAATCGTTGTAAAATTAAATTCATAGTTTGTGAGGTACGATTTTTCTTTTTTAATTAATTTTGATACTAACCATTTAATCTAAATTAATTATATAATAGAAAGTAATTAATATATATATATATATCTATATATATTAAATATCAAATAATAAATTTACTAATTGCGATATTTAAAGTTTTAATTTAAATATTTAATAAACTATTTAAAATATAAAAATAGATTATTATTTCTTAATAGTTTTTAGTATTTTATCTATAAATATATTAAATATCGATTTGTCCAACGATTAGTTTCAAATTAGTGGTTGAGCAAATAAGATATCCGATTTTCCTAATAGGATATCCGATATTTAAAAAGGGTATCCCATTTACCATTAATATTTTTTTAAACAAAATTTGATTATTTTATCTATAAATACCTCACCTACTTACTTAATCTTAGCTAATCTCTCAAATAATATCTCACACAAATATCTAGGTCCTAAATCTCTCAAATCACAAATTTATTTCTACGTAATATCTAGTTCCAAAATCTTTTACACAAATATCTAGTTATTCAAACATTATGCTTCTATAAGTATAAATTTAATTGAAGTTTTTTAAAACAATTAGAGATATGCTTGAAAAATCTAATAAAGTTTTGAAAATATATAATATTTGAAAATATCTAAAACTATCTACTAACGATTTAAAAATATATTGTAGATATCTAGTTACATGATTTGAACTTTTAATTTAATTATATAATAAACTATTTAAAATATAAAAATTGGATTTTTTTAGAGTTTTCGGTTATTTTATCTATAAATACCTTAGCTACTAACCTAATTTTTGCTCATCTCTCAAACCATATCTCACACAAATATCCAGTTCTTAAATCTCTCAGATCACAAATATATTTTTATAGTTCACAAATCCCTTCCAATAATATCTAGTTATTCAAGTAAAAATATAATTTAATTATTTTTTTTTTGAACAACTAAAGATATTACTTGAGAAATCTAATAAAATTTTGAAAATATATAGTATTTGAAACTATCTAAATATCTTCTAATATTTTAAATATATATTAAAAATATCTTGTACAGAACTTTTAATTTAAATATATAATAAACTATTTAAAATACAAAACTTGGATTATTATTTTTCTTAGTTTTTCGATTATTTAATCTATAAATATATTAAATATCGATTGGCCCAAAGTTTAGTTTCGAATTAGCCGTAGAGCAAATAAGATATCCGATTTTTTGCCAAATAAGATATCTAAATTGACAAAAAGGATATAATATTTGCCATTAATATTTTTTTAAACCTTGCGATTATTTTATCTATAAATACCTCACCTACTAACTTACTCTTGTCTAATCTATCAAATAATATCTCACACAAATATCTAGTTACTAAATCTATCAATTCACAAATCTATTTCTACCTAATATCTAGTTACCAAATATTTTAAACAAATATATAGTTATTTAAATGTTTCTATATATATTAATTTAATTGAATTTTTTTAAAACAAATGAAGATATTAATTGAGAAATCCAAAAAAAATTTGAAAATATATAATATTTCAAAATATCTAAAAATCTTCAACCGATTTAAAAATATATTCTAAATATATAGTTACAAGATTTGAACTTTTAAGTTAAATATATAAAATAAACTATTTAAAATATAAAAATTGGCTTAATTTTGTTTTCTTAATTGTTTGGATAATTTTATCTATAAATATTTTAAATATCGATTTTCTCAACGCTTGGTTTTGAATTAGCCGTTGGGAAAATAAGATATCTGATTTTGTCAAATAGGATACCCGATTTGCCAAAAAGGATTTCCAATTTAGCAATATATTTTTTTATGAAATTTTTTCCATATTTTATTTATAAATACCCTACCTATTAACCTAATCTTCACTCATCTCTCAAATCATATCTCACACACAAATATCTAGTTTCTAAATTTTTCAAAATTATACAATATATCTACTACACTATTTAAAATAAAAATTTAAAATATACAAGTCGGATTAGGCCTAGTTTCAAATTAGCCGCTTCTAGTTTAGGATATATTGATCCTTTTGGGTCAAATTGTATGTACTCAAGAGCCTAATCAATTGGCTGGTTTGTTTTTCAATTCAATTACCGTCCATTAGGGCCGCCGCAATTCGTATTTATATCGGCTAATGAAATACTCGGATTTATTTCATGTCACCTAATGAAATATCGTGTTCTTTGTAATTTTTATAGTTGTAATGTATTTATATTTCAAATATCTTTTAAAATTACTAGTATTGTTATTATTTTTATTACAATGAAATAATTATTAAGATATCCCACTTGTTATTATTAATTTTAAATATTTATATATTTTAATAAACATATTTGTAAAATAAATATACAAAAAAATTAATTTGAACAAATATTTGTCTAAAAACATTTTTTTTGATAAAATTAGTTATCACAAAAACTTTTTAGATTATTGCGACAAAAATATTGTCTCAATATCATCTATTTATAAAATATTCCTACTCTGATGAAGGTTTTTTTCTCAATAGTTAGTTCAGTTGCGACAAAAGACTTTTTACGGCAAACGACTTTTTGTCGTTGTATACTATTTGTTACGAAAAAAATATAATTGTCGCTTTAAATAGATTTTGTGGCGTCAAAGTTCAAATTTTGTCGCATAAAACCTACTGCGAGGGTGCTGTTGCAGCGAAATTCTTGCGACAAAATAATTATCACACCAATTTTGTTGAGAAAAAACATTAGTTTTTAAGACAAAAAACATTTGTCACTAAAACTACTTATTGTAGTAGTGGGATCATCTAGTAAAGTACCTAAAAGTGTTAAAGTACATGTCTTTAAGCTTCGAAAAATAAGCTATGAACATGTTCGAAGAGAGGAAAATTTTCTGGCAGATTCTTTTGCCACAATTACATATTCTGAGTAACATCCGGGGATTATTACGGTTGACAATCCGTCAACTGATAAAAATTCAGAGCAGATACTTGGGATTATTGATAACTACTTTCAAGTAACTATTTGTGAAAATGAAGATTGAATACAAGACATAATCAAATTTTTAGAGAGTGATGAGTTACCAATTGACAAGTCATTATCTAAAAAAAGTGTGTTTCGAATCTCATGGCTATATTATGTTGGGGGGTTGTCTTGTATAAGAAATCATTTAGTAGACCTTTGCTCCGATGTCTAGGTAAAACTAAATTGCAGATGATATTATTAGAGCTTCATGATAGATGGATTTGCACATTGTGGGTATAAATCATTAATTAGAAGAGTATTTCTAGCAGGGTATTATTAGCCCACGATATCGTCTGACGCAAAAGAGTTGGTTAAAAAGTGTGATACATGTTAATGATTTGCTAATATAATTCATAAGCCTCAAATGCATATTAGAGGCATTGTCATTTGAATGAGGGGTATTGGCCTTGTGGGTCCTCTTACAATGGCTTACGGGGGGAGGGGGGATAGACCAAAATCGTGGCAATGGATTATTTTTCTGTATGGGTGGAGGACAAAGGCCAAGCATGTAATCAGATTTATTTGGGACATGTCGATGCAAACACCGCCATTTGGAACTAAAGTGTCCGTATTGTATCCTAATAATAAATCATATGTTCATAATTTATCTTGATAATTTATGCATTCTCAATCTATTTTTTTATCATTTCAATAATTTAACCTAATAATAAATCATATGTTTTATAACTAAAAATAATAGTATTTTCCATCTATTTTATTTATCATTTCAATGATTTTTCTTAATAATAAACTATATATTTGTGATCATAGATAATAAATAGAGAGTAAATATTAATTGTATTTACTACAATTTACTATAAGACTCTAATCATTATAAAAATAGATGAAATTCATGATTTATTAACACTAAGTTAAGTTAATAACATGAAATTCAAAGGCTTGATTAAATAAAAATAAGACTATTTTTCATCATATGTTCTAAAATTACAAATAATTTACAATGTTGTTTCCCCATTTATTAAAACTATGTTAACTTAATAAAATGAAATTCAGCCGTTTGATTAACTAAAGCATTTATATATGCCTTTTCCTTTTGTTATTAGGGTTTTTCTTTTAAAGTTACACATATATAGGAGAGGTAGCAAACCATTGATATTTCGAATTTATTATTTATTTTCTCGAATTGTGTGTGCGATTGAAACATTTTTTGTTTTTGTTATAATCGATCAAAATTTGTACAAATTAAATATGAATTATTTTAGAAAAAAATCCACTTTAAGTTTAAAACCTTTGTTTAATAAAAAAATTTAACAATTGTAAATCTATTACAGATATTTATATTTATATTTTAATTAATTTGCAATTTTCAAAAATTTAATATAAGGTATTAATACAAGTTTAGTTGTTGATTGAAATTATTTAATTAATAATTAATGAAATATTGAAAAAATTAGTATCAATTTTAGCTAAAATATATAACAATTTTATTTGTAATATCTGTATTCGGTTTGGATTTTATTTTTAAAAATAAAAATAGTTTTAAAAATTAAAAAATAACATACATAGTAAAAAGCATACATAATTAATTTGTTACCTATGTATTAAGATATTATTTAGATTTGTTAAGACCTATTCTCCACCAACTCATTAACTAAAAACGTTGATCATCAATAGCAAATTACAAGATCAAGGTAAAACAATACTTTATATATTTTTCAATTATTTTATGATTTAATTGAAGTTATTTTTATCAAATATAGCCTGTACTTATCGTGGGTTATCAAAAGTTTATAGCTTTTTAAAATAAAACTGCTCTAATTCGTCATGTGTGAAAATTGATATTATTCACTGTTATTTATTATGTGCCACACGTGATAGTTGTCCGAAATATAGTTATACGTAAATCTTTTTTTTTTCTTCTACTTGTTATACTTTATGTCACATGAAGTTTACGAGCACACATAATTTTTATGAACAAAATATTTTAGAAAACCACAATACATATAACAAAAATAGAAAAATAACTAAAACGTTGATGTCATTAATAGAAACCGTATGGTTATATGTATCCATCCAACAAGATAAAGTGACAATTAAATTTAAGAGCACTGATAATATTGGTCTTATTTTTTAAACTTTTACCATCAGTTAATATATAAAAAAACTTTATCACAAATAAAATTATCATTCATTTATCTTTAATGCATTTAAACTCTATTTTTATCGGTATTTTACTTATTTTCTCTAACTTGTTTGCATATCATTTATGGTTTGGGACAAAATCAAATCATTATATTATTTTTAATTTATTCATATTTCTTCTCCTTTCATTTTTTAATAAATTTAAAATATAAATAGATAAAAATTTGGAATTTTTTAATGAAAACTGTTACTTTTGTTCAAACTCGAATTAAACTATTATATTTTAAATTATAAAAAACGTTAAAATTGTCTTAATATAAATTTTTTAATCTCTAAACTATAGTATGTCAAGTTTTGTTAATTTTTGAATTTAAAATTATAATGCTAAACTATTTTATTGTGTTGACATCCATATCCATTATACCTTAATTCAACCAAGTATAGGATTAATTTTGAAGTTACTATAAACACAACTATAAAAAAACATAAAACCCTTCCTACCTTTAAAAAACTAACTATTTACGTTATGACTATTTACAGTTAATAAAATATAAAATCATTGAAATTAATAATAATAAAACATAAAGTCATTCATCAGATAATAAAATATTTTGAAAAGTTAACTATTTATAGTTACAGTGTATAAAAATTAACAATTTAGAGTTACGGTTTTATATAAAATATTATTATATTTTAATATCCTTTTAAAAGTAATATATAATATATGAATTTTATTATTTATTTTTAATAATAACTTAAACCAGCCATTCTATTTTTATCCTAAATTATATTAATATTTTTAGTAATAAAATTAATTTAGGAAACAAAACAAATTGAAATTTGAATAAATCCACTTACCACGACCAATCCGCTAAGAAAAAACAATCAAAACCATGTTTTCGGATATCATATCATAAATAATGATTAACGAGTAAGAAGAATTTAAATGGTTTTCTTATTTGCTGATTATTTTATGCCTAACAAAAAAATGAAACTAGTATAACTTTGACTTATTACATAAACACTAACATATAAGTGTAAGACAAAGTTCATATCCTCCTCCGGCATACAGTTTGAATCAACCAAACAACGTATTACCGTACAATAATGGTTAAACTCAGTTTTATTTTATGTGTTCCTTTGATATTGTTAGTGATTTCAGATTATGGAACTGGAAGTGTTGAGGCAAGCGGAACGAAGAAAAACCACCCGTCGATGCAAAAAGCTGAAGAAATATTGTTCCAATCAAATGTGAGATTGCATGCAAATATGATTTCTAATTCCAAACGCTTGGTTCCATCGAGACCAAATCCAAGTCATCCTACACTACCGGATATGATTTCCAATTCCAAACGCTTGGTTCCATCCGGACCAAATCCAAGTCATCCTATATTTCCGTATATGATTTCCAATTCCAAATGCTTGGTTCCATCCGGACCAAATCCAAGTCATCCTACACTGCCTCATATGGTTTCCAATTCTAAACGCTTGGTTCCATCCGGACCAAATCCAAGTCATCCTACACTGCCGGATATGATTTCCAATTCCAAACGTTTCGTTCCATCCGGACCAAATCCGAGTCATCCTACACTGCCCGATATGACTTCCAATTCTAAACGCTTGGTTCCATCTGGACCAAACCCAAGTCATCCTACACTGCCAAGTATGATTTCTAATTCCAAGCGATAGGTTCCATCTGGACTAGATCATCCTGCGCCAAGTCATCATGGTAATCAAAGCGTGTTAAATAAATGTATTTTTATAATGATATTTATACATTCAAATTTTATGTTATTTTATTTCAATCTCGTTAATTTTTTCTTTTCCAAATTATTATAAATCTTCAATTACCATATGCAAATATCATCACCTCTAGTAAAAAAAGATGATTTACCGATAAATCCACGACCATTTATCTTATTACTATCTAATTGGTTTATTTCCATCCTGTAATGGTACAATCTCTCAACTTACATTATGGTAAATTGATTTAAAGACTTCCCCCAAGAAAAGCATGTGTCACCAACTCTTTCTCTAGTTCCTTCTTCATCATTCTCCAACATACATATTTAATTTGTTATCTTTAGCTTTATATACGTCAATTTTCAAAATATTATTCAATATTATCGAAAACCTTAGAGTTTTGTGAATTAGAAACAACCCATACATAGGTAAAAAATACAACTCTAAAAAATATCATTCAGATAGACTTTAAACAACTGAAAATTTAAAATAAATCTATGTGATTTATAACAACAAAATATATGTTTTACGTAGTGTTTGCAATTCAAAAGTTTAAATAACCAAAACATTTATATGTTTTTTGTAAAGAAGTTTTAGAATGGTCAATAACAATGGAAAATCAAATATTTACCAACTTTGAGAGTGTGGAATTTTATTTATTTATTTTAAATTGGAAGAGGTTGTAATGGATTGAAACACTTTGAGGGTGTAATGAATTGAGCTTATTTTTTGTTTATGTATTTTATTTCAAATTTAAGTACACTTTTTTAAATTGGTAAAAGGCGTAACAGATTGAAACATTTTTTGTTTTGCTTTTTGTTATTACATACATTTTATAACTTCTATATGATCTAATTTTTACAAATTTATTTTTTTTCTTAAACTCCTAGGTGCGAGTGCGAGTATAATTTTATGGAAAAAAAAAGGAAAAACGAAAACTTGAACAGATCTAAAAAGATTCAAAAAACTTGGAGTCTTTATATCAAATCAGAACTAATAATAATGAATGTTACTTACTGAAATAGATTCCAAACCCTAATAATGCTTCCATCACTACAAGAATTTTTGCTATAGGCAATGAAAAATATTTATTGCAGAAAAGAATTATTTGTTGTTAAAAGCTTTTACCAACGAAAAAACGGTTCCAAAAGATTTGCTGCAATAGGTTGGACGCTTAAAGTTCTTAGAAACGAAAAATATACTTATCGTTGTAAAAAACATGAAATTGCAATAATTTATTTTTTTGTTGTAGAAAATATATAATTGCAATAAGTTTATTTTTCGCTCTAAAAAAAGTAATTGCAATAATTTTAGTTTTCGCTATAAAAATGTGTAATTGCAATATTTTTAGTTTTCGCTGTAAAACATGTGTATCTACAATAATTTTATTTATCGCTGTAAAAAACATTTAGTTGCAATAATTTTATTTTTTGCTGTAAAATATTTGTAATTACAATAAATTTATTTTTCATTGTTTAAAGTGTGTAATTACAATAAAAAAATAGTTGTTGTAAAAATCCATAATTATATATTTAGCAACAAAAAGTTTTTTTTGTTAAATATAACTTTATGCAACTAACATTGTTTTTGTAAAATATAACCTTATACAACAAAAAATTAATATTTTTATTTTATTTTTATAATAAATTTAAATATATAATTGATTATATAGAATATTAATTTTTTTTAATAAATTTAATATCTTTAATTAATAAATAAATATTAAAATTTATAGATCAAAATAACTGATTTAATGCCAAATTTAAATTATTTACTATTAAACATATATTGAACAATAAAAATACATTACATATATAAACAAGTAATACTAATGTCTTTACAAAAGATTAAAGTCACTAAATTCAAAATTCAACCTAGCTAATAAAACACAAATCTAACACATTACAAATCCGACAAGCCACTAGTGGCTTTCAAAATAGAGCTAATTGTCTCTACTAATTTACTTTCACATTCCGCAATAAACTTTTCTTGTTCTATCTTTTGAAGTGCTATGACATTTTCTAGCATGTTCACTTTGTCTCTTAAATGCATAACCTCTCCGATATTTGACTTAGTAGTAGACGGAGAACTACTTAACCGAGAATAAGACCTACCAAGGCCAGGAATAACTCTACCGGGTTTCGTACCAATCGATTCCTTGAGAATATTTATTGAAACGCCCGGATCTGGTTCTGATAAAGGAACATCATGATCACTCTGAGATGCTTCTATATCCGTAAGTATGGTCTCCATCATCCCTTCCATTTTGTTCGAACAAAAATTTAAAAACTAAGACAGTTATAACATGATTCATATAAGCTTATTTACCTTAATAATGAAACAGTACAAGCATAATAAAAAGAATAGAAAAGAGAGAAAAACAACAATTATAATAACTACAAGGTATTAGGCATAAGGTATTAGACATAGGTATTAACCAAACCACAATACACAAACATAATTCCATATTAAAAATTCTAACACATAAATAGTTGCAATTAACTAAAGACCATGACCTCTTATTAAAAAAGTAAACCAGAACTATATGAACATATCATAACATAAACTGTACAGACATGCATACATATATATTGCAAAGCAGAACAGTTAAGAGTTTAAAAGAAAAAGGAGAATAGTTTCATAACATAAACTGTACAAACATGCATACATATTATAGAGGAAGCATGCATTTCAACATTTATAGCAAAATTGTGATGCTTAAGTTAAAAAAATAGCAAAATTTAGATGGTTATTAACAAAGTAATAATTTTAAGATACACTTACAAAGTATTCTTGGGCAAGAGGTTGATTTGAACGCACGTAAAGATCTTTGAAATTTTCAACTTCGGGAAATTTTGATCCTGCTGCTCTTCTTTTGGCAATTCGATAAGTAAGAGGAGTCGGTCCAGAGTGGTGATATATCTTTCACTTGCTGCAATTTACTTTATTGATATCCGACCTATGCTGTAAAACTCAGTAAACATAAAAGGGTTGTAAACAACGAAGTAATAAATACACATTAGAAGATAAAACAACTGAAGAAGTGTTACTTACTAACCTCCAAATTCTTATTGTTAAACTTAATTAGGTATCCCAAATATGAAATAGTTACAAGTATTAAAGATAATTTATGTGAAAGCCAAATTAATAGAACTAAAAACAAGGCTTAACAATCAATTTAAAAAAAATTATTACCTTAAATTTGTCAGAGTTGAAATGCTCGCAGAGATATATCCACTGGTCGTGATTTTTTTCACCAAGCATCTTGATAGGTGGATTGGCTATTGCATCCTCCTTATCTTTCCATAATTTGTAGTGTGCATGAAGCATGCATTTCCAATCAGCATATCGTGATCTGAAATAGCGGTCAATGCTATTTGCAGTATCACTATGCCGAAAATTAATAACAAAGGTATCCTACAAAAAAACATCAAATATCATATAGTTAGCTAACTCAAAAATTATTTCAAAAGTAGTCAAATCTTCCAACAAATGATACAGACTGACTCAAAACGGATAATATCATTTGTACAGACAATCAATCTCGTATCGCCAATTCTTTTTTACAGCTCTCAAATAAGAGAGCATTTTCTGGATCAGTAATGGCAGCATATAAGGAACACTACAAACAGTTCCTGTATTCGGCTAAATGTAACACTTGCATAACTTCTGCTTTGTAATCCTCCCTTAGATAGCAAGACTATACCGGAACTCGTTTGCCTTGGTACCGGTCGAAAATTGAGCTGATAAATGGTTGTTGGAAAATCCAACCAAGAATGGGATCCTTTATATAAGCACCGACAACGTTGGCCAGAAGCCACTAAAGAGTACAATAAACCCACATGTCTCTAGTATCATCCCAAACACAGGCCACCCAATTACAACAAAGAAGAAGCCAACTCCAAAAGAAATAGTTCCCTTGAAATTCTGACGTTTCATCATAAACTGAACGGTGGACTTGAGAACTATAGTTAGACTAACCCCAGAGAAGAAGAGGATATTTCCCATGGCAAGTAATCATTTCTCAAAGAAGAACATTATTCCAAGAATCGTAAAAAATATGCCAAATCCAGTCAATCCCAGCCCGATTTTTTTCGGGTCATTCATTTCCCAGGAAACCATATTGAATGTGAAGGGCACTGATTGTTTACCAACTATATCTGGGAGAGATAAAGATCGATTGGATCTTCTGAAAAAAGAGGGAAATCGTGACAGAATTTTATTCTTCTCCTCGCTAACTCAAAAATTATATTCGTTACATAATATGTAACGAATCCATTCTCAAATATCTTACCTAACATTTAAACTAAAAGCTGTTAACAAAATTAGAATAGAACTAGTCAGTTTTCTAAGTCGATTTTAGATTTAAAGACCATCCAAAAAACTAAAAGCTGTTAACAATTAAAAAAAATACAGAAATCATATATTTTAACATACTTGTAGCGTCTGAAAATAAAGTTAAATCGAAAACCATTTGTTACCTGAAGCAGCTCGTACATTGACATCTTCGTATCTTCTGGAATTTCTTTCCATGACGGTGCCATCATTGGACATCTTGTTCGGACTATGACCCCAATTACATGAGATATGTCATAGTCTAATTCTTGCGTTGCCGCTCCTTTATGAATCTCGGAATACTTGTATTCGACACGTGATTCTGGATCTTGGACGATTCTTGATAATCTGAGGGCACGATATTTTCCACGTTTTTTTTTGCCTCTGTAAGTGAATTTGCAGGTCCACTATATGCAGATAAAGCTTTGCGACGCGCACTAAAGACCCGTTGTTCTTCAGGCAAAACCAATCCCTCCGATGTAGGAGTCTCAGGACCGGTGCCAGATCCGGACCCATTATCCATGACCCGATCAGAGTTTGTAGGAAATGATAGTCTCATTGGTAAAACTCCTGATAAATATCAAATTAATTCAACTATATTCTGTTAACTCAAAATTATCACAAAAGTATCGTACATTACTAATCGCAGTCATTATGTAATAATCAAGCAATATTCAAAACTTCTCATAGGAAATTCACTTTAGTACAAAGGAAAGCTAGAATATTTCAATAACTGTTCTTTCACAAAATTTGAATAAAGCTAAACAGATATGAACTTACTGATATATATATAACATTATGCTATTCTATTGCAAGTCAAGTTACAGAATACCACATGACCTATTCAGCCTACTGATATGGAGACCATGATATAAAGCTACTGCTATGAAACTGAACCTACTGTTATGAACCTGAATCTACCGATATAAATGTACTAATACGAACCTACTTATATAAATCTACTGATATGAACCTCAACCTACTAATATGAACCTAATGGTACGAGGACTATAGTAAGGATGCACTAATGTTTCTAAAATTAAGACCGGATTCGATAGACTCTTTGTCTCACCCAAAGTTGACTCATCTGGAAATCTGCCATACTAACAAGCTACAACACTACCAAAAAACAAAGTTGCTTGAAAAACATAAAGATGAACGAAAATTTTCACACAGAAAAGCTTATTCCCTTGATAAATCTGTTGTAACTCTGTCAGACCAAAAATTAAAGAATGTTTTTGTCTTCTAATCCTTCTGAAGTTGGAAATTGTGAACAACTAAAAAACTTAATCTTTTTACTTGGAATTTCATTGCATTTTCTGGAAATTGAAACAGAGCACAAATGTTGATACTGGTTATCAGAGTAGGTGAGCCCAACTTACAGTCACATAATAAGATTAAAATAGAACTTATGAGAAGGTACACTCAAACACAAGAAATCTATAGGGATTCAATTGCTATAAGATTATGCTGTTCAATTGCAAATAAGCAAACAATCTGAAAAAGAAATCAACTTTAAACATGCAAACAAACAATTTGTCTCACTTACTATAGAGAATTGATGTCGTCGATCTGCAGCAAAATGCTCACTTTTCTATTAGGTTCTCTTTCTCCGACTAGGAATCAACAAAAAAATGCTCACTTTCTATTAAGTTCTCCAACTATGAATCCTTCTCTCTCTCTTCATTGAAACTCGGCTGTTATAGTAAATTGGGAGGAGAAAGTTACCGAACAAAAATTGGGCCAAAATGGGGAAAATGAAGAAAGGAGGTTTATGAGAGGATAGGTTTCTGAAAAGATGGGTAGATAAAAAGGCCCACGTTTGCAGTAAAGTTGGTTGGTGGGATGGGTAGATAAAAAGACCACGTTTTCATTATTTAATGAAAACAGAAACTAATTTCAATGGTTAGCGCAATTCTGAGCGCAAAATTTCAATGTATAATAAGAAAAGCGAGGGAAATAAATTATACTATCAGGACATAAATTTCTTTTCTTTTCTAATAAAATTGGATTACTATAGCTCATCCTTTTATTAATTAAAAATTTCTTTGTTTAAAAGTGAAGATATTAATTTAATACCAATTTTAGAAATATTTTTTCTAAATTATAATTATTTTTTGCGATATTTGTTTTACAAAATATCAATTTTTTTTAATCTATCTAATAATTCTATATTGCGTTGAATGATAATTACTATATCATATAAAAGTATTATTCAAATTTTTTATTCCAAACTCTAAAAGTATATAAATAATTTTGTTTTTCATCTTTTCCATTTGTTATTTAAAATTTCTTCAAAATTTCAAAATATCTTTAAAATAAAATTTAATACAAATTATTGAGCTTACCACTTTTATTTTGAATTTATATGAAAACTTAAAGATTATTGATTATATCTTATTCAATATAGTCTGTGTATTTAATTAATGGCTTAGACTAGTGTTAATTTTATTTATCAAAATCAACCTTAATATCAATTTTATATAAAAACGCTAATAAGATCTTAAATAACTCGTTACAATAATAATAGTAATAATGTTATCAGCATTATAAAATAAAATAAAATACATAAAGGAAAAATTATGTTATTGCGCTGATTTGTTTTTTAATTATAAATTTTGTAATTAAAACTAATTTACTAATTTTATTTTTTTAAAAAAATATGATTTTCACATAAATATATGATTAATAATTTTCACAAATTAATGTTTATTTTCGATGAACTAATAAATATTTTTTAAGATTAATTTAAAAGTTAGTCTATTTAATTGATCTTGAAATTTTAAAAGATTCTTTTGGTTTCAAAATACAACTAAGTTGTTATTTTTTATATTAAAACCATCATCATTTAAAAACTAAATTATTCCGAACAATATATTAAGTGGACCCAAATTCAAGTGTTTTTATATTCTTATCGAGTTTCACATTTTCCATCCCAATATTTCAAGAATAAATATTTTAGTAGAAAATTTTGAGTAAACAAATCTCTCATTTCTTCTCCAAACAACAAAGATACCTCCCAAATGAAAATATAAGTTATTTTATGTTTTATGGTTTGATTTGTCTTTTTAGTTTTGTATTGATTTTTGCTAGCTTTTCATTAGTTAAATCTAGGGTTTTAATCGAGTTCAGAATAATATATTAGTTTGCATGTGCTTGATTTTTGTTAGAACATTTTTCGTGTTATGATTTATAAGTTTTTTTAGAAGTTTTGTCGAAGCACGAGTTGTTATGTTTCACCTAGTCTTTGTCGCTTTTAGTGTTTTTAACATACGATGGTAGAGTAAAAGCTTTACAATTGCAGTGACATGTATTTTTCCTCATGATTTGACTTATGTTTTAAATACATCTTAAATATTTATTGTTGTTTTTTTGTAGTAAACAGATACAAACGAGACAAGGTCAAAATCCCGAAACGACGATGTTCGGACGAAGAAGGCGGACGAAGAAGGCGGGAAAAAATCTTCACAGACAGGTCATACCAAATAAATCAAAATTGGTTCACATTATGTCGAAGCAAGCAAGCATTCCCAGTATAAGCAGTGGTTGTTGCGGTGTAACAGTTGCGGTGTAACAAGTTTGATTTCGTTACACCAAGTTTGATGTCGTTAGAAAACTAATTATGGGTGGTAATGATGAAGGACCACTAATGATAAAGAATCACAAGTAATCTTACTTGATTCCAAATTGATTCTTTGTTCGGATTTAACATATGACTTGTGATTCACATTTAACATATGACTTGTGATTCACATTTAACATATGACTTGTTATTCATATTTAACCATTAATTCTCAACTCATATTTAATAAATGAATCATGATTCTCGTTAATTATGAGTTCATATTTAGCAAATGATTCTCAGTCATATTCGACATATGATTTTTAATTGTCATTTGACCCATGATTCTCAATTTGTAATTAACTTAATATTCTCAGTTTGAATTTCATACACGCTTCATTACTCATGAGCGATTCTCAATTCGTATATAACCCTTGATTATCAGTTTGGATTTAACACTTAATTCGTGATTCGTATTTTACAAATGATACTCGGATCGGATTTAACCTTGATCGTTTTGGATTTAACACATGACTCGTGATTCCCATTTAACCTATGATTATCATACTATTTATAACAAATTGTATGTTATTCGTGTTAAACTCGTGCTTTATGATTCGTATTTAACCCTTGATTCTGAATTCAGGTTTAATAAATAATTCACGATTCGAGTTTAACAAATAATAACACATAGTTCTCAATTTAAATTTAACATATGATTTTTAATTCGCAATGGACCCATGATCCTGAGTTCACCGTTTAAATTTCATACACGATTTACTATTCTTATATAACTTTTGATTCTCAGTTTGGATTTAACACTTTATTCATGATTCGCATTTAACAAATGATACTTAGATTGGATTTAACACATAACTTGTGATTCATGTCACTTGTGATTCATGTTTACCTATGATTTTTAATATAGATATAACGAATGATCTTTATTCGCTTTTAACCCGTGATTTGTTATTCATATTTAACCATTGATTCTCAATTAGGATTTAAAAGATGATTTGTGGTTCTTAATAAAAAAAATTAGTTCGAATTTAATAAATGATTCTCAAATTTAACACATGATTTTTAATTCACATTTGACCCATGATTCCTAGTTTGCATTTAACTCATGATTCTCAAATTAAATTTCATACACAATTCTAAAGTCATACGTGATTCTCAGTTCATATATAATCTTTGTATCTCAGTTTGGATCTAACACTTGATTCGTGATTTGCATTTAATAAATGATAGTCTGATCAGACTGAACCCGTGATTCTCTGTTTGGATTTAACACATGATTTGTGATTCGTATTTAACAAATGATTTGTCTTTCCCCTTGATTTGTAATTCATATTTAACAATTGATTTTCAAATCAGATTTAATAAATGATTCGTGATTCGCCTTTAAAAAATAATTCTTAATCAAGATTTAACATATAATTCTCTCTTCAGATTTAACATATGATTTTCAATTCGTATTTTTCCAATGATTCTGAGTTTGTAATTAACTCATGATTCTCATATTGAATTTCATACACGATTCTTTGCTAATACATGATTCTTAATTCGTATATAACCTTGATTTTTTTGTTCTGATTTTAAACATGACTTATGATTCATATTTAACCTATGATTCTCAATTTAGATCTAACAAATGATTATTAATTTGAGTTTAACTCGTGATTTCTGATTCATATTTAACCATTAATTATCAACTTAGAAATAATAAAAGGTTCGTGGATTCGTGTTTAACAAATAATTTTCATTTTGGATTTAAAAAATAATTCTCAGTTCAGACTTAACATATAGTTTTCATTTCATATTTGATCCATGATTCTCAATTCACATTTAATTCATGGTTCTCAGTTTGAATTTCATACACGATTCATCGTTCATACATGATTCTTAGTTCATATATATATATATATATATCTTGATTCTTAGTTTAGATTTAACAGTTGATTCGTGATTCACATTTAATAAATGATACTCAGATTATATTTAACATTTAATTCTCTATTTGGATTTAAGCTTTGATTCTCTACTCGGATTTAACCTATGATTTCTCAACTTAAATATAACAAATGATCTATGACTTACGTTTAACTATGATTCATATTCAATCATCGATTCTCAATTTGGATTTAATAAATGATTCGTGATTCACATTTAACCTATAATTCTCATTTCAGATTTAACACATGATTTTCAGTTCATATTAACACATGATTTCCAATTCACACTGGCCAATTGTTCTTAGTTCATAAATAACTAATGACTCTCAGTTTGAATTTCAATTTTGATTTAAGACTTGATTTGTGATTCGAATTTAACAAATGATACTCGTATCAAATTTAACATATCACACTATTGTGGAGATCAGAGTATTCTTACTTATATACTAAGGCGGAATATACGGACCCAATATTCCCTACAAGGAGTGTTGCCTGAAGATATGAAATTGGCTAAGAAGTTGTGAGGTAACGCATTTGGCTATATAGTGTTAGATAAGATTTTGTCCAAAAAAGATTTGAGTAGGCCATCATTGCGATGCTTGAGCAAAGAAGAATCACTTAAAGTTTTATCATAATTACATGATGGAGAAGGTTTAGCACATTGCGGGTTCAAGGCATTGACTCGTCGAGTTTTGCTGGCAGGGTATTAATGGCCTTTGATTATGGACGATGCAAGAAACAAAGTTGGAAGGTTGTGTAAAATGCGTTGCTCGAATCTTTTTCAGCCCATGTTGCAAGTTTGATGAAAGTCTTTCTTGCATCTTTCCAATGAAGCTTGTAACGCCTTGAAATTTTTGCACAAAACACAAAATTTGATAAGAACTAAGGAGAAAATCAGTAGGAGGTATAATTCAAGGTAATATAATAAAAGGACTTACGATTACTCCTTCAGACGAGGTTCAACTTTGATGGTCTGGATTCAGAAATTTCTTTATCATTCTCTTAAGATCTTGAGACGAAGATAAATTTTTGTTTCCAAAATTTGTCTGCCTCCAACAAGTCATCGATAATATTCAAATCATCATCTAGTGTTAGATTGTAAAATGTAAGTACTGGTCCCTTCGAAAATTTGGCCAAGGAAATGAAGTCTGGATGCAGATCGGATTTAACATATGATTCTCACTTTGTATTTAATAATTGATTATTAGTCCATATTCAATACATGATTCTCAGTTTAGATTCAATAAATGATTCATGGTTCATTTCTAACGAATAATTCACTTGATTCTTAGTCTATATATATATATATATATATACATAAAAATATATAAAGATTATGATTTTATATTTAAAGAATTTTTTTTTAACTTTATTTATGTTTTAACCAATTTTAGTGGATAATGACAAGAGATATAACAAAATAATATTTATTTTCCATTTTTTAAATGGTGAAAACGTCTAAACAACAATTAGTGAGCTAATAAAATTAAGAAGAGATCTAACAATTATAGAAGAGATCTAACAATTATAGATCTTTCAAAAAGATGTTGAGGTATAATATAACCCTAAATAAAATTTTCAATATATTTAATCCTTACAAAATATAAACCTTATTCAGAAAGATCTTCATTTTCTAGCTCATCCTTATCTTCAGAGTTGCTATCATATGTATCTTCATCATTCGAATCAGAAGAATTATCAAGAAGCTCCTGATTAAGTTGGTGAAATGGTAGATTATAATGAGAAAAATCAACAATTAATTCAGTAATTGGAGTAGAAACACTGGGAACATCATTAAGCACAAAAGGCTCCATAATATTAGTGTTGTCTTTAAATCCATCTGGCATCAATACAGATGTAGACGAATCTTCTTGGTATGCAACTGGATCTGTCTCATTGTCGCTAGGACTGCCATTTTCTTGAATAGGTAATTCCCATATGTTTCGATGATGCATATTTTGAACGATCATCCAATCATCACCTAATTTGGAGTCTGGTATATAAAAAACTTGTTTTGCCAAGATAGCAAGAATATATCGATCATCTTCACAAATTCGTGTACTCGTGTTAACTGATATGAATCCTTGATCCTCTTTTATCTTTGTATCATACCAGTCACATTCAAATAAATGTGATGTTTTAAAATCTTTGTAGACAAGACTAGTTACACTTTGTAACTTGCCATAAAATTTTACTTCATTCGATTCAACATCACTAATTACCATAACACCACTATTTTGAGTTGTTCTTCTATCATCTCGCTCTGAAATTAAAAATTTAATAGCACCATTCAAAATACACCCGCTAGCCATCTGAGAACGAATTGGACCTCTAGCAAGGGCATACAGATCATCATTGTAGTATGCACTATTTTTCAAGCGAAGTGATTGAACCTACAAAAATTTTAAAAAATTTATTAAAACTATTCAATTTCACTCATATAGTATTTTTAGTTATATGAGGGATACTTACATGAGTAAAAAACCAATCAGGAAACATTTCATAATGTTTTTTTTCATAAAATCAGTTGGTGATGCAGACAATTCGGTGAATTAGTAGTTTGGAGCTCCGGTGTCAGTTTTTTACCCACAGCACCTTGTTTCGAAGGAAACGACGTCACGAACGCAAGTCACCAGCTGCGCTCGTGAGCTATGGGCTTTTTTAGGCATCCGGGCTCATCTATCCTCTTTTTTCGCACTTTTAGTACTTTGGGCTTTTTTTTGTAATTTTCCTATTTTTAGTTTTAGGGTTTTGTTTGAACTCTATATATACCTATCTTCTATTCATTGTTAGGGGAATTGATTTTGTTTAATAAAAAAATTAGGGTTATCTCCTAGAGTGACTCGATATACTAGTGATGCAGATGAGCGTGAAGATGCTGACCTACGCCGTCAGGTCGCCGATCTGACCCGGCAGATGGCTGTTCTTACCGCCAAGCAACAAAGCACGGAGGTGGAAGGTATGGTTAACCCTTTTGGGGAGGGGAGCGACCAGACTACTTCTAACCCACGCCGCTGGGAGCTTGGGTTCAAGATAGACGTCCCGGATTTCGATGGCAGCCTTAAGGCGGAGGCACTTATCGACTGGCTATCACAGATCGAGGAAGTCCTAGACTTCAAGGAGGTCCCGGAGGAGAGAAGAGTTGCATTGGTCGCCATCCACCTACGCGGTAGGGCACAGGCTTGGTGGCAGCAGGTGAAGCAGAACCGCGCACGTGCAGGCAAGGATAAAGTCCAGAGTTGGGAAAAATTCAAAAGAAAAATCCGCAAGGCTTTCCTTCCCTACAACTTCGAGCGGGAACTCTACCAGCGACTGCAGAATCTTCGTCAGGGGCCCCGATCTGTTGATGAATATACCGAAGAATTTTATCAGCTGCTGGCTCGCACAGATGTGACCGAGTCGCCGCACCAGCGGGTCTCCCGCTACATTGGCGGGCTACGCCTCCAACTTCAAGACACGCTGAATATGTTCGATCCAGCCTCTGTTTCCGAAGCCCATCGGCGTGCCCTCCAGGCAGAAAAACAGTCGGCTCGCCGACCCCAGACTGGCGTAAGGACCGGTGCTCCTTCAGGGATCCCTGTGTCTAAACCAGCTTTCCGCCCGACACCTGATCCGCTCCCTCCTGGGCGCCGCCCAACACCTGACCCGATACCTCCTGGGCGCGGAGCACCAAGCCGTTCTTCCAGTAATTTACGGTGCTATGGCTGTGGCGAATTAGGGCATCGTCAGGTCGAGTGTCCCAATGCTGCGGGTGCTAGGGGTCTGTTTTCACAGGAGGCGTTTGAACCAACTCCTATTGTTCTTGATGGTCCTCCAAAATTCGATACCTACGATGATGACTTGCCTGAGGATGCTGAGGATGCGGAAGAAATCGTGACTGGCGACGCCGGGGCAGTGCTGATGCTGCGCCGTACTTTCCTGTCTCCTCGCGTTCCGGAGCAGAACGACTGGCTGAGGAGTAACGTGTTCCAGTCGACGTGTACGATCGGCGGGAAGGTGTGCACCTTCATCATTGATGCTGGCAGCTGCGAAAATGTCGTCTCTGAAGCAGCGGTATTAAAGCTAGGGTTGAGGGCAGAATCGCATCCTAAACCGTACAAGCTCGCCTGGTTAAGTAAAGGTACAGATATTACCGTCTCCAAGCGTGTACTCATTTCTTTTTCTGTAGGGCAAACATACCATGATGAAGTCTTCTGTGATATTGTCCCTATGGATGCTTGTCATCTACTGCTGGGCCGTCCTTGGCAATTCGACCTGTCTGTTCTACATGATGGGCGGGCAAATACCTACTCCTTCCTCTTTCGGGGAAAAAAGATCGTTCTTATGCCTTCAAAGCCTCGACCCCTGAGCATTCACTCTACTCCTCCCTCATCGACGTTGCTGTCTCGGGCTTCTTTTCAGACAGCTATGGAAGAGGCTGGCGTAGTTTTCCTACTGTTCTGTGACCCTGTTGTGCCTCTTTCGAAGGCAGACCATAGTCCTGTCATTCAGTCTCTATTACAGGAGTTTGCCGATGTGTTTCCAGCGGATTTACCACCCGAATTACCTCCTCTGCGGGATATTCAACATCAGATCGATCTGGTCCCTGGTGCTGCCCTCCCAAATCGACCCCACTACCGAATGAGCCCAAAGGAACATGAAGAACTACGTCGACAGGTGGAGGATTTGTTGGCGAAGGGACATATCCGGGAAAGTCTCAGCCCTTGTGCGGTTCCGGCATTACTGACTCCGAAGAAGGATGGCTCTTGGCGTATGTGTGTGGACAGCCGAGCTATTAACAAGATCACTGTTCGCTACAGGTTCCCTATACCGCGCCTCGATGATCTGTTAGACCAGTTGGGTGGTGCTTCGGTGTTTAGTAAACTGGATTTGAAGAGTGGATACCATCAGATTCGGATTCGTCCTGGTGATGAGTGGAAGACGGCGTTTAAGACGCGTGAGGGCTTGTTTGAGTGGATGGTGATGCCGTTTGGCTTGTCTAACGCGCCTAGCACGTTCATGCGTATCATGAATCAGGCATTGCGGCCTTTCATCGGTAAATTTGTTGTTGTTTACTTTGATGATATTCTGATTTATAGTTCGAACCATTCTGTGCATCTATCCCATTTACGTGAGGTGTTATTGGTGTTGCGTCGAGATAAGTTTTATGCTGCTCCTGTCAAATGTTCTTTTATGTCCCCAGCTGTTCAATTTTTGGGTTATATTGTTTCTGTTGACGGGTTACGAGCTGATCCGAGCAAGGTTGCTGCTGTAGACCAGTGGCCTCGACCTTCTTCCATTACCGAGGTTCGTAGTTTTCATGGTTTAGCATCATTTTATCGGCGTTTTATTCCCCATTTCAGCAGTATTATGGCCCCGATTACGGATTGCATGAAGGGCACAAAATTTAGTTGGTCCGCCGATGCTGATGCAGCGTTTGTAGAAGTTAAAAGACGTCTCACCACAGCGCCTATTTTGGTGCTGCCTGACTTTTCCCAGCCATTCGAGCTTCATTGTGATGCGTCTAAAGTTGGTATTGGGGCAGTTCTTTCCCAATCGGGGCGTCCCGTGGCTTTCTTCAGTGAGAAGTTGGCAAATGCCAAACTGCGATTTAGTACTTATGATATTGAATTTTATGCGATCGTTCAGGCTATCAAACATTGGCGTCATTACTTGTTTCAGCATGAATTTGTGCTATATACTGATCATGATTCTTTGAAGTACCTTGGTAGTCAAGACAAGGTATCTCATAGACATGCTGCTTGGATAGCTTATTTGCAGCAGTTCACTTTTGTCATCAAGCACAAGGCTGGTATTACGAATCGGGTTGCTGATGCTTTGAGCCGACGTCACACTTTGTTGACTGAGATGCGCGTTCAGGTTCCTGGCTTTGATTCTTTTGTTGACCTTTATGTTACTGACTCTTTCTTTTCTCGGGTTCTGGAACGGATTCAGCAGGGCGAACATTCTGATTTTGTATTAGAAGATGGTTTTCTCTTTCGTGGCATACAGCTGTGTATCCCTGACTGTAGTTTGCGTCCGCGGCTGATCCAAGAGCTGCATAATGAAGGTCATGTGGGCCGTGATCGAACATACCAGTTGCTGTCGTCCTCCTATTTTTGGCCATCGATGCGGAAGGAAGTTGGTCGTTTTGTCGCCCGTTGTCGAATTTGTCAGTTGGCCAAGGGAACATCTACAAATGCAGGTCTTTATTTACCCCTGCCGATTCCGGCTCAGCCTTGGACCGACATCAGTATGGATTTTGTTCTTGGTTTACCCCGGACTCAGCGTGGATTCGATTCTATTTTTGTGGTGGTTGATCGTTTTTCTAAGATGGTACACTTCATTCCCTGTAGAAAAACATCTGATGCAGTGTGTGTTGCGCAGCTTTTCTTTCGGGAGATTTATCGTATTCATGGCCTTCCCAGTACTATTGTTTCTGACCGTGACACTCGGTTTGTGAGTCATTTTTGGCGCAGCTTATGGCGTATGGTGAATACACAGCTCAACTTCAGTAGTGCTTATCACCCTCAGACGGATGGTCAGACAGAAGTGGTCAACCGTTCTCTCGGTAACTTGTTGCGCAGTCTGGTGGGAGATCATCCGAAGGCTTGGGATCAGCGCTTACCGCAGGTGGAGTTTGCCCATAACCATGCTCTTAATAGATCCACTGGTTTTTGTCCTTTTCAGGTGATGTATGGTATTGTGCCTAGGGGTCCAGTAGACTTGTTAGCCCTGCCTAGCAAGATTCGTCCTCATACAACTGCTGAAGAACTTGTCTCACAGATTTGCCAAACACACCAACAGACTCGTGATCAGTTGGTCTTGAGCACCGCCAAATATAAGTCTCAGGCAGATTCTCATCGTCGTCCTGTTCAGTTCGAAGTTGGTGACTATGTATGGGCTGTTTTGACAAAGAATCGGTATCCTGCTGGTGAATACAATAAACTAGCCGCTAGGAAGATTGGTCCAGTAGAGATTGTGGAGCGGATCAATCCGAATGCTTATCGTCTACGTTTGCCTAGCCATGTCCGCACAACTGATGTTTTCAATGTTAAGCATCTGATTCCTTATGCAGGTGATTCTTCTGATGGGGAGACCGGGTCAGATTCGAGGGCGAATCTTTTCTATCCCGGAGGGAATGATGCAGACAATTCGGTGAATTAGTAGTTTGGAGCTCCGGTGTCAGTTTTTTACCCACAGCACCTTGTTTCGAAGGAAACGACGTCACGAACGCAAGTCACCAGCTTTGCTCGTGAGCTATGGGCTTTTTTAGGCATCCGGGCTCATCTATCCTCTTTTTTCGCACTTTTAGTACTTTGGGCTTTTTTTTGTAATTTTCCTATTTTTAGTTTTAGGGTTTTGTTTGAACTCTATATATACCTATCTTCTATTCATTGTTAGGGGAATTGATTTTGTTTAATAAAAAAATTAGGGTTATCCCTTCTTGAGCTTCTGCTACGTTTTACTCTCCATCAGTTGGGTACTTCCGCATCATTTCATTCTTATGACCCGATAACAAGTCTCTGATTTCATCACAATTCTAAAGAACACACCAATGAGCTTTCATTAATTGAGCCTCATCAAGAATTACTGTAGTTGGATGAATGCCAAAAGGCTTTGCAACATCAGAAAATACCAAAAGAGAACCACGATTATCATTTCTAGGTATCTCAATACTTTCACATTCTGAAGCATTAATATACATCTCACAATATGTAAGAGACTCATTAGAAATATATGCTTCCGCAATGGATCCTTCCGGTCTTGCTCTATTTGCTACGTAATTTTTATATTTCCCAAGTAATCTGCATAAAATTGACAATATTAGCAAAATAAAATATGAATAAAATTTATTCATAGTTCAAAATATGTGTTATTTATTTACCTCTCAATCGGATACATCCATCGAAACTGCACTGGCCCAGCTAACAATGCCTCGTCTGCTAAATGTATCATAAGATGTGGCATTATATCAAAAAATGACGGTGGTAAAATTGTTTCTAATCTACAAAGAATGATAATTATATCATCTTTTAGTTTTTGTACATCTTCTTTTTTCAATTCTTTCGCGCAAAGTTGGGAAAAAATCGTGACAATGCTACAATAGTCTCAACAATATCTCTTCCCAAATAAGGCCGAATACCAACTGGAAAAATTCGTTGTAGTAATACATGACAGTCATGACTTTTTAATCCTGAAAGTTTCCCATCATCCATCTTCACACATCTAGATATATTCGCGGCGTAACCATTGGGATACCGAATCGTTTTTAACCAATTAAGAAATTCTTTCTTATGATTTGGTTTTAAGGTATACGACAGATGTCTTTTAACCCATTTGTCTCCTACTTTAGTCAGCCATAAATTTTTTCGTATATTCATCTATTCTAGATCTTGACGAGATTTAAACGTGTCTTTGGTTTTCCCTTCAATATTAAGCACTGTCCCAACAATACTATCACATACATTTTTTTCTATATGCATTACATCGAGATTGTGTCTAATCTTTAATTTTGACCAATACTCAAGCTCAAAAAAAATACTTTTACCTGTCCAGTTCATATGGGAAGTTGGCCTTGGAGTTTTTCTTTGTTTGTTACTTTGGTGATTACCAATTTGACCAAAATCCAGTTGATTTATATACTCAAATATCTCATCACCTGACCAAATACTTGGTCTAACATTTCTCTCTTCTTCACCATTAAATTTTATTTTATCTCCACGTCATTCATGTGAATCATGTAACCATCGACGATGACCCATATAACAAACTTTACCACCGTGCCATCCTGAAGTAACATCATTGAGACAAACTGGACATGCTTGATAACCTTTAGTAGACCATGATGATAACATTCCATATGCGGGAAAATCACTTATTGTCCACATGAGAGCTGCTTTCATGGTAAATAATTTGTTCGTAGATTTATCATAAGTTGATACTCCATTCTCCCATAAGTCTTTAAGTTCATCAATCAAAGGTCGAAGATATACTCCAAGGTCTTTACCAGGTGATTGTGGTCCTGGAATCAATAAAGTCATCATAGTGAATTCTTTTTTCATACACATCCATGGAGGTAAGTTATAAGGCACCAAGACTACTGGCCATGTGCTATGCGATGTGCTTTGATTTCCAAATGGATTAAATCCATCTGTTGCAAGTCCTAGCCTTACATTACGAGATTCTATTGCAAATCTAGGATAAGTCATATCAAAAGTCTTCCATGCTTCACGTTTTTCTTTGTGCCATCTCATTTGTTTAGCTGTATGCCTTGACATGTACAAACGCATCAATCTTGGCTTTAATGGAAAATATCGCAAAATCTTATTCGGAACTCTTTTCTTATTTCTGCCTTGAGATACATGCTTATATCGTGGTGTCATGCACACCAGACATTCTTCTAAATCTTTATTTTCCTTGTAAAATAAACAACAATTATGCTGGCATGCATGAATTTTTTCATATCCCATCCCGATATCTTTTAACATTTTGCGCGCTTTATAATGGTTGTCTGGTAGTAGGTTTCCTTCAGGGAGCATTTTTTTGAATAATCCTATAAAATAGTCAAAACAATTGTTTGACATTTTATAAGTAACTTTTCCATGTAACAACTTTACAACCGCCGTAAGAACTGAAAATTCTTCATGACCATGATATAGTTTTTGTTCTGCATGGTTTAATAGTCTTTCGTACTTGTTTCCATCATCATCATTGCACATTGGAAAATCAAGATCTTCTTCCATTTGGTTGTCTACGCCATCTTCTGTTCTAGCATCAAACATTGATTGATATGGATACACGTCATTTATCATATCCATTGTTGCCTCATTCAAATTGAAGTTTTCGACATTCTCATATGTATGATTCAAATACGACGAGGTAGAAGAATTATCAAATGTTTCACCATGATGAATCCATTGTGTATACCCACAGGTCATCCCATTTGTTGCCAAGTGAGATTCAACAACTTCAAAATAGTGCTCAACGTAGTTGTTACACTTTTTACATGGACACCAAATTTTGTTGTTATTAATAACAACATTTTGTTTTGCAAATGTAATAAACTCGATTATCCCGTCCACGTATGCTTCATCAGATTTGTTTGAAATATTTATCCAACTTTTATCCATAGTATTCCTGAAAAAATAAATAATATGAAACAAAAATTAATATCCATATTATTCCTGAAAAAATAAAAATATGGAACAAAAATTAAAGGTACATATAAGTGTTTTTATTTTTTTTATGTTTAATATTAATATATTAATAATATAGTTTTAATAGTATAAACATTAAAACTTATATTAGATATAGTGTTTTAAAACAATATATTAATGATTTAATTTTGATAATATTATCATTTCAATAAATATATATATATATATATATATATATATATATATATATATATATATATATATATATATATATATATATATATATATATATATAATTTTCATAATATGAATATTTTAAATTATATTATTTATATGTTTTTTAAAATTAAATATTTTAGAAATATCTATAAAATATATTATAGCATATATATAGGATGCGAAAATACTTTTAACTAAATATGTGTAGATAAATTTAGAATATATTTTGTTGTGTACATTTAAAAATAAATAAATCAAGTAAATATTTCAGATATGTTTAAATATATTTGAAGAGATACTTTAGCATTTTCAAAATATTTTAGTATATAAAGAGGAGGATCGAATATTTTTAATACTAAATTAAAAATATATACTTAACTTTTTTGAACAAATCTATATTTAATTTAAATATTTGAAATTATTGTAAAAAATACTTTAGAATATAATAGGAGAATAAAATATTTTGTATTTGATATTTTTAATATTAATAGAAAATATTTTAGTATATATATTTGTAAAAATATCTTTTAAATCGGATAATTTAAATATATTTTTAACATCTTTAAGATATATTTTCGCATTGGTGAAATTTTTTAATTCAATATTTCAAATAAATAATTTATATACCTTAAAAGTATATTTTAGCATATAATTGGAGAAAAATATTCTAAACTAATACTCTAAATGTTGCGGTTAAATATATATGTATATTTAATAAACATAAATAAGAGCTTTTCAAAAAATATATGTTGAATTAATTTTTTAAACAATTTTAACTTCTCTACCATATATTTTAGTATATATATATAGCACCGGCATATTTATTATCAGCAACTTTAATATTTTTAAAATAAAAGAAGAACACTAACCTCAACTTGTTGGTAGTATAATTTAAACACTAATCCAAACTAATTTAGTTGAAAACAATTTGTGATGGGTGATGTGAAAGTGATAGTGGAATTGAAGATTTGAAGTTTTGAAGTGATGGGTGATGTCAAAGTGATCTAACCCTTTAATTTATAATGGTTGGTAGATCTAGTTGGTTAGGAAAATAAGGAGCCAAAATAGAAGATAGATCTAATTTGGTAAGGGATTGAATAAAAATAAAAGATAGAGTTAAATAATTAGAAAGAAAAAAAAATTAGCTAGTTGGTTAGAAAAATAACGATAGAAAATAAAAGATAGAATTTGTTAGAAGATTGAATAAAAATAAAAATAAAAATAAAAAATAGAGTTAAATGGTTAGAAAGATAAGAGTAAAAAGGTTAAACAAATAAAGTTAGACCCCAAAATAATGCTCATTTTTCTCCCGAAAAGTATAGAAAGAGCCTAAAATAAAGACTAAAACTGATAATATCTTTAAGCTTTAGTTCTAATTAAAATTCACAATCTCAGTTCTTCTTCCATAATTAAAATTCACAATCTCAGTTCTTCCTCCATAATTAAAATTCACAATTGGTGGATTTTGTTCTACTTCTACTCTAATCTATCTTACACCGGCTCAGGTAAGTATTTTTGGGATTTTTTTTAGTTATGTTTCACTTTTTACAAATCAAAAAGTGTAAAGTCTAATCTGTGTTAATTTTTTTATGGTCTATTCTTGTTTGAATAGCTATAAAATCTGTGTAATTGCAAGTAATCATGGATGTTATGGTGGATTTGCTTGTTTTTTTGGGGAAGTCGGGAACTTTGTCTCTTGATTCACCTAGTTTTTCTTATATTTGATTAATAGCTCTGCTTTATTAGATCAATTGATTAAGAAGTTCATTGTAATAATTGATTCCTTTAAATCTTTTAGATTCGTTCATCTTCGGTACCTATTAGCTGGATATCGAGTTTGGAGTGTTTTTAATTCTAGTAGCTTTTAGAGATAAACTATTAAGTTTTGATGGATTTGTCATCTAAGTTTGTTTCAGCTGTGATTGTGTACAGAAAGATAATGTGGTATTGTTAATTCCTCTTTTAGGTTATTAGGAGGATCATAAAAACTCCTTTGTGATGGAGTTAGCTTTTCTGGTGAACTATGAAAGTTAGAGTTCTATTATCAGTCTTTGCTTAGGAGCAACCTGCAGGCGAAATAAATTAGGAAAGACAAACACAAATCGCTTAAAATGATGTTAATTTTTATCATTGCTCCCCAACAATGATTTAAAGTAAACCTATTGCTAGATATTTCAAAATTTGATTTTGTATGATAAACCTAAATTCAAATCTGGTTTTGTTAGGAAGCCAAAGGGTTCATAATTGCTAGCAACTGTTTTTAAGAAATAATGTGTTGAGACATGTGACGTCTATGTTGTATGTAAGGAACAAAATCTGTGCCTCGTTGAATTGATAGTTTGTATCTTGGTGGTAGGTTGGGAATTTGGAATTCCATAAGATAACATAATCATGCACATATCTAATAAAGAGTCATTCGATCCTTCTTTATTTCAGAAAACCGCGCTAGATTTTCAGATTTTTTCATAGAAGGATGTACACAAGATCTTAAGGATCAGTGTCTGAATCAGCTAATGCATTTGAGGAATTCACAAAAACCAAGCATTTGGGAGTTACTTTACTCTCACAATATACCTCTTCAATTTTTCATACTTAGGCAACTGCCTCTTTATCAATAGAGACTATCGTTCACGTAAAAAGGAACCCAACAAGCTATGATAACAACATTAAGAGCACTGCCTTCCAGCAGTTCAAGTCAATATATCCGGCAGTTGTCCAGTAGGTACATTCCTCTTTACTGTTTAATTGTGACTTCTCGTTAGTCTCGAAATGAAGGTTGAGTTATAATCTTGACTGCCTTTTTTTAGTTAGATGTACAGGCTGCAATAGTACGTTAAGGATCTAGTTTTAAAACACAGTTCTCGTGTATGGAAATTATTGTGAAGAGCTTGTCAGCATGCAAACCCAGAAATAGTTTATGCATCTTCCATACTAGGTCAAGCTAGGACAATCCTGAAGATCTTAAAAAAGAATAGTTCAAGTCTTTCTTACTGCAAAATCTTGGATGAATCACTAGTTTTTCCAATTATCTTTTATTAAACCATGTCGGAAGCAAATTAAATGAAATTTGACATGTAGTTTCATTCTCTTTTGGCCAATTTTGTACTGTGTTTGGTGTCTTGGTTACAGGTGCAATTACCTTTTTCTTCTCAATTCCAATAAGAAGAAGTTAGTGTGGTTGCTGCCCTTAAAAAGAGTGAAGTTGCTGAGAAAAGTATACCGCATAGAGAGTAAGGCGTGTGATTGTCATGAAAAAAGTTTAAGAGGCGAAAGCTCTGCGAGCTGCAGAATTTTGTGACGGATAGCTGAACTTATTGCCCTTGGGGATGAGCTACTGGTTCTTTCTCTCAAAGTAATCTAATTGGTGAAGGAGAGTTTGGAAAAATCTATAAATGTAGAAGAGTTTTTAAGGAGGTAATTTGTGTATATTTAGTGATGGCTAACAAACAGATAGTTATAGTTTGGTTATGGCTCAACCAGAAGAGAGTTAGGCTCAATTTAATGATTTTTTAGCTTAAGCTCAAACTTTAACATAGACTTGAAATAATTATTTTTTTGGATATAACATTTCGATATGACTCACAAGTATTTCATCAACCTTACTTACATTCATACTCGTGATATTTCCGTAACAGGTTGAAGTATTAAGCTAGTCGCCATCCCCATGTAGTTTTGCTACTTAGAGCATGCCCTGAGAATGGCTGTCTCTCTGAATACATAGAAAATGGAAGCCTAAAAGACTATTCTCCACCAAGAAAGGAAACCATGTCTCCCATGGATAATCTTTGAAGTTTCTTGTGGGATTGTGTTCATACGCAACTCAAAACAAGAGCCTATCATACAGCGAGATCTATATGAAGTCCGATTCTATTTTGTTAGACATAAATCGGAGATGTTGGTCTAGCTAAATATGTTTTTATACTTTATGATGTCTCGTAAAATCAATTTTTGAATATTAAGGCAGCAAAAACTATAGGACCAAAATGGAATATATATATATATATGTCAGGGAATTATATATTTTTAAATATTTATGGTGGGACATCTAAATGTCTTTTAACAAATGTAAAAAAACATGAAAAAGGGTCACCAGATACTGTTCTTAGTTCTTGTATTCATATCTCTGGTTTGCATTTTTTTATTTTTTTTAGCAAGTAACAATCCAATTTATTTAAAAATAGAAGAGTAAACTATACTACAGAGATTGAGAAAGATAGCAGCTCTTGAAAGTTTATCGAGGGAGGTAGAGATATCATCGCTGTTCGAGAGAGAAAACTAAGCAAAAACCTTTATCGACGAAGATGACAGAGGGAACTATTCCGCTACCGAGCTCCTCTGGTCGGCGAGGCGGACGCGGCGGTATCGAGGACGACAAATTGGTGTTTGAGAGGTCGGAGGGGATCGAGCCGATCGCCACGTTTTCTGATATGGGGATAAAGGTCGACCTACTCCGCGGAGTCTACGAGTACGGGTTCGAGAAACCGTCTGCCATCCAGCATAGAGCCGTGATGCCTATAATCCAAGGCCGAGATGTTATCAGTCAGGCTCAGTCCGGTACCGGAAAGACTTCGATGGTTGCCTTAACTGTTTGCCAGATTGTGGAGACGTCTAACAGAGAGGTTCAGGCATTGATATTGTCCCCAACAAGGGAATTGGCATCTCAAACAGAGAAGGTTATACTGGCCATTGGGAATTATATTAGCATACAAGCACACGCTTGTGTTGGAGGCAAAAGTGTTGGAGAAGACATTAGAAAGCTGGAAAACGGTGTCCACATAGTCTCAGGAACTCCTGGCAGGGTATGTGATATGATAAAGAGAAGGAGCTTACGTACGAGAGCTATCAAGCTCTTGATTCTTGATGAATCGGATGAGATGTTGAGCCGAGGCTTTAAGGATCAGATCTATGATGTTTACAGATATCTTCCACCTGATCTTCGGGTCGTCCTAATTTCTGCTACTCTTCCTCATGAAATCTTAGAGATTACAAGCAATTTTATGACAGACCCTGTGAGGATCCTTGTGAAGCGTGATGAGTTAACTCTGGAGAGATTAAGCAATTTTTTGTCGCTGTTGAGCGGGAGGAGTGGAAATTTGACACTTTGTGTGATCTGTATGACACTGTTACTATCACTTTAGTTGTTATCTTCTTTAACACAAAGAGAAAGGTGGACTGGCTAAGTGAGAAGATGAAAAGCAACAATTTCAGTCTCATCAATGTATGGAGACATGCCTCAGAAGGAGAGAGATGCTATTATAGCATAGTTTAGATCAGGTGAAAGTCGTGTTCTGATCACCACTGATGTATGGGCCCGAGGGCTAGATGTTCAACAGGTTTCTCTAGTGATCAACTATGATCTTCCAAACAACCGTGAGCTTTACATTCACAGGATCAGTCGTTCTGGCCGTTTTGGACGCAAGGGTGTTGCCATCAATTTCGTGAAGAATGATGACATCAAAATTCTTCGAGACATCGAACAGTACTACAGTACTCAGATCGATGAGATGCCAATGAACGTTCTGATTTGATTTGAGAAAAGAGCACTGTTTAAAGTTGTGTGCGACATGTCTCTGGTGTAATGTCTTTTTCTGAAGCTGCGAGGATTTATTGTGATGGTTCTGCAATGGCACTGAACATATTAGGATAGTTTGTTGATTTTGCATAGGATACTCCCCTCCTACTAGGGTTGATACTTGGTGAGAATAGAAATTGAATTGAGAAGATTGAGAATATTGACTAAGAATCAACAAAGAGATTTTTAGATGGTGAATATAATATTTCTCCTCTAATTATTTCATAGGTGTAATCAACCTCCTCGACCTCTTTAAATAGGCCTAGTGAGTTAGTTACAAATTCGGTTACATAAGAGATTTATTTACAGTTCAGTGTCTATTCTCCTTATAAAACTTTAATCTTATTCTGTAATAATAGAACTTATCATTCAAGTCCTTATTAATTACATTTAAGTCCCTTATGAATATATTTCCTTATCAGTAGCCCCCTTAGTTCTTATAAAGACAATTTTATAAGAACTATTTAGTCTTCGAACATTACTCCAAGCGAATAAAACTTCTTTCATCCAGCCCTTTTATCATGACTGAGCCCAGTGATTTGCAGTTTCACTTCGAATATAAGAATGAGTGCAAATAAGCTCCCCACTCGCTTCGAGTCTACCAACTAGAGATACAACTCTACTTCGACCTCGAATCTCCTGTCATTAGCATTTTTCAACTAAAGTACCCCTACTTGAAAGATTGATTGGACCCTTTTTGATAGGTCTATGACGCAACAAGTTTTTCCCACGTTTGTATTCCACCCAATGAGAACAGTTCACTGGTTTTGCCTCTTCAAATTCTCAACGTCATCTTTTCCCAAGTATAAATACTTAGCTCCATCTTACTAAGAACTGTTTAGAAAAATCATTGTTCCTAAGCTATCTTCATCTAGTTCTTCTTTAACCTTCAACCTCATTAGCTGTTTTCCCCAGAAACATCAATTTCTTCAGTCACAAAAAACAATTTCCCAGATCAACGTCTATTGTATGAGAAGATATCCCAAATACAAAAGATCTAAACCCAAAAAACCAAGAAAACCAAAAAAATCTCTCTTCCTTGGTCCTAGCAATCAAGTGTTTGGCGCTTACGACTATCTCTGTATTGGAGAAAGAGCTGAGGAATACAAAGCTGCTGGGTTAATCTACAACGGTCCTCGTTTCTCCTCTACCACCTTCAAATACGGTAACTTCAATTCCAACCTTGTTAATTCATCTTTTCCCCTAGCATCAAACCCATAACCTAGCCAGCAATCTTCTCCTCCTCGAAATCAATCCACTTTTCAATCACTAAAACCACATCGAAAATCTAAGCCTGTTAATTCTGACAAACCTCCAACTTCTAAAAAAACTACAACCCAAATCACCTATCCTACAATCCGAAGCAGTTAAAGTTAAATTTCACAAAAAACCAACCTTCCTAGCAATGGGTGACGATGTAGAAACCTCCTCTCCTCCCCCACAAGAAGTGGTTGACGTTACACCAGAAAGTAGTCAACCAGTTCTTATGGAAAATGAAAAACAATCCCAAACTGAGACTCAAACTCGAAGTCTTTGCGATGAAGCTACTGATGAAGAAAATGATAAGGAAAATGATTCTGAAGCCACTGAATCCAATGCCGAAGCCGAATCTGAGGCGGAAGAAGTAATCCCTTCAAGGAATATTCGAGGAAAGAAACCTCCAATTACCCTCCCCGAAGATATTGCCGCCTTGGTTCAGGAAAACCTAAAACCACTTTGTCCTCGGTACATTCTAGCCCTAAAAAATGTACCCTATACTTACTACCCCGAATCAGAGAAAGAAGAACTTAAGAAACTATAAGGATTAACAGACAACATCGTTCTTCATCTACCAGTTGAGGGAGAAACACCTTTGAGTTGTCAGAAAAACGAATTGGTAGCTTACCCTGAACTTTTCAACTGGGGACTTCGATTTCCTCTCGATCCAATGATTGTAAAGTACTTCGAAATTCTTGGGTTGTGCCCAACACAAGTCACTCCAAACCAACTGTTCACTTTATTCTCCGTCATTATGGTGTCGAGGTTAGGAAGCATCCCCCTCGAAATAGAGGACTTCATTTCACTGACCAAAATCTCAAATGGGCCAGTTTTACCATTCTACTACCTAAATTTGGAGGATGATCTGAAGATTATCGATGACCTCCTCGAGGCTGACAAGTTTTGGAAGCAAAGGTTTGTTTTTTTATCAGGAGCATGGGAAAATGGTAAAGAGATTTCCGATGACAACCTCTCAAAACTTACTCTCATCTGGAGAGATAACAGTAAGTAAATCATGGTTATTATTGTTAATACTTTCTTCCCAACTTATTAAGCCTAGTCAAACTAACCAGGCCTACTTATCTAATTGTTTACTCTTTTCCCAGAAATTCCGAGGAGATTCAAAGGGCGTCGGAAAACTGCAAAGACCATCTTCAAGAGAATGGCTGAATGGGCTGAGAAAGCCTGGGGAAATGTCTTTCACTCAGCCTTTCAACCAATCAACTTCGTCAACAGCCATCTCTGGCGCATAACCTTGGGAGCTGACTTCCCTGAAGACCCAATGCTCCCCCCAGATCCCATTGAAGCGGTCAAAAGAATACTCGCACCAGATGGGAAAACTTACCTTCCCACCAGGAACCGATCTGACAGTCACCTGCCACTAAAAAAGAAGGGAAAACTGTCCCTCAAAAAGTCCAACACAAGTAAGCCTAACCCTTCTAAAAATTCGAAGCCTACAGGGAAACGAAAAGCGCCTGCATCTCAACTTCCTCCAACATCTGAAGAAGACGAACCTGTCATTAAAAGGAAAAAGAAAGAAGATAATGCTTCAAAGAAGAAAAATGATAAGTCCACTACCCCGAGGAGTAAGAAAAAGAACGAAGCTGAAATGCTCGAAGAGGTATTGGCTTCCGAGGTCCATGAGAAAACCTTCATTGAAGAAAATCCTCAAGGGGGATTGGCACTAGGAGATAGCCAGGAAAACGAATATCTTAACCTCGAAGATTTCAACTCGAGTGGGGATTTTATAGTCACCGGTGAAGATTCTCAGCCTACCAACACCATTCCATCATCTTCTACCGGGGCTGCCATAACTTCAACATCTAACGCAATTATTCCTGTCCAGCATCGCCCATCAAACTTGCCCAACCCTGACAGATCCGATGAGGTAACTTCAATCCTTCGACCTTTTACTAACTTAGGTGCTGCAGCCAAAAAATTGTGTGAAGAAGTAAACAATTCACATACACAATTAGAGCTCCTTCCACAAGAATTAATCAAGAGAAAAAAGGAAAAAGAATCTGAAAAATCTTCGAAAGATGAAGCACTTCAAAATTTCAAGGCTGAGAAAGGAAAACTTCTTAAAGAGCATAAAGAAAAAATCAAAGCTTTGGAGACTTCTCATCGTCTGGCTCTTGAAAATATAAATTCTCAACATTCTACTTCCATTTTTAAGGAAAAGAAAAAATCTACCGATGCTGAAGAACTTGTTAAGAAAACTCAAGAAAGCCTGGAAAATTGTCAAACTCAATTGACTACGCTTCAAACAGGATTCGAGCAGGAAAAGAAGGACGCCATCAAGAAAGCCGAAGTTGTTGTTGGTTCTGTGATGCTTGATGGTATCAAGAAGGCTCAAACCCAAACAACTATCAATCTTCTTCGAGAACTCCATGCCGCCTATCCAAGGTTAAATTTAACAGAATTTTGGAAACAAGTTCCAGAGGAAGATCGCCCAAAGGAAGCATTCGAGGTTGCATCAAGCTCCTCAGAAGAAGATGACGTTTCTGAAGGGTCATCGGAAGAAGAAGATGACTAAACGGTAGATTATATATGTCATGTGTTTGTTGTTGTTGTTTTTTTTATTAAGTAGTTTTCTCCTTTTTGTAAGCTTCAAGCTTTATCCAATGAAACAAACGACTATCTTAATATTTCAAAGTTCTATTGCACTCATAAAACGTGTATATTGTCGTGCACTTCAAAATTTGATGCACTCAGAAAACGTGGCACCTCGAAAATTAGATGCGCTCATAAAACGTGGCACCTCGAAATAGGTTGTTTCTTCAAAGCTATTGCTTTGGAAAATTACTCTTGGTCAACTTTCAAAGATGATCAGTCTCTGCCAAGTTACCAAAATAACAAATCATTCATCATATTAAACAACCAATAGCCAAAAGAAATTTTATTATGAAATTCAATTTTTACCAGACACCTCATTAAAACCTTTCTGGGCCAACAGATAAGGAAAGAGTATGTCTGTCTTTCAAAAATTCTAAGTTCAATTTTATTCACAATACAATTTCAAATGTTTTATATTCCAAGGGTGTTTGAGCATTCTCCCCTCACAATCAGACAACATATATGACCATGGCTTGACCTTCATTTTGACTTCATAAGGACCCTCCCAATTCGGAGCCAATTTTCCGAGGTGTTTATCCTTGGTATGAAGAAATACTTTCCGCAACACTTTATCGCCAACTTTGAACTCCCTCTTCTTAACTTTAGCATCGTACCTGCTTCTCATTAAGGTTTGATGATGAACCACATTCAAATGTGCTTTGACCCTCTTTTCCTCTAACAAATCAAGCTCAATCCTTCTAGCTTCATCATTATCTACTTCGGAATAACGCAATAGCCTATAGGAAGGTAATGTAGATTCAGCAGGGCATACAGCATCCATTCTATACAGTAGAGAAAAAGGAGTCTCTTTTGTGGCCTCTCTAGGAGTTGTACGATATGTCCACAACACCTCTTGAAGATAATTTGGCCATTTCCCTGCTTCTCCCGCCAAATTTTTCTTCAAACCCTCCAAAATAGATCTATTTGTAACTTCTACTTGCCCATTTGCTTGTGGATGGAAGGGAGTAGAAAAGCATTGCTGTATTCCTTTCGAGGAGCAAAAAGAGTCCATTTCCTTGTTATTAAATTGGGGACCGTTGTCTGTTTTTATCTTTCGCGGAACTCCAAAACGGTAGCAGATGTTAGTTAGAATAAACTTGATCACATCCTTAGCTTTTGTTCCAGCTAAAGGCTCTGCTTCTGCCCAGTTCGAAAAATAATCAACTGCGACAATAATCATCTGTCTTCCACCTGAAGCCATAGGCAAAGGTCCTATCAAATCAATCCCCCATCTATCAAAAGGAACCGCCTCAGAGATTATCATTAGAGGTGTCGCTGGTTTATGTATCAAATGTGCATACCTTTGACAAGTATCACAACTTTGAACTAATAACTTGGCATCCTGCAATATAGTAGGCCAATAATATCCTGCCAACAATACCCTACGTGTTAAAGCTTTGAAACCACAATGAGCTGATCCATCTCCATCATGTAATTCAGATAAAATGTTTTGAGATTCTTGCTTACTCAAACATCGTAATAAAGGCCTCGACACAGACCTCTTATACAATATCCCATCCAACACCACATAGCCAAGAGCTTTACTCCTTATTTTCATGAGCAAGTGCTTATCAAGTGGTAGTATTCCCTTTGTAAGAAAATTGAACAAGTCAGTTCTCCAATCACCTCGAACGTGCGCCGAATCATTTACTACCTCCTCAACAAATTCACATTGCTCAGAGCTTATTATAATCGAAGGCAATGGTTGTGTCACGATCCATGGATATTCTTCAGAGTAAGCCATTGTTGCTAAAGAATCAGCCATTGTGTTATTTCCTCTTCGAATATGCTCCACCTCAACATTTTCAAATTGTGCCATCACACTTCGAAGTTCTTGCAAATACAAAACTAAACGATCTTTTTTAGCTTCTGATATTCCTTTAACATGGTTAACCACTAACTGCGAATCTGTCTCTAAGTGCACGAATATTGCTCCACTAATTTTTGCTAACCGCAATCCTGCTAACACTGCTTCATATTCAGCTTCATTATTCGAAGCATGAAATCCAAATCTTATAGCTTGAAACATATACTCCCCTGTCGGTGCCACCAATTCTACCCCCGCACTCGACCCTTTATTACTAGACCCTCCATCAGTTCGTACCGTCCACATCGGATTCGCGTGTATTTTTTCATCTTCTTTCTCTTCGGACCTGCTCGAATGAAACTCAACAAAGAAATCTGCTAAGGCCTGAGGTTTGACAGCCGTTCGTGGAGAGAATAACACATCAAAATCTCCCAGTTCTACAGACCACTTAGTCATTCTTCCTGAGATATCTGACTTTTGCAATACATTTTTCAATGGGTAAGAAGTTCGAACCACAATTGTATGTGCTTGGAAGTAGGGACGCATTTTTCTCGCCGCCACTACTATGCACAATGCCAATTTTTCAAGCTTTAAGTAACGTTTTTCAGCATCAACCAAACTTTTACTGACATAATAAACGGGCTTCGAAACTCCCGAATATTCACTAATCAGAACTGCACTCACTGCATAATCCGATACTGCTACATACAAAAACAGTTGCTCACCTTCTCGAGGCCTTGATAATATTTCAGGAGAGGACAAAAGATTTTTGATCTTAATAAAAGCTTCTTCACAATCCGAAGTCCACTCAAAGTTATTCGGTCGACGCAACACCTGGAAAAAAGGCAAACATTTATCTGAAAAACGAGAAATGAATCTGTTCAAAGCTGCTAACCTGCCTGTTAACATTTGCACTTCTTTGATATTCCGAGGTGTAGACATTGATATCAAAGCCTTCAACTGTTCTGGATCCACTTCAATTCCTCTTTCAGTTATCACATACCCCAGAAATTTACCAGATCGGACTCCAAATGTACATTTTTCTGGGTTCAACTTCAACTGTATTGCTCTAAGATTCAGAAACGTCACTTCTAAATCGTCAATATGATCATCATCACTTTTACTCTTAACAAGCATATCATCGATGTATACTTCGATATTCCTCCCTATTTGTGAAGCAAATGCCTTATTCATCAACCTTTGATATGTAGACCCAGCATTCTTCAATCCAAACGGCATCACTCTATAACAATGTAAACCTCGATCAGTGATAAAAGTTGTGCTTTCTTCATCCTCTGGATTCATTCGAATTTGATTATATCCTGAAAATGCATCCATAAATGTTAAAATTTTGTTTCCAGAAGTAGAATCCACTAATTGATCAATTCGAGGTACTGGAAAAGGATCCTTTGGGCAGGCTCTGTTTAAATCTGTGAAGTCTACACACATTCTCCATTTTCCATTCTTCTTTTTCACCACTACAGGATTAGCTGTCCACTTCGGATATTTGGACTCCCAAATATGCCCCATTTTATACAATCTATCTACTTCAGCAATTATGGCCTCAGATTTTTCCAACGAAAAAGCTCTCCTTTTTTGTATTATCGGCTTGATCTTCGAATCCACAGCCAAACTATGACATATAATATCAATTGGGACCCCCACTACATCCTCAGACCTCCAAGCAAACACATCCAAGTTTTTAGACAAAAAATTCAGTAACCTTTCTCGCACTGATAAAGATAATAAAGTCCCAATTCGAAGTACTCTGTTATTATCGAAGATGTATTCTTCTATTTTTTCACTTACTATCACAGAACTCGGGGTTGACCTCGGATCATCGATTCCTTCATCTTTACTACTAGAGGGCAACCCCCCAAATTGCTAATTCTCCATTGGATCATCGGTACTTTTATCACGTAGTCTAAATGCAGCAACATAACACTCTCTAGCTACTTTTTGATCACTTCGAACTACACCAATTCGATCCCCGACTACATATTTCAAACATTGATGAACTGTAGAAACTATAGCGTACATTTTTGCCAGCCATGACCTTCCAAAGATAGCATTATAGCTCGATGGACAATCTACCACCATAAAAAGTACTTGTACTTTCTTTTTAAAATGCCCTTTTCCTAGAGAAATTTCACCTTCAAACTCCCCTACTACATTCACTGTCGCACCAGTAAACCCAATTATAGTTATTTCTGACCTTTCTATCTGAGGCGGAGCGTTTAATCTATCATATGTTGATTTGAACAACACATTAACAGAACTTCCAGTATCAATCAATACTCGTCGAATTTCCACCCCACACACTTCTGCTCCAATGACCACTGCATCTTCATGTGGCCCAGTAATTCCTCTCAAATCATCCCCATCGAAAATTATAAATGGGACATTCTTCTTATTGTATAGGTGTGCTGATGCTCCTCCTTCAATTTGATGCGTTAAATTTATTATATGTCTTTTCCTCTAATTATTAGTGTCATTAGTCATTGAATCTCCCCCAAATATCGCCAATGACTCAAAGAATGCACACAAATCTCGAACACGTCCCTCACACGTCGGCTCATCAACTGACATCAACAACAATCGACTAGGGTCTGGGTCATCAATGCAGTTTCCTGCTTAGAGTTAGGATTACTAACCTTTTGAGTTATAGCTTTAGCGTTCCTTTTGTCATACTCCAACAATATTCCATTCTCTATCAAAATCTGCATTTCCTTCTTCAAAGCAATACAATCTTTTGTATCATGCCCAATATCATCATGATACCTACAGAACCTATTATTGCGTTCCTCTCTTGGCCTATTAATCGCTACCCGGCTTTCTAAAATTTATTGTTCCCTTGGTTTTCTCATATATCGATGCCACACTTTCAGTCAAATCCGCATAATATTCTGGTCTTACCCACACATTCGATCTTGGTCTGAATTGGCGCTGATTATTAAAATTGTGCTGATTAGAACCCCCTTGATATGAGTTCGAACCTCCTCGATTGGAAACATTTTGATTACCCCTCGCTCGCGACGAGTTATTATTCGAAGCGTTCACTTGACTATTTCCCACTTGATTATTCCCTTTCTGAACAATACTATTTCCTCCTCGAACTCGAGTAGACTCTTCGACTTTGATCTGATCTTCAACCTGAGCCATGAGAGCTCCAAACGTTAATGCCCTACGCCTTGTTGTTTCATCAGCTAAATCTCCTGGCAACAATCCTTGTCTGAACGCTGCCATAGCTACCACTTCCTCACAATCATCTAATCCTGCTTTTGTTGACACAAATATTTTAGTATAATCCTTCAACTTTTCTCCCACAGCTTGCTTACATTGTATTATCGTATCTCCATTAGCTCTCATTTCTTTGCTTCCCACAAACTGTCTTCGAAAAGCTGTGTAAAAGCCTCTAAAATTTGCAATGGACTCCTTAGGAATCTTGTTATACCATTTTAGTGCAGTTCCTTTGAATGTCTGAGAGAATGCCCTACAAACCAATTTATCATCGTCCTCGAAATTAGTCATATAGTTCTTGAATTGCTCTATATGATCATCTGGATCTTGAGTTCCATCAAACTTGTCAATTTTAGAAATTTCGAACCGCCTCGGAAGTGGTACAGATCTAATTGCACTAATTAACGGTGAATCCCTCCAATCTACTCCTTGAACAAACTGGTCTTCGTTCCTCATTCCCACAGTAGCATACAAACTTGGTTCACCTTCAAATTTCCGAGGAGAATACACTCGCCTTTCCTTCTTTTGCCTTCCTTCCTTATACATTTTAGCTGGCCAAAATTCATATCCTCCTTCTTTTGAATGACTTCGAAAATGCTTATATCTTGGCGTTTCATCTGATTCCGAATTTTCAAAATCTTCTTCTTCACTAGAATCTACATACCGTCGCTTCTGCAACTTTTTTTTTTCATTCCAATATGCTCCTTCTTACGCTCAAAATGTATTTTACGCTGAACATCTTGAACGTCGCCGACGTCATTTGATGGATCCGACTGATCATCCCGATCACCTCTTGCTATTTTAGATCTAAGTCTAGCGCCATTATTATCTTGTTTCTTTTTAGCAAATTCATCAAGTTCTGCCACTTTTCTTATCAACTCATTCATTTTACCTTCAAAATCAAATTGGTTTGATTGAATCGGAACTGACTTACCTGCTTCTTTCTCTTGCAGATCAGATCTCAACGTCTCCAAAGCTTTTCGAACAGCCGGATTATCTTCTTCCTCCGAATTCATCTCCGATCAACAAAAATATAAACGAAATACTTCAGAAAACGAAAAAATTCGAGACTCGATTTTTGATCTATCGATCAAGGTATCTTCGACCCCTCTTTCTAGCGCCAATTTGGTGAGAATAGAAATTGAATTGAGAAGATTGAGAATATTGACTAAGAATCAACAAAGAGATTTTTAGATGGTGAATATAATCTTTCTCCTCTAATTATTTCATAGGTGTAATCAACCTCCTCGACCTCTTTAAATAGGCCTAGTGAGTTAGTTACAAATTCGGTTACATAAGAGATTTATTTACAGTTCAGTCCATATTCTCCTTATAAAACTTTAATCTTATTCTGTATTAATAGAACTTATCATTCAAGTCCTTATTAATTACATTTAAGTCCCTTATGAATATATTTCCTTATCAGATACCTATTTATTTCCAGCCGTACCAAGTTCTTTTCGATTGGTTTTGTATTTCACATTAATTTGGATATCAAGGATCTTGCGAAGCTTCTGTTAGTGAATGCTAAGTTCCATTTCATTTTGGTTGGTTTGTATTTCACATGAATTTGGGGTATAAAAAAAACTATACTACAAGATACCAAATTTAACAAAGTTGCAAACCAAACAAGATAATTAATTTGCAATTCAATTTGAGTCAAGAATAAGCTTCTTCATATCCATCCCTTGTTTTGTTTGGCCGAAACCCTGACTTCGGTTGAATTGCATCCATTCCCCGCCTCATCAAAAGCAGGCGTCAAGGAGGTAGCAACAACACAAAGCAGCTAAACATCCTTCAAGCATTCCATAGCTCTTTTGCTGTTGAGGAGGAGGCTGAGCATACTGAGGAACATAAGGAGGAGGGTATCCATTCCCTGAGGTGGATAACCCTGTTGCGATTTATTTATTTAATTTATAAATTTTCTGAAAAACAAGATAGAACTTCAAACAAATTATAGCATAAAATTAGTTTTAAATAGATGAATAATATTATTTTAATTTAAAATATTACCATAAAAATATTTAATACCAATAATAAAAGACAAAATATTATAAATATATATACTTACACATATTTTGACTCAATTTTTATATATATATTTTGAAACAACCAAAACCGCCGCCACTTAGACTTTAAAATAAAAGAACTCTCTCAAATAAAATATTAAAATAAATAATATTTTATCCTATTAAAATTAATACAATTTAATATTGAATTTAATGTTTCAAAATAAAAATATTTATTTTAAATAAAATTTAAAATAAATAATTTTAGAATTAATGGGTTGAGATCCAACGAGAGAGAAAGGGTTGAACTGTACCAGGTTTCAGATCCAAATAATGCTTCCATATAAATATTTTTAGCTGAACACGGTTAATAAAAAAATGTCATTATCCTTTTAGAATATATGTCTCTATTTAGCCAACTAATCACCAACTTTATTTGTCTATCTATAAACATGTTTAAATTAAATCCAAGAAGTAACGTCACTAATATCTAATAATTAATTCTTTTGAATCTATAACATGGACTAAAATTTCACAACATTGATCGCCACTTTGAAATCATACTCAATAATATCGACAACCAAAGACATAGAGTAACCAACTCGCAATAAAAAATTATAGCACGATATTCTGCCATAAATCATTTTCATTTCCTTTAAAATAAGTAAAGCAAACAACTATATCCTCATTCAAATCACGTATACTTTATCTAATAACAACTATGTGATTTATAATACCGAAATATATGTTTTAAATAAGTAAAGCATTTTCATTTCCTTTTAAAATAAGTAAAGCAAACAACTATATCCTCATTCAAATCATGTATACTTTATCTAATAACAACTATACCGAAAAAATTATAGCACGATATTCTGCCATAAATCATTTTCATTTCCTTTCAAATAAGTAAAGCAAACAACTATATCCTCATTCAAATCACGTATACTTTATCTAATAACAACTATGTGATTTATAATACCGAAATATATGTTTTAAATAATGTTTGCAATTCAAAAGTTTAATTAACCAAAACATTTATATGTTTGTTTCTTTTGTTGTTAAAGCGGTAATCGAATGATTAATAACAATTGAAATTCACATATTTAAGAATTTTGAGGGTGTTGGAATATTTTTATTTTATTTCAAATTGGAAGAGGGTTTAATAGATTGAAACACTTTGCGGGTGTAATGGATTGAGCTTATTTTTTGTTATTATATATATTATTTTAAATTAAAGTACATTTTTTTTATATTAGAAAAGGGTTTAATAGATTGAAACCGTTTTATTTTCGCTTTTTGTTATTACGTACATTTTATAAGTTCTATATAAACTAATTTTAATTTTTTTTTATTAAACTCCTCGGTGCGAGTGCGACTATAATTTTATTAATAAGAAAGAACAAAACGAAAACTTGAACAGATCTGAAAAGATTCGAAAAACTTGGAGTCTTTATATCAAATAAAACTCATAATAATGAATGTCACTTATTAAAAAATATTCCAAAACCTAATAATATTTCCATGTAAAGTTTTTAGCTCAACACTAGTAATAAAATATGACATTATCCTCTTATAATTTATGTCTCCATTTAGCCAACCACTCACCATCTTTATTTCTCACTCTATATACATATTTAAATTTAATCCAAGATCTAAGATCACTAATATCCAATTGTTAATTCTTATGAATCCAAAACTTGGAATAAAATTTCACAACATTAATCGCCACTTTAAAATCCTCATCAATATTATCAACAACCAAAGTAACCAACTTGCAATAACAAATGTTAGCACAATATTTTGTCCATAAATCATTTTCGTTTCATTTAAATTAAGCAAAATGTTGTTGTTAGATTGTTAGTTTGTTGTTAGATTGTTAGTTACATATTTAGGAGAGGTAACAAACGATTGATATTTCAAATATATTATTTACTTCCTCGAATTGTATATGGACTGAAACATTTTTTGTTTTTGTTATAATTGATCCAAATTTGTACAAATTAGATATGAATTATTTTAGAAAAAAATCCTATTTGAGTTTAAAACTTTTTTTTGATAAAAAAATTAACAATTTCAAATGTATTACAAATATTTACAGTTTTATTTTAATTATTTTGCAATTTTCACAAACTTAATATAAGGTATTAATACAAGTTTAGTTGTTGATTGAAATTATTTTATTAATAATTAATGAAAGATTGAAAAAAATATTATCAATTTTAGCTAAAATACATCAATTCTATTTTTAATATATGTATTCGGTTTGGATTTTTTTACAAAATAAAAATCGTTATAAAATTAAAAAATAACATACATAGTAAAAAACATACATGATTAATTTGTTACCTGTGTATTAAAATATTATTTAGATTTGCTAAGACCTATTCTCGACCAACTCATTAACTAAAAACGTTCTATCATCGATAGCAAATTACAAGATCAAGGTAAAACAATACTCTATATATATTTAAATTATTTTATAATTTAATTAAGTTATTTTTATCAAATATAGCATGTACTTATGGTGGGTTATCAAAATTTTATAGCTTTTTAAAATAAAACTGCTCTAATTCGTCACGTATAAAAATCGATATTATTCACTGTTATTTATTATGTGCCACAAGTGATAGTTGTCCGAAATATAGTTATACTTAAAATTTCTTTTTTTGTTGTACTTGTTATACTTTATGTCACATGAAGTTCAGGAGCACACATAATTCTTATGTACAAAATATGTTTAAAGAACCACAACACATATAGCAAAAATAAAAAAAAAATAACTAAAAAATCGATGGTGTCGATGTCATGAATAGAAACCATATGGTTATATGTATCCATCCAACAAGATAAGGTGACAGTTAAATTTAAGAAAAATTAAAATATTCGTATTATTTTTTAGACTTTTACCTTCAATTATTAGATTATTATAGTTAAATATCTGAGAGATTTAATATGTAAAAAAACTTTATCAAGAATAAAATTATCATTTATTTATCTTTAATGCATTTAAACTGCATTTAAACTCTATTATTTATCGGTATTTTATTTATTTTCTCTAACTTGTTTGCATATCATTTATGGTTTGTGACCAAACCAAATCATTATATTGTTTTAAATCTGTTCATATTTCTTCTCTGTTAATGTCGCATAATAGTTTTTAACTTCAAGTTCAATTAATTTGCAATGTCAATGTTTATTTGTAATATTTATCAATATATATTTATTATTAAAGATATAGTTTTATGCTTAGATTTTATTTTTTATTGTTTGAATTTACTATAAAACAAGTTATTTTATATTTTTTGTTATTTAAATTTTAGATATGTTTGTTTTAATATTTAAAAATTATCAAATTACATATACTAATACAAATAATTTAGAACATTATTTAATGATTTTGTAAGATATTATATGATTTTTAAAAATCTATAGCATTTATAATACAAAAAATATATGTTTGAAATAATGGTTTGCAATTTAAAAGTTTAATTAACCAAAACATTCATATGATTTTTCTTTTGTTGTTAAAGGGGTTTTTGAATGGTCAATAACAATGAAATTCACATATTTAGGAATTTTGAGGGTGTTGAATATTTTTATTTTATTTCAAATTGGAAGATGATTTAATAGATTGAAAAACTTGGAGGGTGTAATAGACCGAGCTTATTTTTTTATGTATTTTATTTCAAATATAAGTACCTTTTTAAAAAAAATTGGAAAAGGGTGTCACATAAAACCTACTGCGAGGGTGCTGTTGCAGCGAAATTCTTGCGACAAAATAATTATCACAGCAATTTTGTTGAGAGAAAACATTAGTTTTTAAGACAAAAAATATTTGTCACTAAAACTACTTATTGTAGTAGTGGGATCATCTAGTAAAGTACCTAAAAGTGTTAAAATACATGTCTTTAAGCTTCGAAAAATAAGCTACGAACATGTTCGAAGAGAGGAAAATTTTGTGGCAGATTCTTTTGCCACAAGTACATACTCTGAGTAACATCCGTGGATTATTACGGTTGACAATCCGTCAACTGATAAAAATTCAGAGCAGATAGTTGGGATTATTGATAAAGACTTTCAAGTAACTATTTGTGAAAATGAAGATTGAATGCAAGACATAATCAAATTTTTTGAGAGTGATGAGTTACCAATTGACAAGTCATTATCTAAAAAGTATGTTTCGAATCTCATGGCTATATTATGTTGGGGGGTTGTCTTGTATAAGAAATCATTTAGTAGACCTTTGCTCCGATGTCTAGGTAAAACTAAATCGCAGATGATATTATTAGAGCTTCATGATAGATGGATTTGCACATTGTGGGTATAAATCATTAATTAGAAGAATATTTCTATGAGGGTATTATTGGCCCACGATATCGTCTGACGCAAAGAGTTGGTTAAAAAGTGTGATACATGTTAATGATTTGCTAATATAATTCATAACCCTCAAAAGCATATCAGAGGCATTGTCATTTGAATGAGGGGTATTGACCTTGTGGGTCCTCTTCCAATGGCTTACGGGGGATAGACAAAAATCCTGGCAATGGATTATTTTTCTGTATGGGTGGAGGACAAAGGCCAAGGATGTAATCAAATTTATTTGGGACATGTCGATGAAAACAACGCCATTTGGAACTAAAGTGTCCGTATTGTATCCTAATAATAAATCATATGTCCATATTTATTTATCATTTCAATGATTTTTCTTAATAATAAACCATATATTTGTGATCATAGATAATAAATAGAGAGTAAATATTAATTGTATTTACTACAATTTACTATAAGACTCTAATCATTATAAAATTACAAAACGATACAGATAATATCGAATATTGTTTCATGATTTATTAGCACTAAGTTAAGTTAATAACATGAAATTCAAAGGTTTGATTAAATAAAAATAAGAGTATTTTTCATCATATGTTCTAAAATTACAAAACCATACAAAAAATTTACAATGTTGTTTCGCCATTTATTAAAACTATGTTAACTTAATAACATGAAATTCAGCCGTTTGATTAACTAAAGCCTTTATATATGCCTTTTCCTTTTGTTATTAGGGTTTTTCTTTTAAAGTTACATATTTAGGAGAGGTAACAAACCATTGATATTTCAAATTTATTATTTATTTTCTCGAATTGTGTATGCGATTGAAACATTTTTTGTTTTTTTATAATCGATCCAAATTTGTACAAATTAAATATGAATTATTTTAGAAAAAAATCCACTTTAAGTTTAAAACTTTTTTCTAATAAAAAAATTTAACAATTTTAAATCTATTACAGATATTTACATTTTTTTTTAATTAATTTGCAATTTTCAAAAATTTAATATAAGGTATTAATACAAGTTTAGTTGTTGATTGAAATTATTTAATTAATAATTACTGAAATATTGAAAAAATTAGTATCAATTTTAGCTAAAATATATAACAATTCTATTTGTAATATCTGTATTCGGTTTGGATTTTATTTTTAAAAATAAAAATAGTTTTAAAAATTAAAAAATAACATACATAGTAAAAAGCATGGATAATTAATTTGTTACCTATGTATTAAGATATTATTTAGATTTGTTAAGACCTATTCTCCACCAACTCATTAACTAAAAACGTTGATCATCGATAGCAAATTACAAGATCAAGGTAAAACAATACTTTATATATTTTTCAATTATTTTATGATTTAATTGAAGTTATTTTTATCAAATATAGCATTCACTGGGTTATCAAAAGTTTATAGCTTTTTAAAATAAAACTGCTCTAATTCGTCATGTATGAAAATCGATATTATTCACTGTTATTTATTATGTGCCACAAGTGATAGTTGTCAGAAATATAGTTATACTTAAAACTTTTTTTTTCTTGTACTTGATATACTTTATGTCACATGAAGCTAACGAGCACACATAATGTTTATGTACAAAATATTTATAAAAAAACCAAAATACATATAACAAAAATAGAAAAATAACTAAAACGTCGATGTCATGAATATAGACCGTATGGTTATATGTATCCATCAAACAAGATAAGGTGACAATTAAATTTAAGAGCAATGATAATATTGGTCTTATTTTTTAGACTTTTACCATCAGTTATTAGATTATCAAACCGGTTCAATATTTGAGAGATTTAATATGTAAAAAAACTTTATCACAAATAAAATTATCATTCATTTATCTTTAATGCATTTAAACTCTATTTTTTATCGGTATTTTACTTATTTTCTCTAACTTGTTTGCATATCATTTATGGTTTGGGACAAAATCAAATCATTATATTATTTTTAATTTATTCATATTTCTTCTCCGTTCATATTTTTAATAAATTTTATAATATAAATAGATAAAAATTTGGAAAAAGTTTAATGAAAACCGTTACTTTTGTTAAAACTCAAATTAAACTATTATATTTTAAATTATAAAAAACTTTAAATTGTCTTAATATAAATTTTTTAATCTCTAAACTATAGTAAGTCAAGTTTTGTTAATTTTTGAATTTAAAATTATAATGCTAAACTATTTTATTGCGTTGACATCCATATCCATTATACCTTAATTCAACCAAAAGTATAGGATTAATTTTGAAGTTACTATAAACACAACTATAAAAAAACATAAAACCATTCATACTTTTAAAAAGCTAACTATTTACCGTTACGATTTTATATTAAAAGGTAACTATTTACCGTCAATAAAATATAAAATCATTGAAATTAATAATAATAAAACATAAAGTCATTCATCCGATAATAAAATATTTTGAAAAAGTTAACTATTTATAGTTACGGTTTTGTATAAAAAGTTAACTATTTAGAGTTACGGTTTTATATAAAATATTATTATATTTTAATATATTTTTAAAAGTAATATATAATATATGAATTTTATTATTTATTTTTAACAATAACGTAAACCAGCCATTCTATTTTTATCCTAAAATATATTAATATTTTAAGTAATAAAATTAATTTAGGAAACAAAACAAATTGGAATCCGAATAAATCCACAATCACGTATCACGACCAATCTACTAAGGAAAAATAATCAATACCATATTTTCGGATATCATAGCATAAATAATGATTAATGAGTAAGAAGAATTTAAATGGTTTTCTTATTTGCTGATGATTTTATACCTAACAAAAAAATGAAGCTAGTATAACTTTGACTTGTTACATAAACACTAGCATATAAATGTAAGAGAAAGTTCATATCCTCCTCCGCATACATTTTGAATCAACCAAACAACGTATTAACATACAATAATGGTTAAACTCAGCATTATTTTATGTGTTCCTTTGATATTGTTAGTGATTTCAGATTATGGAACTGGAAGGGTTGAGGCAAGCGGAACGAAGAAAAACCACGCGTCGATGCAAAAAGCTGAAGAAATATTGTTCCAATCAAATGTGAGATTGCATGCACATATGATTTCTAATTCCAAACGCTTGGTTCCATCCGGACCAAATCCAAGTCATCCTACACTACCAGATATGATTTCCAATTCCAAACGCTTGGTTCCATCCGGACCAAATCCAAGTCATCCTACATTGCCGTATATGATTTCCAATTCCAAACGCTTGGTTCCATCCGGACCAAATCCAAGTCATCCTACACTGCCTCATATGGTTTCCAATTCCAAACGCTTGGTTCCATCCGGACCAAATCCAAGTCATCCTACACTGCCAGATACGATTTCCAATTCCAAACGTTTGGTTCCATCTGGACCAAATCCGAGTCATCCTACACTGCCCGATATGACTTCCAATTCTAAACGCTTGGTTCCATCTGGACCAAACCCAAGTCATCCTACACTGCCAAGTATAATTTCTAATTCCAAGCGATAGGTTCCATCTGGACTAGATCATCCTGCGCCAAGTCATCATGGTAATCAAAGCGTGTTAAATAAATGTATTTTTATAATGATATTTATACATTCAAATTTTATGTTATTTTATTTCCATCTCGTTAATTTTATCTTTTCCAAATTATTATGAATCTTCAATTACCATATGCAAATATCATCACCTCTAGTAAAAAAAGATGATTTATCGATAAATCCACGACCATTTATCTTATTACTATCTAATTGGTTTATTTCCATCCTGTAATGGTACAATCTCTCAACTTACATTATGGTACATTGATTTAAAGACTTCCCCCAAGAAAAGCACGTGTCACCAACTCTTTCTCTACTTCCTTCTTCATCATTCTCCAACATACATATTTAATTTGTTATCTTTAGCTTTATATACGTCAATTTTCAAAATATTATTCAATATTATTGAAAACCTTAGAGTTTTGTGAATTGGAAACAACCCATTCAGATAGACTTTGAACAACTGAAACTTTAAAATAAATCTATGTGATTTATAACAACAAAATATATGTTTTACATAGTGTTTGCAATTCAAAAGTTTAAATAACCAAAACATTTATATCTTTTTTTATAAAGAAGTTTTAAAATGGTCAATAACAATGGAAAATCAAATATTTACCAACTTTGAGGGTGTGGAATTTTATTTATTTATTTTAAATTGGAAGAGGTTGTAATGGATTGAAATACTTTGAGGGTGTAATGAATTGAGCTTATTTTTTGTTTATGTATTTTATTTCAAATTTAAGTACACTTTTTTAAACTAGTAAAAGGCGTAACAGATTGAAACATTTTTTGTTTTGCTTTTTGTTATTACATACATTTTATAACTTCTATATGATCTAATTTTTACAAATTTATTTTTTTCTTAAACTCCTAGGTGCGAGTGCGAGTATAATTTTATGGAAAAAAAAGGAAAAACGAAAACTTGAACAGATCTAAAAAGATTCAAAAAACTTGGAATCTTTATATCAAATAAGAACTAATAATAATGAATGTTACTTATTGAAATAGATTCCAAACCCTAATAATGCTTCCATATAAATATTTTTAGCTGAACACAAGTAATAAAAAATGACATTATCCTTTTAGAATATATGTCTCCATTTAGCCAACTAATCACCAACTTTATTTGTCTATCTATAAACATGTTTAAATTAAATCCAAGAAGTAACGTCACTAATATCTAATAGTTAATTCTTTTGAATCTATAATATGGACTAAAATTTCACAACATTGATCGCCACTTTGAAATCATACTCAATAATATCGAAAACCAAAGATATAGAGTAACCAACTCGCAATAAAAAATTATAGCACGATATTCTGCCATAAATCATTTTCATTTCCTTTAAAATAAGTAAAGCAAACAACTATATCCTCATTCAAATCACGTATACTTCATCCAATAACAACTATGTGATTTATAATACCGAAATATATGTTTTAGATAATGTTTGCAATTCAAAAGTTTAATTAACCAAAACATTTATATGTTTTTTTTCTTTTGTTGTTAAAGCGGTAATCGAATGATTAATAACAATTGAAATTCACATATTTAGGAATTTTGAGGGTGTTGGAATATTTTTATTTTATTTCAAATTGGAAGAGGGTTTAATAGATTGAAACACTTCGCGGGTGTAATGGATTGAGCTTATTTTTTGTTATTATATATATTATTTTAAATTAAAGTACATTTTTTTATATTAGAAAAGGGTTTAATAGATTGAAACCGTTTTATTTTCGCTTTTTGTTATTACGTACATTTTATAAGTTCTATATAAACTAATTTTAATTTCTTTTATTAAACTCCTCGGTGCGAGTGCGACTATAATTTTATTAATAAGAAAGGACAAAACGAAAACTTGAACAGATCTGAAAAGATTCAAAAAACTTGGAGTCTTTATATCAAATAAAACTCATAATAATGAATGTCACTTATTAAAAAATATTCCAAAACCTAATAATATTTCCATGTAAAGTTTTTAGCTCAACACTAGTAATAAAAAATGATATTATCCTCTTATAATTTATGTCTCCATTTAGCCAACCACTCACCATCTTCATTTGTCTCTCTATATACATATTTAAATTTAATCCAAGATCTAAGATCACTAATATCCAATTGTTAATTCTTATGAATCCAAAACTTGGAATAAAATTTCACAACATTAATCGCCACTTTAAAATCCTCCTCAATATTATCAACAACCAAAGTAACCAACTTCCAATAACAAATGTTAGCACAATATTTTGTCCATAAATTATTTTCGTTTCATTTAAATTAAGTAAAACAAACAACTATATCCTAATTCGCATAACTTATACTTCATCCAACGGTACATTCGTCATTGCGACATGAACCATCAAACTAAGTTTCAAATGACTTTTAAGAGTTTAAATCCACCACATCTATTTACCTAATTATGACCAAAATACAATTAAAATGAAAATTAAGACAGTTAATCACCTTCATATTGTATTAGGAATACAAAAAGTCATCACGTAAACAAATATGGTCCAAAATCTCATGTTGAGAGCTTTTGTAGCATACACATTTTGATGCAAGTTGAATTCTAATAAAATTAATTTGATCATTTTTTGCTAGTTCGCAATAGACAAACTTCCAAACCGAAAAGCAAAATTTATGAGGAACTATAAGTGTCCATATTGTATCATAATAATAAATCACATATTCATAAAAATATCCTAATAATTTATGCATTTTCAATCTATTGTTTTTGTCATTTCAATAATTTAACCAAATAATAAATCATATGTTTATAACTAAAAATAATAGTCTTTTCCATCTATTTTATTTTTCATTTCAATGATTTGTCTTAATAATAAACCATATATTTGTGATCAGAGATAATAAATAGAGAGTAAATATTAATTTTACATATTTCAATTTACTAAAAGACTGGTAATCATTATAAAATTACAAAACATACAAATAATTTCGAATATTGTTTCATCGTTTATTAAAACTAAGTTTACTTAATAGCATGAAATTCAAAGGTTTGATTAACTAAAACATGTGTATACGTTTTTATTTTTTTCGTTAGAATTTAGGAGAGGTAACAAACCATTGATATTTCAAATATATTATTTATTTCCTCGAATTGTATATGGATCGAAACATTTTTTGTTTTTGTTATAATTGATCCAAATTTGTACAAATTAGATATGAATTATTTTAGAAAAAAATCCTATTTGAGTTTAAAACTTTTGTTTAATAAAAAAATTAACAATTTCAAATGTATTACAAATATTTACAGTTTTATTTTAATTGTTTTGCAATTTTCACAAACTTAATATAAGGTATTAATACAAGTTTAGTTGTTGATTGAAATTATTTTATTAATAATTAATGAAAGATTGAAAAAAATATTATCAATTTTAGCTAAAATATATCAATTCTATTTTTAATATATGTATTCGGTTTGGATTTTTTTTTATAAATAAAAATCGTTATAAAATTAAAAAATAACATACATAGTAAAAAACATATATGATTAATTTGTTACTTGTGTATTAAAATATTATTTAGATTTGCTAAGACCTATTCTCGACCAACTCATTAACTAAAAACGTTCTATCATCGATAGCAAATTACAAGATCAAGGTAAAACAATACTCTATATATATTTAAATTATTTTATAATTTAATTAAGTTATTTTTATCAAATATAACACAATGGGTTATCAAAATTTTATAACTTTTTAAAATAAAACTGCTCTAATTCGTCACGTATAGAAATCGATATTATTCACTGTTATTTATTATGTGCCACAAGTGATAGTTGTCCGAAATATAGTTATACTTAAATTTTTTTTTATTGTACTTGTTATACTTTATGTCACACAACACATATAACAAAAATAAAAAAAAATAACTAAAAAATCGATGGTGTCGATGTCATGAATAGAAACCATATGGTTATATGTATCCATCCAACAAGATAAGGTCACAGTTAAATTTAAGAACAATTAAAATATTGGTATTATATTTTAGACTTTTACCATCAGTTATTAGATTATTATAGTTAAATATCTGAGAGATTTAATATGTAAAAAAACTTTATCAAGAATAAAATTATCATTTATTTATCTTTAATGCATTTAAACTGCATTTAAACTCTATTATTTATCGGTATTTTATTTATTTTCTCTAACTTGTTTGCATATCATTTATGGTTTGTGACCAAACCAAATCATTATATTGTTTTAAATCTATTCATATTTCTTCTCTGTTAATGTCGCATAATATTTTTTAACTTCAAGTTCAATTAATTTGCAATGGCAATGTTTATTTGCAATATTTATCAATATATATTTATTATTAAAGGTATAGTTTTATGCTTAGATTTTATTTTTTATTGTTTGAATTTACTATAAAACAAGTTATTTTATATTTTTTGTTATTTAAATTTTAGATATGTTTGTTTTAATATTTAAAAATTATCAAATTATATATACTAATACAAATAATTTAGAACATTATTTAATGATTTTGTAAGATATTATATGATTTTTAAAAATCTATAGCATTTATAATAAAAAAATATACGTTTGAAATAATGGTTTGCAATTTAAAAGTTTAATTAACCAAAACATTTATATGATTTTTCTTTTGTTGTTAAAGAGGTTTTTGAATGGTCAATAACAATGAAATTCACATATTTAGGAATTTTGAGGGTGTTGAATATTTTTATTTTATTTCAAATTGCAAGATGGTTTAATAGATTGAAAAACTTGGAGGGTGTAATAGACCGAGCTTATTGTTTTATGTATTTTATTTCAAATATAAGTACTTTTTTTTTTAAATTGGAAAAGGGTGTAAAAGATTGAAAAATGTTTATTTTTGGTTTTTGTTATTACGTACAATTATAATTTCTATATGAACTGTTTGTTACAAATTTATTTTTTAATAAACCTCCTTGGTGGGAGTGCGAGTATAATTTTATTAGTTTTTCTTATTACGTACAAATTTATTTATTTTTCATTTTAAATGTATAGTTTATTTTTTAAATAGTTATAAAATTAAATTCATAGTTTGTGAGCTACGATTTTTCTTTTTTAATTAATTTTGATATTAACCATTTAATCTAAATTAATTATATGATAGAAACTAATTAATATATGTATATATTAAATATCAAATAATCAATTTATTAATTGCGATATTTAAAGTTTTAATTTAAATATTTAATAAACTATTTAAAATATAACAATAGATTATTATTTTTTAATAGTTTTTAGTATTTTATCTATAAATATATTAAATATCGATTTGTCCAACGATTAGTTTCAAATTAGTGGTAGAGCAAATGAGATATCCGATTTGCCCAATAGGATATCCGATATTTAAAAAGGGTATCTCATTTACCATTAATATGTTTTTAAACAAAATTTTATTATTTTATCTATAAATACCTCACCTACTTATTTAATCTTAGCTAATCTCTCAAATAATATCTCACACAAATATCTAGTTCCTAAATCTCTCAAATCACAAATTTATTTCTACGCAATATCTAGTTCCAAAATCTTTTAGACAAATATCTAGTTATTCAAACATTATGCTTCTATAAGTATAAATTTAATTGATTTTTTTTAAAACAATTAGAGATATGCTTGATAAATCTAATAAATTTTTGAAAATATATAATATTTGAAAATATCTAAAACTATCTACTAATAATTTTAAAATATATTGTAGATATCTCGTTACATGATTTGAACTTTTAATTTAATTATATAATAAACTATTTAAAACATAAAAATTAGATTTTTTTTATAGAGTTTTCGGTTATTTTATCTATAAATACCTTAGCTACAAACCTAATTTTTGCTCATCTCTCAAACCATATCTCACACAAATATCTAGTTGTTAAATCTCTCAGATCACAAATATATTTTTACATAATATGCAGTTCACAAATCTCTTCCAAGAATATCTAGTTATTCAAGTAAAAATATAATTTAATTAAAAAATTTAGAACAACTAAAGATCGATATCACTTGAGAAATCTAATAAAATTTTGAAAATATATAGTATTTGAAACTATCTAAATATCTTCTAATATTTTAAATATATATTAAAAATATCTTGTACAGAACTTTTAATTTAAATATATAATAAACTATTTAAAATACAAAACTTGGATTATTTTTTTTCTTAGTTTTTCGATTATTTAATCTATAAATATATTAAATATCGATTGGCCCAAAGTTTAGTTTTGAATTAGCCGTAGAGCAAATAAGATATCCGATTTTTTGCCAAATAGGATATCGATTTTGCCAAATAGGATATCTAAATTGACAAAAAGGATATAATATTTGCCATTAATATTTTTTTTAAACCTTCCGATTATTTTATCTATAAATACCTCACCTACTAACTTACTCTTGTCTAATCTATCAAATAATATCTCACACAAATATCTAGTTACTAAATCTCTCAATTCACAAATCTATTTCTACCTAATATCTAGTTACCAAATATTTTAAACATATATATAGTTATTTAAATGTTTCTATATATATTAATTTAATTGATTTTTTTTAAAACAAATGAAGATATTAATTGAGAAATCCAATAAAATTTTGAAAATATATAATATTTCAAAATATCTAAAAATCTTCAACCCATTTAAAAATATATTCTAAATATATAGTTACAAGATTTGAACTTTTAAGTTAAATATATAAAATAAACTATTTAAAATATAAAAATTGGCTTAATTTTGTTTTCTTAATTTTTTGGATAATTTTATCTATAAATATTTTAAATATCGATTTTCTCAACGCTTGGTTTTGAATTAGCCGTTGGGAAAATAAGATATCTGATTTTGTCAAATAGGATACCCGATTTGCCAAAAAAGGATATCCAATTTAGCAATAATTTTTTAATGAAATTTTTCCGATATTTTATTTATAAATACCCCACCTATTAACCTAATCTTCACTCATATCTCAAATCATATCTCACACACAAATATCTAGTTCCTAAATTTTTCAAAATTACACAATATATCTAATACACTATTTAAAATAAAAATTTAAATATACAAGTCGGATTAGCCGCTTCTAGTTTAGGATATATTGATCATTTTGGGTCAAATTGTATGTACTCAAAAGCCTAATCAATTGGCTGATTTGTTTTTCAATTCAATTACTGTCCATTAGGACCGCCGCAATTCGTATTTATATCGGCTAATGAAATACTCCGATTTATTTCATGTCACCTAATGAAATATCGTGTTCTTTGTAATTTTTATAGTTGTAATGTATTTATATTTTAAATATCTTTTAAAATTACTAGTATTGTTATTATTTTTATTACAATGAAATAATTATTAAGATATCCCGCTTGTTATTATTAATTTTAAATATTTATATATTTTAATAAACATATTTCTAAAATAAATATTAAAAAAATGGATGAGTTCTTAAGAGGTACATCAAATATATCAAAATTCTTGTTACATACAAAATATTTTCATAATTCCAATAAGTGTATAATATTTTTTATTAGAATTAACCAAACTAAGGCCCACTAAACAAGAATTTTTAATTATTCTATATATCTTATTGGAAATAACCCAAAAATTAATTTTAACAAATATTTGTCTAAAAACAATTTTTTGACAAAATTAGTTATCACAAAAACTTTTTAGATTATTGCGACAAAAATATTGTCTAAATATCATCTATTTATAAAACATTCCTACTGCGATAAAGGTTTTTTTCTCAATACATACAAAATATTTTCATAATTCCAATAAGTGTATAATATTTTTTGATTAGAATTAACCAAACTAAGGCCCACTAAACAAGAATTTTTAATTATTCTATATATCTTATTGGAAATAACCCAAAAATTAATTTTAACAAATATTTGTCTAAAAACAATTTTTTGACAAAATTAGTTATCACAAAAACTTTTTAGATTATTGCGACAAAAATATTGTCTAAATATCATCTATTTATAAAACATTCCTACTGCGATAAAGGTTTTTTTCTCAATAGTTAGTTCAGTTGCGACAAAACACTTTTTACGGCAAACGACTTTTTGTCGTTGTATACTATTTGTTACGAAAAAAATATAATTGTCGCTTTAAATAGATTTTGTGGCGTCAAAGTTAAAATTTTGTCACATAAAACCTACTGCGAGGGTGCTGTTGCAGTGAAATTCTTGCGACAAAATAATTATCACAACAATTTTGTTGAGAGAAAACATTAGTTTTTAAGACAAAAAATATTTGTCACTAAAACTACTTATTGTAGTAGTGGGATCATCTAGTAAAGTACCTAAAAGTGTTAAAATACATGTCTTTAAGCTTCGAAAAATAAGCTACGAACATGTTCGAAGAGACGAAAATTTTGTGGAAGATTCTTTTGCCACAAGTACATATTCTGAGTAACATCCGTGGATTATTACGGTTGACAATCCGTCAACTGATAAAAATTCAGAGCAGATAGTTGGGATTATTGATAAAGACTTTCAAGTAACTATTTGTGAAAATGAAGATTGAATGCAAGACATAATCAAAGTTTTAGAGAGTGATGAGTTACCAATTGACAAGTCATTATCTAAAAAGTGTGTTTCGAATCTCATGGCTATATTATGTTGGGGGGTTGTCTTGTATAAGAAATCATTTAGTAGACCTTTGCTCCGATGTCTAGGTAAAACTAAATCACAGATGATATTATTAGAGCTTCATGATAGATGGATTTGTACATTGTGGGTATAAATCATTAATTAGAAGAGTATTTCTAGCAGGGTATTATTGGCCCACGATATCGTCTGACGCAAAAGAGTTGGTTAAAAACTGTGATACCTGTTAATGATTTGCTAATATAATTCATAAGCCTCAAAAGCATATCAGAGGCATTGTCATTTGAATGAGGGGTATTGACCTTGTGGGTCCTCTTCCAATAGCTTACGGGGGGATAGACAAAAATCGTGGCAATGGATTATTTTTTTGTATGGGTGGAGGACAAAGGCCAATGATGTAATCAGATTTATTTGGGACATGTCGATGCAAACACCGCCAGTTGGAACTAAAGTGTCCATATTGTATCCTAATAATAAATCATATGTTCGTATTTATCTTAATAATTTATGCATTCTCAATCTATTTTTTTATCGTTTCAATAATTTAACCTAATAATAAATCATATGTTTTATAACTAAAAAACATAGTATTTTCCATCTATTTTATTTATCATTTCAATGATTTTTCTTAATAATAAACCATATATTTTTTTATCATAGATAATAAATAGAGAGTAAATATTAATTGTATTTACTACAATTTACTATAAGACTCTAATCATTATAAAATTACAAAACGATACAGATAATATCGAATATTGTTTCATGATTTATTAGCACTAAGTTAAGTTAATAACATGAAATTCAAAGGTTTGATTAAATAAAAATAAGAGTATTTTTCATCATATGTTCTAAAATTACAAAACCATACAAATAATTTACAATGTTGTTTCGCCATTTATTAAAACTATGTTAACTTAATAACATGAAATTCAGCCGTTTGATTAACTAAAGCATTTATATATGCCTTTTCCTTTTGTTATTAAGGTTTTTCTTTTAAAGTTACATATTTAGGAGAGGTAACAAACCATTGATATTTCAAATTTATTATTTATTTTCTCGAATTGTGTATGCGATTGAAACATTTTTTGTTTTTGTTATAATCGATCCAAATTTGTACAAATTAAATATGAATTATTTTAGAAAAAAAATCCACTTTAAGTTTAAAACTTTTTTTTAATAAAAAAATTTAACAATTTTAAATCTATTACAGATATTTACATTTTTATTTTAATTAATTTGCAATTTTGAAAAACTTAATATAAGGTATTAATACAAGTTTAGTTGTTGATTGAAATTATTTAATTAATAATTAATGAAATATTGAAAAAATTAGTATCAATTTTAGCTAAAATATATAACAATTCTATTTGTAATATCTGTATTCGGTTTGGATTTTATTTTTAAAAATTAAATTAGTTTTAAAAATTAAAAAATAACATACATAGTAAAAAGTATACATAATTAATTTGTTACCTATGTATTAAGATATTATTTAGATTTGTTAAGACCTATTCTCCACCAACTCATTAACTAAAAACGCTGATCATCGATAGCAAATTACAAGATCAAGGTAAAACAATACTTTATATATTTTTCAATTATTTTATGATTTAATTGAAGTTATTTTTATCAAATATAGCCTTCTCGTGGGTTATCAAAAGTTTATAGCTTTTTAAAATAAAACTGCTCTAATTCGTCATGTATGAAAATCAATATTATTCCCTGTTATTTATTATGTGCCACAAGTGATAGTTGTCAGAAATATAGTTATACTTAAAACTTTTTTTTTCTTGTACTTGTTATACTTTATGTCACATGAAGCTTACGAGCACACATATTTTTTATGTACAAAATATTTAAAAATAACCACAATACATATAACAAAAATAGAAAAATAACTAAAACGTCGATGTCGTGAATAGAAACCGTATGGTTATATGTATCCATCCAACAAGATAAGGTGACAATTAAGTTTAAGAGCAATGATAATATTGGTCTTATTTTTTAGACTTTTACCATCAGTAATTAGATTATCAAATTGGTTCAATATTTGAGAGATTTAATATGTAAAAAAACTTTATCACAAATAAAATTATCATTCATTTATCTTTAATGCATTTAAACTCTATTTTTTATGGGTATTTTACTTATTTTCTCTAACTTGTTTGCATATCATTTATGGTTTGGGACAAAATCAAATCATTATATTATTTTTAATTTATTCATATTTCTTCTCCGTTCATATTTTTGATAAATTTTATAATATAAATAGATAAAAATTCGGAAAAAGTTTAATGAAAACCGTTACTTTTGTTAAAACTCGAATTAAACTATTATATTTTAAATTATAAAAAACGTTAAATTGTCTTAATATAAATTTTTTAATCTCTAAACTATAGTAACTCAAGTTTTGTTAATTTTTGAATTTAAAATTATAATGCTAAACTATTTTATTGCGTTGACATCCATATCCATTATACCTTAATTCAACCAAAAGTATAGGATTAATTTTGAAGTTACTATAAACACAACTATAAAAAAACATAAAACCATTCATACTTTTAAAAAGCTAACTATTTACCGTTACGATTTTATATTAAAAGGTAACTATTTACCGTTAATAAAATATAAAATCATTGAAATTAATAATAATAAAACATAAAGTCATTCATCCGATAATAAAATATTTTGAAAAAGTTAACTATTTATAGTTACGGTTTTGTATAAAAAGTTAACTATTTAGAGTTACGGTTTTATATAAAATATTATTATATTTTAATATATTTTTAAAAGTAATATATGATATATGAATTTTATTATTTATTTTTAACAATAACGTAAACCAACCATTCTATTTTTATCCTAAAATATATTAATATTTTAAGTAATAAAATTAATTTAGGAAACAAAACAAATTGGAATCCGAATAAATCCACAAGGACGTACCACGACCAATCTACTAAGGAAAAATAATCAAAACCATATTTTCGGATATCATAGCATAAATAATGATTAATGAGTAAGAAGAATTTAAATGGTTTTCTTATTTGCTGATGATTTTATACCTAACAAAAAAATGAAGCTAGTATAACTTTGACTTGTTACATAAACACTAGCATATAAATGTAAGACAAAGTTTATATCCTCCTCCGCATACATTTTGAATCAACCAAACAACGTATTAACATACAATAATGGTTAAACTCAGCATTATTTTATGTGTTCCTTTGATATTGTTAGTGATTTCAGATTATGGAACTGGAAGGGTTGAGGCAAGCGGAACGAAGAAAAACCACGCGTCGATGCAAAAAGCTGAAGAAATATTGTTCCAATCAAATGTGAGATTGCATGCACATATGATTTCTAATTCCAAACGCTTGGTTCCATCCGGACCAAATCCAAGTCATCCTACACTACCAGATATGATTTCCAATTCCAAACGCTTGGTTCCATCCGGACCAAATCCAAGTCATCCTACATTGCCGTATATGATTTCCAATTCCAAACGCTTGGTTCCATCCGGACCAAATCCAAGTCATCCTACACTGCCTCATATGGTTTCCAATTCCAAACGCTTGGTTCCATCCGGACCAAATCCAAGTCATCCTACACTGCCGGATATGATTTCCAATTCCAATCGTTTGGTTCCATCCGGACCAAATCCGAGTCATCCTACATTTCCCGATATGACTTCCAATTCTAAACGCTTGGTTCCATCTGGACCAAACCCAAGTCATCCTAACTGCCAAGTATGATTTCTAATTCCAAGCGATAGGTTCCATCTCGACTAGATCATCATGCGCCAAGTCATCATGGTAATCAAAGCGTATTAAATAAATGTATTTTTATAATGATATTTATACATTCAAATTTTATGTTATTTTATTTCCATCTCGTTAATTTTATCTTTTCCAAATTATTATAAATCTTCAATTACCATATGCAAATATCATCACCTCTAGTAAAAAAAGATGATTTACCAATAAATCCACGACCATTTATCTTATTACTATCTAATTGGTTTATTTCCATCCTGTAATGGTACAATCTCTCAACTTACATTATGGTACATTGATTTAAAGACTTCCCCCAAGAAAAGCATGTGTCACCAACTCTTTCTCTAGTTCCTTCTTCATCATTCTCCAACATACATATTTAATTTGTTATCTTTAGCTTTATATACGTCAATTTTCAAAATATTATTCAATATTATCGAAAACCTTAGAGTTTTGTGAATTAGAAACAACCCATACATAGGTAAAAAATACAACTCTAAAAAATATCATTCAGATAGACTTTGAACAACTGAAAATTTAAAATAAATCCATGTGATTTATAACAACAAAATATATGTTTTACATAGTGTTTGCAATTCAAAAGTTTAAATAACCAAAACATTTATATGTTTTTTTTATAAATAAGTTTTAGAATGGTCAATAACCATGGAAAATCAAATATTTACCAACTTTGAGGGTGTGGAATTTTATTTATTTATTTTAAATTGGAAGAGATTGTAAAGGATTGAAACACTTTGAGGGTGTAATGAATTGAGCTTATTTTTTCTTTATGTATTTTATTTCAAATTTAAGTACACTTTTTTAAATTGGTAAAAGGTGTAACAGATTGAAACATTTTTTGTTTTGCTTTTTGTTATTACATACGTTTTATAACTTCTATATGATCTAATTTTTACAAATTTATTTTTTTCTTAAACTCCTAGGTGCGAGTGCGAGTATAATTTTATGGAAAAAAAAGGAAAAACGAAAACTTGAACAGATCTAAAAAGATTCAAAAAACTTGGAGTCTTTATATCAAATAAGAACTAATAATAATGAATGTTACTTATTGAAATAGATTCCAAACCCTAATAATGCTTCCATCACTACAAGAATTTTTGCTATAGGCAATGAAAAATATTTATTGCAGAAAAAAATTATTTGTTGTTAAAAGCTTTTACCAACGAGAAAACGGTTCCAAAAGATTTGCTGCAATAGGTTGGACGCTTAAAGTTCTTAGAAACGAAAAATATACTTATCGTTGTAAAAAACATGAAATTGCAATAATTTATTTTTTTGTTGTAGAAAATATATAATTGCAATAAGTTTATTTTTCGCTGTAAAAAAGAGTAATTGCAATAATTTTAGTTTTCGCTATAAAAATGTGTAATTGCAATATTTTTAGTTTTCGCTGTAAAACATGTGTATCTACAATAATTTTATTTATCACTGTAAAAAACATTTAGTTGCAATAATTTTATTTTTTGCTGTAAAATATTTGTAATTATAATAAATTTATTTTTCGTTGTTTAAAGTGTGTAATTACAATAAAAAAAATAGTTGTTGTAAAAATCCATAATTATATATTTAGCAACAAAAAGTTTTTTTTGTTAAATATAACTTTATGCAACTAACATTGTTTTTGTAAAATATAACCTTATACAACAAAAAAAATTAATATTTTTATTTTATTTTTATAATAAATTTAAATATATAATTGATTATATAGAATATTAATTTTTTTTAATAAATTTAATATCTTTAATTAATAAATAAATATTAAATTTTATAGATCAAAATAACTGATTTTTGTTTCTAATGCCAAATTTAAATTATTTACTATTAAACATATATTGAACAATAAAAATACATTACATATATAAACAAGTAATACTAATGTCTTTACAAAAGATTAAAGTCACTAAATTCAAAATTCAACCTAGCTAATAAAACACAAATCTAACACATTACAAATCCGACAAGCCACTAGTGGCTTTCAAAATAGAGCTAATTGTCTCTACTAATTTACTTTCACATTCCGCAATAAACTTTTCTTGTTCTATCTTTTGAAGTGCTACGACATTTTCTAGCATGTTCACTTTGTCTCTTAAATGCATAACCTCTCCGATATTTGACTTAGTAGTAGACGGAGAACTACTTAACCGAGAATAAGACCTACCAACGCCATGAATAACTCTACCGGGTTTCGTACCAATCGAGTCCTTGAGAATATTTATTGAAACGCTCGGATCAGGTTCTGATAAAGGAACATCATGATCACTCTGAGATGCTTCTATATCCGTAAGTATGGTCTCCATCATCCCTTCCATTTTGTTCTAACAAAAATTTAAAAACTAAGACAGTTATAACATGATTCATATAATCTTATTTACCTTAATAATGAAACAGTACAAGCATAATAAAAAGAATAGAAAAGAGAGAAAAACAACAATTATAATAACTACAAGGTATTAGGCATAAGGTATTAGACATAGGTATTAACCAAACCACAATACACAAACATAATTCCATATTAAAAATTCTAACACATAAATAGTTGCAATTAACTAAAGACCATGACCTCTTATTAAAAAAGTAAACCAGAACTATATGAACATATCATAACATAAACTGTACAGACATGCATACATATATATTGCAAAGCAGAACAGTTAAGAGTTTAAAAGAAAAAGGAGAATAGTTTCATAACATAAACTGTACAAACATGCATACATATTTAGAGGAAGCATGCATTTCAACATTTATAGCAAAATTGTGATGCTTAAGTTAAAAAATAGCAACTTTGAGATGGTTATTAACAAAGTAATAATTTTAAGATACACTTACAAAGTATTCTTGGGCAAGAGGTTGATTTGAACGCACGTAAAGATCTTTGAAATTTTCAACTTCGGGAAATTTTGATCCTGCTGCTCTTCTTTTGGCAATTCGATAAGTAAGAGGAGTCGGTCCAGAGTGGTGATATATCTTTCTCTTGCTGCAATTTACTTTATTGATATCCGACCTATGCTGCAAAACTCAGTAAACATAAAAGGGTTGTAAACAACGAAGTAATAAATACACATTAGAAGATAAAACAACTGAAGAAGTGTTACTTACTAACCTCCAAATTCTTATTGTTAAACTTAATTAGGTATCCCAAATATGAAATAGTTACAAGTATTAAAGATAATTTATGTGAAAGCCAAATTAATAGAACTAAAAACAAGGCTCAACAATCAATTTAAAAAAAATTATTACCTTAAATTTGTCAGAGTTGAAATGCTCGCAGAGATATATCCACTGGTCGTGCTTTTTTCACCAAGCATCTCGATAGGTGGATTGGCTATTGCATCCTCCTTATCTTTCCACAATTTGTAGTGTGCATGAAGCATGCATTTCCAATCAGCATATCGTGATCTGAAATAGCGGTCAATGCTATTTGCAGTATCACTATGCTGAAAATTAATAACAAAGGTATCCTACAAAAAAACATCAAATATCATATAGTTAGCTAACTCAAAAATTATTTCAAAAGCAGTCAAATCTTCCAACAAATGATACGGACTGACTCGAAACGGATAATATCATTTGTACAGACAATCAATCTCGTATCGCCAATTCTTTTTTACAACTCTCAAATAAGAGAGCATTTTCTGGATCAGTAATGGCAGCATATAAGGAACACTACAAACAGTTCCTGTATTCGGCTAAATGTAACACTTGCATAACTTCTGCTTTGTAATCCTCCCTTAGATAGCAAGACTATACCGGAACTCGTTTGCCTCGGTACCGGTCGAAAATTGAGCTGATAAATGGTTGTTGGATTCTCAATTCGTATATAACCCTTGATTATCAGTTTGGATTTAACACTTAATTCGTGATTCGTATTTAACAAATGATACTCGGATTGGATTTAACCTTGATCATTTTGGATTTAACACATGACTTGTGATTCCCATTTAACCTATGATTATCATACTATATATAACAAATTGTATGTTATTCGTGCTAAACTCGTGCTTTATGATTCGTATTTAACCCTTGATTCTGAATTCAGGTTTAATAAATAATTCACGATTCGAGTTTAACAAATAATAACATATAGTTCTCAATTTAAATTTAACATATGATTTTTAATTCGCAATTGACCCATGATCCTGAGTTCACCGTTTAAATTTCATACACGATTTACTATTCTTATATAACTTTTGATTCTCAGTTTGGATTTAACACTTTATTCATGATTCGCATTTAACAAATGATACTTAGATTGGATTTAACACATCACTTGTGATTCATGTTTAACCTATGATTTTTAATATAGATATAACGAATGATCTTTATTCGCTTTTAACCCCTGATTTGTTATTCATATTTAACCATTTATTCTAAATTAGGATTTAAAAGATGATTTGTGGTTCTTAATAAAAAAAATTAGTTCGAATTTAATAAATGATTCTCAAATTTAACACATGATTTTTAATTCACATTTGACCCATGATTCCTAGTTTGCATTTAACTCATGATTCTCAAATTAAATTTCATACACGATTCTAAAGTCATACGTGATTCTCAATTCATATATAATCTTTGTATCTCAGTTTGGATCTAACACTTGATTCGTGATTTGCATTTAATAAATGATAGTCTGATCAGACTGAACCCATGATTCTCTGTTTGGATTTAACACATGATTTGTGATTCGTATTTAACAAATGATTCTCAATTTTGATATAACAAATGATTTGTCTTTCCCCTTGATTTGTAATTCATATTTAACAATTGATTTTCAATTCAGATTTAATAAATGATTCGTGATTCGCCTTTAAAAATAATTCTTAATCAAGATTTAACATATAATTCTCTCTTCAGATTTAACACATGATTTTCAATTCGTATTTTTCCAATGATTCTCAGTTTGTAATTAACTCATGATTCTCATATTGAATTTCATACACGATTCATTGCTAATACATGATTCTTAATTCGTATATAACCTTGATTTTTTTGTTCTGATTTTAAACATGACTTATGATTAATATTTTACCTATGATTCTCAATTTAGATCTAACAAATGATTATTAATTTGAGTTTAACTCGTGATTTCTAATTCATATTTAACCATTAATTCTCAACTTAGAAATAATAAATGGTTCGTGGATTCGTGTTTAACAAATAATTTTCATTTTGGATTTAAAAAATAATTCTCAGTTCACATTTAACCTATAGTTTTCATTTCATATTTGATCCATGATTCTCAATTCACATTTAATTCATGGTTCTCAGTTTGAATTTCATACACGATTCATCGTTCATACATGATTCTTAGTTCATATATATATCTTGATTCTTAGTTTAGATTTAACAGTTGATTCGTGATTCACATTTAATAAATGATACTCTGATTATAGTTAACATTTAATTCTCTGTTTGGATTTAAGCTTTGATTCTCTACCTGGATTTAACCTATGATTTCTCAACTTAAATATAACAAATGATCTATGACTTACGTTTAACTATGATTCATATTCAATCATCGATTCTCAATTTGGATTTAATAAATGATTCGTGATTCACATTTAACCAATAATTCTCATTTCAGATTTAACACATGATTTTCAGTTCATATTAACACATGATTTCCAATTCACACTGGCCAATTATTCTTAGTTCATAAATAACTAATGACTCTCAGTTTGAATTTCAATTTTGATTTAAGACTTGATTTGTGATTCGAATTTAACAAATGATACTCGTATCAAATTTAACATATCACACTATTGTGGAGATCGGAGTATTCTTACTTATATACTAAGGCGAAATATACGGACCCAATATTCCCTACAAGGAGTGTTGCCTGAAGATATAAAATTGGCTAAGAAGTTGTGAGGTAACGCATTTGGCTATATAGTGTTAGATAAGATTTTGTCCAAAAAAGATTTGAGTAGGCCATCATTGCGATGCTTGAGCAAAGAAGAATCACTTAAAGTTTTATCATAATTACATGATGGAGAAGGTTTAGCACATTGCGGGTTCAAGGCATTGACTCGTCGAGTTTTGCTGGCAGGGTATTAATGGCCTTTGATTATGGACGATGCAAGAAACAAGATTGGAAGGTTGTGTAAAATGCGTTGCTCCAATCTTTTTCAGCCCATGTTGCAAGTTTGATGAAAGTATTTCTTGCATCTTTCCAATGAAGCTTGTAACGCCTTGAAATTTTTGCACAAAACACAAAATTTGATAAGAACTAAGGAGAAAATCAGCTGGAGGTATAATTCAAGGTAATATAATAAAAGGACTTAAGATTACTCCTTCAGACGAGGTTCAACTTTGATGGTTTGGATTCAGAAATTTCTTTATCATTCTCTTAAGATCTTGAGACGAAGATAAATTTTTGTTTCCAAAAATTTTCTGCCTCTAACAAGTCATCGATAATATTCAAATCATCATCCAGTGTTAGATTGTAAAATGGAAGTATTGGTCCCTTCGAAAATTTGGCCAAGGAAATGAAGTCTGGATGCAGATCGGATTTAACATATGATTCTCACTTTGTATTTAATAATTGATTATTAGTCCATATTCAATACATAATTCTCAGTTTAGATTCAATAAATGATTCATGGTTCATTTCTAACGAATAATTCACATGATTCTTAGTCTATATATATACATAAAAATATATAAAGATTATGATTTTATATATAAAGAATTTTTGTTGTAACTTTATTTATGTTTTAACCAATTGTAGTGGATAATGACAACAGATATAACAAAATAATATTTATTTGCCATTTTTTAAATGGTGAAAACGTCTAAACAACAATTAGTGAGCTAATAAAATTAAGAAGAGATCTAACAATTATAGAAGAGATCTAACAGTTATAGATCTTTCAAAAAGATGTTGAGGTATAATATAACCCTAAATAAAATTTTCAATATATTTAATCCTCACAAAATATAAACCTTATTCAGAAATGTTATGGTGGCGACCAAAGTGTGTCACATCCCACATCGGTTAAACATGGGAAAGACCAGTGGTATATAAGTAAGAACATACCTCAACTAGTCTGAGGCCTTTTGGTAGTGGACCAAATGCAAAGTCGTGAGGGCCTTCGGGTGCCAAAGCGGACAATACGGAGGCGGAATATGCGGACCGGACCCGCATATTCCCAACACATGGTATCAGAGCGTCAGGCCCCAGACGGAACGCGATGATGGTGAAAATTCTCAGGAGGTCGAACCAGTAGCCATATGATCACGGTGATCTGCTCTAGAGATCCTAGTTCGGAGTGCTCGTGGCTCATCAAGCAGTGTGGCTTGATTGGAGTGGCGCTAAGGAACAAGACAGTGTGGTCTAAGAGGAGGTGAGCAGTAACATCCGTAGTGCCTCTATGGTCAGGTAGTCTCCAACCTGATTAGAGTGGGCGGATGAAAGTCAATTGAGAGGAGGCTAAGTGGTACTGTGTTCGAGAGGAGGATTTGTTATTGTGGCGACCAAAGTGTGTCACATCCCACATCGGTTAAACATGGGAAAGATCAGTGGTATATAAGTAAGAACATACCTCAACTAGTATGAGGCCTTTTGGTAGTGGACCAAATGCAAAGCCGTGAGGGCCTTCGGGTGCCAAAGCGGACAATATCATACTAGTGTCGAGACCGGTTGTGTTCTTACTTATATACGGAGGCGGAATATGTGGACCAGACCCCTAATTCACAACACCCATATTCCCAACAAGAAAGATCTTCATTTTCTAGCTCATCCTTATCTTCAGAGTTGCTATCATATGTATCTTCATCATTCGAATCAGAAGAATTATCAAGCAGCTCCTGATTAAGTTGGTGAAATGGTAGATTATAATGAGAAAAATCAACAATTAATTCAGTAATTGGAGTAGAAACACTGGGAACATCATTAAGCACAAAAGGCTCCATAATATTAGTGTTGTCTTTAAATCCATCTGGCATCAATACGGATGTAGACGAATCTTCTTGGTATGCAACTGAATCTGTCTCATTGTCGCTAGGACTGCCATTTTCTTGAATAGGTAATTCCCATATGTTTCGATGATGCATATTTTGAACGATCATCCAATCATCACCTAATTTGGAGTCTGGTATATTAAAAACTTGTTTTGCCAAGATAGCAAGCATATATCGATCATCTTCACAAATTCGCGTACTCGTGTTAACTGATATGAATCCTTGATCCTCTTTTATCTTTGTATCATACCAGACACATTCAAATAAATGTGATGTTTTAAAATCTTTGTAGACAAGACTAGTTACACTTTGTGACTTGCCATAAAATTTTACTTCATTCGATTCAACATCACTAATTACCATAACACCACTATTTTGAGTTGTTCTTCTATCATCTCGCTCTGAAATTAAAAATTTAATAGCACCATTCAAAATACACCCGCTAGCCATCTGAGAACGAATTGGACCTCTAGCAAGGGCATACAGATCATCATTGTAGTATGCACTATTTTTCAAGCGAAGTGATTGAACCTACAAAAATTTTAAAAAATTATTAAAAGTATTTAATTTCACTCATATAGTATTTTTTTAGTTATATGAGGGATACTTACATGAGTAAAAAACCAATCAGGAAACATTTCATAATGTTTTTTTCATAAAATCAGTTGGGTACTTCCGCATCATTTCATTCTTATGACCCGATAACAAGTCTCTGATTTCATCACAATTCTGAAGAACACACCAATGAGCTTTCATTAATTGAGCCTCATCAAAAATTACTGTAGTTGGATGAATGCCAAAAGGCTTTGCAGCATCAGAAAATACCAAAAGAGAACCACGATTATCATTTCTAGGTATCTCAATACTGTCACATTCTGAAGCATTAATATACATCTCACAATATGTAAGAGACTCATTAGAAATATATACTTCCGCAATGGATCCTTCCGGTCTTGCTCTATTTGCTACGTAATTTTTATATTTCCCAAGTAATCTGCATAAAATTGACAATATTAGCAAAATAAAATATGAATAAAATTTATTCATAGTTCAAAATATGTGTTATTTATTTACCTCTCAATCGGATACATCCATCGAAACTGCACTGGCCCAGCTAACAATGCCTCGTCTGCTAAATGTATCATAAGATGTGGCATTATATCAAAAAATGACGGTGGTAAAATTCTTTCTAATCTACAAAGAATGATAATTATATCATCTTTTAGTTTTTGTACATCTTCTTTTTTCAATTCTTTCGCGCAAAGTTGGGAAAAAAAATCGTGACAATGCTACAATAGTCTCAACAATATCTCTTCCCAAATAAGGCCGAATACCAACTGGAAAAATTCGTTGTAGTAATACATGACAGTCATGACTTTTTAATCCTGAAAGTTTCCCATCATCCATCTTCACACATCTAGATATATTCGCGGCGTAACCATTGGGATGCCGAATCGTTTTTAACCAATTAAGAAATTCTTTCTTATGATTTGGTTTTAATGTATACGACGGATGTCTTTTAACCCATTTGTCTCCTACTTTAGTCAGCCATAAATTTTTTCGTATATTCATCCGTTCTAGATCTTGACGAGATTTAAACGTGTCTTTGGTTTTCCCTTCAATATTAAGCACTGTCCCAACAATACTATCACATACATTTTTTTCTATATGCATTACATCGAGATTGTGTCTAATCTTTAATTTTGACCAATACTCAAGCTCAAAAAAAATACTTTTACCTGTCCAGTTCATATGGGAAGTTGGCCTTGGAGTTTTTCTTTGTTTGTTACTTTGGTGATTACCAATTTGACCAAAATCCAGTTGATTTATATACTCAAATATCTCATCACCTGACCAAATTCTTGGTCTAACATTTCTCTCTTCTTCACCATTAAATTTTATTTTATCTCCACGCCATTCATGTGAATCATGTAACCATCGACGATGACCCATATAACAAACTTTACCACCGTGCCATCCTGAAGTAACATCATTGAGACAAACTGGACATGCTTGATAACCTTTAGTAGACCATGATGATAACATTCCATATGCGGGAAAATCACTTATTGTCCACATGAGAGCTGCTTTCATGGTACATAATTTGTTCGTAGATTTATCATAAGTTGATAATCCATTCTCCCATAAGTCTTTAAGTTCATCAATCAAAGGTCGAAGATATACTCCAAGGTCTTTACCAGGTGATTGTGGTCATGGAATCAATAAAGTCATCATAGTGAATTCTTTTTTCATACACATCCATGGAGGTAAGTTATAAGGCACCAAGACTACTGGCCATGTGCTATGCGATGTGCTTTGATTTCCAAATGGATTAAATCCATCTGTTGCAAGTCCTAGCCTTACATTACGAGATTCTATTGCAAATCTAGGATAAGTCATATCAAAAGTCTTCCATGCTTCACGTTTTTCTTTGTGCCATCTCATTTGTTTAGCTGTATGCCTTGACATGTACAAACGCATCAATCTTGGCTTTAATGGAAAATATCGCAAAATCTTATTCGGAACTCTTTTCTTATTTCTGCCTTGAGATACATGCTTATATCGTGGTGTCATGCACACCGAACATTCTTCTAAATCTTTATTTTCCTTGTAAAATAAACAACAATTATGCTGGTATGCATGAATTTTTTCATATCCCATCCCGATATCTTTTAACATTTTGCGCGCTTTATAATGGTTGTCTAGTAGTAGGTTTCCTTCAGGGAGCATTTTTTTTAATAATCCTATAAAATAGTCAAAACAATTGTTTGACATTTTATAAGTAACTTTTCCATGTATCAACTTTACAACCGCCGTAAGAACTGAAAATTCTTCATGACCATGATATAGTTTTTGTTCTGCATGGTTTAATAGTCTTTCGTACTTGTTTCCATCATCATCATTGCACATTGGAAAATCAAGATCTTCTTCCATTTGGTTGTCTACGCCATCTTCTGTTCTAGGATCAAACGTTGATTGATATGGATACACGTCATTTATCATATCCATTGTTGCCTCATTCAAATTGAAGTTTTCGACATTCTCATATGTATGATTCAAATACGACGAGGTAGAAGAATTATCAAATGTTTCACCATGATGAATCCATTGTGTATACCCACAGGTCATCCCATTTGTTGCCAAGTGAGATTCAACAACTTCAAAATAGTGCTCAACGAAGTTGTTACACTTTTTACATGGACACCAAATTTTGTTGTTATTAATAACGACATTTTGTTTTGCAAATGTAATAAACTCAATTATCCCGTCCACGTATGCATCATCAGATTTGTTTGAAATATTTATCCAACTTTTATCCATAGTATTCCTGAAAAAATAAATAGTATGAAACAAAAATTAATATCCATACTATTCGTGAAAAAATAAAAATATGGAACAAAAATTAAACGTACATATAAGTGTTTTTATTTTTTTTATGTTTAATATTAATATATTAATAATATAGTTTTAATAGTATAAACATTAAAACTTATATTAGATATAGTGTTTTAAAACAATATATTAATGATTTAATTTTGATAATATTATCATTTCAATAAATATATATATATATTTAATTTTCATAATATGAATATTTTAAATTATATTATTTATATGTTTTTTAAAATTAAATATTTTTAAAATATCTATAAAATATATTATAGCATATATATATAGGATGCGAAAATACTTTGAACTAAATATGTGTAGATAAATTTAGAATATATTTTATTGTGTACATTTAAAAATAAATAAATCAACTAAATATTTCAAATATGTTTAAATATATTTGAAGAGATACTTTAGCATTTTCAAAATATTTTAGTATATAAAGAGGAGGATCGAATATTTTTAATACTAAATTAAAAATATATACTTAACTTTTTTTTTAACAAATCTATATTTAATTTAAATATTTGAAATTATTGTAAAAAATACTTTAGAATATAAGAGGAGAAGAAAATATTTTGTATTTGATATTTTTAATATTAATAGAAGATATTTTAGTATATATATTTGTAAAAATATCTTTTAAATCGAATAATTTAAATATATTTTTAACATCTTTAAGATATATTTTAGCATTGGTGAAATTTTTTAATTCAATATTTCAAATAAATAATTTATATACCTTAAAAGTATATTTTAGCATATAATTGGAGAAAAATATTCTAAACTAATACTCTAAATGTTGCGGTTAAATATATATGTATATTTAATAAACATAAATAAGAGCTTTTCAAAAAATATATGTTGAATTAATTTTTTAAACAACTTTAACTTCTCTACCATATATTTTAGTATATATATAGCACCGGCATATTTATTATCAGCAACTTTAATATTTTTAAAATAAGAGAAGAACACTAACCTCAACTTGTTGGTAGTATAATTTAAACACTAATCCAAACTAATTTAGTTGAAAACAATTCGTGATGGGTGATGTGAGAGTGATCGTGGAATTGAGGATTTGAAGTGATGGGTGATGTCAAAGTGATCTAACCCTTTAATTTATAATGGTTGGTAGATCTAGTTGGTTAGGAAAATAAGGAGCCAAAATAGAAGATAGATCTAATTTGGTAAGGGATTGAATAAAAATAAAAGATAGAGTTAAATAATTAGAAAGAAAAAAAAAATAGCTAGTTGGTTAGAAAAATAACGATTGAAAATAAAAGATAGAATTTGTTAGAAGATTGAATAAAAATAAAAATAAAAATAAAAAATAGAGTTAAATGGTTAGAAAGATAAGAGTAAAAAGGTTAAACAAATAAAGTTAGACCGCAAAATAATGCTCATTTTTCTCCCGAAAAGTATAGAAAGAGCCTTAAATAAAGGCTAAAACTGATAATATCTTTAAGCTTTAGTTCTAATTAAAATTCACAATATGAGTTCTTCTTCCATAATTAAAATTCACAATCTCAGTTCTTCCTCCATAATTAAAATTCACAATTGGTGGATTTTGTTCTACTTCTACTCTAATCTATTTGGCTCAGGTAAGTATTTTTGGGATTTTTTTTAGTTATGTTTCACTTTTTACAAATCAAAAAGTGTAAAGTCTAATCTGTGTTAAATTTTTTATGGTCTATTCTTGTTTGAATAGCTATAAAATCTGTGTAATTGCAAGTAATCATGGATGTTATGGTGGATTTGCTTGTTTTTTTGGGAAGTCGGGAACTTTGTCTCTTGATTCACCTAGTTTTTCTTATATTTGATTAATAGCTCTGCTTTGTTAGATCAATTGATTAAGAAGTTCATTGTAATAATTGATTCCTTTCAATCTTTTAGATTCGTTCATCTTCGGTACCTATTAGCTGGATATCGAGTTTGGAGTGTTTTTAATTCTAGTAGCTTTTAGAGATAAACTATTAAGTTCTGATGGATTTGTCATCTAAGTTTGTTTCAGCTGTGATTGTGTACAGAAAGATAATGTGGTATCGTTAATTCCTCTTTTAGGTTATTAGGAGGATCATAAAAACTCCTTTGTGATGGAGTTAGCTTTTCTGGTGAACTATGAAAGTTAGAGTTCTATTATCAGTCTTTGCTTAGGAGCAACCTGCAGGCGAAATAAATTAGGAAAGACAAACACAAATCTCTTAAAATGATGTTAATTTTTATCATTTCTCCCCAACAATGATTTAAAGTAAACCTATTGCTAGATATTTCAAAATTTGATTTTGTATGATAAACCTAAATTCAAATCTGGTTTTGTTAGGAAGGCAAAGGGTTCAGAATTGCTAGCAACTGTTTTTAAGAAATAATGTGTTGAGACATGTGACGTCTATGTTGTATGTAAGGAACAAAATCCGTGCCTCGTTGAATTGATAGTTTGTATCTTGGTGGTAGGTTGGGCATTTGGAATTCCATAAGATAACATAATCATGCACATATCTAATAAAGAGTCATTCGATCCTTCTTTATTTCAGAAAACCGCGCTAGATTTTCAGATTTTTTCATAGAAGGATGTACACAAGTTCTTAAGGATCAGTGTCTGAATCAGCTAATGCATTTGAGGAATTCACAAAAACCAAGCATTTGGGAGTTACTTTACTCTCACAATATACCTTTTCAGTTTTTCATACTTAGGCAACTGCCTCTTTATCAATAGAGACTATCGTTCACGTAAAAAGGAACCCAACAAGCTATGATAACAACATTAAGAGCACTGCCTTCCAGCAGTTCAAGTCAATATATCCGACAGTTGTCCATTAGGTACATTCCTCTTTACTGTTTAATTGTGACTTCTCGTTAGTCTCGAAATGAAGGTTGAGTTATAATCTTGACTGCCTCTTTTTAGTTAGATGTACAGGCTGCAATAGTACGTTAAGGATCTAGTTTTAAAACACAGTTCTCGTGTATGGAAATTATTGTGAAGAGCTTGTCAGCATGCAAACCCAGAAATAGTTTATGCATCTTCCATACTAGGTCCAGCTAGGACAATCCTGAAGATCTTAAAAAAGAATAGTTCAAGTCTTTCTTACTGCAAAATCTTGGTTGAATCACTAGTTTTTCCAATTATCTTTTATTAAACCAGGTCGGAAGCAAATTAAATGAAATTTGACATGCAGTTTCATTCTCTTTTGGCCAATTTTGTACTGTGTTTGGTGTCTTGGTTACAGGTGCAATTACATTTTTCTTCTCAATTCCAATAAGAAGAAGTTAGCGTGGTTGCTGCCCTTGAAAGAGTGAAGTTGCTGAGAAAAGTATACCGAATAGAGAGTAAGGCGTGTGATTGTCATGAAAAAAGTTCAAGAGGCGAAAGCTCTGCGAGCTGCAGAATTTTGTGACGGATAGCTGAACTTATTGCCCTTGGGGATGAGCTACTGGTTCTTTCTCTCAAAGTAATCTAATTGGTGAAGGAGAGTTTGGAAAAATCTATAAATGTAGAAGAGTTTTTAAGGAGGTAATTTGTGTATATTTAGTGATGGCTAACAAACAGATAGTTATAGTTTGGTTATGGCTCAACCAGAAGAGAGTTAGGCTCAATTTAATGATTTTTTAGCTTAAGCTCAAACTTTAACATAGACTTGAAATAATTATTTTTTTGGATATAACATTTCGATATGACTCACAAGTATTTCATCAACCTTACTTACATTGATACTCGTGATATTTCCGTAACAGGTTGAAGTATTAAGCTAGTCGCCATCTCCATGTATTTTTGCTACTTGGAGAATGCCCTGAGAATAGCTGTCTCTTTGAATACATAGAAAATGGAAGCCTAAAAGACTATTCTCCACCAAGAAAGGAAACCATGTCTCCCACGGATAATCTTTGAAGTTGCTTGTGGGATTGTGTTCTTACGCAACTCAAAACAAGAGCCTATCTTACACCGAGATCTATATGAAGTCTGATTCTATTTTGTTAGACAAAAATCGGAGATGTTGGCCTAGCTAAATATGTTTTTATACTTTATGATGTCTCGGAAAATCAATTTTTGAATATTAAGGCAGCAAAAACTATAGGACCAAAATAGAATATATATGTATGGGAATTATATATTTTTAAATATTTATGGTGGGACATCTAAATGTCTTTTAACAAATGTAAAAAAACATGAAAAAGGGTCGCAAGATACTGTTCTTAGTTCTTGTATTCATATCTCTGGTTTGCATTTATTTTATTTTTTTTAGCAAGAAACAATCCAATTTATTTAAAAATAGAAGAGTAAACTATACTACAGAGATTGAGAAAGATAGCAGCTCTTGAAAGTTTATCGAGGGAGGTAGAGATTTCATCGCTGTTCGAGAGAGAAAAGTAAGAAAAAACCTTTATACTGGCCATTGGGAATTATATTAGCATACAAGCACACGCTTGTGTTGGAGGCAAAAGTGTTGGAGAAGACATTAGAAAGCTGGAAAACGGTGTCCACGTAGTCTTAGGAACTCCTGGCATGGTATGTGATATGATAAAGAGAAGGAGCTTACGTACGAGAGCTATCAAGCTCTTGATTCTTGATGAATCGGATGAGATGTTGAGCCGAGGATTTAAGGATCAGATCTATGATGTTTACAGATATCTTCCACCTGATCTTCGGGTCGTCCTAATTTCTGCTACTCTTCCTCATGAAATCTTGGAGATTACAAGCAAGTTTATAATAGACCCTGTGAGGATCCTTGTGAAGCGTGATGAGTTAACTCTGGAGGGAATCAAGCCATTTTTTGTCGCTGTTGAGCGGGAGGAGTGGAAATTTGACACTTTGTGTGATCTGTATGACACTGTTACTATCACTTTAGTTGTTATCTTCTGCAACACAAAGAGAAAGGTGGACTGGCTAAGTGAGAAGATGAAAAGCAACAATTTCAGTCTCATAAATGCATGGAGACATGCCTCAGAAAGAGAGAGAGGCTAATATGGCACAGTTTAGATCAGGTGAAAGCCGTGTTCAGATCACCACTGATGTATGGGCCCGAGGGCTAGATGTTCAACATGTTTCTCTAGTGATCAACTATGATCTTCCAAACAACCGTGAGCTTTACATTCACAGGATCGGTCGTTCTGGCCGTTTTGGACGCAAGGGTGTTGCCATGAATTTCGTGAAGAGTGATGACATCAAAATTCTTCGAGACATCGAACAGTACTACAGTACTCAGATCGATGAGATGCCGATGAACGTTCTGATTTGATTTGAGAAAAGAGAAATGTTTAAAGTTGTGTGCGACATGCCTCTGGTGTAATGTGTTTTTTTGAAGCTGCGAGGATTTATTGTGATGGTTCTGCAATGGCACTGAACATATTATGATAGTTTGTTGATTTTGCATAGGATACTCCCCTCTTACTAGGGTTGATACCTATTTATTTCCAGCCGTACCAAGTTCTTTTCGATTGGTTTTGTATTTCACATTAATTTGGATATCAAGGATCTTGCGAAGCTTCTGTTAGTGAATGCTAAGTTCCATTTCATTTTGGCTGGTTTGTATTTCACATGAATTTGGGGTATAAAAAAAACTATACTACAAGATACCAAATTTAACAAAGTTGCAAACCAAACAAGATAATTAATTTGCAATTCAATTCGAGTCAAGAATAAGCTTCTTCATATCCATCCAAAACCTAATAATATTTCCATGTAAAGTTTTTAGCTCAACACTAGTAATAAAAAATGATATTATCCTCTTATAATTTATGTCTCCATTTAGCCAACCACTCACCATCTTTATTTGTCTCTCTATATACATAATTAAATTTAATCCAAGATCTAAGATCACTAATATCCAATTGTTAATTCTTATGAATCCAAAACTTGGAATAAAATTTCACAACATTAATCGCCACTTTAAAATCCTCCTCAATATTATCAACAACCAAAGTAACCAACTTCCAATAACAAATGTTAGCACAATATTCTGTCCATAAATCATTTTCGATTCATTTAAATTAATTAAAACAAACAACTATATCCTCATTCGCATAATGTATACTTCATCCAACGGTACATTCGTCATTGCGACATGAACCATCAAACTAAGTTTCAAATGACTTTTAAGAGTTTAAATCCACCACATCTATTTACCTAATTATGACCAAAATACAATTAAAATGAAAATTAAGAAAGTTAATCACCTTCATATTGTATTAGGAATACAAAAAGTCATCACGTAAACAAATATGGTCCAAAATCTCATGTTGAGAGCTTTTGTAGCATACACATTTTGATGCAAGTTGAATTCTAATAAAATTAATTTGATCATTTTTTGCTAGTTCGCAATAGACAACCTTCCAAACCGAAAAGCAAAATTTATGAGGAACTATAAGTGTCCATATTGTATCATAATAATAAATCATATATTCATAAAAATATCCTAATAATTTATGCATTTTCAATCTATTGTTTTTGTCATTTCAATAATTTAACCTAATAATAAATCATATGTTTATAACTAAAAATAATAGTCTTTTCCATCTATTTTATTTTTCATTTCAATGATTTGTCTTAATAATAAACCATATATTTGTGATGAGAGATAATAAATAGAGAGTAAATATTAATTTTACATATTTCAATTTACTAAAAGACTCGTAATCATTATAAAATTACAAAACATACAAATAATTTCGAATATTGTTTCATCATTTATTAAAACTAAGTTTATTTAATAGCATGAAATTCAAAGGTTTGATTAACTAAAACATGTGTATACGTTTTTATTTTTTTTGTTAGAATTTAGGAGAGGTAACAAACCATTGATATTTCAAATATATTATTTATTTCCTCGAATTGTATATGGATTGAAACATTTTTTGCTTTTGTTATAATTGATCCAAATTTGTACAAATTAGATATGAATTATTTTAGAAAAAAATCCTATTTGAGTTTAAAACTTTTGTTTAATAAAAAAATTAACAATTTCAAATGTATTACAAATATTTACAGTTTTATTTTAATTATTTTGCAATTTTCACAAACTTAATATAAGGTATTAATACAAGTTTAGTTGTTGATTGAAATTATTTTATTAATAATTAATGAAAGATTGAAAAAAATATTATCAATTTTAGCTAAAATATATCAATTCTATTTTTAATATATGTATTCGGTTTGGATTTTTTTTTATAAATAAAAATCGTTATAAAATTAAAAAATAACATACATACTAAAAAAACATACATGATTAATTTGTTACCTGTGTATTAAAATATTATTTAGATTTTCTAAGACCTATTCTCGACCAACTCATTAACTAAAAACGTTCTATCATCGATAGCAAATTACAAGATCAAGGTAAAACAATACTCTGTATATATTTAAATTATTTTATAATTTAATTAAGTTATTTTTATCAAATATAGCATGTACTTATAGTGGGTTATCAAAATTTTATAGCTTTTTAAAATAAAACTGCTCTAATTCGTCACGTATAGAAATCGATATTATTCACTGTTATTTATTATGTGTCACAAGTGATAGTTGTCCGAAATATAGTTATACTTAAAATTTATTTTTTTCTTGTACTTGTTATACTTTATGTCACATGAAGTTCAGGAGCACACATAATTCTTATGTACAAAATATGTTTAAAGAACCACAACACGTATAACAAAAATAAAAAAAATAACTAAAAAATCGATGGTGTCGATGTCATGAATAGAAACCATATGATTATATGTATCCATCCAACAAGATAAGGTGACAGTAAAATTTAAGAACAATTAAAATATTGGTATTATTTTTTAGACTTTTACCATCACTTATTAGATTATTATAGTTAAATATTTGAGAGATTTAATATGTAAAAAAACTTTATCAAGAATAAAATTATCATTTATTTATCTTTAATGCATTTAAACTGCATTTAAACTCTATTATTTATCGGTATTTTATTTATTTTCTCTAACTTGTTTGCATATCATTTATGGTTTGTGACCAAACCAAATCATTGTATTATTTTAAATCTATTCATATTTCTTCTCTGTTAATGTCGCATAATATTTTTTAACTTCAAGTTCAATTAATTTGCAATATCAATGTTTATTTGTAATATTTATCAATATATATTTATTATTAAAGATATAGTTTTATGCTTAGATTTTATTTTTTATTTTTTGTTATTTAAATTTTAGATATGTTTGTTTTAATATTTAAAAATTATCAAATTACATATACTAATACAAATAATTTAGAACATTATTTAATGATTTTGTAAGATATTATATGATTTTTAAAAATCTATAGCATCTATAATAAAAAATATATGTTTGAAATAATGGTTTGCAATTTAAAAGTTTAATTAACCAAAACATTTATATGATTTTTCTTTTGTTGTTAAAGGGGTTTTTGAATGGTCAATAACAATGAAATTCACATATTTAGGAATTTTGAGGGTGTTGAATATTTTTATTTTATTTCAAATTGGAAGATGGTTTAATAGATTGAAAAACTTGGAGGGTGTAATAGACCGAGCTTATTTTTTTTATGTATTTTATTTCAAATATAAGTACCTTTTTTTAAAATTGAAAAAGGGTGTAACAGATTGAAAAATGTTTATTTTTTGTTTTTGTTATTACCTACATTTATAATTTCTATATGAACTATTTGTTACAAATTTATTTTTTTATAAACCTCCTTGGTGGGAGTGCGAGTATAATTTTATTAGCTTTTCTTATTACGTACAAATTTATTTATTTTTCATTTTAAATGTATAGTTTATTTTTTAAATAGTTATAAAATTAAATTCATAGTTTGTGAGGTACGATTTTTCTTTTTTAATTAATTTTGATATTAACCATTTAATCTAAATTAGTTATATAATAGAAACTAATTAATATATATATATATTAATTTATTAATTGCGATATTTAAAGTTTTAATTTAAATATTTAATAAAGTATTTAAAATATAACAATAGATTATTATTTCTTAATAGTTTTTAGTATTTTATCTATAAATATATTAAATATCGATTTTTCTCGTTTCAAATTAGTGGTGGAGCAAATAAGATATCCCCCAATAGGATATCCGATATTTAAAAAGGTATCTCATTTACCATTAATATTTTTTTAAACAAAATTTGATTATTTTATCTATAAATACCTCACCTACTTATTTAATCTTAGCTAATCTCTCAAATAATATCTCACACAAATATCTAGTTCCGAAATCTCTCAAATCACAAATTTATTTCTACGCAATATCTAGTTCCAAAATCTTTTACACAAATATCTAGTTATTCAAAACATTATGCTTCTATAAGTATAAATTTAATTGAATTTTTTTAAAAACAATTAGAGATATGCTTGATAAATCTAATAAATTTTTGAAAATATATAATATTTGAAAATATCTAAAACTATACTAAAAGATACCTTAACAAAGTTGCAAACCAAACAAGATAATTAATTTTCAATTCAATTCGAGTCAAGAATAAGGTCCTTCATATCCATCCCTTGTTTTGTTTGGCCGAAACCCTGACTTCGGTTGAATTGCATCCATTCCCCGCCTCATCAAAAGCAGGCGTCAAGGAGGCAGCAACAACACAGAGCAGCTAAACATCCTTCAAGCATTCCAGAGCTCTATTGATGTTCAGGAGGAGGCTGAGCATATTTATATGGAAGCATTAATTTTCATTTTAATTGTATTTTGAGGAGGAGGGTATCCCTGAGGTGGATAACCCTGTTCCGATTTATTTATTTAATTTATAAATTTTCTGAAAAACAAGATACAACTTCAAACAAATTATAGCATAGAATTAGTTTTAAATAGATGAATAATATTATTTTAATTTAAAATATTACCATAAAAATATTTAATACCAATAATAAAAGACAAAATATTATAAATATATATACTTACACATATTCTGACTCAATTCGCTGCCACTTAGACTTTAAAATAAAAGAACTCTCTCAAATAAAATATTAAAATAAATTATATTTTATCCTATTAAAATTAACACAATTTAATATTGAATTTAATGTTTCAAAATAAAAATATTTATTTTAAATAAAATTTAAAATAAATAATTTTAGAATTAATGGGTTGAGATCCAACTAGAGAGAAAGGGTTGAACTGTACCAGGTTTCAGATCGAAATAATGCTTCCATATAAATATTTTTAGCTGAACACGGTTAATAAAAAAATGACATTATCCTTTTAGAATATATGTCTCTATTTAGCCAACTAATTACCAACTTTATTTGTCTATCTATAAACATGTTTAAATTAAATCCAAGAAGTAACGTCACTAATATCTAATAGTTAATTCTTTTGAATCGATAACCTGGACTAAAATTTCACAACATTGATCGCCACTTTGAAATCATACTAAATAATATCCACAACCAAAGACATAGAGTAACCAACTCGCAATAAAAAATTATAGCACGATATTCTGCCATTAATCGTTTTCATTTCCTTTAAAATAAGTAAAGCAAACAACTATATCCTCATTCAAATCACGTATACTTTATCTAATAACAACTATGTGATTTATAATACCGAAATATATGTTTTAAATAATGTTTGCAATTCAAAAGTTTAATTAACCAAAACATTTATATGTTTTTTCTTTTGTTGTTAAAGCGGTAATCGAATGATTAATAACAATTGAAATTCACATATTTAGGAATTTTGAGGGTGTTCGAATATTTTTATTTTATTTCAAATTGGAAGAGGGTTTAATAGATTGAAACACTTTGCGGGTGTAATGGATTGAGCTTATTTTTTGTTATTATATATATTATTTTAAATTAAAGTACATTTTTTTATATTAGAAAAGGGTTTAATAGATTGAAACCGTTTTATTTTCGCTTTTTGTTATTACGTACATTTTATAAGTTCTATATAAACTAATTTTAATTTTTTTTATTAAACTCCTCGGTGCAAGTGCGACTATAATTTTATTAATAAGAAAGGACAAAACGAAAACTTGAACAGATCTGAAAAGATTAAAAAAACTTGGAGTCTTTATATCAAATAAAACTCATAATAATGAATGTCACTTATTAAAAAATATTCCAAAACCTAATAATATTTCCATGTAAAGTTTTTAGCTCAACACTAGTAATAAAAAATGATATTCTCCACCAACTCATTAACTAAAAACGTTGATCATCGAAAGCAAATTACAAGATCAAGGTAAAACAATACTTTATATATTTTTCAATTATTTTATGATTTAATTGAAGTTATTTTTATCAAATATAGCCTTCACTTATCGAACTTATCGTGGGTTATCAAAAGTTTATAGCTTTTTAAAATAAAACTGCTCTAATTCGTCATGTATGAAAATCGATATTATTCACTGTTATTTATTATGTGCCACAAGTGATAGTTGTCAGATATAAAGTTATACTTAAATTTTTTTTTCTTGTACTTGTTATACTTTATGTCACATGAAGCTTACGAGCACACATAATTTTTATGTACAAAATATTTAAAAAAAACCACAATACATATAACAAAAATAGAAAAATAACTAAAACGTCGATGTCATGAATAGAGACGTATGGTTATATGTATCCATCAAACAAGATAATGTGACAATTAAATTTAAGAGCAATGATAATATTGGTCTTATTTTTTAGAATTTTACGATCAGTTATTAGATTATCAAATCGGTTCAATATTTGATAGATTTAATATGTAAAAAAACTTTATCACAAATAAAATTATCATTCATTTATCTTTAATGCATTTAAACTCTATTTTTTATCGGTATTTTACTTATTTTCTCTAAGTTGTTTGCATGTCATTTATGGTTTGGGACAAAATCAAATCATTATATTATTTTTAATTTATTCATATTTCTTCTCCGTTCATATTTTTAATAAATTTTATAATATAAATAGATAAAAATTTGGAAAAAGTTTGATGAAAACCGTTACTTTTGTTAAAACTCGAATTAAACTATTATATTTTAAATTATAAAAAACCTTAAATTGTCTTAATATAAATTTTTTAATCTCTAAACTATAGTAAGTCAAGTTTTGTTAATTTTTGAATTTAAAATTATAATGCTAAACTATTCTATTGCGTTGACATCCATATCCATTATACCTTAATTCAACCAAAAGTATAGGATTAATTTTGAAGCTAACTATAAACACAACTATAAAAGAACATAAAACCATTCATACTTTTAAAATCTAACTATTTACCGTTACGATTTTATATTAAAAGGTAACTATTTACCGTCAATAAAATATAAAATCATTGAAATTAATAATAATAAAACATACAGTCATTCATCCGATAATAAAATATTTTGAAAAAGTTAACTATTTATAGTTACAATTTTGTATAAAAAGTTAACTATTTAGAGTTACAGTTTTATATAAAATATTATTATATTTTAATATATTTTTAAAAGTAATATATAATATATGAATTTTATTATTTATCTTTAACAATAACGTAAACCAGCCATTCTATTTTTATCCTAAAATATATTAATATTTTAAGTAATAAAATTAATTTAGGAAACAAAACAAATTGGAATCCGAATAAATCCACGTACCACGACCAATCTACTAAGGAAAAATAATCAAAACCATATTTTCGGATAGCATAGCATAAATAATGATTAATGAGTAAGAAGAATTTAAATGGTTTTCTTATTCGCTGATGATTTTATACCTAACAAAAAAATGAAGCTAGTATAACTTTGACTTGTTACATAAACACTAGCATATAAATGTAAGACAAAGTTTATATCCTCCTCCGCATACATTTTGAATCAACCAAACAACGTATTACCATACAATAATGGTTAAACTCAACATTATTTTATGTGTTCCTTTGATATTGTTAGTGATTTCAGATTATGGAACTGGAAGTGTTGAGGCAAGCGGAACGAAGAAAAACCACGCGTCGATGCAAAAAGCTGAAGAAATATTGTTCCAATCAAATGTGAGATTGCATGTACATATGATTTCTAATTCCAAACGCTTGGTTCCATCCGGACCAAATCCAAGTCATCCTACACTACCAGATATGATTTCCAATTCCAAACGCTTGGTTCCATCCGGACCAACTCCAAGTCATCCTACATTGCCGTATATGATTTCCAATTCCAAACGCTTGGTTCCATCCGGACCAAATCCAAGTCATCCTACACTGCCTCATATTGTTTCCAATTCCAAACGCTTGGTTCCATCCGGACCAAATCCAAGTCATCCTACACTGCCGGATACGATTTCCAATTCCAAACGTTTGGTTCCATCCGGACCAAATCCGAGTCATCCTACACTGCCCGATATGACTTCCAATTCTAAACGCTTGGTTCCATCTGGACCAAACCCAAGTCATCCTACACTGCCAAGTATGATTTCTAATTCCAAGCGATAGGCTCCATCTGGACTAGATCATCCTGCGCCAAGTCATCATGGTAATCAAAGCGTATTAAATAAATGTATTTTTATAATGATATTTATACATTCAAATTTTATGTTATTTTATTTCCATCTCGTTAATTTTATCTTTTCCAAATTATTATAAATCTTCAATTACCATAAGCAAATATCATCAACTCTAGTAAAACAAGATGATTTACCGATAAATCCACGACCATTTAATTTATTACTATCTAATTGGTTTATTTCTAATGGTACAATCTCTCAACTTACATTATGGTACATTGATTTAAAGACTTCCCCCAAGAAAAGCATGTGTCACCAACTCTTTCTCTAGTTCCTTCTTCATCATTCTCCAACATACATATTTAATTTGTTATCTTTAGCTTTATATACGTCAATTTTCAAAATATTATTCAATATTATCGAAAACCTTAGAGTTTTGTGAATTGGAAACAACCCATACATAGGTAAAAAATACAACTCTAAAAATATCATTCAGATAGACTTTGAACAACTGAAACTTTAAAATAAATCTATGTGATTTATAACAACAAAATATATGTTTTACATAGTGTTTGCAATTCAAAAGTTTAAATAACCAAAACATTTACATGTTTTTTTATAAAGAAGTTTTAGAATGGTCAATAACAATGGAAAATCAAATATTTACCAACTTTGAGGGTGTGGAATTTTATTTATTTATTTTAAATTGGAAGAGGTTGTAATGGATTGAAACACTTTGAGGGTGTAATGAATTGAGCTTATTTTTTGTTTATGTATTTTGTTTCAAATTTAAGTACACTTTTTTAAACTAGTAAAAGGCGTAACAGATTGAAACATTTTTTGTTTTGCTTTTTGTTATTACATACATTTTATAACTTCTATATGATCTAATTTTTACAAATTTATTTTTTTCTTAAACTCCTAGGTGCGAGTGCGAGTATAATTTTATGGAAAAAAAAGGAAAAACGAAAACTTGAACAGATCTAAAAAGATTCAAAAAACTTGGAATCTTTATATCAAATAAGAACTAATAATAATGAATGTTACTTATTGAAATAGATTCCAAACCCTAATAATGCTTCCATATAAATATTTTTAGCTGAACACAATTAATAAAAAAATGACATTATCCTTTTAGAATATATGTCTCCATTTAGCCAACTAATCACCAACTTTATTTGTCTATCTATAAACATGTTTAAATTAAATCCAAGAAGTAACGTCACTAATATCTAATAGTTAATTCTTTTGAATCTAGGACTAAAATTTCACAACATTGATCGCCACTTTGAAATCATACTCAATAATATCGACAACCAAAGATATAGAGTAACCAACTCGCAATAAAAAATTATAGCACGATATTCTGCCATAAATCATTTTCATTTCCTTTAAAATAAGTAAAGCAAACAACTATATCCTCATTCAAATCACGTATACTTCATCCAATAATAACTATGTGATTTATAATACCGAAATATATGTTTTAAATAATGTTTGCAATTCAAAAGTTTAATTAATCAAAACATTTATATGTTTTTTTCTTTTGTTGTTAAAGCGGTAATCGAATGATTAATAACAATTGAAATTCACATATTTAGGAATTTTGAGGGTGTTGGAATATTTTTATTTGATTTCAAATTGGAAGAGGGTTTAATAGATTGAAACACTTCGCGGGTGTAATGGATTGAGCTTATTTTTTGTTATTATATATATTATTTTAAATTAAAGTACATTTTTTTATATTAGAAAAGGGTTTAATAGATTGAAACCGTTTTATTTTCGTTTTTTGTTATTACGTACATTTTATAAGTTCTATATAAACTAATTTTAATTTTTTTTATTAAACTCCTCGGTGCAAGTGCGACTATAATTTTATTAATAAGAAAGGACAAAACGAAAACTTGAACAGATCTGAAAAGATTCAAAAAACTTGGAGTCTTTATATCAAATAAAACTCATAATAATGAATGTCACTTATTAAAAAATATTCCAAAACCTAATAATATTTCCATGTAAAGTTTTTAGCTCAACACTAGTAATAAAAAATGATATTATCCTCTTATAATTTATGTTTCCATTTAGCCAACCACTCACCATCTTTATTTGTCTCTCTATATACGTATTTAAATTTAATCCAAGATCTAAGATCACTAATATCCAATTGTTAATTCTTATGAATCCAAAACTTGGAATACAATTTCACAACATTAATCGCCACTTTAAAATCCTCCTCAATATTATCAACAACCACAGTAACCAACTTCCAATAACAAATGTTAGCACAATATTTTGTCCATAAATCATTTTCGTTTCATTTAAATTAAGTAAAACAAACAACTATATCATCATTCGCATAACGTATACTTCATCCAACGGTACATTCGTCATTGCGACATGAACCATCAAACTAAGTTTCAAATGACTTTTAAGAGTTTAAATCCACCACATCTATTTACCAAATTATGACCAAAATACAATTAAAATGAAAATTAATACAGTTAATCACCTTCATATTGTATTAGGAATACAAAAAGTCATCACGTAAACAAATATGGTCCAAAATCTCATGTTGAGAGCTTTTGTAGCATACACATTTTAATGCAAGTTGAATTCTAATAAAATTAATCTGATCATTTTTTGCTAGTTCGCAATAGACAACCTTCCAAACCGAAAAGCAAAATTTATGAGGAACTATAAGTGTCCATATTGTATCATAATAATAAATCATATATTCATAAAAATATCCTAATAATTTATGCATTTTCAATCTATTGTTTTTGTCATTTCAATAATTTAATCTAATAATAAATCATATGTTTATAACTAAAAATAATAGTCTTTTCCATCTATTTTATTTTTCATTTCAATGATCTGTCTTAATAATAAACCATATATTTGTGATCAGAGATAATAAATAGAGAGTAAATATTAAATTTACATATTTCAATTTACTAAAAGACTCGTAATCATTATAAAATTACAAAACATACAAATAATTTCGAATATTGTTTCATCATTTATTAAAACTAAGTTTACTTAATAGCATGAAATTCAAAGGTTTGATTAACTAAAACATGTGTATACGTTTTTTTTTTTTTTAGAATTTAGGAGAGGTAACAAACCATTGATATTTCAAATATATTATTTATTTCTTCGAATTGTATATGGATTGAAACATTTTTTGTTTTTGTTATAATTGATCCAAATTTGTAAAAATTAGATATGAATTATTTTAGAAAAAAAATCCTATTTGAGTTTAAAACTTTTGTTTAATAAAAAAATTAACAATTTCAAATGTATTACAAATATTTACAGTTTTATTTTAATTATTTTGCAATTTTCACAAACTTAATATAAGGTATTAATACAAGTTTAGTTGTTGATTGAAATTATTTTATTAATAATTAATGAAAGATTGAAAAAAATATTATCAATTTTAGCTAAAATATATCAATTCTATTTTTAATATATGTATTCGGTTTGGATTTTTTTTTATAAATAAAAATCGTTATAAAATTAAAAAAATAACATACATAGTAAAAAACATACATGACTAATTTGTTACCTGTGTATTAAAATATTATTTAGATTTGCTAAGACCTATTCTCGACTAACTCATTAACTAAAAACGTTCTATCATCGATAGCAAATTACAAGATCAAGGTAAAACAATACTCTATATATATTTAAATTATTTTATAATTTAATTAAGTTATTTTTATCAAATATAGCATGTACTTATAGTGGGTTATCAAAATTTTATAGCTTTTTAAAATAAAACTGCTCTAATTCGTCACGTATAGAAATCGATATTATTCACTGTTATTTATTATGTGCCACAAGTGATAGTTGTCCGAAATATAGTTATACTTAAAATTTATTTTTTTCTTGTACTTGTTATACTTTATGTCACATGAAGTTCAGGAGCACACATAATTCTGATGTACAAAATATGTTTAAAGAACCACAACACATATAACAAAAATAGAAAAAATAACTAAAAAATCGATGGTGTCGATGTCATGAATAGAAACCATATGGTTATATGTATCCATCCAACAAGATAAGGTGACAGTTAAATTTAAGAACAATTAAAATATTGGTATTATTTTTTAGACTTTTACCATCACTTATTAGATTATTATAGTTAAATATCTGAGAGATTTAATATGTAAAAAAACTTTATCAAGAATAAAATTATCATTTATTTATCTTTAATGCATTTAAACTGCATTTAAACTCTATTATTTATGGTATTTTATTTATTTATGGAAATTTTATTTATTTTCTCTAGCTTGTTTGCATATCATTTATGGTTTGTGACCAAACCAAATCAATATATTGTTTTAAATCTATTCATATTTCTTCTCTATTAATGTCGCATAATATTTTTTAACTTCAAGTTCAATTAATTTGCAATGTCAATGTTTATTTGTAATATTTATCAATATATATTTATTATTAAAGATATAGTTTTATGCTTAGATTTTATTTTTTATTGTTTGAGTTTACTATAAAACAAGTTATATTTAAATTTTAGATATATTTGTTTTAATATTTAAAAATTATCAAATTACATATACTAGTACAAATAATTTAGAACATTATTTAATCATTTTGTAAGATATTATATGATTTTTAAAAATCTATAGCATTTATAATACAAAAATATATGTTTGAAATAATGGTTTGCAATTTAAAAGTTTAATTAACCAAAACATTTATATGATTTTTCTTTTGTTGTTAAAGGGGTTTTTAATGGTCAATAACAATGAAATTCACATATTTAGGAATTTTGAGGGTGTTGAATATTTTTATTTTATTTCAAATTGGAAGATGGTTTAATAGATTGAAAAACTTGGAGGGTGTAATAGACCGAGCTTATTTTTTTTATGTATTTTATTTCAAATATAAGCACCTTTTTTTAAAATTGGAAAAGGGTGTAACAGATTTAAAATTGGAAAAGGGTGTAACAGATTGAAAAATGTTTACTTTTGGTTTTTGTTATTACGTATATTTATAATTTCTATATGAACTATTTGTTACAATTTTTTTTATAAACCTCCTTGGTGGGAGTGCGAGTATAATTTTATTAGTTTTTCTTACAAATTTCTTTATATTTCATTTTAAATGTATAATTTATTTTTTAAATAGTTATAAAATTAAATTCATAGTTTGTGATGTACGATTTTTCTTTTTTAATTAATTTTGATATTAACCATTTAATCTAAATTAATTATATAATAGAATCTAATTAATATATATATATATATATATATATATATATATATATATTAAATATCAAATAATCAATTTATTAATTGCGATATTTAAAGTTTTAATTTAAATATTTAATAAACGATTTAAAATATAACAATAGATTATTATTTCTTAATAGTTTTTAGTATTTTATCTATAAATATATTAAATATCGATTTGTCCAACTATTAGTTTCAAATTAGTGGTGGAGCAAATAAGATATCCCATTTGCCCAATAGGATATCCGATATTTAAAAAGGTATCTCATTTACCATTAATATTTTTTTAAACAAAATTTGATTATTTTATCTAAAAATACCTCACCTACTTATTTAATCTTAGCTAATCTCTCAAATAATATCTCACACAAATATCTAGTTCCTAAATCTCTCAAATCACAAATTTATTTCTACGCAATATCTAGTTCCAAAATCTTTTACACAAATATCTAGTTATTCAAACATTATGCTTCTATAAGTATAAATTTAATTGAATTTTTTTAAAACAATTAGAGATATGCTTGATAAATCTAATAAATTTTTAAAATATATAATATTTGAAAATATCTAAAACTATACTACAAGATACCAAATTTAACAAAGTTGCAAACCAAACAAGATAATTAATTTGCAATTCAATTCGAGTCAAGAATAAGCTTCTTCGCTTGTTTTGTTTGGCCGAAACCCTGACTTCGGTTGAATTGCATCCATTCCCCCGCCTCATCAAAAGCAGGCGTCAAGGAGGCAACAACAACACAGAGCAGCTAAACATCCTTCAAGCATTCCAGAGCTCTTTTGCTGTTGAGGAGGAGGCTGAGCATACTGAGGAACATAAGGAGGAGGGTATCCCTGAGGTGGATAACCCTGTTGCGATTTATTTATTTAATTTATAAATTTTCTGAAAAACAAGATACAACTTCAAACAAATTATAGCATAAAATTAGTTTTAAATAGATGAATAATATTATTTTAATTTAAAATATTACCATAAAAATATTTAATACCAATAATAAAAGACAAAATATTATAAATATATATACTTACACATATTCTGACTCAATTTTTATATATATTTTTTGAAACAACCAAAATCGCTGCCACTTAGACTTTAAAATAAAAGAACTCTCTCAAATAAAATATTAAAATAAATAATATTTTATCCTATTAAAATTAACAGAATTTAATATTGAATTTAATGTTTCAAAATAAAAATATTTATTTTAAATAAAATTTAAAATAAATAATTTTAGAATTAATGGGTTGAGATCCAACTAGAGAGAAAGGGTTGAACTGTACCAGGTTTCAGATGGAAATAATGCTTCCATATAAATATTTTTAGCTGAAGACGGTTAATAAAAAAAATGACATTATCCTTTTAGAATATATGTCTCTATTTAGCCAACTAATTACCAACTTTATTTGTCTATCTATAAACATGTTTAAATTAAATCCAAGAAGTAACGTCACTAATATCTAATAGTTAATTCTTTTGAATCGATAACCTGGACTAAAATTTCACAACATTGATCGCCACTTTGAAATCATAAATCATACTAAATAATATCGACAACCAAAGACATAGAGTAACCAACTCGCAATAAAAAATTATAGCACGATATTCTGCCATAAATCGTTTTCATTTCCTTTAAAATAAGTAAAGCAAACAACTATATCCTCATTCAAATCACGTATACTTTATCTAATAACAACTATGTGATTTATAATACCGAAATATATGTTTTAAATAATGTTTGCAATTCAAAAGTTTAATTAACCAAAACATTTATATGTTTTTTTCTTTTGTTGTTAAAGCGGTAATCGAATGATTAATAACAATTGAAATTCACATATTTAGGAATTTTGAGGGTGTTCGAATACTTTTATTTTATTTCAAATTGGAAGAGGGTTTAATAGATTGAAACACTTTGCGGGTGTAATGGATTGAGCTTATTTTTTGTTATTATATATATTACTTTAAATTAAAGTACATTTTTTTATATTAGAAAAGGGTTTAATAGATTGAAACCGTTTTATTTTCGCTTTTTGTTATTACGTACATTTTATAAGTTCTATATAAACTAATTTTAATTTTTTTTATTAAAATCCTCGGTGCGAGTGCGACTATAATTTTATTAATAAGAAAGGACAAAACGAAAACTTGAACAGATCTGAAAAGATTAAAAAAACTTGGAGTCTTTATATCAAATAAAACTCATAATAATGAATGTCACTTATTAAAAAATATTCCAAAACCTAATAATATTTCCATGTAAAGTTTTTAGCTCAACACTAGTAATAAAAAATGATATTCTCCACCAACTCATTAACTAAAAACGTTGATCATCGAAAGCAAATTACAAGATCAAGGTAAAACAATACTTTATATATTTTTCAATTATTTTATGATTTAATTGAAGTTATTTTTATCAAATATAGCCTTCACTTATCGAACTTATCATGGGTTATCAAAAGTTTATAGCTTTTTAAAATAAAACTGCTCTAATTCGTCATGTATGAAAATCGATATTATTCACTGTTATTTATTATGTGCCACAAGTGATAGTTGTCAGAAATATAGTTATACTTAAAAAAAATTTTCTTGTACTTGTTATACTTTATGTCACATGAAGCTTACGGGCACACATAATTTTTATGTACAAAATATTTAAAAAAAACCACAATACATATAACAAAAATAGAAAAATAACTAAAACGTCGATGTCATGAATAGAGACCGTATGGTTATATGTATCCATCAAACAAGATAATGTGACAATTAAATTTAAGAGCAATGATAATATTGGTCTTATTTTTTAGAATTTTACGATGAGTTATTAGATTATCAAATCGGTTCAATATTTGATAGATTTAATATGTAAAAAAACTTTATCACAAATAAAATTATCATTCATTTATCTTTAATGCATTTAAACTCTATTTTTTATCCGTATTTTACTTATTTTCTCTAAGTTGTTTGCATGTCATTTATGGTTTGGGACAAAATCAAATCATTATATTATTTTTAATTTATTCATATTTCTTCTCCGTTCATATTTTTAATAAATTTTATAATATAAATAGATAAAAATTTGGAAAAAGTTTGATGAAAACCGTTACTTTTGTTAAAACTCGAATTAAACTATTATATTTTAAATTATAAAAAACGTTAAATTGTCTTAATATAAATTTTTTAATCTCTAAACTTGAGTAAGTCAAGTTTTGTTAATTTTTGAATTTAAAATTATAATGCTAAACTATTTTATTGCGTTGACATCCATATCCATTATACCTTAATTCAACCAAAAGTATAGGATTAATTTTGAAGTTACTATAAACACAACTATAAAAGAACATAAAACCATTCATACTTTTAAAAAGCTAACTATTTACCGTTACGATTTTATATTAAAAGATAACAATAAAATATAAAATCATTGAAATTAATAATAATAAAACATACAGTCATTCATCCGATAATAAAATATTTTGAAAAAGTTAACTATTTATAGTTACGATTTTGTATAAAAAGTTAACTATTTAGAGTTACGGTTTTATATAAAATATTATTATATTTTAATATATTTTTAAAAGTAATATATAATATATGAATTTTATTATTTATTTTTAACAATAATGTAAACCAGCCATTCTATTTTTATCCTAAAATATATTAATATTTTAAGTAATAAAATTAATTTAGGAAACAAAACAAATTGGAATCCGAATAAATCCACGTAACACGACCAATCTACTAAGGAAAAATAATCAAAACCATATTTTCGGATAACATAGCATAAATAATGATTAATGAGTAAGAAGAATTTAAATGGTTTTCTTATTCGCTGATGATTTTATACCTAACAAAAAAATGAAGCTAGTATAACTTTGACTTGTTACATAAACACTAGCATATAAATGTAAGACAAAGTTTATATCCTCCTCCGTATACATTTTGAATCAACCAAACAACGTATTACCATACAATAATGGTTAAACTCAACATTATTTTATGTGTTACTTTGATATTGTTAGTGATTTCAGATTATGGAACTGGAAGTGTTGAGGCAAGCGGAACGAAGAAAAACCACGCGTCGATGCAAAAAGCTGAAGAAATATTGTTCCAATCAAATGTGAGATTGCATGCACATATGATTTCTAATTCCAAACGCTTGGTTCCATCCGGACCAAATCCAAGTCATCCTACACTACCAGATATGATTTCCAATTCCAAACGCTTGGTTCCATCCGGACCAAATCCAAGTCATCCTACATTGCCGTATATGATATCCAATTCCAAACGCTTGGTTCCATCCGGACCAAATCCAAGTCATCCTACACTGCCTCATATGGTTTCCAATTCCAAACGCTTGGTTCCATCCGGACCAAATCCAAGTCATCCTACACTGCCGGATAGGATTTCCAATTCCAAACGTTTGGTTCCATCCGGACCAAATCTGAGTCATCCTACACTGCCCGATAACTTCCAATTCTAAACGCTTGGTTCCATCTGGACCAAACCCAAGTCATCCTACACTGCCAAGTATGATTTCTAATTCCAAGCGATAGGTTCCATCTGGACTAGATCATCATGCGCCAAGTCATCATGGTAATCAAAGCGTGTTAAATAAATGTATTTTTATAATGATATTTATACATTCAAATTTTATGTTATTTTATTTCCATCTCGTTAATTTTATCTTTTCCAAATTATTATAAATCTTCAATTACCATATGCAAATATCATCACCTCTAGTAAAAAAAAGATGATTTACCGATAAATCCACGACCATTTATCTTATTACTATCTAATTGGTTTATTTCCATCTTGTAATGGTACAATCTCTCAACTTACATTATGGTACATTGATTTAAAGACTTCCCCCAAGAAAAGCATGTGTCACCAACTCTTTCTCTAGTTCCTTCTTCATCATTCTCCAACATACATATTTAATTTGTTATCTTTAGCTTTATATACGTCAATTTTCAAAATATTATTCAATATTATCGAAAACCTTAGAGTTTTGTGAATTAGAAACAACCCATACATAGGTAAAAAATACAACTCTAAAAAATATCATTCAGATAGACTTTGAACAACTGAAAATTTAAAATAAATCTATGTGATTTATAACAACAAAATATATGTTTTACATAGTGTTTGCAAAAGTTTAAATAACCAAAACATTTATATGTTTTTTATAAAGAAGTTTTAGAATGGTCAATAACAATGGAAAATCAAATATTTACCAACTTTGAGGGTGTGGAATTTTATTTATTTATTTTAAATTGGAAGAGGTTGTAATGGATTGAAACACTTTGAGGGTGTAATGAATTGAGCTTATTTTTTGTTTATGTATTTTATTTCAAATTTAAGTACATTTTTTAAATTGGTAAAAGGCGTAACAGATTGAAACATTTTTTGTTTTGCTTTTTGTTATTACATACATTTTATAACTTCTATATGATCTAATTTTTACAAATTTATTTTTTTCTTAAACTTCTAGTTGCGAGTGCGAGTATAATTTTATGGAAAAAAAAAGGAAAAACGAAAACTTGAACAGATCTAAAAAGATTCAAAAAACTTGGAGTCTTTATATCAAATAAGAACTAATAATAATGAATGTTACTTATTGAAATAGATTCCAAACCCTAATAATGCTTCCATCACTACAAGAATTTTTGCTATAGGCAATGAAAAATATTTATTGCAGAAAAGAATTATTTGTTGTTAAAAGCTTTTACCAACGAAAAAACGGTTCCAAAAGATTTGCTGCAATAGGTTGGACGCTTAAAGTTCTTAGAAACGAAAAATATACTTATCGTTGTAAAAAACATGAAATTGCAATAATTTATTTTTTTGTTGTAGAAAACATATAATTGCAATAAGTTTATTTTTCGCTGTAAAAAAGAGTAATTGCAATAATTTTAGTTTTCGCTATAAAAAATGTATATATTTAGCAACAAAAAGTTTTTTTTTCTTAAATATAACTTTATGCAACTAACATTGTTTTTGTAAAATATAACCTTATACAACAAAAAATTAATATTTTTATTTTATTTTTATAATAAATTTAAATATATAATTGATTATATAGAATATTAATTTTTTTAATAAATTTAATATCTTTAATTAATAAATAAATATTAAATTTTATAGATCAAAATAACTGATTTTTGTTTCTAATGCCAAATTTAAATTATTTACTATTAAACATATATTGAACAATAAAAATACATTACATATATAAACAAGTAATACTAATGTCTTTACAAAAGATTAAAGTCACTAAATTCAAAATTCAACCTAGCTAATAAAACACAAATCTAACACATTACAAATCCGACAAGCCACTAGTGGCTTTCAAAATAGAGCTAATTCTCTCTACTAATCTACTTTCACATTCCGCAATAAACTTTTCTTGTTCTATCTTTTGAAGTGCTATGACATTTTCTAGCATGTTCACTTTGTCTCTTAAATGCATAACCTCTCCGATATTTGACTTAGTAGTAGACGGAGAACTACTTAACCGAGAATAAGACCTACCAAGGCCAGGAATAACTCTACTGGGTTTCGTACCAATCGATTCCTTGAGAATATTTATTGAAACGCCCGGATCTGGTTCTGATAAAGGAACATCAGGATCACTCTGAGATGCTTCTATATCCGTAAGTATGGTCTCCATCATCCCTTCCATTTTTTTCTAACAAAAATTTAAAAACTAAGACAGTTATAACATGATTCATATAAGCTTATTTACCTTAATAATGAAACAGTACAAGCATAATAAAAAGAATAGAAAAGAGAGAAAAACAACAATTATAATAACTACAAGGTATTAGGCATAAGGTATTAGACATAGGTATTAACCAAACCACAATACACAAACATAATTCCATATTAAAAATTCTAACTCATAAATAGTTGCAATTAACTAAAGACCATGACCTCTTATTAAAAAAGTAAACCAGAACTATATGAACATATCATAACATAAACTGTACAGACATGCATACATATATATTGCAAAGCAGAACAATTAAGAGTTTAAAAGAAAAAGGAGAATAGTTTCATAACATAAACTGTACAAACATGCATACATATTATAGAGGAAGCATGCATTTCAACATTTATAGCAAAATTGTGATGCTTAAGTTAAAAAAATAGCAACTTTGAGATGGTTATTAACAAAGTAATAATTTTAAGATACACTTACAAAGTATTCTTGGGCAAGAGGTTGATTTGAACGCACGTAAAGATCTTTGAAATTTTCAACTTCGGGAAATTTTGATCCTGCTGCTCTTCTTTTGGCAATTCGATAAGTAAGAGGAGTCGGTCCAGAGTGGTGATATATCTTTCTCTTGCTGCAATTTACTTTATTGATATCCGACCTATGCTGCAAAACTCAGTAAACATAAAAGGGTTGTAAACAACGAAGTAATAAATATACATTAGAAGATAAAACAACTGAAGAAGTGTTACTTACTAACCTCCAAATTCTTATTGTTAAACTTAATTAGGTATCCCAAATATGAAATAGTTACAAGTATTAAAGATAATTTATGTGAAAGCCAAATTAATAGAACTAAAAACAAGGCTCAACAATCAATTTTAAAAAAATTATTACCTTAAATTTGTCAGAGTTGAAATGCTCGCAGAGATATATCCACTGGTCGTGCTTTTTTTCACCAAGCATCTCGATAGGTGGATTGGCTATTACATCCTCCTTATCTTTCCACAATTTGTAGTGTGCATGAAGCATGCATTTCCAATCAGCATATCGTGATCTGAAATAGCGGTCAATGCTATTTGCAGTATCACTATGCTGAAAATTAATAACAAAGGTATCCTACAAAAAACATCAAATATCATATAATTAGCTAACTCAAAAATTATTTCAAAAGCAGTCAAATCTTCCAACAAATGATACAGACTGACTCAAAACGGATAATATCATTTGTACAGACAATCAATCTCGTATCGCCAATTCTTTTTTACAGCTCTCAAATAAGAGAGCATTTTCTGGATCAGTAATGGCAGCATATAAGGAACACTACAGACAGTTCCTGTATTCGGCTAAATGTAACACTTGCATAACTTCTGCTTTGTAATCCTCCCTTAGATAGCAAGACTATACCGGAACTCGTTTGCCTCGGTACCGGTCGAAAATTGAGCTGATAAATGGTTGTTGTAAAATCCAACCAAGAATGGGTATCATTTGTATAAGCACCGACAACGTTGGCCAGAAGCCATTGAAGAGTACAATAAACCCATACGTCTCTAGTATCATCCCAAACACAGGCCACCCAGTTACAACAAAGAAGAAGCCAGTTCCAAAAGAAATAGTTCCCTTGAAATTCTGACGTTTCATCATAAACTGAACGGTGGACTTGAGACCTATAGTTAGACTAACCCCAGAGAAGAAGAGGATATTTCCCATGGCAAGTAATCCTTTGTCAAAGAAGAACACTATTCCAAGAATCGTAAAAAATATGTCAAATCCAGTCAATCCCAGCCCGATTTTTTTCGGGTCATTCATTTCCCAGGAAACCATATTGAATGTGAAGGGCACTATTTGTTTACCAACTATATCTGGGAGAGATAAAGATCGATTGGATTTTCTGAAAAAAGAGGGAAATCGTGACGGAATTTTATTCTTCTCCTCGCTAACTCAAAAATTATATTCGTTACATAATATGTAACGAATCCATTCTCAAATATCTTAACTAACATTTAAACTAAAAGCTGTTAACAAAATTAAAATAGAACTAGTCAGTTTTCTAAGTCGATTTAAGATTTAAAGACCATCCAAAAAACTAAAAGCTGTTAACAATTAAAAAAAATGCATAAATCATATATTTTAACATACTTGTAGCGTCTGAAAATAAAGTTAAATCGAAAACCATTTGTTACCTGAAGCAGCTCGTACATTGACATCTTCGTATCTTCTGGAATTTCTTTTCATGACGGTGCCATCATTGGACATCTTGTTCGGACTATGACCCCAATTACATGAGATATTCCATAGTCTAATTCTTGCGTTGCCGCTCCTTTATGAATCTCGGAATACTTGTATTCGACACGTGATTATGGATCTTGGACGATTCTTGATAATCTGAGGGCACGATATTTTCCACGCTTTTTTTTTGCCTGTGTAAGTGAATCGGCAGGTCCACTATATGCAGATAAAGCTTTGCGACGTGCACTAAAGACCCGTTGTTCTTCAGCCAAAACCAATCCCTCTGATGCAGGAGTCTCAGGACCGGTGCCAGATCCGGACCCAGCATCCATGAGCCGATCAGAGTTTGTAGGAAATGATAGTCTCATTGGTAAAACTCCTGATAAATATCAAATTAATTCAACTATATTCTGTTAACTCAAAATTATCACAAAAGTATTGTACATTACTAATCGCAGTCATTATGTAATAATCAAGCAATATTCAAAACTTCTCATAGGAAATTCACTTTAGTACAAAGGAAAGCTAGAATATTTCAATAACTGTTCTTTCACAAACTACCATATGACATTATGCTATTCTATTGCAAGTCAAGTTACAGACTACCATATGACCTATTCAGCCTACTGATATGGAGACCATCATATAAACCTACTGCTATGAAACTGAACCTACTGTTATGAACCTGAATCTACCGATATAAATGTACTAATATGAACCTACTTATATAAATCTACAGATATGAACCTCAACCTACTAATATGAACCTAATGGTATGAGGACTATAGTAAGGATGCACTAATGTTTCTAAAATTAGGACCAGATTTGATAGACTCGTTCTCTCACCCAAAGTTGACTCATCTGGAAATCTGCCATACTAACAAGCTACAACACTACCAAAAAACAAAGTTGCTTGCAAAACATAAAGATGAACGAAAATTTTCACACAGAAAAGCTTATTCCCTTGAGAAATCTGTTGTAACTCTGTCAGACCAAAAATTAAAGAATGTTTTTGTCTTCTAATCCTTCTGAAGTTGGAAACTGTGAACAACTAAAAAAGTTAATCTTTTTACTTGAATTTCATTGCATTTTCTGGAAATTGAAACAGAGCACAAATGTTGATACTGGTTATCAGAGTAGGTGCTGAGCCCAACTTACAGTCACATAATAAGATTAAAATAGAACTTAGGAGAAGGTACACTCAGACACAAGAAATCTATAGGGATTCAATTGCTATAAGATTATGCTGTTCAATTGCAAATAAGCAAACAATCTGAAAAAGAAATCAACTTTAAACATGCAAACAAACAATTTGTCTCACTTACTAGAGAGAATTGATGTCGTCGATCTGCAGCAAAATGCTCACTTTTCTATTAGGTTCTCTTTCTCCGACTAGGAATCAACAAAAAATTCTCACTTTCTATTAGGTTCTCCAGCTATGAATCCTTCTCTCTCTCTCTTCATTGAAACTCGGCTGTTATAGTAAATTGAGAGGAGAAAGTTACCGAACAAAAATTGGGCAAAAAGGGGGAAAATAAAGAAAGGAGGTTTATGAGAGGATAGGTAGATAAAAAGACCCACGTTTGTAGTAAAGTTGGTTGGTGGGATGGGTAGATAAAAAGACCACGTTTTCATTATTTAATGAAAACAGAAACTAATTTCAATGGTTTCTTTGTTTAAAAGTGAAGATATTAATTTAATACCAATTTTAAAAATATTTTTTTCTAAATTATAATTATTTTTTGCGATATTATTTTTACAAAATATCAATTTTTTTTAATCAATCTAATAATTCTATATTGCGTTCAATGATAATTACTATATCATATAAAAGTATTATTCAATTTTTTTTTTATTCCAAACTCTAAAAGTATATAAATAATTTTGTTTTTCATCTTTTCCATTTGTTATTTAAAATTTCTTCAAAATTTCAAAATATCTTTAAAATAAAATTTAATATAAATTATTGAGCTTACCACTTTTATTTTGAATTTATATGAAAACTTAAAGATTATTGATTATATCTTATTCAATATAGTCTGTGTATTTAATTAATGGCTTAGACTAGTGTTAAGTTTATTTATCAAAATCAACCTTAATATCAATTTTATATAAAAAGGCTAGTAAGATCTTAAATAACTCGTTACAATAATAATAGTAATAATGTTATCAGCATTATAAAATAAAATAAAATACATATTTTTTCTAAATACATAAAGGAAAAATTATGTTATTGCGCTGATTTGTTTTTTAATTATAAATTTTGTAATTAAAACTAATTTACTAATTTTATTTTTTTAAAAAAAATATGATTCTCACATAAATATATGATTAATAATTTTGACAAATTAATGTTTATTTTCGATGAACTAATAAATATTTTTTAAGATTAATTTAAAAGTTAGTCTATTTAATTGATCTTGAAATTTTAAAAGATTCTTTTGGTTTCAAAATACAACTAAGTTGTTATTTTTTATATTAAAACCATCATCATTTAAAAACTAAATTATTCCGAACAATATATTAAGTGGACCCAAATTCAAGTGTTTTTATATTCTTATCGAGTTTCACATTTTCCATCCCAATATTTCAAGAACAAATATTTTAGTAGAAAATTTTGAGTAAACAAATCTCTCATTTCTTCTCCAAACAACAAAGATACCTCCCAAATGAAAATATAAGTTATTTTATGTTTTATGGTTTGATTTGTCTTTTTAGTTTTGTATTGATTTTTGCTAGCTTTTCATTAGTTAAATCTAGGGTTTTAATCGAGTTCAGAATAATATATTAGTTTGCATGTGCTTGATTTTTGTTAGAACATTTTTCGTGTTATGATTTATAAGTTTTTTTAGAAGTTTTGTCGAAGCACGAGTTGTTATGTTTCACCTGGTCTTTGTCGCTTTTAGTGTTTCTAACATACGATGGTAGAGTAAAAGCTTTACAATTGCAGTGACATGTATTTTTCCTCATGATTTGACTTATGTTTTAAATACATCTTAAATATTTATTGTTGTTTTTTTGTAGTAAAAAGATACAAACGAGACAAGGTCAAAATCCCGAAACGACGATGTTCGGACGAAGAAGGCGGGAAAAAATCTTCACATACAGGGCATACCAAATAAATCAAAATTGGTTCACATTATGTCGAAGCAAGCAAGCATTCCCAGTATACGCAGTGGTTGTTGCGGTGTAGCAAGTTTGATTTCGTTACACCAAGTTTGATGTCGTTAGAAAACTAATTATGGGTGGTGATGACGAAGGACCACTAATGATAAAGAATCACAAGTCATCTTACTTGATTCCAAATTGATTCTTTGTTTGGATTTAACATATGACTTGTGATTCACATTTAACATATGATTCTCAATTTAGATAAAAAAATATGGAATTCACTTGTTATTCATATTTAACCATTAATTCTCAACTCATATTTAATAAATGAATCGTGATTCTCGTTAATTATGAGTTCATATTTAGCAAATGATTCTCAGACATATGATTTTTAATTGTCATTTGACCCATGATTCTTAATTTGTAATTAACTTAATATTCTCAGTTTGAATTTCATACATGCTTCATTACTCATGAGCGATTCTCAATTCGTATATAACCCTTGATTATCAGTTTGGATTTAACACTTAATTCGTGATTCGTATTTAACAAATGATACTCGGATCGGATTTAACCTTGATCGTTTTGGATTTAACACATGACTTGTGATTCCCATTTAACCTATGATTATCATACTATTTATAACAAATTGTATGTTATTCGTGCTAAACTCGTGCTTTATGATTCGTATTTAACCCTTTATTCTGAATTCAAGTTTAATAAATAATTCACCATTCGAGTTTAACAAATAATAACACATAGTTCTCAATTTAAATTTAACATATGATTTTTAATTCGCAATTGACCCATGATCCTGAGTTCACCGTTTAAATTTCATACACGATTTACTATTCTTATATAGTTTTTGATTCTCAGTTTGGATTTAACATTTTATTCATGATTCGCATTTAACAAATGATACTTAGATTGGATTTAACACATCACTTGTGATTCATGTTTAACCTATAATTTTTAATATAGATATAACGAATGATCTTTATTCGCTTTTAACCCCTGATTTGTTATTCATATTTAACCATTGATTCTAAATTAGGATTTAAAAGATGATTTGTGGTTCTTAATAAAAAAAATTAGTTCGAATTTAATAAATGATTCTCAAATTTAACACATGATTTTTAATTCACATTTGACCCATGATTCCTAGTTTGCATTTAACTCATGATTCTCAAATTAAATTTCATACACGATTCTAAAGTCATACGTGATTCTCAGTTCATATATAATCTTTGTATCTCAGTTTGGATCTAATACTTGATTCGTGATTTGCATTTAATAAATGATAGTCTGATGAGACTGAACCCGTGATTCTCTGTTTGGATTTAACACATGATTTGTGATTCGTATTTAACAAATGATTCTCAATTTTGATATAACAAATGATTTGTCTTTCCCCTTGATTTGTAATTCATATTTAACAATTGATTTTCAATTCAGATTTAATAAATGATTCGTGATTCGCCTTTAAAAAATAATTCTTAGTCAAGATTTAACATATAATTCTCTCTTCAGATTTAACACATGATTTTCAATTCGTATTTTTCCAATGATTCTCAGTTTGTAATTAACTCATGATTCTCATATTGAATTTCATACACGATTCATTGCTAATACATGATTCTTAATTCGTATATAACCTTGATTTTTTTGTTTTGATTTTAAACATGACTTATGATTCATATTTAACCTATGATTCTCAATTTAGATCTAACAAATGATTATTAATTTGAGTTTAACTCGTGATTTCTGATTCATATTTAACCATTAATTCTCAACATAGAAATAATAAATGGTCCGTGGATTCGTGTTTAACAAATAATTTTCATTTTGGATTTAAAAAATAATTCCCAGTTCACATTTAACCTATAGTTTTCATTTCATATTTGATCAATGATTCTCAATTCACATTTAATTCATGGTTCTCAGTTTGAATTTCATACACGATTAATCGTTCATACATGATTCTTAGTTCATATATATATATCTTGATTCTTAGTTTAGATTTAACAGTTGATTCGTGATTCACATTTAATAAATGATACTCTGATTATATTTAACATTTAATTCTCTGTTTGGATTTAAGCTTTGATTCTCTACTCGGATTTAACCTATGATTTCTCAACTTAAATATAACAAATGATCTATGACTTACGTTTAACTATGATTCATATTCAATCATCGATTCTCAATTTGGATTTAATAAATGATTCGTGATTTCCAATGAAGCTTGTAACGCCTTGAAATTTTTGCACAAAACACAAAATTTGATAAGAACTAAGGAGAAAATCAGCTGGAGGTATAATTCAAGGTAATATAATAAAAGAACTTACGATTACTCCTTCAGACGAGGTTCAATTTTGATGGTCTGGATTCAGAAATTTCTTTATCATTCTCTTAAGATCTTGAGACGAAGATAAATTTTTGTTTCCAAAATTTGTCTGCCTCCAACAAGTCATCGATAATATTCAAATCATCATCCAGTGTTAGATTGTAAAATGGAAGTACTGGTCCCTTCGAAAATCCCTTCGAAAATTTGGCCAAGGAAATGAAGTCTGGATGCAGATCGGATTTAACATATGATTCTCACTTTGTATTTAATAATTGATTATTAGTCCATATTCAATACATGATTCTCAGTTTAGATTCAATAAATGATTCATGGTTCAATTCTAACGAATAATTCACATGAGTCTTAGTCTATATATATATATATATATACATAAAAAATATATAAAGATTATGATTTTATATTTAAAGAATTTTTGTTGTAACTTTATTTATGTTTTAACCAATTGTAGTGGATAATGACAAGAGATATAACAAAATAATATTTATTTGCCATTTTTTAAATGGTGAAAACGTCTAAACAACAATTAGTGAGCTAATAAAATTAAGAAGAGATCTAACAATTATAGAAGAGATCTAACAGTTATAGATCTTTCAAAAAGATGTCGAGGTATAATATAACCCTAAATAAAAGTTTCAATATATTTAATCCTCACAAAATATAAACCTTATTCAGAAAGATATTCATTTTCTAGCTCATCCTTATCTTCAGAGTTGCTATCATATGTATCTTCATCATTCGAATCAGAAGAATTATCAAGCAGCTCCTGATTAAGTTGGTGAAATGGTAAATTATAATGAGAAAAATCAACAATTAATTCAGTAATTGGAGTAGAAACACTGGGAACATCATTAAGCACAAAAGGCTCCATAATATTAGTGTTGTCTTTAAATCCATCTGGCATCAACACGGATGTAGACGAATCTTCTTGGTATGCAACTGGATCTGTCTCATTGTCGCTAGGACTGCCATTTTCTTGAATAGGTAATTCCCATATGTTTCGATGATGCATATTTTGAACGATCATCCAATCATCACCTAATTTGGAGTCTGGTATATTAAAAACTTGTTTTGCCAAGATAGCAAGAATATATCGATCATCTTCACAAATTCGCGTACTCGTGTTAACTGATATGAATCCTTGATCCTCTTTTATCTTTGTATCATACCAGTCACATTCAAATAAATGTGATGTTTTAAAATCTTTGTAAACAATACTAGTTACACTTTGTGACTTGCCATAAAATTTTACTTCATTCGATTCAACATCACTAATTACCATAACACCACTATTTTGAGTTGTTCTTCTATCATCTCGCTCTGCAATTAAAAATTTAATAGCACCATTCAAAATACACCCGCTAGCCATCTGAGAACGAATTGGACCTCTAGCAAGGGCATACAGATCATCATTGTAGTATGCACTATTTTTCAAGCGAAGTGATTGAACCTACAAAAATTTAAAAAAATTATTAAAAGTATTAAATTTCACTCATATAGTATTTTTTTAGTTATATGAGGGATACTTACATGAGTAAAAAACCAATCAGGAAACATTTCATAATGTTGTTTTCATAAAATCAGTTGGGTACTTCCGCATCATTTCATTCTTATGACCCGATAACAAGTCTCTGATTTCATCACAATTCTGAAGAACACACCAATGAGCTTTCATTAATTGAGCCTCATCAAGAATTACTGTAGTTGGATGAATGCCAAAAGGCTTTGCAGCATCAGAAAATACCAAAAGAGAACCACGATTATCATTTCTAGGTATCTCAATACTTTCACATTCTGAAGCATTAATATACATCTCACAATATGTAAGAGACTCATTAGAAATATATGCTTCCGCAATGGATCCTTCCGGTCTTGCTCTATTTGCTACGTAATTTTTATATTTCCCAAGTAATCTGCATAAAATTGACAATATTAGCAAAATAAAATATGAATAAAATTTATTCATAGTTCAAAATATGTGTTATTTATTTACCTCTCAATCGGATACATCCATCGAAACTGCACTGGCCCAGCTAACAATGCCTCGTCTGCTAAATGTATCATAAGATGTGGCATTATATCAAAAAATGACGGTGGTAAAATTCTTTCTAATCTACAAAGAATGATAATTATATCATCTTTTAGTTTTTGTACATCTTCTTTTTTCAATTCTTTCGCGCAAAGTTGGGAAAAAAATCGTGACAATGCTACAATAGTCTCAACAATATCTCTTCCCAAATAAGGCCGAATACCAACTGGAAAAATTCGTTGTAGTAATACATGACAGTCATGACTTTTTAATCCTCAAAGTTTCCCATCATCCATCTTCACACATCTAGATATATTCGCGGCGTAACCATTGGGATACCGAATCGTTTTTAACCAATTAAGAAATTCTTTATTATGATTTGGTTTTAATGTATACGACGGATGTCTTTTAACCCATTTGTCTCCTACTTTAGTCAGCCATAATTTTTTTCGTATATTCATCCGTTCTAGATCTTGACGAGATTTAAACGTGTCTTTGGTTTTCCCTTCAATATTAAGCACTGTCCCAACAATACTATCACATACATTTTTTTCTATATGCATTACATCGAGATTGTGTCTAATCTTTAATTTTGACCAATACTCAAGCTCAAAAAAAATACTTTTACCTGTCCAGTTCATATGGGAAGTTGGCCTTAGAGTTTTTCTTTGTTTGTTACTTTGGTGATTACCAATTTGACCAAAATCCAGTTGATTTATATACTCAAATATCTCATCACCTGACCAAATTCTTGGTCTAACATTTCTCTCTTCTTCACCATTAAATTTTATTTTATCTCCACGCCATTCATGTGAATCATGTAACCATCGACGATGACCCATATAACAAACTTTACCACCGTGCCATCCTGAAGTAACATCATTGAGACAAACTGGACATGCTTGATAACCTTTAGTAGACCATGATGATAACATTCCATATGCGGGAAAATCACTTATTGTCCACATGAGAGCTGCTTTCATGGTAAATAATTTGTTCGTAGATTTATCATAAGTTGATACTCCATTCTCCCATAAGTCTTTAAGTTCATCAATCAAAGGTCGAAGATATACTCCAAGGTCTTTACCAGGTGATTGTGGTCCTGGAATCAATAAAGTCATCATAGTGAATTCTTTTTTCATACACATCCATGGAGGTAAGTTATAAGGCACCAAGACTACTGGCCATGTGCTATGCGATGTGCTTTGATTTCCAAATGGATTAAATCCATCCGTTGCATGTCCTAGCCTTACATTACGAGATTCTATTGCAAATCTAGGATAAGTCATATCAAAAGTCTTCCATGCTTCACGTTTTTCTTTGTGCCATCTCATTTGTTTAGCTGTATGCCTTGACATGTACAAACGCATCAATCTTGGCTTTAATGGAAAATATCGCAAAATCTTATTCGGAACTCTTTTCTTATTTCTGCCTTGAGATACATGCTTATATCGTGGTGTCATGCACACCGAACATTCTTCTAAATCTTTATTTTCCTTGTAAAATAAACAACAATTATGCTGGCATGCATGAATTTTTTCATATCCCATCCAGATATCTTTTAACATTTTGCGCGCTTTATAATGGTTGTCTGGTAGTAGGTTTCCTTCAGGGAGCATTTTTTTGAATAATCCTATAAAATAGTCAAAACAATTGTTTGACATTTTATAAGTAACTTTTCCATGTAACAACTTTACAACCGCCGTAAGAACTGAAAATTCTTCATGACCATGATATATTTTTTGTTCTGCATGGTTTAATAGTCTTTCGTACTTGTTTCCATCATCATCATTGCACATTGGAAAATCAAGATCTTCTTCCATTTGGTTGTCTACGCCATCTTCTGTTCTAGCATCAAACGTTGATTGATATGGATACACGTCATTTATCATATCCATTGTTGCCTCATTCAAATTGAAGTTTTCGACATTCTCATATGTATGATTCAAATACGACGAGGTAGAAGAATTATCAAATGTTCCACCATGATGAATCCATTGTGTATACCCACTGGTCATCCCATTTGTTGCCAAGTGAGATTCAACAACTTCAAAATAGTGCTCAACGTAGTTGTTACACTTTTTACATGGACACCAAATTTTGTTGTTATTAATAACGGCATTTTGTTTTGCAAATGTAATAAACTCGATTATCCCGTCCACGTATGCATCATCAGATTTGTTTGAAATATTTATCCAACTTTTATCCATAGTATTCCTGAAAAAATAAATAGTATGAAACAAAAATTAATATCCATACTATTCGTGAAAAAATAAAAATATGGAACAAAAATTAAACGTACATATAAGTGTTTTTATTTTTTTTTATGTTTAATATTAATATATTAATAATATAGTTTTAATAGTATAAACATTAAAACTTATATTAGATATAGTGTTTTAAAACAATATATTAATGATTTAATTTTGATAATATTATCATTTCAATAAATATATATATATATATATATATATATATATATATATATATATATATATATATTTAATTTTCATAATATGAATATTTTAAATTATATTATTTATATGTTTTTTAAAATTAAATATTTTTAAAATATCTATAAAATATATTATAGCATATATATATATAGGATGCGAAAATACTTTTAACTAAATATGTGTAGATAAATTTAGAATATATTTTGTTGTGTACATTTAAAAATAAATAAATCAACTAAATATTTCAAATATGTTTAAATATATTTGAAGAGATACTTTAGCATTTTCAAAATATTTTAGTATATAAAGAGGAGGATCGAATATTTTTAATACTAAATTAAAAATATATACTTAACTTTTTTTTGAACAAATCTATATTTAATTTAAATATTTGAAATTATTGTAAAAAATACTTTAGAATATAAGAGGAGAAGAAAATATTTTGTATTTGATATTTTTAATATTAATAGAAGATATTTTAGTATATATATTTGTAAAAATATCTTTTAAATCGAATAATTTAAATATATTTTTAACATCTTTAAGATATATTTTAGCATTGGTGAAATTTTTTAATTCAATATTTCAAATAAATAATTTATATACCTTAAAAGTATATTTTAGCATATAATTGGAGAAAAATATTCTAAACTAATACTCTAAATGTTGCGGTTAAATATATATGTATATTTAATAAACATAAATAAGAGCTTTTCAAAAAATATATGTTGAATTAATTTTTTAAACAACTTTAACTTCTCTACCATATATTTTAGTATATATATAGCACCGGCATATTTATTATCAGCAACTTTAATATTTTTAAAATAAGAGAAGAACACTAACCTCAACTTGTTGGTAGTATAATTTAAACACTAATCCAAACTAATTTAGTTGAAAACAATTCGTGATGGGTGATGTGAGAGTGATCGTGGAATTGAGGATTTGAAGTGATGGGTGATGTCAAAGTGATCTAACCCTTTAATTTATAATGGTTGGTAGATCTAGTTGGTTAGGAAAATAAGGAGCCAAAATAGAAGATAGATCTAATTTGGTAAGGGATTGAATAAAAATAAAAGATAGAGTTAAATAATTAGAAAGAAAAAAAAATTAGCTAGTTGGTTAGAAAAATAACGATTGAAAATAAAAGATAGAATTTGTTAGAAGATTGAATAAAAATAAAAATAAAAATAAAAAATAGAGTTAAATGGTTAGAAAGATAAGAGTAAAAAGGTTAAACAAATAAAGTTAGACCGCAAAATAATGCTCATTTTTCTCCCGAAAAGTATAGAAAGAGCCTTAAATAAAGGCTAAAACTGATAATATCTTTAAGCTTTAGTTCTAATTAAAATTCACAATATGAGTTCTTCTTCCATAATTAAAATTCACAATCTCAGTTCTTCCTCCATAATTAAAATTCACAATTGGTGGATTTTGTTCTACTTCTACTCTAATCTATTTGGCTCAGGTAAGTATATTTAAGATTTTTTTTAGTTATGTTTCACTTTTTACAAATCAAAAAGTGTAAAGTCTAATCTGTGTTAAATTTTTTATGGTCTATTCTTGTTTGAATAGCTATAAAATCTGTGTAATTGCAAGTAATCATGGATGTTATGGTGGATTTGCTTGTTTTTTTTGGAAGTCGGGAACTTTGTCTCTTGATTCACCTAGTTTTTCTTATATTTGATTAATAGCTCTGCTTTGTTAGATCAATTGATTAAGAAGTTCATTGTAATAATTGATTCCTTTCAATCTTTTAGATTCGTTCATCTTCGGTACCTATTAGCTGGATATCGAGTTTGGAGTGTTTTTAATTCTAGTAGCTTTTAGAGATAAACTATTAAGTTTTGATGGATTTGTCATCTAAGTTTGTTTCAGCTGTGATTGTGTACAGAAAGATAATGTGGTATCGTTAATTCCTCTTTTAGGTTATTAGGAGGATCATAAAAACTCATTTGTGATGGAGTTAGCTTTTCTGGTGAACTATGAAAGTTAGAGTTCTATTATCAGTCTTTGCTTAGGAGCAACCTGCAGGCGAAATAAATTAGGAAAGACAAACACAAATCTCTTAAAATGATGTTAATTTTTATCATTTCTCCCCAACAATGATTTAAAGTAAACCTATTGCTAGATATTTCAAAATTTGATTTTGTATGATAAACCTAAATTCAAATCTGGTTTTGTTAGGAAGCCAAAGGTTTCAGAATTGCTAGCAACTGTTTTTAAGAAATAATGTGTTGAGACATGTGACGTCTATGTTGTATGTAAGGAACAAAATCTGTGCCTCGTTGAATTGATAGTTTGTATCTTGGTGGTAGGTTGGGCATTTGGAATTCCATAAGATAACATAATCATGCACATATCTAATAAATAGTCATTCGATCCTTCTTTATTTCAGAAAACCGCGCTAGATTTTCAGATTTTTTCATAGAAGGATGTACACAAGTTCTTAAGGATCAGTGTCTGAATCAGCTAATGCATTTGAGGAATTCACAAAAACCAAGCATTTGGGAGTTACTTTACTCTCACAATATACCTCTTCAGTTTTTCATACTTAGGCAACTGCCTCTTTATCAATAGAGACTATCGTTCACGTAAAAAGGAACCCAACAAGCTATGATAACAACATTAAGAGCACTGCCTTCCAGCAGTTCAAGTCAATATATCCGGCAGTTGTCCATTAGGTACATTCCTCTTTACTGTTTAATTGTGACTTCTCGTTAGTCTCGAAATGAAGGTTGAGTTATAATCTTGACTGCCTCTTTTTAGTTAGATGTACAGGCTGCAATAGTACGTTAAGGATCTAGTTTTAAAACACAGTTCTCGTGTATGGAAATTATTGTGAAGAGCTTGTCAGCATGCAAACCCAGAAATAGTTTATGCATCTTCCATACTAGGTCCAGCTAGGACAATCCTGAAGATCTTAAAAAAGAATAGTTCAAGTCTTTCTTACTGCAAAATCTTGGTTGAATCACTAGTTTTTCCAATTATCTTTTATTAAACCAGGTCGGAAGCAAATTAAATGAAATTTGACATGCAGTTTCATTCTCTTTTGGCCAATTTTGTATTGTGTTTGGTGTCTTGGTTACAGGTGCAATTACCTTTTTCTTCTCAATTCCAATAAGAAGAAGTTAGCGTGGTTGCTGCCCTTGAAAGAGTGAAGTTGCTGAGAAAAGTATACCGAATAGAGAGTAAGGCGTGTGATTGTCATGAAAAAAGTTCAAGAGGCGAAAGCTCTGCGAGCTGCAGAATTTTGTGACGGATAGCTGAACTTATTGCCCTTGGGGATGAGCTACTGGTTCTTTCTCTCAAAGTAATCTAATTGGTGAAGGAGAGTTTGGAAAAATCTATAAATGTAGAAGAGTTTTTAAGGAGGTAATTTGTGTATATTTAGTGATGGCTAACAAACAGATAGTTATAGTTTGGTTATGGCTCAACCAGAAGAGAGTTAGGCTCAATTTAATGATTTTTTAGCTTAAGCTCAAACTTTAACATAGACTTGAAATAATTATTTTTTTGGATATAACATTTTGATATGACTCACAAGTATTTCATCAACCTTACTTACATTCATACTCGTGATATTTCCGTAACAGGTTGAAGTATTAAGCTAATCGCCATCCCCATGTAGTTTTGCTACTTGGAGAATGCCCTGAGAATGGCTGTCTCTCTGAATACATAGAAAATGGAAGCCTAAAAGACTATTCTCCACCAAGAAAGGAAACCATGTCTCCCACGGATAATCTTTGAAGTTGCTTGTGGGATTGTGTTCTTACGCAACTCAAAACAAGAGCCTATCTTACACCGAGATCTATATGAAGTCCGATTCTATTTTGTTAGACAAAAATCGGAGATGTTGGTCTAGCTAAATATGTTTTTATACTTTATGATGTCTCGGAAAATCAATTTTTGAATATTAAGGCATCAAAAACTATAGGACCAAAATAGAATATATATATATGTATGGGAATTATATATTTTTAAATATTTATGGTGGGATATCTAAATGTCTTTTAACAAATGTAAAAAAACATGAAAAAGGGTCGCAAGATACTGTTCTTAGTTCTTGTATTCATATCTCTGGTTTGCATTTATTTTATTTTTTTTAGCAAGAAACAATCCAATTTATTTAAAAATAGAAGAGTAAACTATACTACAGAGATTGAGAAAGATAGCAGCTCTTGAAAGTTTATCGAGGGAGGTAGAGATTTCATCGCTGTTCGAGAGAGAAAAGTAAGAAAAAACCTTTATCGACGAAGATGGCAGAGGGAACTATTCCGCTACTGAGCTCCTCTGGTCGGTGAGGCGGACGCGGCGGCATCGAGGACGACAAATTGGTGTTTGAGACGTTGGAGGGGATCGAGCCGATCGCCACGTTTTCTGATATAGGGATAAAGGTCGACCTACTCCGCGGAGTCTACGAGTACGGGTTCGAGAAACCGTCTGCCATCCAACAGAGAGCCGTGATGCCTATAATCCAAGGCCGAGATGTTATCGCTCAGGCTCAGTCCGGTACCGGAAAGACTTCGATGATTGCCTTAACTGTTTGCCAGATTGTGGAGACGTCTAACAGAGAGGTTCAGGCATTGATATTGTCCCCAACAAGGGAATTGACATCTCAAACAGAGAAGGTTATACTTGCCATTGGGAATTATATTAGCATACAAGCACACGCTTGTGTTGGAGGCAAAAGTGTTGGAGAAGACATTAGAAAGCTGGAAAACGGTGTCCACATAGTCTCAGGAACTCCTGGCAGGGTATGTGATATGATAAAGAGAAGGAGCTTACGTACGAGAGCTATCAAGCTCTTGATTCTTGATGAATCGGATGAGATGTTGAGCCGAGGATTTAAGGATCAGATCTATGATGTTTACAGATATCTTCCACCTGATCTTCGGGTCGTCCTAATTTTTGCTACTCTTCCTCATGAAATCTTGGAGATTACAAGCAAGTTTATAATAGACCCTGTGAGGATCCTTGTGAAGCGTGATGAGTTAACTCTGGAGGGAATCAAGCCATTTTTTGTCGCTGTTGAGCGGGAGGAGTGGAAATTTGACACTTTGTGTGATCTGTATGACACTGTTACTATCACTTTAGTTGTTATCTTCTGCAACACAAAGAGAAAGGTGGACTGGCTAAGTGAGAAGATGAAAAACAACAATTTCAGTCTCATAAATGCATGGAGACATGCCTCAGAAAGAGAGAGATGCTATTATGGCACAGTTTAGATCAGGTGAAAGCCGTGTTCAGATCACCACTGATGTATGGGCCCGAGGGCTAGATGTTCAACAGGTTTCTCTAGTGATCAACTATGATCTTCCAAACAACCGTGAGCTTTACATTCACAGGATCGGTCGTTCTGGCCGTTTTGGACGCAAGGGTGTTGCCATCAATTTCGTGAAGAGTGATGACATCAAAATTCTTCGAGACATCGAACAGTACTACAGTACTCAGATCGATGAGATGCCGATGAACGTTCTGATTTGATTTGAGAAAAGAGCACTGTTTAAAGTTGTGTGTGACATGTCTCTGGTGTAATGTGTTTTTCTAAAGTTGCGAGGATTTATTGTGATGGTTCTGCAATGGCACTGAACATATTAGGATAGTTTGTTGATTTTGCATAGGATACTCCCCTCCTACTAGGGTTGATACCTATTTATTTCCAGCCGTACCAAGTTCTTTTCGATTGGTTTTGTATTTCACATTAATTTGGATATCAAGGATCTTGCGAAGCTTCTGTTAGTGAATGCTAAGTTCCATTTCATTTTGGCTGGTTTGTATTTCACATGAATTTGGGGTATAAAAAAACTATACTACAAGATACCAAATTTAACAAAGTTGCAAACCAAACAAGATAATTAATTTGCAATTAAATTCGAGTCAAGAATAAGCTTCTTCATATCCATCAAAAACCTAATAATATTTCCATGTAAAGTTTTTAGCTCAACACTAGTAATAAAAAATGATATTATCCTCTTATAATTTATGTCTCCATTTAGCCAACCACTCATCATCTTTATTTGTCTCTCTATATACATAATTAAATTTAATCCAAGATCTAAGATCACTAATATCCAATTGTTAATTCTTATGAATCCAAAACTTAGAATAAAATTTCACAACATTAATCGCCACTTTAAAATCCTCCTCAATATTATCAACAACCAAAGTAACCAACTTCCAATAACAAATGTTAGCACAATATTCTGTCCATAAATCATTTTCGATTCATTTAAATTAATTAAAACAAACAACTATATCCTCATTCGCATAACGTATACTTCATCCAACGGTACATTCGTCATTGCGACATGAACCATCAAACTAAGTTTCAAATGACTTTTAAGAGTTTAAATCCACCACATCTATTTACCTAATTATGACCAAAATACAATTAAAATGAAAATTAAGACAGTTAATCACCTTCATATTGTATTAGGAATACAAAAAGTCATCACGTAAACAAATATGGTCCAAAATCTCATGTTGAGAGCTTTTGTAGCATACACATTTTGATGCAAGTTGAATTCTAATAAAATTAATTAGATCATTTTTTGCTAGTTCGCAATAGACAACCTTCCAAACCGAAAAGCAAAATTTATGAGGAACTATAAGTGTCCATATTGTATCATAATAATAAATCATATATTCATAAAAATATCCTAATAATTTATGCATTTTCAATCTATTGTTTTTGTCATTTCAATAATTTAACCTAATAATAAATCATATGTTTATAACTAAAAATAATAGTCTTTTCCATCTATTTTATTTTTCATTTCAATGATTTGTCTTAATAATAAACCATATATTTGTGATGAGAGATAATAAATAGAGAGTAAATATTAATTTTACATATTTCAATTTACTAAAAGACTCGTAATCATTATAAAATTACAAAGCATACAAATAATTTCGAATATTGTTTCATCATTTATTAAAACTAAGTTTACTTAATAGCATGAAATTCAAAGGTTAGATTAACTAAAACATGTGTATACGTTTTTATTTTTTTGTTAGAATTTAGGAGAGGTAACAAACCATTGATATTTCAAATATATTATTTATTTCCTCGAATTGTATATGGATTGAAACATTTTTTGTCTTTGTTATAATTGATCCAAATTTGTACAAATTAGATATGAATTATTTTAGAAAAAAATCCTATTTGAGTTTAAAACTTTTGTTTAATAAAAAAATTAACAATTTCAAATGTATTACAAATATTTAAAGTTTTATTTTAATTATTTTGCAATTTTCACAAACTTAATATAAGGTATTAATACAAGTTTAGTTGTTGATTGAAATTATTTTATTAATAATTAATGAAAGATTGAAAAAAAATATTATCAATTTTAGCTAAAATATATCAATTCTATTTTTAATATATGTATTCGGTTTGGATTTTTTTTTATAAATAAAAATCGTTATAAAATTAAAAAATAACATACATAGTAAAAAACATACATGATTAATTTGTTACCTGTGTATTAAAATATTATTTAGATTTGCTAAGACCTATTCTCGACCAACTCATTAACTAAAAACGTTCTATCATCGATAGCAAATTACAAGATCAAGGTAAAACAATACTCTGTATATATTTAAATTATTTTATAATTTAATTAAGTTATTTTTATCAAATATAGCATGTACTTATAGTGGGTTATCAAAATTTTATAGCTTTTTAAAATAAAACTGCTCTAATTCGTCAAGTATAGAAATCGATATTATTCACTGTTATTTATTATGTGTCACAAGTGATAGTTATCCGAAATATAGTTATACTTAAAATTTATTTTTTTCTTGTACTTGTTATACTTTATGTCACATGAAGTTCAGGAGCACACATAATTCTTATGTACAAAATATGTTTAAAGAAGCACAACACATATAACAAAAATTAAAAAAATAACTAAAAAATCGATGGTGTCGATGTCATGAATAGAAACCATATGGTTATATGTATCCATCCAACAAGATAAGGTGACAGTAAAATTTAAGAACAATTAAAATATTGGTATTATTTTTTAGACTTTTACAATCACTTATTAGATTATTATAGTTAAATATCTCAGAGATTTAATATGTAAAAAAACTTTATCAAGAATAAAATTATCATTTATTTATCTTTAATGCATTTAAACTGCATTTAAACTCTATTATTTATCGGTATTTTATTTATTTTCTCTAACTTGTTTGTATACTCTATTATTTATCGGTATTTTATTTATTTTCTCTAACTTGTTTGTATATCATTTATGGTTTGTGACCAAACCAAATCATTGTATTGTTTGTATATTTATCAATATATATTTATTATTAAAGATATAGTTTTATGCTTAGATTTTATTTTTTATTTTTTTGTTATTTAAATTTTAGATATGTTTGTTTTAATATTTAAAAATTATCAAATTACATATACTAATACAAATAATTTAGAACATTATTTAATGATTTTGTAAGATATTATATGAATTTTAAAAATCTATAGCATTTATAATACAAAAATATATGTTTGAAATAATGGTTTGCAATTTAAAAGTTTAATTAACCAAAACATTTATATGATTTTTCTTTTGTTGTTAAAGGGGTTTTTGAATGGTCAATAACAATGAAATTCACATATTTAGGAATTTTGAGGGTGTTGAATATTTTTATTTTATTTCAAATTGGAAGATGGTTTAATAGATTGAAAAACTTGGAGGGTGTAATAGACCGAGCTTATTTTTTTTATGTATTTTATTTCAAATATAAGTACCTTTTTAAAAATTGGAAAAGGTGTAACAGATTGAAAAATGTTTATTTTTTGTTTTTGTTATTACCTACATTTATAATTTCTATATGAACTATTTGTTACAAATTTATTTTTTTATAAACCTCCTTGGTGGGAGTGCGAGTATAATTTTATTAGCTTTTCTTATTACGTACAAATTTATTTATTTTTCATTTTAAATGTATAGTTTATTTTTTAAATAGTTATAAAATTAAATTCATAGTTTGTGAGGTACGATTTTTCTTTTTTAATTAATTTTGATATTAACCATTTAATCTAAATTAATTATATAATAGAAACTAATTAATATATATATATATATTAATTTATTAATTGCGATATTTAAAGTTTTAATTTAAATATTTAATAAAGTATTTAAAATATAACAATAGATTATTATTTCTTAATAGTTTTTAGTATTTTATCTATAAATATATTAAATATCGATTTGTCTCGTTTCAAATTAGTGGTGGAGCAAATAAGATATCCGATTTGCCCAATAGGATATCCGATATTTAAAAAGGGTATCTCATTTACCATTAATATTTTTTAAAACAAAATTTGATTATTTTATCTATAAATACCTCACCTACTTATTTAATCTTAGCTAATCTCTCAAATAATATCTCACACAAATATCTAGTTCCTAAATCTCTCAAATCACAAATTTATTTCTACGCAATATCTAGTTCCAAAATCTTTTACACAAATATCGAGTTATTCAAACATTATGCTTCTATAAGTATAAATTTAATTGAATTTTTTTTAAAACAATTAGAGATATGCTTGATAAATCTAATAAATTTTTGAAAATATATAATATTTGAAAATATCTAAAACTATACTAAAAGATACCAAATTTAACAAAGTTGCAAACCAAACAAGATAACTAATTTGCAATTCAATTCGAGTCAAGAATAAGGTCCTTCATATCCATCCCTTGTTTTGTTTGGCCGAAACCCTGACTTCGGTTGAATTGCATCCATTCCCCGCCTCATCAAAAGCAGGCGTCAAGGAGGCAGCAACAACACAGAGCAGCTAAACATCCTTCAAGCATTCCAGAGCTCTATTGCTGTTCAGGAGGAGGCTGAGCATATTGAGGAACATAAGGAGGAGGGTATCCCTGATGTGGATAACCCTGTTGCGATTTATTTATTTAATTTATAAATTTTCTAAAAAACAAGATACAACTTCAAACAAATTATAGCATAAAATTAGTTTTAAATAGATGAATAATATTATTTTAATTTAAAATATTACCATAAAAATATTTAATACCAATAATAAAAGACAAAATATTATAAATATATATACTTACACATATTTTGACTCAATTTTTATATATATATTTTGAAACAACCAAAACCGCTGCCACTTAGACTTTAAAATAAAAGAACTCTCTCAAATAAAATATTAAAATAAATAATATTTTATCCTATTAAAATTAACACAATTTAATAGTGAATTTAATGTTTCAAAATAAAAATATTTATTTTAAATAAAATTTAAAATAAATAATTTTAGAATTAATGGGTTGAGATCCAACGAGAGAGAAAGGGTTGAACTGTACCAGGTTTCAGATCGAAATAATGCTTCCATATAAATATTTTTAGCTGAACACGGTTAATAAAAAAAATGACATTATCCTTTTAGAATATATGTCTCTATTTAGCCAACTAATCACCAACTTTATTTGTCTATCTATAAACATGTTTAAATTAAATCCAAGAAGTAACGTCACTAATATCTAATAGTTAATTCTTTTGAATCGATAACATGGACTAAAATTTCACAACATTGATCGCCACTTTAAAATCATACTCAATAATATCGACAACCAAAGACATAGAGTAACCAACTCGCAATAAAAAATTATAGCACGATATTCTGCCATAAATCATTTTCATTTCCTTTAAAATAAGTAAAGCAAACAACTATATCCTCATTCAAATCACGTATACTTTATCTAATACCAACTATGTGATTTATAATACCGAAATATATGTTTTAAATAATGTTTGCAATTCAAAAGTTTAATTAACCAAAACATTTATATGTTTTTTTCTTTTGTTGTTAAAGCGGTAATCGAATGATTAATAACAATTGAAATTCACATATTTAGGAATTTTTAGGGTGTTGGAATATTTTTATTTTATTTCAAATTGGAAGAGGGTTTAATAGATTGAAAGACTTTGCGGGTGTAATGGATTGAGCTTATTTTTTGTTATTATATATATTACTTTAAATTAAAGTACATTTTTTTATATTAGAAAAGTGTTTAATAGATTGAAACCGTTTTATTTTCGCTTTTTGTTATTACGTACATTTTATAAGTTCTATATAAACTAATTTTAATTTTTTTTATAAAACTCCTCGGTGCGAGTGCGACTATAATTTTATTAATAAGAAAGGACAAAACGAAAACTTGAACAGATCTGAAAAGATTCAAAAAACTTGGAGTCTTTATATCAAATAAAACTCATAATAATGAATGTCACTTATTAAAAAATATTCCAAAACCTAATAATATTTCCATGTAAAGTTTTTAGCTCAACACTAGTAATAAAAAATGACATTATCCTCTTATAATTTATGTCTCCATTTAGCCAACCACTCACCATCTTTATTTGTCTCTCTATATACATGTTTATATTTAATCCAAGATCTAAGATCACTAATATCCAATTGTTAATTTTTATGAAATAAAAACTTGGAATAAAATTTCACAACATTAATCGCCACATTAAAATCCTCATCAATATTATCAACAACCAAAGTAACCAACTTGCAATAACAAATGTTAGCACAATATTTTATCCATAAATCATTTTCCTTTCATTTAAATTAAGTAATACAAACAACTATATCCTCATTCGCATAACGTATACTTCATCCAACGGTACATTCGTCCTTGCGACATGAACCATCAAACTAAGTTTCAAATGACTTTTAAGAGTTTAAATCCACCAGATCTATTTACCTAATTATGACCAAAATACAATTAAAATGAAATTTAAGACAGTTAATCACCTTCATATTGTATTAGGAATACAAAAAGTCATCACGTAAACAAATATGGTCCAAAATCTCATGTTGAGAGCTTTTGTAGCATACACATTTTGATGCAAGTTGAATTCTAATAAAATTAATTTGATCATTTTTTGCTAGTTCGCAATAGACAACCTTCCAAACCGAAAAGAAAAATTTATGAGGAACTATAAGTGTCCATATTGTATCATAATAATAAATCATATATTCGTAAAAATATCCTAATAATTTATGCATTTTCAATCTATTCTTTTTGTCATTTCAATAATTTAACCTAATAATAAATCATATGTTTATAACTAAAAATAATAGTCTTTTCCATCTATTTTATTTATCATTTCAATGATTTGTCTTAATAATAAACCATATATTTGTGATCAGAGATAATAAATAGAGAGTAAATATTAATTTTACATATTTCAATTTACTAAAAGACTCGTAATCATTATAAAATTACAAAACATACAAATAATTTCGAATATTGTTTCATCATTTATTAAAACTAGGTTTACTTAATAACATGAAATTCAAAGGTTTGATTAACTAAAACATGTGTATACGTTTTTATTTTTGTTGTTAGATTGTTAGTTACGTATTTAGGAGAGGTAACAAACCATTGATATTTCAAATATATTATTTATTTCCTCGAATTGTATATGGATTGAAATATTTTTTGTTTTTGTTATAATTGATCCAAATTTGTACAAATTAGATATGAATTATTTTAGAAAAAAATCCTATTTGAGTTTAAAACTTTTGTTTAATAAAAAAATTAACAATTTCAAATGTATTACAAATATTTACAGTTTTATTTTAATTATTTTGCAATTTTCAAAAACTTAATATAAGGTATTAATACAAGTTTAGTTGTTGATTGAATTTATTTTATTAATAATTAATGAAAGATTGAAAAAAACATTATCAATTTTAGCTAAAATATATCCATTCTATTTTTAATATATGTATTCGGTTTCGATTTTTTTTTATAAATAAAAATCGTTATAAAATTAAAAAATAACATACATAGTAAAAACATACATGATTAATTTGTTACCTGTATATTAAAATATTATTTAGATTTGCTAAGACCTATTCTCGACCAACTCATTAACTAAAAACATTCTATCATCGATAGCAAATTACAAGATCAAGGTAAAACAATACTCTATATATATTTAAATTATTTTATAATTTAATTAAGTTATTTTTATCAAATATAGCATGTACTTATGGTGGGTTATCAAAATTTTATAGCTTTTTAAAGTAAAACTGCTCTAATTCACGTATAGAAATCGATATTATTCACTGTTATTTATTATGTGCCACAAGTGATAGTTGTCCGAAATATAGTTATACTAAAAATTTATTTTTTTCTTGTACTTGTTATACTTTATGTCACATGAAGTTCAGAGCACACATAATTCTTATGTACAAAATATGTTTAAAGAACCACAACACATATAACAAAAATAAAAAAAAATAACTAAAAAATCGATGGTGTCGATGTCATGAATAGAAACCATATGGTTATATGTATCCATCCAACAAGATAAGGTGACAGTTAAATTTAAGAACAATTAAAATATGGGTGAAGCTATTTCCTCCGTAAGATTTTTTATTTCCCCCATATTTCGAAATATACTCCACTTTGTTATTTCCTCCTTAAGAAAAATTATTAATTTACCCTTATTTTAATTTTACTTCAAAAACTCATATTTACCTTCTTCTCCAGCAACCATTCAAACACCAAATTTACCTTAATTGTTTTCCAGCAACCTTCTACTCATCATATTTACTTCCACCCATAAACTCTAATCCAATATAAATACACAGTCATCAATTTTTTTAATCGAGAAAAAAAAACCTAGCCACTACTTTCGATGCAAGCAATCTATCAAAGGTAAAAATCTCTCTTAAATCTTTTTTTAATTTATCGGTTGGCAAGAGTTCCATGAAATTGGTTGTACAATGAATAACGAGTTCCACAAACTCGATATGCTGAAAAATTACAATTCCCCAACTCCTTTGCTATGATTTTTTTTTAAATTGGTTTCCTACATATTGAGTTCCATGAATAGATTTGTTGTTTTTTATCAAATTAATTTTATAAAACTTTAGAAATTTGTTTTTATTTGTTTATTTATTTATTTAAAAAAATTAACTTGTTTTTTATTTCTCACTCTCCAATATATGTTTGTTGTCATTTTTACAAGATTAAATTGTCTTTTTGGTTGATTTGGTGATGTTTTGAGGTGTTTGGATCTTTGGTTGGAGTGTCTTCCTTCTTCATGATTAATTTTTAAGAAATTTGAGTTTTTTTTGTTTTTAGGGTTTAATTTTAGAAGTTAAATGATATATGTTCGCTGTAATTTGACTTGATGATATGTTTGTTGGAATAAGGGTTGGATAGTGGATAGTGGCATCAAAATATAAATTAAAAAGTAAATTAAGGACAAAAAAGTAAAAACAAATGTTGAGTATTCTTTTAGAAATTTGAGATGGAGGAAATAATAAATCTTATGGAGGAAATAGCTTCACCCTTAAAATATTGGTATTATTTTTTAGACTTTTACCATCAGTTATTAGATTATTATAGTTAAATACTTGAGAGATTTAATATGTAAAAAAACTTTATCAAGAATAAAATTATCATTTATTTATCTTTAATGCATTTAAAACTGCATTTAAACTCTATTATATATCGGTATTTTATTTATTTTCTCTAACTTGTTTGCATATCATTTATGGTCTGAGACCAAACCAAATCATTATATTGTTTTAAATCTATTATATTTCTTCTCTGTTAATGTCGCATAATATTTTTTAACTTCTAAGTTCAATTAATTTGCAATGTCAATGTTTATTTGTAATATTTATCAATATATATTTATTATTAAAGATGATAGTCTTATGCTTAGATGTTAATTTTTATTGTTTGAATTTACTATAAAACAAGTTATTTTATATTTTTTGTTATTTAAATTTTAGATATGTTTGTTTTAATATTTAAAAATTATCAAATTACATATACTAATACAAATAATTTAGAACATTATTTAATGATTTTGTAAGATATTACATGATTTTTAAAAATATATAGCATTTATAATATAAAAAAATATGTTTGAAATAATGGTTTGCAATTTAAAAGTTTAATTAACCAAAACATTTATATTATTTTTCTTTTGTTGTTAAAGGGGTTTTTGAATGGTCAATACCAATGAAATTCACATATTTAGGAATTTTGAGGGTGTTGAATAGTTTTATTTTATTTCAAATTGGAAGATGGTTTAATAGATTGAAAAACTTGGAGGGTGTAATAGACCGAGCTTATTTTTTTTTTTATTTTATTTCAAATATAAGTACCTTTTTTTAAATTGGAAAAGGGTGTAACAGATTGAAAAATGTTTATTTTTTGTTTTTGTTATTACGTACATTTATAATTTCTATATGAACTATTTGTTACAAATTTATATTTTTATAAACCTCCTTGGTGGGAGTGCGAGTATAATTTTATTAGTTTTTCTTATTACGTACAAATTTATTTATTTTTCATTTTAAATGTATAGTTTATTTTTTAAATCGTTATAAAATTAAATTCATAGTTTGTGAGGTACGATCTTTCGTTTTTAATTAATTTTGATATTAACCATTTAATCTAAATTAATTATATAATAGAAACTAATTAATATATATATATATATATTAAATATCAAATAATCAATTTATTAATTGCGGTATTTAAAGTTTTAATTTAAATATTTAATAAACTATTTAAAATATAACAATAGATTATTATTTCTTAATAGTTTTTAGTATTTTATCTATAAATATATTAAATATCGATTTGTCCAACGATTAGTTTCAAATTAGTGGTGGAGCAAATAAGATTTCCGATTTGCCCAATAGGATATCCGATATTCTAAAAGGGTATCTCATTTACCATTAATATTTTTTTAAACAAAATTTGATTATTTTATCTATAAATACCTCACCTACTTACTTAATCTTAGCTAATCTCTCAAATAATATCTCACACAAATATCTAGTTCCTAAATCTTTCAAATCAAAAATTTATTTCTACGTAATATCTAGTTCCAAAATCTTTTACACAAATATCTAGTTATTCAAACATTATGCTTCTATAAGTATAAATTTAATTGAATTTTTTTAAAACAATTAGAGATATGCTTGATAAATCTAATAAATTTTTGAAAATATATAATATTTGAAAATATCTAAAACTATCTACTAACAATTTTAAAATATATTGTAGATATCTAGTTACATGATTTGAACTTTTAATTTAATTATATAATAAACTATTTAAAGTATAAAAATTGGATTTTTTTTAGAGTTTTCGGTTATTTTATCTATAAATATCTTAGCTACAAACCTAATTTTTGCTCATCTCTCAAACCATATCTCAAACAAATATCTAGTTCTTAAATCTCTCAGATCACAAATATATTTTTATATAATATGTAGTTCACAAATCTCTTCCAAGAATATCTAGTTATTCAAGTAAAAATATAATTTAATTAATTTTTTTTAGAACAACTAAAGATCGATATCACTTGAGAAATCTAATAAAATTTTGAAAATATATAGTATTTGAAACTATCTAAATATCTTCTAATATTTTAAATATATATTAAAAATATCTTGTACAGAACTTTTAATTTAAATATATAATAAACTATTTAAAATACAAAATTTAAATATATTAATCTATTAATATATTAAATATCGATTGGCCCAAAGTTTAGTTTTGAATTAGCTGTAGAGCAAATAAGATATCCGATTTTTTGCCAAATAGGATATCGATTTTGCCAAATAAGATATCTAAATTGACAAAAAGGATATAATATTTGCCATTAATATATTTTTTTTAAACCTTCCTATTATTTTATCTATAAATACCTCACCTACTAACTTACTCTTGTCTAATCTATCAAATAATATCTCACACAAATATTTAGTTACTAAATCTCTCAATTCACAAATCTATTTCTACCTAATATCTAGTTACCAAATATTTTAAACAAATATATAGTTATTTAAATGTTTCTATATATATTAATTTAATTGAATTTTTTTAAAACAAATGAAGATATTAATTGAGAAATCCAATAAAATTTTGAAAATATATAATATTTCAAAATATCTAAAAATCTTTAACCGATTTTAAAATATATTCTAAATATATAGTTACAAGATTTGAACTTTTAGGTTAAATATATAAAATAAACTATTTAAAATATAAAAATTGGCTTAATTTTGTTTTCTTAATTTTTTGGATAATTTTATCTATAAATATTTTAAATATCGATTTTCTCAACGCTTGGTTTTGAATTAGCCGTTGGGAAAATAAGATATCTGATTTTCTCAAATAGGATACCCGATTTGCCAAAAAAGGATATCCAATTTAGCAATACATTTTTTTATGAAATTTTTCCGATATTTTATTTATAAATACCCTACCTATTAACCTAATCTTCACTCATCTCTCAAATCATATCTCACACACAAATATCTAGTTTCTAAATTTTTCAAAATTATACAATATATCTAATACACTATTTAAAATAAAAATTTAAAATATACAAGTCGGATTAGGCCTAGTTTCAAATTAGCCGCTTCTAGTTTAGGATATATTGATGATTTTGGGTCAAATTGTATGTACTCAAAAGCCTAATCAATTAGCTGATTTGTTTTTCAATTCAATTACCGTCCATTAGGACAGCCGCCATTCGCATTTATATCGGCTAATGAAATACTTGGATTTATTTCATGTCACCTAATGAAATATCGTGTTCTTTGTAACTTTTATAGTTGTAATGTATTTATATTTCAAATATCTTTTAAAATTACTAGTATTGTTATTATGTTTATTACAATGAAATAATTATTAAGATATCCTGCTTGTTATTATTAATTTTAAATATTTATATATTTTAATAAACATATTTGTAAAATAAATATACAAAAAAATTAATTTGAACAAATATTTGTCTAAAAACAATTTTTTTGACAAAATTAGTTATCACAAAAACTTTTTAGATTATTGCGACAAAAATATTGTCTCAATATCATCTATTTATAAAACATTCCTACTGCGATGAAGGTTTTTTTCTCAATAGTTAGTTCAGTTGCAACAAAACACTTTTTACGGCAAACGTCTTTTTGTCGTTGTATACTATTTGTTACGAAAAAAATATAATTGTCGCTTAAAATAGATTTTGTGGCGTCAAAGTTAAAATTTTGTCACATAAAACCTACTGCGAGGGTGCTGTTGCAGCGAAATTCTTGCGACAAAATAATTATCACAGCAATTTTGTTGAGAGAAAACATTAGTTTTTAAGACAAAAAATATTTGTCACTAAAACTACTTATTGTAGTAGTGGGATCATCTAGTAAAGTACCTAAAAGTGTTAAAATACATGTCTTTAAGCTTCGAAAAATAACCTACGAACATGATCGAAGAGAGGAAAATTTTGTGGCAGATTCTTTTGCCACAAGTACATATTCTGAGTAACATCCGTGAATTATTACGGTTGACAATCCGTCAACTGATAAAAATTCAGAGCAGATAGTTGGGATTATTGATAAAGACTTTCAAGTAACTACTTGTGAAAATGAAGATTGAATGCAAGACATAATCAAATCTTTAGAGAGTGATGAGTTACCAATTGACAAGTCATTATCTAAAAAGTGTGTTTCGAATCTCATGGCTATATTATGTTGGGGGGTTGTCTTGTATAAGAAATTATTTAGTAGACCTTTGCTCCGATGTCTAGGTAAAACTAAATTGCAGATGATATTATTAGAGCTTCATGATAGATGGATTTGCACATTGTGGGTATAAATCATTAATTAGAAGAGTATTTCTAGCAGGGTATTATTGGCCCACGATATCGTCTGACGCAAAAGAGTTGGTTAAAAAATGTGATACATGTTAATGATTTGCTAATATAATTCATAACCCTCAAAAGCATATCAGAGGCATTGTCATTTGAATTAGGGGTATTGACCTTGTGGGTCCTCTTCCAATGGCTTACGGGGGGATAGACAAAAATCGTGGCAATGGATTATTTTTCTGTATGGGTGGAGGACAAAGGCCAAGGATGTAATCAGATTTATTTGGGACATGTCGATGAAAACAACGTCATTTGGAACTAAAGTGTCCGTATTGTATCCTAATAATAAATCATACGTTCATATTTATCTTAATAATTTATGCATTCTCAATCTATTTTTTTTTATCATTTCAATAATTTAACCTAATAATAAATCATATGTTTTATAACTAAAAATAATAGTATTTTTCATCTATTTTATTTATCATTTCAATGATTTTTCTTAATAATAAACCATATATTTGTGATCATAGATAATAAATAGAGAGTAAATATTAATTGTATTTACTATAAGACTCTAATCAATATAAAATTACAAAACGATACAGATAATATCGAATATTGTTTTATGATTTATTAGCACTAAGTTAAGTTAATAACATGAAATTCAAAGGTTTGATTAAATAAAAATAAGAGTATTTTTCATCATATGTTCTAAAATTACAAAACCATACAAATAATTTACAATGTTGTTTCGTCATTTATTAAAACTATGTTAACTTAATAACATGAAATTCAGCCGTTTGATTAACTAAAGCATTTATATGCCTTTTCCTTTTGTTATTAGGGTTTTTCTTTTAAAGTTAAATATTTAGGAGAGGTAACAAACCATTGATATTTCAAATTTATTATTTATTTTCTTGAATTGTGTATGCGATTGAAACATTTTTTGTTTTTGTTATAATCGATCCAAATTTGTACAAATTAAATATGAATTATTTTAGAAAAAAATCCACTTTAAGTTTAAAACTTTTTTTAATAAAAAACTTTAACAATTTTAAATCTATTACAGATATTTGCATTTGTGTTTTAATTAATTTGCAATTTTCAAAAATTTAATATAAGGTATTAATACAAGTTTAGTTGTTGATTGAAATTATTTAATTAATAATTAATGAAATATTGAAAAAATTGGTATCAATTTTAGCTAAAATATATAACAATTCTATTTGTAATATCTGTATTCGGTTTGGATTTTATTTTTAAAAATAAAAATAGTTTTAAAAATTAAAAAATAACATACATAGTAAAAAGCATACATAATTAATTTGTTACCTATGTATTAAGATATTATTTAGACTTGTTAAGACCTATTCTCCACCAACTCATTAACTAAAAACGTTGATCATCGATAGCAAATTACAAGATCAAGGTAAAACAATACTTTATATATTTTTCAATTATTTTATGATTTAATTGAAGTTATTTTTATCAAATATAGCCTGTACTTATCGTGGGTTATCAAAAGTTTATAGCTTTTTAAAATAAAACTGGTGTAATTCGTCAAGTATGAAAATCGATATTATCCACTATTATTTATTATGTGCCACAAGTGATAGTTGTCAGAAATATAGTTATACTTAAAACTTTTTTTTTCTTGTACTTGTTATACTTTATGTCACATGAAGCTTACGAGCACACATAATTTTTAAGTACAAAATATTTAAAAAAAACCACAATACATATAACAAAAATAGAAAAATAACTAAAACGTCGATGTCATGAATAGAAATCGTATGGTTATATGTATCCATCCAACAAGATAAGGTGACAATTAAATTTAAGAGCAATGATAATATTGGTCTTATTTTTTCGACTTTTACCATCAGTTATTAGATTATCAAATCGGTTCAATATTTGAGAGATTTAATATGTAAAAAAACTTTATCATAAATAAAATTATCATTCATTTATCTTTAATGCATTTAAACTCTATTTTTTATCTGTATTTTACTTATTTTCTCTAACTTGTTTGCATATCATTTATGGTTTGGGACAAAATCAAATCATTATATTATTTTTAATTTATTCATATTTCTTCTCCGTTCATATTTTTAATAAATTTTATAATATAAATAGATAAAAATTTGGAAATTTTTTGATGAAAACCGTTACTTTTGTTAAAACTCGAATTAAACTATTATATTTTAAATTATAAAAAACAATAAATTGTCTTAATATAATTTTTTTAATCTCTAAACTATAGTAAGTCAAGTTTTGTTAATTTTTGAATTTAAAATTATAATGCTAAACTATTTTATTGCGTTGACACCCATATCCATTATACCTAATTCAACCAAAAGTATAGGATTAATTTTGAAGTTACTATAAACACAACTATAAAAAAACATAAAACCATTCATACTTTTAAAAAGCTAACTATTTACCGTTACGATTTTATATTAAAAGGTAACTATTTACAGTTAATAAAATATAAAATCATTGAAATTAATAATAATAAAACATAAATTCATTCATCCGATAATAAAACATTTTGAAAAACTTAACTATTTATAGTTACGGTTTCGTATAAAAAGTTAACTATTTAGAGTTACGGTTTTATATAAAATATTATTATATTTTAATATATTTTTAAAAGTAATATATAATATATGAATTTTATTATTTATTTTTAATAATAACGTAAACCAGCCATTCTATTTTTATCCTAAAATATATTAATATTTTAAGTAATAAAATTAATGTAGGAAACAAAACAAATTGGAATCCGAATAAATCCACAATGACGTACCACGACCAATCTACTAAGGAAAAATAATCAAAACCATATTTTCGGATATCATAGCATAAATAATGATTAATGAGTAAGAAGAATTTAAATGGTTTTCTTATTTGCTGATGATTTTATACCTAACAAAAAAATGAAACTAGTATAACTTTGACTTGTTACATAAACACTAGCATATATATGTAAGACAAAGTTCATATCCTCCTCCGCATACATTTTTAATCAACCAAACAACGTATTACCATACAATAATGGTTAAACTCAGCATTGTTTTATGTGTTCCTTTGATATTGTTAGTGATTTCAGATTATGGAACTGGAAGTGTTGAGGCAAGCGGAACGAAGAAAAACCACGGGTCGATGCAAAAAGCTGAAGAAATATTGTTCCAATCAAATATGAGATTGCATGCACATATGATTTCTAATTCCAAACTTTTGGTTCCATCGGGACCAAATCCAAGTCATCCTACTCCACCAGATATGATTTCCAATTCCAAACGCTTGGTTCCATCCGGACCAAATCCAAGTCATCCTACATTGCCGTATATGATTTCCAATTCCAAACGCTTGGTTCCATCCGGACCAAATCCAAGTCATCCTACACTGCCTCATATGGTTTCCAATTCCAAACGCTTGGTTCCATCGGGACCAAATCCAAGTCATCCTACTCCACCAGATATGATTTCCAATTCCAAACGCTTGGTTCCATCCGGACCAAATCCAAGTCATCCTACATTGCCGTATATGATTTCCAATTCCAAACGCTTGGTTCCATCCGGACCAAATCCAAGTCATCCTACACTGCCTCATATGGTTTCCAATTCCAAACGCTTGGTTCCATCGGGACCAAATCCAAGTCATCCTACTCCACCAGATATGATTTCCAATTCCAAACGCTTGGTTCCATCCGGACCAAATCCAAGTCATCCTACATTGCCGTATATGATTTCCAATTCCAAACGCTTGGTTCCATCCGGACCAAATCCAAGTCATCCTACACTGCCTCATATGGTTTCCAATTCCAAACGCTTGGTTCCATCCGGACCAAATCCAAGTCATCCTACTCTGCCGGATATGATTTCCAATTCCAAACATTTGGTTCCATCCGGACCAAATCCGAGTCATCCTACACTGGCCGATATGACTTCCAATTCTAAACGCTTGGTTCCATCTGGACCAAACCCAAGTCATCCTACACTACCAAGTATGATTTCTAATTCCAAGCGATAGGTTCCATCTGGACTAGAACATCATGCGCCAAGTCATCATGGTAATCAAAGCGTGTTAAATAAATGTATTTTTATAATGATATTTATACATTCAAATTTTATGTTATTTTATTTCCATCTCGTTAATTTTATCTTTTCCAAATTATTATAAATCTTCAATTACCATATGCAAATATCATCACCTCTAGTAAAAAAAGATGATTTACCGATAAATCCACGACCATTTATCTTATTACTATCTAATTGGTTTATTTCCATCCTGTAATGGTACAATCTCTCAACTTACATTATGGTCCATTGATTTAAAGACTTCCCCCAAGAAAAGCATGTGTCGCCAACTCTTTCTCTAGTTCCTTCTTCATCATTCTCCAACATACATATTTAATTTGTTATCTTTAGCTTTATATACGTCAATTTTCAAAATATTATTCAATATTATCGAAAACCTTAGAGTTTTGTGAATTAGAAACAACCCATACATAGGTAAAAAATATCATTCAGATAGACTTTGAACAACTGAAAATTTAAAATAAATCTATGTGATTTATAACAACAAAATATATGTTTTAGATAGTGTTTGCAATTCAAAAGTTTAAATAACCAAAACATTTATATGTTTTGTTATAAAGAAGTTATAGAATGGTCAATAACAATGGAAAATCAAATATTTACCAACTTTGAGGGTGTGGAATTTTATTTATTTATTTTAAATTGCAAGAGGTTGTAATGGATTGAAACACTTTGAAGGTGTAATGAATTGAGCTTATTTTTTTTTCTATATTTTATTTCAAATTTAAGTACACTTTTTAAATTGGTAAAAGGCTTAACAGATTGAAACATTTTTTGTTTTTCTTTTTGTTATTACATACATTTTATAACTTCTATATGATCTAATTTTTACAAATTTATTTTTTTCTTAAACTCCTAGGTGCGAGTGCGAGTATAATTTTATGGAAAAAAAAAAGGAAAAACGAAAACTTGAACAGATCTAAAAAGATTCAAAAAACTTGGAGTCTTTATATCAAATAAGAACTAATAATGATGAATGTTACTTATTGAAATAGATTCCAAACCCTAATAATGCTTCGATATAAATATTTTTAGCTGAACACGGGTAATAAAAAAATGACATTATCCTTTTAGAATATATGTCTCCATTTAGCCAACTAATCACCAACTTTATTTGTCTATCTATAAACATGTTTAAATTAAATCCAAGAAGTAACGTCACTAATATCTAATAATTAATTCTTTTGAATCTATAACATGGACTAATATTTCACAACATTGATCGCCACTTTGAAATCATGCTCAATAATATCGACAACCAAAGACATAGAGTAACCAACTCGCAATAAAAAATTATAGCACGATATTCTGCCATAAATCATTTTCATTTCCTTTAAAATAAGTAAAGCAAACAACTATATCCTCATTCAAATCACGTATATTTCATCCAATAACAACTATGTGATTTATAATACCGAAATATATGTTTTAAATAATGTTTGCAATTCAAAAGTTTAATTAACCAAAACATTTATATGTTTTTTTATTTTGTTGTTAAAGCGGTAAACGAATGATTAATAACAATTGAAATTCACATATTTAGGAATTTTGAGGGTGTTGGAATATTTTTATTTTATTTCAAATTGGAAGAGGGTTTAATAGATTGAAACACTTTGCGGGTGTAATGGATTGAGCTTATTTTTTGTTATTATATATATTATTTTAAATTAAAGTGCATTTTTTTAATTAGAAAAGGGTGTAATTGATTGATACAGTTTTATTTTCGCTTTTTGTTATTACGTACATTTTATAAGTTCTATATAAACTAATTTTAATTTTTTTTTATAAAACTCATCGGTGCGAGTGCAGCTATAATTTTATTAATAAGAAAGGACAAAACGAAAACTTGAACAGATCTGAAAAGATTCAAAAAATTTGGAGTCTTTATATCAAATAAAACTCATAATAATGAATGTCACTTATTAAAAAATCTTCCAAAACCTAATAATATTTCCATGTAAAGTTTTTAGCTCAACACTAGTAATAAAAAATGACATTATCCTCTTATAATTTATGTCTCCATTTAGCCAACCACTCACCATCTTTATTTGTCTCTCTATATACATGTTTATATTTAATCCAAGATCTAAGATCACTAATATCCAATTGTTAATTCTTATGAAATAAAAACTTGGAATAAAATTTCACAACATTAATCGCCACATTAAAATCCTCATCAATATTATCAACAACCAAAGTAACCAACTTGCAATAACAAATGTTAGCACAATATTTTATCCATAAATCATTTTCCTTTCATTTAAATTAAGTAATACAAACAACTATATCCTCATTCGCATAACGTATACTTCATCCAACGGTACATTCGTCCTTGCGACATGAACCATCAAACTAAGTTTCAAATGACTTTTAAGAGTTTAAATCCACCAGATCTATTTACCTAATTATGACCAAAATACAATTAAAATGAAATTTAAGACAGTTAATCACCTTCATATTGTATTAGGAATACAAAAAGTCATCACGTAAACAAATATGGTCCAAAATCTCATGTTGAGAGCTTTTGTAGCATACACATTTTGATGCAAGTTGAATTCTAATAAAATTAATTTGATCATTTTTTGCTAGTTCGCAATAGCCAACCTTTTAAACCGAAAAGCAAAATTTATGAGGAACTATAAGTGTCTATATTATATCATAATAATAAATCATATATTAATAAAAATATCCTAATAATTTATGCATTTTCAATCTATTGTTTTTGTCATTTCAATAATTTAACCTAATAATAAATCATATGTTTATAACTAAAAATAATAGTCTTTTCCATCTATTTTATTTATCATTTCAATGATTTGTCTTAATAATAAACCATATATTTGTGATCAGAGATAATAAATAGAGAGTAAATATTAATTTTACATATTTCAATTTACTAAAAGACTCGTAATCATTATAAAATTACAAAACATACAAATAATTTCGAATATGTTTCATCATTTATTAAAACTAGGTTTACTTAATAACATGAAATTCAAAGGTTTGATTAACTAAAACATGTGTATACGTTTTATTTTTGTTGTTAGATTGTTAGTTTGTTGTTAGATTGTTAGTTACGTATTTAGGAGAGGTAACAAACCATTGATATTTCAAATATATTATTTATTTCCTCGAATTGTATATGGATTGAAACATTTTTTGTTTTTGTTATAATTGATCCAAATTTGTACAAATTAGATATGAATTATTTTAGAAAAAAATCCTATTTGAGTTTAAAACTTTTGTTTAATAAAAAAATTAACAATTTCAAATGTATTACAAATATTTACAGTTTTATTTTAATTATTTTGCAATTTTCAAAAACTTAATATAAGGTATTAATACAAGTTTAGTTGTTGATTGAATTTATTTTATTAATAATTAATGAAAGATTGAAAAAAAAACATTATCAATTTTAGCTAAAATATATCCATTCTATTTTTAATATATGTATTCGGTTTGGATAAAAATCGTTATAAAATTAAAAAATAACATACATAGTAAAAACATACATGATTAATTTGTTACCTGTGTATTAAAATATTATTTAGATTTGCTAAGACCTATTCTCGACCAACTCATTAACTAAAAACGTTCTATCATCGATAGCAAATTACAAGATCAAGGTAAAACAATACTCTATATATATTTAAATTATTTTATAATTTAATTAAGTTATTTTTATCAAATATAGCATGTACTTATGGTGGGTTATCAAAATTTTATAGCTTTTTAAAGTAAAACTGCTCTAATTCGTCACGTATAGAAATCGATATTATTCACTGTTATTTATTATGTGACACAAGTGATAGTTGTCCGAAATATAGTTATACTAAAAATTTATTTTTTTCTTGTACTTGTTATACTTTATGTCACATGAAGTTCAGAGCACACATAATTCTTATGTACAAAATATGTTTAAAGAACCACAACACATATAACAAAAATAAAAAAAATAACTAAAAAATCGATGGTGTCGATGTCATGAATAGAAACCATATGGTTATATGTATCCATCCAACAAGATAAGGTGACAGTTAAATTTAAGAACAATTAAAATATTTGTATTATTTTTTAGACTTTTACCATGAGTTATTAGATTATTATAGTTAAATACTTGTGAGATTTAATATGTAAAAAAACTTTATCAAGAATAAAATTATCATTTATTTATCTTTAATTCATTTAAAACTGCATTTAAACTCTATTATATATCGGTATTTTATTTATTTTCTCTAACTTGTTTGCATATCATTTATGGTTTGAGACCAAACCAAATCATTATATTGTTTTAAATTTATTCATATTTCTTCTCTATTAATGTCGCATAATATTTTTTAACTTCTAAGTTCAATTAATTTGCAATGTCAATGTTTATTTGTAATATTTATCAATATATATTTATTATTAAAGATGATAGTCTTATGCTTAGATGTTAATTTTTATTGTTTGAATTTACTATAAAACAAGTTATTTTATATTTTTTGTTATTTAAATTTTAGATATGTTTGTTTTAATATTTAAAAATTATCAAATTACATATACTAATACAAATAATTTAGAACATTATTTAATGATTTTGTAAGATATTACATGATTTTTAAAAATCTATAGCATTTATAATAAAAAAAATATATGTTTGAAATAATGGTTTGCAATTTAAAAGTTTAATTAACCAAAACATTTATATTATTTTTCTTTTGTTTTTAAAGGGGTTTTTGAATGGTCAATAACAATGAAATTCACATATTTAGGAATTTTGAGGGTGTTGAATATTTTTATTTTATTTCAAATTGGAAGATGGTTTAATAGATTGAAAAACTTGGAGGGTGTAATAGACCGAGCTTATTTTTTTATGTATTTTATTTCAAATATAAGTACTTTTTTTTTAATTGGAAAAGGGTGTAACAGATTGAAAAATGTTTATTTTTGGTTTTTGTTATTACATACATTTATAATTTCTATATGAACTATTTGTTACAAATTTATATTTTTATAAACCTCCTTGGTGGGAGTGCGAGTATAATTTTATTAGTTTTTCTTATTACGTACAAATTTATTTATTTTTCATTTTAAATGTATAGTTTATTTTTTAAATCGTTATAAAATTAAATTCATAGTTTGTGAGGTACGATTTTTCGTTTTTAATGAATTTTGATATTAACCACTTAATCTAAATTAATTATATAATAGAAACTAATTAATATATATATATATATATATATATATTAAATATCAAATAATCAATTTATTAATTGCGATATTAAAAGTTTTAATTTAAATATTTAATAAACTATTTAAAATATAACAATAGATTATTATTTCTTAATAGTTTTTAGTATTTTATCTATAAATATATTAAATATCGATTTGTCCAACGATTAGTTTCAAATTAGTGGTGGAGCAAATAAGATTTCCGATTTGCCCAATAGGATATCCGATATTCTAAAAGGGTATCTCATTCACCATTAATATTTTTTTAAACAAAATTTGATTATTTTATCTATAAATACCTCACCTACTTACTTAATCTTAGCTAATCTCTCAAATAATATCTCACACAAATATCTAGTTCCTAAATCTTTCAAATCAAAAATTTATTTTTACGTAATATCTAGTTCCAAAATCTTTTACACAAATATCTAGTTATTCAAACATTATGCTTCTATAAGTATAAATTTAATTGAATTTTTTTAAAACAATTAGAGATATGCTTGATAAATCTAATAAATTTTTGAAAATATATAATATTTGAAAATATCTAAAACTATCTACTAACAATTTTAAAATATATTGTAGATATCTAGTTACATGATTTGAACTTTTAATTTAATTATATAATAAACTATTTAAAATATAAAAATAGTTTTTTTTTTTTAGTTTTCGGTTATTTTATCTATAAATACCTTAGCTACAAACCTAATTTTTGCTCATCTCTCAAACCATATCTCAAACAAATATCTAGTTCTTAAATCTCTCAGATCACAAATATATTTTTACATAATATGTAGTTCACAAATCTCTTCCAAGAATATCTAGTTATTCAAGTAAAAATATAATTTAATTAAATTTTTTAGAACAACTAAAGATCGATATCTCTTGAGAAATCTAATAAAATTTTGAAAATATATAGTATTTGAAACTATCTAAATATCTTCTAATATTTTAAATATATATTAAAAATATCTTGTACAGAACTTTTAATTTAAATATATAATAAACTATTTAAAATACAAAACTTAATTAATATATTAAATATCGATTGGCCCAAAGTTTAGTTTCGAATTAGCTGTAGAGCAAATAAGATATCCGATTTTTTGCCAAATAGGATATCGATTTTGCCAAATAGGATATCTAAATTGACAAAAAGGATATAATATTTGTCATTAATATTTTTTTTAAACCTTCCTATTATTTTATCTATAAATACCTCACCTACTAACTTACTCTTGTCTAATCTATCAAGTAATATCTCACACAAATATCTAGTTACTAAATCTCTCAATTCACAAATCTATTTCTACCTAATATCTAGTTACCAAATATTTTAAACAAATATATAGTTATTTAAATGTTTCTATATATATTAATTTAATTGAATTTTTTTAAAACAAATGAAGATATTAATTGAGAAATCCAATAAAATTTTGAAAATATATAATATTTCAAAATATCTAAAAATCTTCAACCGATTTAAAAATATATTCTAAATATATAGTTACAAGATTTGAACTTTTAAGTTAAATATATAAAATAAACTATTTAAAATATAAAAATTGGCTAAATTTTGTTTTCTTAATTTTTTGGATAATTTTATCTATAAATATTTTAAATATCGATTTTCTCAACGCTTGGTTTTGAATTAGCCGTTGGGAAAATAAGATATCTGATTTTGTCAAATAGGATACCCGATTTGCCAAAAAAGGATATCCAATTTAGCAATACATTTTTTTATGAAATTTTTCCGATATTTTATTTATAAATACCCTACCTATTAACCTAATCTTCACTCATCTCTCAAATCATATCACACACACAAATATCTAGTTTCTAAATTTTTCAAAATTATTCAATATATCTAATACACTATTTAAAATAAAAATTTAAAATATACAAGTCGGATTAGGCCTAGTTTCAAATTAGCCGCTTCTAGTTTAGGATATATTGATCATTTTGGGTCAAATTGTATGTACTCAAAAGCCTAATCAATTGGCTGATTTTTTTTTCAATTCAATTACCGTCCATTAGGACAGCCGCCATTCGTATTTATATCGGCTAACGAAATACTCGGATTTATTTCATGTCACCTAATGAAATATCGTGTTCTTTGTAACTTTTATAGTTGTAATGTATTTATATTTCAAATATCTTTTAAAATTACTAGTATTGTTATTATTTTTATTACAATGAAATAATTATTAAGATATCCCGCTTGTTATTATTAATTTTAAATATTTATATATTTTAATAAACATATTTGTAAAATAAATATACAAAAAAATTAATTTGAACAAATATTTGTCTAAAAACAATTTTTTTTTGACAAAATTAGTTATCACAAAAACTTTTTAGATTATTGCGACAAAAATATTGTCTCAATATTATCTATTTATAAAACATTCCTACTGCGATGAAGGTTTTTTTCTCAATAGTTAGTTCAGTTGCAACAAAACACTTTTTACGGCAAACGTCTTTTTGTCGTTGTATACTATTTGTTACGAAAAAAATATAATTGTCGCTTTAAATAGATTTTGTGGCGTCAAAGTTAAAATTTTGTCACATAAAACCTACTGCGAGGGTGCTGTTGCAGCGAAATTCTTGCGACAAAATAATTATCACAACAATTTTGTTGAGAGAAAACATTAGTTTTTAAGACAAAAAATATTTGTCACTAAAACTACTTATTGTAGTAGTGGGATCATCTAGTAAAGTACCTAAAAGTGTTAAAATGCATGTCTTTAAGCTTCGAAAAATAACCTACGAACATGATCGAAGAGAGGAAAATTTTGTGGCAGATTCTTTTGCCACAAGTACATATTCTGAGTAACATCCGTGAATTATTACGGTTGACAATCCGTCAACTGATAAAAATTCAGAGCAGATAGTTGGGATTATTGATAAAGACTTTCAAGTAACTACTTGTGAAAATGAAGATTGAATGCCAGACATAATCAAATCTTTACAGAGTGATGAGTTACCAATTGACAAGTCATTATCTAAAAAGTGTGTTTCGAATCTCATGGCTATATTATGTTGGGGGGTTGTCTTGTATAAGAAATCATTTAGTAGACCTTTGCTCCGATGTCTAGGTAAAACTAAATCGCAGATGATATTATTAGAGCTTCATGATAGACGGATTTGCACATTGTGGGTATAAATCATTAATTAGAAGAGTATCTCTACCAGGGTATTATTGGCCCACGATATCGTCTGACGCAAAAGAGTTGGATAAAAAGTGTGATACATGTTAATGATTTGCTAATATAATTCATAACCCTCAAAAGCATATTAGAGGCATTGTCATTTGAATTAGGGGTATTGACCTTGTGGGTCCTCTTCCAATGGCTTACGGGGGGATAGACAAAAATCGTGGCAATGGATTATTTTTCTGTATGGGTGGAGGACAAAGGCCAAGGATGTAATCAGATTTATTTGGGACATGTCGATGAAAACAACGCCATTTGGAACTAAAGTGTCCGTATTGTATCCTAATAATAAATCATATGTTCATATTTATCTTAATAATTTATGCATTCTCAATCTATTTTTTTTTTCATTTCAATAATTTAACCTAATAATAAATCATATGTTTTATAACTAAAAATAATAGTATTTTTCATCTATTTTATTTATCATTTCAATGATTTTTCTTAATAATAAACCATATATTTGTGATCATAGATAATAAATAGAGAGTCAATATTAATTGTATTTACTATAAGACTCTAATCATTATAAAATTACAAAACGATACAGATAATATCGAATATTGTTTTATGATTTATCAGCACTAAGCTAAGTTAATAACATGAAATTCAAAGGTTTGATTAAATAAAAATAAGAGTATTTTTCATCATATGTTCTAAAATTACAAAACCATACAAATAATTTACAATGTTGTTTCGCCATTTATTAAAACTATGTTAACTTAATAACATGAAATTCAGCCGTTTGATCAACTAAAGCATTTATATATGTCTTTTCCTTTTGTTATTAGGGTTTTTCTTTTAAAGTTACATATTTAGGAGAGGTAACAAACCATTGATATTTCAAATTTATTATTTATTTTCTTGAATTGTGTATGCGATTGAAACATTTTTTGTTTTTGTAATAATCAATCCAAATTTGTACAAATTAAATATGAATTATTTTAGAAAAAAATCCACTTTAAGTATAAAACTTTTTTTTAATAAAAAAATTTAACAATTTTAAATCTATTACAGATATTTACATTTTTATTTTAATTAATTTGCAATTTTAAAAAAATTAATATAAGGAATTAATACAAGTTTAGTTGTTGATTGAAATTATTTAATTAATAATTAATGAAATATTGAAAAAATTAGTATCAATTTTAGCTAAAATATATAACAATTCTATTTGTAATATCTGTATTCGGTTTGGATTTTATTTTTAAAAATTAAAATAGTTTTAAAAATTAAAAAATAATAAACATAGTAAAAAGCATACATAATTAATTTGGTATCTATGTATTAAGATATTATTTAGATCTGTTAAGACCTATTCTCCACCAACTCATTAACTAAAAACGTTGATCATCGATAGCAAATTACAAGATCAAGGTAAAACAATACTTTATATATTTTTCAATTATTTTATGATTTAATTGAAGTTATTTTTATCAAATATATATAGCCTTCACTTATCGTGGGTTATCAAAAGTTTATAGCTTTTTAAAATAAAACTGTTGTAATTCGTTATGTATGAAAATCGATATTATTCACTGTTATTTATTATGTGCCACAAGTGATAGTTGTCAGAAATATAGTTATACTTAAAACTTTTTTTTTCTTGTACTTGTTATACTTTATGTCACATGAAGCTTACGAGCACACATATTTTTTATGTTCAAAATATTTACAAAAAACCACAATACATATAACAAAAATAGAAAAATAACTAAAACGTCGATGTCATGAATAGAAACCGTATGGTTATATGTATCCATCCAACAAGATAAGGTGACAATTAAATTTACGAGCAATGATAATATTGGTCTTATTTTTTAGACTTTTACCATCAGTTATTAGATTATCAAATCGGTTCAATATTTAAGAGATTTAATATGTAAAAAAACTTTATCACAAATAAAATTATCATTCGTTTATCTTTAATGCATTTAAACTCTATTTTTATTGGTATTTTACTTATTTTCTCTAACTTGTTTGCATATCATTTATGGTTTGGTACAAAATCAAATCATTATATTATTTTTAATTTATTCATATTTCTGCTCCGTTCATATTTTTAATAAATTTTATAATATAAATAGATAAAAAATTGGAAAACGTTTAATGAAAACCGTTACTTTTGTTAAACTCGAATTAAACTATTATATTTTAAATTATAAAAAACGTTCAATTGTCTTAATATAAATTTTTTAATCTCTAAATTATAGTAAGTCAAGTTTTGTTAATTTTTGAATTTAAAATTATAATGCTAAACTATTTTATTGCGTTGACATCCATATCCATTATACCTTAATTCAACCAAAAGTATAGGATTAATTTTGAAGTTACTATAAACACAGCTATAAAAAAAACATAAAACCATTCATACTTTTAAAAAGCTAACTATTTACCGTTACGATTTTATATTAAAAGGTAACTATTTACAGTTAATAAAATATAAAATCATTGAAATTAATAATAATAAAACATAAAGTCATTCATCCGATAATAAAATATTTTGAAAAAGTTAACTATTTATAGTTACGGTTTACTAAGGAAAAATAATCGAAACCATATTTTCGGATATCATAGCATAAATAATGATTAATGAGTAAGAAGAATTTAAATGGTTTTCTTATTTGCTCATGATTTTATACCTAACAAAAAAATGAAACTAGTATAACTTTGACTTGTTACATAAACACTAGCATATAAATGTAAGACAAAGTTCATATCCTCCTCCGCATACATTTTGAATCAACCAAACAACGTATTACCATACAATAATGGTTAAACTCAGCATTATTTTATGTGTTCCTTTGATATTGTTAGTGATTTCAGATTATGGAACTGGAAGTGTTGAGGCAAGCGGAACGAAGAAAAACCACGCGTCGATGCAAAAAACTGAAGAGATATTGTTCCAATCAAATATGAGATTGCATGCACATATGATTTCTAATTCCAAACGCTTGGTTCCACCGGGACCAAATCCAAGTCATCCTACTCTACCAGATATGATTTCCAATTCCAAACGCTTGGTTCCATCCGGACCAAATCCAAGTCATCCTACATTGCCGTATATGATTTCCAATTCCAAACGCTTGGTTCCATCCGGACCAAATCCAAGTCATCCTACACTGCCTCATATGGTTTCCAATTCCAAACGCTTGGTTCCATCCGGACCAAATCCAAGTCATCCTACACTGTCGGATATGATTTCCAATTCCAAACGTTTGGTTCCATCCGGACCAAATCCGAGTCATCCTACACTGCCCGATATGACTTCCAATTCTAAACGCATGATTCCATCTGGACCAAACCCAAGTCATCCTACACTGCCAAGTATGATTTCTAATTCCAAGCGATAGGTTCCATCTGGACTAGATCATCCTGCGCCAAGTCATCATGGTAATCAAAGCGTGTTAAATAAATGTATTTTTGTAATGATATTTATACATTCAAATTTTATGTTATTTTATTTCCATCTCGTTAATTTTATCTTTTCCAAATTATTATAAATCTTCAATTACCATATGCAAATATCATCACCTCTGGTAAAAAAAAGATGATTTACCGATAAATCCACGACCATTTATCTTATTACTATCTAATTGGTTTATTTCCATCCTGTAATGGTACAATCTCTCAACTTACATTATGGTACATTGATTTAAAGACTTCCCCAAGAAAAGCATGTGTCACCAACTCTTTCTCTAGTTCCTTCTTCATCATTCTCCAACATACATATTTAATTTGTTATCTTTAGCTTTATATACGTCAATTTTCAAAATATTATTCAGTATTATCGAAAACCTTAGAGTTTTGTGAATTAGAAACAACCCATACATAGGTAAAAAATATCATTCAGATAGACTTTGAACAACTGAAAATTTAAAATAAATCTATGTGATTTATAACAACAAAATATATGTTTTACATAGTGTTTGCAATTCAAAAGTTTAAATAACCAAAACATTTATATGTTTTTTTATAAAGAAGTTATAGAATGGTCAATAACAATGGAAAATCAAATATTTACCAACTTTGAGGGTGTGGAATTTTATTTATTTATTTTAAATTGCAAGAAGTTGTAATGGATTGAAACACTTTGAGGGTGTAATGAATTGAGCTTATTTTTTTGTTTATGTATTTTATTTCAAATTTAAGTACACTTTTTTAAATTGGTAAAAGGCGTAACAGATTGAAACATTTTTTGTTTTGCTTTTTGTTATTACATACATTTTATAACTTCTATATGATCTAATTTTTACAAATTTATTTTTTTATTAAACTCCTAGGTGCGAGTGCGAGTATAATTTTATGGGAAAAAAAGGAAAAACGAAAACTTGAACAGATCTAAAAAGATTCAAAAAACTTGGAGTCTTTATATCAAATAAGAACTAATAATAATGAATGTTACTTATTGAAATAGATTCCAAACCCTAATAATGCTTCCATATAAATATTTTTAGCTGAACACGGGTAATAAAAAATGACATTATCCTTTTAGAATATATGTCTCCATTTAGCCAACTAATCACCAACTTTATTTGTCTATCTATAAACATGTTTAAATTAAATCCAAGAAGTAACGTCACTAATATCTAATAGTTAATTCTTTTGAATCTATAACATTGACTAAAATTTCACAACATTGATCGCCACTTTGAAATGATACTCAATAATATCGACAACCAAAGACATAGAGTAACCAACTCGCAATAAAAAATTATAGCACGATATTCTGCCATAAATCATTTTCATTTCCTTTAAAATAAGTAAAGCAAACAACTATATCCTCATTCAAATCACGTATACTTCATCTAATAACAACTATGTGATTTATAATACCAAAATATATGTTTTAAATAATGTTTGCAATTCAAAAGTTTAATTAACCAAAACATTTATATGTTTTTTTTCTTTTGTTGTTAAAGCGGTAATCGAATGATTAATAACAATTGAAATTCACATATTTAGGAATTTTGAGGGTGTTGGAATATTTTTATTTTATTTCAAATTGGAAGAGGGTTTAATAGATTGAAACACTTTGCGGGTGTAATGGATTGAGCTTACTTTTTGTTATTATATATATTATTTTAAATTAAAGTACATTTTTTATATTAGAAAATGGTTTAATAGATTGAAACCGTTTTATTTTCGCTTTTTGTTATTACGTACCTTTTATAAGTTCTATATAAACTCATTTTAATTTTTTTTATTAAACTCCTTGGTGCGAGTGCGACTATAATTTTATTAATAAGAAAGGACAAAACGAAAACTTGAACAGATCTGAAAAGATTCAAAAAACTTGGAGTCTTTATATCAAATAAAACTCATAATAATGAATGTCACTTATCAAAAAATATTCCAAAACCTAATAATATTTCCATGTAAAGTTTTTAGCTCAACACTAGTAATAAAAAATGACATTATCCTCTTATAATTTATGTCTCCATTTAGCCAACCACTCACCATCTTTATTTGTCTCTCTATATACATATTTAAATTTAATCCAAGATCTAAGATCACTAATATCCAATTGTTAATTCTTATGAATCCAAAACTTGGAATAAAATTTCACAACATTAATCGCCACTTTAAAATCCTCCTCAATATTATCAACAACCAAAGTAACCAACTTGCAATAACAAATGCTAGCACAATATTTTGTCCATAAATCATTTTTCGTTTCATTTAAATTAAGTAAAACAAACAACTATATCCTCATTCGCATAACGTATACTTTATCCAACGGTACATTCGTCATTGCGACATGAACCATCAAACTAAGTTTCAAATGACTTTTAAGAGTTTAAATCCACCACATCTATTTACCTAATTATGACCAAAATACAAATAAAATGAAAATTAAGACAGTTAATCACCTTCATATTGTATTAGGAATACAAAAGGTCATCACGTAAACAAATATAGTCCAAATTCTCATGTTGAGAGCTTTTGTAGCATACACATTTTGATGCAAGTTGAATTCTAATAAAATTAATTTGATCAATTTTTGCTAGTTTGCAATAGACAAACTTCCAAACCGAAAAGCAAAATTTATGAGGAACTATAAGTGTCCATATTGTATCATAATAATAAATCATATATTCATAAAAATATCCTAATAATTTATGCATTTTCAATCTATTGTTTTTGTCATTTCAATAATTGAACCTAATAATAAATCATATGTTTATAACTAAAAATAATAGTCTTTTCCATCTATTTTATTTTTCATTTCAATGGTTTGTCTTAATAATAAACCATATATTTGTGATCAGAGATAATAAATAGAGAGTAAATATTAATTTTACATATTTCAATTTACTAAAAGACTCGTAATCATTATAAAATTACAAAACATACAAATAATTCCAAATATAGTTTCATCATTTATAAAAACTAAGTTTACTTAATAGCATGAAATTCAAAGGTTTGATTAACTAAAACATGTGTATACGTTTTTATTTTTGTTGTTAGATTGTTAGTTTGTTGTTAGATTGTTAGTTACGTATTTAGGAGAGGTAACAAACCATTGATATTTCAAATATATTATTTATTTCCTCGAATTGTATATGGATTGAAACATTTTTTGTTTTTGTTATAATTGATCCAAATTTGTACAAATTAGATATGAATTATTTTAGAAAAAAATCCTATTTGAGTTTAAAACTTTTTTTTAATAAAAAAATTAACAATTTCAAATGTATTACAAATATTTACAGTTTTATTTTAATTATTTTGCAATTTTCACAAACTTAATATAAGGTATTAATACAAGTTTAGTTCTCGATTGAAATTATTTTATTAATAATTAATGAAAGATTGAAAAAAATATTATCAATTTTAGCTAAAATATATCAATTCTATTTTTAATATATGTATTCGGTTTGGATTTTAAAAAAAAAATAAAAATCGTTATAAAATTAAAAAATAACATACATAGTAAAAAACATACATGATTAATTTGTTACCTGTGTATTAAAATATTATTTAGATTTGCTAAGACCTATTCTCGACCAACTCATTAACTAAAAACGTTCTATCATCGATAGCAAATTACAATATCAAGGTAAAACAATACTCTATATATATTTAAATTATTTTATAATTTAATTAAGTTATTTTTATCAAATATAGCATGTACTTATGGTGGGTTATCAAAATTTTATAGCTTTTTAAAATAAAACTGCTCTAATTCGTCACGTATAAACATTGATATTATTCACTGTTATTTATTATGTGCCACAAGTGATAGTTGTCCGAAATATAGTTATACTTAAAAAAAAAATCGTGTACTTGTTATACTTTATGTCACATGAAGTCCAGGAGCACACATAATTCTTATGTACAAAATATGTTTAAAGAACCACAACACATATAACAAAAATAAATAAAATAACTAAAAAATCAATGGTGTCGATGTCATGAATAGAAACCATATGGTTATATGTATCCATCCAACAAGATAAGGTGACAGTTAAATTTAAGAACAATTAAAATATTGGTATTATTTTTTAGACTTTTACCATGAGTTATTAGATTACTATAGTTAAATATATGAGAGATTTAATATGTAAAAAAACTTTATCAAGAATAAATTATCATTTATTTATTTTTAATGCATTTAAACTGCATTTAAACTCTATTATTTATCGGTATTTTATTTATTTTCTCTAACTTGTTTGCATATCATTTATGGTTTGTCACCAAACCAAATCATTATATTGTTTTAAATCTATTCATATTTCTTCTCTGTTAATGTCGCATAATATTTTTTAACTTCAAGTTCAATAAATTTGCAATGTCAATGTTTATTTGTAATATTTATCAATATATATTTATTATTAAAGATGATTGTTTTATGCTTAGATTTTAATTTTTATTATTTGAATTTACTATAAAACAAGTTATTTTATATTTTTTGTTATTTAAATTTTAGATATGTTTGTTTTAATATTTAAAAATTATCAAATTACATATACTAATACAAATAATTTAGAACATTATTTAATGATTTTGTAAGATATTATATGATTTTAAAAAATCTATAGCAATTATAATACACAAATATATGTTTGAAATAATGGTTTGCAATTTAAAAGTTTAATTAACCAAAACATTTATATGATTTTTCTTTTGTTGTAAAAGAGGTTTTTGAATGATCAATAACAATGAAATTCACATATTTAGAAATTTTGAGGGTGTTGAATATTTTTATTTTATTTCAAATTGGAAGATGGTTTAATAGATTGAAAAATTTAGAGGGTGTAATAGACCGAGCTTATTTTTTTTATGTAATTTATTTCAAATATAAGTACCTTTTTAAAAAAAAAAATTGGAAAAGGGTGCAACAGATTGAAAAATGTTTATTTTTTGTTTTTGTTATTACGTACATTTATAATTTCTATATGAACTATTTGTTACAAATTTATTTTTTTATAAACCTCCTTGGTGGAGTGCGAGTATAATTTCATTAGTTTTTATTATTACGTACAAATTTATTTATTTTTCATTTTAAATGTATAGTTTATTTTTTAAATCGTTATAAAATTAAATTCATAGTTTGTGTGGTACGATTTTTCTTTTTTAATTAATTTTGATATTAACCATTTAATCTAAATTAATTATATAATAGAAACTAATTAATATATATATATATATATATATATTAAATATCAAATAAGCAATTTATTAATTGCGCATATTTAAAGTTTTAATTTAAATATTTAATAAACTATTTAAAATATAACAATAGATTATTATTTCTTATATTTATATTAAATATCGATTTGTCCAACGATTAGTTTCAAATTAGTGGTGGAGCAAATAAGATATCCGATTTGCCCAATAGGATATCCGATATTCTAAAAAGTGTATATCATTTACCATTAATATTTTTTTAAACAAAATTTGATTATTTTATCTATAAATACCTCACCTACTTACTTAATCTTAGCTAATCACTCAAATAATATCTCACACAAATATCTAGTTCCTAAATCTCTCAAATCACAAATTTATTTCTACGTAATATCTAGTTCCAAAACCGTTTACACAAATATCTAGTTATTCAAACATTATGCTTCTATAAGTATAAATTTAATTGAATTTTTTTAAAACAATTAGAGATATGCTTATTGTAGATATCTAATAAATTTTTGAAAATATATAATATTTGAAAATATCTAAAACTATCTACTAACAATTTTAAAATATATTGTAGATATCTAGTTACATGATTTGAACTTTTAATTTAATTATATAATAAACTATTTAAAATATAAAAATTGGATTTTTTTTAGAGTTTTCGGTTATTTTATCTATAAATACCTTAGCTACAAACCTAATTTTTGCTCATCTCTCAAACCATATCTCACACAAATATCTAGTTCTTAAATCTCTCAGATCACAAATATATTTTTACATAATATGTAGTTCCCAAATCTCTTCCAAGAATATCTAGTTATTCAAGTAAAAATATAATTTAATTAAATTTTTTAGAACAACTAAAGATATCACTTGAGAAATCTAATAAAATTTTGAAAATATATAGTATTTGAAACTATCTAAATATCTTCTAATATTTTAAATATATATTAAAAATATCTTGTACAGAACTTTTAATTTAAATATATAATAAACTATTTAAAATACAAAACTTGCATTATATTTTTTCTTAGTCTTTCGATTATTTAATCTATAAATATATTAAATATCTATTGGCCCAAAGTTTAGTTTCGAATTAGCCTACTAACTATAAATATATTAAAACCTTCCGATTATTTTATCTATAAATACCTCACCTACTAACTTACTCTTGTCTAATCTATCAAATAATATCTCACACAAATATCTAGTTACTAAATCTCTCAATTCACAAATCTATTTCTACCTAATATCTAGTTACCAAATATTTTAAACAAATATATAGTTATTTAAATGTTTCTATATATATTAATTTAATTGATTTTTTTTAAAACAAATGAAGATATTAATTGAGAAATCCAATAAAATTTTGAAAATATATAATATTTCAAAATATCTAAAAATCTTCAACCGATTTAAAAATATATTCTAAATATATAGTTAGAAGATTTGTACTTTTAAGTTAAATATATAAAATAAACTATTTAAAATATAAAAATTGGCTTAATTTTGTTTTCTTAATTTTTGGGATAATTTTATTTATAAATATTTTAAATATCGATTTTCTCAACGCTTGGTTTTGAATTAGCCCTTGGGAAAATAAGATATCTGATTTTGTCAAATAAGATACCCGATTTGCCAAAAAAGGATATCCAATTTAGCAATATATTTTTTTATGAAATTTTTCCGATATTTTATTTATAAATACCCTACCTATTAACCTAATCTTCACTCATCTCTCAAATCATATCTCACACACAAATATCTAGTTCCTAATTTTTTATAAAATTATACAATATATCTAATACACTATTTAAAATATACAAGTCGGATTAGGCCTAGTTTCAAATTAGCCGCTTCTAGTTTAGGATATGTTCATCATTTTGGGTCAAATTGTATGTACTCAAAAGCCTAATCAATTGGCTGATTTGTTTTTCAATTCAATTACCGTCCATTAGGACCGCCACAATTCGTATTTATATCGGCTAATAAAATACACGGATTTATTTCATGTCACCTAATGAAATATCGTGTTCTTTGTAATTTTTATAGTTGTAATGTATTTATATTTCAAATATCTTTTAAAATTACTAGTATTGTTATTATTTTTATTCCAATGAAATAATTATTAAGATATCCCCTTGTTATTATTAATAAATTATAAATATTTATATATTTTAATAAACATATTTGTAAAATAAATATACAAAAAAAATTATTTTGAACAAATATTTGTCTAAAAACAATATTTTTGACAAAATTAGTTATCACAAAAACTTTTTAGATTATTGCGACAAAAATATTGTCTCAATATCATCTATTTATAAAACATTCCTACTGCGATGAAGGTTTTTTTCTCAATAGTTAGTTCAGTTGCGACAAAACACTTTTTACGGCAAATGACTTTTTGTCGTTGCATACTATTTGTTACGAAAAAAATATAATTGTCGCTTTAAATAGATTTTGTGGCGTCAAAGTTAAAATTTTGTCACATAAAACCTACTGCGAGGGTGCTGTTGCAGCGAAATTATTGCGACAAAATAATTATCACAGCAATTTTGTTGAGAGAAAACATTAGTTTTTAACACAAAAAATATTTGTCACTAAAACTACTTATTGTAGTAGTGGGATCATCTAGTAAAGTACCTAAAAGTGTTAAAATACATGTCTTTAAGCTTCGAAAAATAAGTTACGAACATGTTCGAAGAGAGGAAAATTTTGTGGCAGATTCTTTTGCCACAAGTACATATTCTGAGTAACATCTGTGGATTATTACGGTTGACAATCCGTCAACTGATAAAAATTCAAAGCAGATAGTTGGGATTATTGATAAAGACTTTCAAGTAACTATTTGTGAAAATGAAGATTGAATGCAAGACATAATCAAATTTTTAGAGAGTGATGAGTTACCAATTGACAAGTCATTATCTAAAAAGTGTGTTTCGAATCTCATGGCTATATTATGTTGGGGGGTTGTCTTGTATAAGAAATCATTTAGTAGACCTTTGCTCCGATGTCTAGGTAAAACTAAATCGCAGATGATATTATTAGAGCTTCATGATAGATGGATTTGCACATTGTGGGTATAAATCATTAATTAGAAGAGTATTTCTAGCAGGGTATTATTGGCCCACGATATCGTCTGACGCAAAAGAGTTGGTTAAAAAGTGTGATACATGTTAATGATTTGCTAATATAATTGATAAGCCTCAAAAGCATATCAGAGGCATTGTCATTTGAATGAGGGGTATTGACCTTGTGGGTCCTCTTCCAATGGCTTACGGGGGATAGACAAAAATCGTGGCAATGGATTATTTTTCTGTATGGGTGGAGGACAAAGGCCAAGGATGTAATCAGATTTATTTGGGACATGTCGATGCAAACAACGCCATTTGGAACTAAAGTGTCTGTATTGTATCCTAATAATAAATCATATGTTCATATCTATCTTAATAATTTATGCATTCTCAATCTATTTTTTTTTATCATTTCAATAATTTAACCTAATAATAAATCATATGTTTTATAACTAAAAATAATAGTATTTTTCATCTATTTTATTTATCATTTCAATGATTTTTCTTAATAATAAACCATATATTTGTGATCATAGATAATAAATAGAGAGTAAATATTAATTGTATTTACTACAATTTACTACAAGACTCTAATCATTATAAAATTACAAAACGATACAGATAATATTGAATATTGTTTCATGATTTATTAGCACTAAGTTAAGTTAATAAGATGAAATTCAAAGGTTTGATTAAATAAAAATAAGAGTATTTTTCATCATATGTTCTAAAATTACAAAACCATACAAATAATTTACAATGTTGTTTCGCCATTTATTAAAACTATGTTAACTTAATAACATGAAATTTAGCCGTTTGATTAACTAAAACATTTATATATGCATTTTCCTTTTGTTATTAGGGTTTTTCTTTTAAAGTTACATATTTATTTTCTCGAATTGTATTTTTTGTTTTTGTTATAATCGATCCAAATTTGTACAAATTAAATATGAATTATTTTAGAAAAAAATCCACTTTAAGTTTAAAAAAAAAAATTAATAAAAAAATTTAACAATTTTAAATCTATTACAAATATTTACATTTTTATTTTAATTAATTTGCAATTTTAAAAAAATTAATATAAGGTATTAATACAAGTTTAGTTGTTGATTGAAATTATTTAATTAATAATTAATGAAATATTGAAAAAATTAGTATCAATTTTAGCTAAAATATATAACAATTCTATTTGTAATATCTGTATTCGGTTTAGATTTTATTTTTAAAAATTAAAATAGTTTTAAAAATTAAAAAATAACAAACATAGTAAAAAGCATACATAATTAATTTGTTACCTATGTATTAAGATATTATTTAGATTTGTTAAGACCTATTCTCCACCAACTCATTAACTAAAAACGTTCATCATCGATAGCAAATTACAAGATCAAGGTAAAACAATACTTTATATATTTTTCAATTATTTTATGATTTAATTGAAGTTATTTTTATCAAATCATTATATTATTTTTAATTTATTCATATTTCTTCTCCGTTCATATTTATAATAAATTTTATAATATAAATAGATAAAAATTTGGAAAACGTTTAATGAAAACCGTTACTTTTGTTAAAACTCGAATTAAACTATTATATTTTAAATTATAAAAAACAATAAATTGTCTTAATATAATTTTTTTAATCTCTAAACTATAGTAAGTCAAGTTTTGTTAATTTTTGAATTTAAAATTATAATGCTAAACTATTTTATTGCGTTGACACCCATATCCATTATACCTAATTCAACCAAAAGTATAGGATTAATTTTGAAGTTACTATAAACACAACTATAAAAAAACATAAAACCATTCATACTTTTAAAAAGCTAACTATTTACCGTTACGATTTTATATTAAAAGGTAACTATTTACAGTTAATAAAATATAAAATCATTGAAATTAATAATAATAAAACATAAAGTCATTCATCCGATAATAAAATATTTTAAAAAAGTTAACTATTTATAGTTACGGTTTTGTATAAAAAGTTAACTATTTAGAGTTACGGTTTTATATAAAATATTATTATATTTTAATATATTTTAAAAAGTAATATATAATATATGAATTTTATTATTTATTTTTAACAATAACGTAAAAATATCAAATACAACTGAAACTTTATAATTCATAAGCCTCAAAATCATATCAGAGGCATTGTCATTTGAATGAGGGGTATTGACCTTGTGGGTCCTCTTCCAATGGCTTACGGGGGGAGGGGGGATAGACAAAAATCGTGGCAATGGATTATTTTTCTGTATGGGTGGAGGACAAAGGCCAAGGATGTAATCAGATTTATTTGAGACATGTCGATGCAAACACCGCCATTTGGAACTAAAGTGTCCGTATTTTATCCTAATAAATCATATGTTCATATGACTCGTTGGTGAACAATTTTGATGTTACTTTGAAGACTGAGTTAGATAAAGCCAATTGCTTGTACATTAAGTATCTCAAAAACGAATCGGATTTTTGGAAGCAAAAGTGTTATGGTGACTGGTTTACTGATGGCAACAAGAAATCCAAGCTTTTTCATTCATTTGTGAATAAGAAGAGAAGGAGAAGTAGAGTCAACAACATTAAGGATGGTGACTGTTGGTTAAACGATGATGAGAGCATTGGCTTGTCAGCTGAGAAGTTCTTTAAAGACACTCTTGCTTCTGAGTCTTATAGCAATAAGAATGAGGAAACTCTTCTCCTTAATGATGATATTCTTAATGGCATTCCTTCTTTGATCTCTAATGAGGATAATGCTGCTTTGTTGAGAATAACTACTGAGGGAGAAATTTGGTGTGTTATCTCATCTATGAAGTTGGATAGTGCTGCTGGTGTCGACGGTTTTAATCTCCATTTCTTTAAATTCTGTTGGAAGATAATAAAGAGTGGCCTTTGTGCTTCTTTTAACTCTTTTATTAGTGGCCATTACATTCCTAAAGGCATGTTTGCTACTGGTTTGTGTTTGATTTCCACGACTAAGAATCCTACTACTTGGAATGAGTACATGCCTATTGGCTTGTGTACTATGATGAACAAAAAAATTTCCAAGCTAATTAACACAAGGCTGACCATTCTTCTGCCCATGATCATTTCTACTTCTCAGGGGGCGTTTGTTAGTGGTCGTAGTATCCATGACAACATTCTTGTAGCTAAGGAAATGGTCTATGACATTAAGAGGAAGCCTAAAACTGGCAATTTTATGATTCAGCTCGACATGACGAAAGCGTTTGATAAGAAGTCCTTCTCTTTTCTTTATAAAGTTTTATCTAACTTTGGTTTTTCTAATGAGTTTTTTAGGCTTATTAACAGGTTAATTTCGAATGTCACTATCTCTATTCCGTTGAATGGTGGTTCCTTTGGCTATTTCAGAACTAAGAAAGGTTTGAGCTAGGATGATCCCCTGTCTCCTAGCCTTTTTATTATCGGTGAAGAAGTCTTGTTACGTGGAATGCAAAGTTTATTTGAAAACAATAAGAAGATGATATACAATACTAGATCTCAGATTTTATTGCCTTGTCTGGCATTTGCTGACGACATTCTTATATTCACAAATAGTTTACATGACTCTATTGACAAACTTAGTGTTTTTCTTGATAAATATCAGCTTATTTCAGGTCAATTGATAAATAAGCAAAAGACTAAACTAATTACATCATCTTCCCTTCAACATTCTAGGGCTGCTTACTTGGAGACTCAGACTGGCTATAAAACTGAGCATCTGCCAACGAGCTATCTTGGTTGCATCCTGAGTATTAGTAACAAAGCCTGCAATTTCATCAAAATCATTGACAGTATTAATGATAAGATTTCGGTTTGGGACTCTAAATATTTATACTTTGGTGGCAGGTTAGTTCTTATTTCTAATGTTCTTATGGTTTTTCCTAATTATTGGCTTCAGAATAGTATTCTTCCTAAGAGTATTATCATAAGAATTGAGAAGATTTTGAACAGGTTTCTTTGGAGGTCTAATTATAATGAGCCTTCTACTCATTGAGCTAATTGGAAGTCGATCTGTAAACCCTTTGAGGAAGGGGTCTCAATATCAGAAGTATTACTGATATTCAGTATATCTATTCTATGAAGTTATGGTTCTCCTATAGGCAAAATGATTCGATTTGGGCCAAGTTGATGCATTATACATATTCAAAAAATACTCATCCTTTGTATGCTAATTTTAATAGGTATGGGTCACATACTTGGAGAAGGTTGATTAGTGTTAAGAATGTTGCTGAGAATCACATCGGTTGGGTCTTGGGCAAGGGTGATATGGACTACTGTAGAGACAATTGGCATAATTACAAGCCCATTCATAATGATCATAATGAAGTCAGTTACCTGGAGGCAAAAGTGAGCTCATTTTGGAAGAATGGCAGCTGGGACACTGAAGCTATGGTTCCTTTTCTTTCACCTGAAAGATGGAGACATATTCAGAATTTAAAAGTGGACAGCTCAAAGAATGAAATTATGATTTGGACTTGTTCCAATGATTCTAATTTCAACAGCAAAATGACTTGGAATGCAATCAGACAAAAGGCTAATTACTCTAGCATGTTCAACAAAATTTGGAGTTCTATCATCCCCATGAAGTTTTCCTTCCTTCTATGGAAAATTATAATGCATTACATCCATATTGACTTTATTCTTCAAAAAAGGCATTTACAATTGGCTTCTAAATGTAAATTTTGTAGTAATAGTGAAGACATTAACCATGTTTTTGTCAACTGCCCTCATTCATGGAAAATTTGGAATCATTATAGTGTTATTTTCAGGATTAATATCAAAAGATGTATGATTCTTACTCATGTTATCAAAATTTGGCATGATTTTTCCAGTAGTAATTCTCATATCACTCATCTTATGCATGCAATTATTTGCTGGTCTATCTGGTACAACAGAAACAAAGCTAAATTCAAGGGAGTTTTTTATAATTTTTCCTCTACTATAAACAATATTAATCGCATCATCTTATCTCTAAATGTTTCTGTTCTTAAGAAGAGGCATTGGAAAAACACTAAGAATGCAAGTATGCTTATGGGTTGTCCTATTTTCTGTTCTAAGGCAAGATATAATACCTGGAAACTTCCATCTGAAGGTCGTATCAAGCTGAACATTGATGCTTCAGTGTTGAGAAATTCGGAGGCTAGTGGTGCTGGTATCTTCAGGAACCATCTTGGAGAAGTTTTGCAGTGCTTTGGAAATACTTATGGGAAAATGTCCCCTTTGTTAGCGGAGGCTCGTGCGTTGCTTGATGGTTTGCTGATTTGCAAGCGAAACCACTGGATTCATGCTGACATTGAATCTAATTGTCAGATTCTTGTCAATTTCATTGCTTCTGGTGTTTCGCCTTGGTATCTCAACCCGGTCATTAGGATTTGTCGCATGGCGTTTGCTTCTTCAATGGTGTTTAAGTTCATCCCTAGAATCCAGAATCAGGACGGCGATTGGCTGGCCAGATGGATTCTGAGATGCCCCATTAAACCTTCTTTCGATCAATTCGTGATCCCTTCCGAATTGAATGTGATTCTCTTTCTGGAGGGTTTAGGCTTGGTTATGTATCTTAGAAAATCTGAGGTCTTACTTTTGTGTTTCAGGATTGGGGCTTGGCTTTTCTGTCTGGATAATTTCGGAAGATTGAATAGAGATGCAGGTTGATGTGATTACTGCTTGGAAGTGATGATGGTGTTGGAGTAGAGATCGGTGAGCTGATGGAGGGCTATGGCGATTCTGGTTCGAGGCTGTGTTGAGGAAGTCTGAGGCAGTGGCGAGAGCATAATCAAAAAGAAGAAGAAGAAGAAGAATTTGGGGTCTGTTCTCTGGTGCACTGCACCCGGTTCCGTCCTCTCTCCTCATCGGAAGAGAAGAGTACTTTGGGTGAGCGTCGACCAAGGAGAAGCAGAAGATGGGGTCTTCTGTTCTCTGGTGCACTGCACCCGGTTCCGTCCTCTCTCTTCATCGTAAGAGAAGAGTACTTTGGGTGAGCGTCGACCAAGGATAAGCAGAAGGAAGTTTAGGGTTAGTGGATTGTGTCGAGATGCGGAAGGAGAAGCAAATGGTGGAGATGTAGATTGTGTCGAGAGGTTGAAGACGAATTAGTGTCGATTTAGGGTTTAGTCGTTGATTTGGGGATTTTTCCTTTGGTCAAATTGCTTTTAAGGCCCTAATTTAGAGTTGTTTCTCAATTGTTCCTCGTTTTCTGTAAAACTCTCAATTTGGTAATAAATTGATTTTTGCTTTAAAAAAAACTTTATCTTAATAATTTATGCATTCTCAATCTATTTTTTTTATCATTTCAATAATTTAACCTAATAATAAATCATATGTTTTATGACTAAAAATAATAGTATTTTCCATCTATTTTATTTATCATTTCAATCATTTTTCTTAACAATAAACCATATATTTGTGATCATAGATAATAAATAGAGAGTAAATATTAATTGTATTTACTACAACTTACTATAAGACTCTAATCATTATAAAATTACAGAAGGATACAGATAATATCGAATATTGTTTCATGATTTATTAACACTAAGTTAAGTTAATAATATGAAATTCAAAGGTTTGATTAAATAAAAATAAGAGTATTTTTCATCATATGAACAAAAGGTCATGAGTTCGAGTCCCTCTACATACGCTTTCTCGGCTGAGCCTATCACCTTGTGTGGTTTACCTTCTGGCGTTGGTTTGCAGGCTATCGCGTCAGACTGAGGGTTTACCCTGTGCACATTCATTGCACTCGAGTAGCGGCTGCGGGTTCCCTCCGAAAAAAAACGATACAAATAATTTACAATGTTGTTTCGCCATTTATTAAAACTATGTTAACTTAATAACATGAAATTCACCAGTTTGATTAACTAAAGCATTTATATATGCTTTTTCCTTTTGTTATTAGGGTTTTTTTTTTAAAGTTACAAATTTAAGAGAGGTAACAAACCATTGATATTTCAAATTTATTATTTATTTTCTCGAATTGTGTATGCGATTGAAACATTTTTTGTTTTTTTATAATCGATTCAAATTTTTACAAATTAAATATGAATTATTTTAGAAAAAAATCCACTTTAAGTTTAAAACTTTTTTTAATGAAAAATTTTAACAATTTTAAATCTATTACAGATATTTTCATTTTATTTTAATTAATTTGCAATTTTCAAAAATTTAATATAAAGTATTAATACAAGTTTAGTTGTTGATTGAAATTATTTAATTAATAATTAATGAAATATTGGAAAAAATTAGTATCAATTTTAGCTAAAATATATAACAATTCTATTTGTAATATCTGTATTCAGTTTGGATTTTATTTTTAAAAATAAAAATAGTTTTAAAAATCAAAAAATAACATACATAGTAAAAAGCATACATAATTAATTTGTTACCTATGTATTAAGATATTATTTAGATTTGTTAAGACTTATTCTCCACCAACTCACGTTGATCATCCATAGCAAATTACAAGATCAAGGTAAAACAATACTTTATATATTTTTTAATTATTTTATGATTTAATTAAAGTTATTTTTATCAAATATAGCCTCTACTTATCGTGGGTTATCAAAAGTTTATAGTTTTTTAAAATAAAACTGCTCTAATTCGTCATGTATGAAAATCAATATTATTCATTGTTATTTATTATGTGCCACACGTGATAGTTGTCCGAAATATAGTCATACTTGTTATACTTTGTGTCACGTGAAGTTTACGAGCACACATAATTTTTATGTACAAAATATTTAAAAAAAACCACAATACATATAACAAAAATAGAAAAATAACTAAAACGTCCATGACATCAATCTCATCAATAGAAATCGTAGGGTTATATGTACCCATCCAACAAGATAAGGCGACAATTAAATTTAAGAGCAATGATAATATTGGTCTTATTTTTTTAGACTTTTACCATCAGTTATTAGATTATCGGTTCAATATTTGAGAGATTTAATATGTAAAAAAACTTTATCACAAATAAAATTATCATTCATTTATCTGTAATGCATTTAAACTCTATTTTTTATTGGTATTTTACTTATTTTCTCTAACTTGTTTGCATATCATTTATGGTTTGGGACAAAATCAAATTATTATATTATTTTTAATCTATTCATATTTCTTCGCCGTTTATATTTTTAATAAATTTTATAATATAAATAGATAAAAATTTGGAAAAGTTTAATGAAAATCGTTACTTTTGTTCAAATAACTATTATATTTTAAATTATAAAAAACGTTAAATTGTCTTAATATAAATTTTTTAATCTCTAAACTATAGTAAGTCAAGTTTTGTTAATTTTTTAATTTAAAATTATAATGCTAAACTATTTTATTGTGTTGACATCCATATCCATTATACCTTAATTGAACCAAAAGTATAGGATTAATTTTGAAGTTACTATAAACACAACTATAAGAAAACATAAAACCATTCATACCTTTAAAAAGCTAACTATTTACGGTTACGATTTTATATTAAAAGGTAACTATTTACAGTTAATAAAATATAAAATCATTGAAATTAATAATAATAAAACATAAAATTATTCATTCCGATAATAAAATATTTTGAGAAGTTAACTATTTATAGTTAAAGTTTTGTATAAAAAGTTAACTATTTAGAGTTACGGTTTTATATAAAATATTATTATATTTTAATATCCTTTTAAAAGTAATATATAATATATGAATTTTATTATTTATTTTTAATAATATCGTAAACCAGCCATTCTATTTTTATCCTAAAATATATTAATATTTTTAGTAATAAAATTAATTTAGGAAACAAAACAAATTGAAATCCAAATAAATCCACAATGACGTACCACGACCAATCTGCTAAGGAAAAACAATCAAAACCATGTTTTCAGATATATATCATAAATAATGATTAATAAGTAAGAAGAATTTAAATGATTTTCTTATTTGCTGATGATTTTATACCTAACAAAAAAATGAAACTAGTATAACTTTGACTTGTTACATAAACACTAGCATATAAATGTAAGACAAAGTTCATATCCTCCTGCGCATACAGTTTGAATCAACCAAACAACGTATTACCGTACAATAATGGTTAAACTCAGTTTTATTTTATGTGTTCCTTTGATATTGTTAGTGATTTCAGATTATGGAAATGGAAGTGTTGAGGCAAGCGGAAGGAAGAAAAACCACGCGTCGATGCAAAAAGCTGAAGAAATATTGTTCCAATCAAATGTGAGATTGCATGCAAATATATGTATCCATCCAACAAAATAAGGTGACAATTAAATTTAAGAACAATGATAATATTGGTCTTATTTTTTTTAGACTTTAACCATCAATTATTAGATTATTATGGTTAAATATTTGAGAGATTTAATACGTAAAAAAACTTTATCACGAATAAAATTATCATTTATTTATCTTTAATGCATTTAAACTGCATTTAAACTCTTTTATTTGTCGGTATTTTATTTATTTTCTCTAACTTGTTTGTATATATTTAAGGCTTGGGACCAAACCAAATCATTATATTGTTTTAAATCTATTCATATTTCTTCTCTGTTAATGTCGCATAATATTTTTTAACTTCAAGTTCAATTAATTTGCAATGTCAATGTTTATTTTTAATATTTATCAATATATATTTATTATTAAAGATGATAGTTTTATGCTTAGATTTTAATTTTTATTGTTTGAATTTACTATAAAACAAGTTATTTTATATTTTTTTTGTTATTTAAAGTTTAGATATGTTTGTTTTAATATTTAAAAATTATCAAATTACATATACTAATACAAATAATTTAGAACATTATTTAAATGATTTTGTAAATTATTATATGATTTTTAAAAATCTATAACAATTATAATACAAAAATATATGTTTGAAATAATGGTTTGCAATTTAAAAGTTTAATTAACCAAAACATTTATATGATTTTTCTTTTGTTGTTAAAGGGGTTTTTTAATGGTCAATAACAATGAAATTCACATATTTAGGAATTTTGAGGGTGTTGTTTTTTTTTATTTTATTTCAAATTGGAAGATGGTTTAATAGATTGAGAAACTTTGAGGGTGTAATAGACTGAGCTTATTTTTTTTATTTTTTTTATTTCAAATATAATACGCTTTTTAAAAATTGGAAAAGGGTGTAACAGATTGAAAAATGTTTATTTTTTGTTTTTGTTATTACGCACATTTTATAATTTCTATATGAACTATTTGTTACAAAAAAAATTATAAACCTCTTTGGTGGGAGTGCGAGTATAATTTTATTAGTTTTTGTTATTACATACAAATTTATTTATTTTTCATTTTAAATATATAGCTTATTTTTTAAATCGTTGTAAAATTAAATACATAGTGAGGTACGATTTTTCTTTTTTAATTATATAATAGAAACTAATATATATATATATATATATATATATATATATATATTATAAATATCTAATAATCAATTTATTAATTGCGATATTTAAAGTTTTAATTTAAATATTTAATAAACTATTTAAAATATAAAATTAGATTATTATTTCTTAATAATTTTTAATATTTTATCTGTAAATATATTAAATATCGATTTGTCCAACGATTAGTTTCAAATTAGTGGTGGAGCAAATAAGATATCCGATCTGCCCAATAGGATATCCGATTTTCTAAAAAGGATATTCCATTTAACATTAATATTTTTTTAAATAAAATTTGATTATTTTATCTATAAATACCTCACCTACTTACTTAATCTTAGATAATCTCTCAAATAATATCTCACACAAATATCTATAGTTCCTAAATCTCTCAAATCACAAATTTATTTCTACGTAATATCTAGTTCCAAAATCTTTTACACAAATATCTAGTTATTCAAACATTATGCTTCTATAAGTATAAATTTAATTGAATTTTTTAAAAACAATTAGAGATATGCTTCATAAATCTAATAAATTTTTGAAAATATATAATATTTGAAAATATCTAAAAATATCTACTAACAATTTAAATCTAGTTACATGATTTGAACTTTTAATTTAATTATATAATAAACTATTTAAAATATAAAAATTGGATTTTTTTTTAGAGTTTTCGGTTATTTTATCTATAAATACCTTAGCTACTAACCTAATTTTTGCTCATCTCTCAAACCATATCTCAGAAAAATATCTAGTTCTTAAATCTCTCTATCACAAATATATTTTTACATAATATGTAGTTCACAAATCTCTTCCACGAATATCTAGTTATTCAAGTAAAAATATAATTTAATTAAATTTTTTAAAACAACTAAAGATATCACTTGAGAAATCTAATAAAATTTTGAAAATATATAGTATTTGAAACTATCTAAATATCTCTAATAATTTAAATATATATTAAAAATATCTTGTACAAGATTTGAACTTTTAATTTAAACATATAATAAACTATATAAAAATAAAAATAAACTTGGATTATTTTTTTCCTTAGTTTTTCGATTATTTAATCTATAAATATATTAAATATCGATTTGCCCAAAGTTTAGTTTCCAATTAGCCGTGGAGCAAATAAGATATCCGATTGACAAAAAGGATATCCGATTTGCCATTAATTTTTTTTTAAACCTTCCGATTATTTTATCTATAAATCCCTCACCTACTAACTTACTCTTGTCTAATCTATCAAATAATATCTCACACGAATATCTAGTTACTAAATCTTTCAATTCACAAATCTATTTCTACCTAATATCTAGTTCCCAAATATTTTACACAAATATATAGTTATTCAAATGTTTCTATATAAATTAATTTAATTGAGTTTTTTAAAACAAATGAAGATATTAATTGAGAAATCCAATAAAATTTTGAAAATATATAATCTAAAAATCTTCTACCGATTTCAAAATATATTCTAAATATATGGTTACAAGATTTGAACTTTTAAGTTAAATATATAAAATAAACTATTTTAAATATAAAAATTGGATTAATTTTGTTTTCTTAATTTTTTGGATTATTTTATCTATAAATATTTTAAATATCGATTGTCTCAACGCTTGGTTTTGAATTAGCCGTTTGGGAAAATAAGATATCTGATTTTGTCAAATAGGATACCCGATTTGCCAAAAAGGATATCCAATTTAGCAATATATTTTTTTATGAAATTTTTCTAATATTTTATTTATAAATACCCTACCTATTAACCTAATCTTCACTCATCTCTCAAATCATATCTCACACACAAATATCTAGTTCCTAAATTTTTCATAATTATACAATATATCTAATACACTATTTAAAATAAAAATTTATAATATACAAGTCGGATTAGGCCTAGTTTCTAATTAGCCGCTTCTAGTTTAGGATATATTGATCCTTTTGGGTGAAATTGTATGCACTCAAAAGCCTAATCAATTGGCTGATTTGTTTTTCAATTCAATTACTGTTCATTAGGACCGCCGCAATTCGTATTTATATCGCCAAATGAAATACTCGGATTTATTTCATGTCACCTAATGAAATATCGTATTCTTTGTAATTTTTATAGTTGTAATGTATTTATATTTCAAATATCTTTTAAAATTACTAGTATTGTTATTATTTTTATTACAATGAAATAATTATTAAGATATCTCGCTTGCTATTATTAATTTTAAATATTTATATATTTTAATAAACCTCTTTGTAAAATAAATATACAAAAAACTAATTTGAACAAATATTTGTCTAAAAATTTTTTTTTGACAAAATTAGTTATCACAAAAACTTTTTAGATTATTGCGACAAAAATATCGTCTCAATATCATCTATTTATAAAACATTCCTACTGCGATGACGGTTTTTTTCACAATAGTTAGTTCAGTTGCGACAAAACACTTTTTACGGCAAACGACTTTTTGTCGTTGTATACTATTTGTTACGAAAAAAATATAATTGTCGCTTTAAATAGAATTTGTGGCGTCAAAGTTAAAATTTTGTCACATAAAACCTACTGCGAGGGTGCTGTTGCAGCGAAATTCTTGCGACAAAATAATTATCACACCAATTTTGTTGAGAAAAAACATTAGTTTTTAAGACAAAAAAAATTTGTCACTAAAACTACTTATTGTAGTAGTGGGGTCATCTAGTAAAGTACCTAAAAGTTTTAAAATACATGTGTAAAATGTATTTTTAGATATAATCAAATTTTTAGAGAGTGATGAGTTACCAATTGACAATTCATTATCTAAAATGTGTGTTTCGAATCTCATGGCTATATTATGTTGGGGGGTTGTCTTGTATAAGAAATCCTTTAGTAGACCTTTGCTCCGATGTCTAGGTGTAACTAAATCGCAGATGATATTATTAGAGCTTCATGATAGACGGATTTCCACATTGTGGGTATAAATCATTAATTAGAAGAGTATTTCTAGCAGGGTATTATTGGCCCACGATATCGTCTGACGCAAAAAAGTTGGTTAAAAAGTGTGATACATGTTAATTATTTGCTAATATAATTCATAAGCCTCAAAAGCATATCAGAGGCATTGTCATTTGAATGAGGGGTATTGACCTTGTGGGTCCTCTTCCAATGGCTTACGGGGGGAGGGGGGATAGACAAAAATCGTGGCAATGGATTATTTTTCTGTATGGGTGGAGGACAAAGGCCAAGGATGTAATCAGATTTATTTGAGACATGTCGATGCAAACACCGCCATTTGGAACTAAAGTGTCTGTATTGTATCCTAATAAATCATATGTTCATATGACTCGTTGGTGAACAATTTTGATGTTACTTTGAAGACTGAGTTAGATAAAGCCAATTGCTTGTACATTAAGTATCTCAAAAACAAATCGGATTTTTGGAAGCAAACGTGTTATGGTGACTGGTTTACTGATGGCGACAAGAAATCCAAGCTTTTTCATTCATTTGTAAATAAGAAGAGAAGGAGAAGTAGGGTCAACAACATTAAGGATGGTGACTGGATGATGAGAGCATTGGCTTGTCAGCTGAGAAGTTCTTTAAAGACACTCTTGCTTCTGAGTCTTATAGCAATAAGAATGAGGAAACCCTTCTCCTTAATGATGATATTCTTAATGTCATTCCTTTTTTTATCTCTAATGAGGATAATGTTGCTTTGTTGAGAATAACTACTGAGGGAGAAATTTGGTGTGTTATCTCATCTATGAAGTTGAATAGTGATGCTGGTGTCGACGGTTTTAATCTCTATTTCTTTAAGTTCTGTTGGAAGATAATAAAGAGTGGCATTTGTGCTTCTTGTAACTCTTTTATTAGTGGCAATTACATTCCTAAAGGCATGTTTGCTACTGGTCTGTGTTTAATTTCCAAGACTAAGAATCCTACTACTTGGAATGAGTACATACCTATTGGCTTGTGTACTATGATGAACAGAATTTTTTCCAAGCTATGCCCATGATCATTTCTACTTCTCAGGGGGGGCATTTGTTAGTGGGCGTAGTATCCATGACAACATTCTTGTGGCTAAGGAAATGGTCTATGACATTAAGAGGAAGCCTAAAACTGGCAATGTTATGATTCAGCTCGACATGATGAAAGCGTTTGATAAGATGTCCTTCTCTTTTCTTTATAAAGTTTTATCTAACTTTGGTTTTTCTAATGAGTTTTTGAGGCTTATTAAAAGGTTAATTTCGAATGTCAGTATCTCCATTCTGTTGAATGGTGGTTCCTTTGGCTATTTCAGAACTAAGAAAGGTTTGAGACAGGGTGATCCCATGTCTCCTAGCCTTTTTATTATCGGTGAAGAAGTCTTGTTACGTGGAATGCAAAGTTTATTTGAAAATAATAAGAAGATTATATACAATACTAGATCTCAGATTTTATTGCCTTGTCTGGCATTTGCTGACGACATTCTTATATTCACAAATAGTTTACATGACTCTATTGACAAACTTAGTGTTTTTCTTGATAAATATCAGCTTGTTTCAGGTTAATTGATAAATAAGAAAAAGACTAAACTAATTACATCATCTTCCCTTCAACATTCTAGGGTTGCTTACTTGGAGACTCAGACTGGCTATAAAACTAAGCATCTGCCAACGAGCTATCTTGGTTGCATCCTGAGTAATAGTAACAAAGCCTGCAATTTCATCAAAATCATTGACATTATTAATGATAAGATTTCGGTTTGGGATTCTAAATATTTATCCTTTGGTGGCAGATTAGTTCTTATTTCTAATGTTCTTATGGTTTTTCCTAATTATTGGCTTCAGAATAGTATTCTTCCTAAGAGTATTATCATAAGAATTGAGAAGATTTTGAACAGGTTTCTTTGGAGGTCTAATTATAATGAGCCTTCTACTCATTGGGCTAATTGGAAGTCGATCTGTAAACCCTTTGAGGAAGGGGGTCTCAATATCAGAAGTATTACTAATACTCAGTATGTCTATTCTATGAAGTTATGGTTCTCCTATAGGAAAAATGATTCGATTTGGGCCAAGTTGATGCATTATACATATTCAAAAAATACTCATCCTTTGTATGCTAATTTTAATAGGTCTGGGTCACATACTTGGAGAAGGTTGATTAGTGTTAAGAATGTTGCTGAGAATCACATCCGTTGGGTCTTGGGCAAGGGTGATATGGACTACTGGAGAGACAATTGGCATAATTACAAGCCCATTCATAATGATCATAATGAAGTCAGTTACCTAGAGGCAAAAGTGAGCTCATTTTGGAAGAATGGCAGCTGGGACACTGAAGCCATGGTTCCTTTTCTTTCACCTGAAATATGGAGACATATTCAGAATTTAAAAGCGGACAGCTCAAAGAATGAAATTATGATTTGGACTTGTTCCAATGATTCTAATTTCAACAGCAAAATGACTTGGAATGCAATCAGACAAAAGGCTAATTGCTCTAGTATGTTCAACAAAATTTGGAGTTCTATCATCCCCATGAAGTTTTCCTTCCTTCTATGGAAAATTATAATGCATTACATCCCTATTGACTCTATTCTTCAAAAAAGGCATTTACAATTAGCTTCTAAATGTCAATTTTGCAGTAATAGTGAAGACATTAACCATGTTTTTGTCAACTGCACTCATTCATGGAAAATTTGGAATCATTATAGTGTTATTTTCAGGATTAATATCAAAAGATGCATGATTCTTACTCATGTTATCAAAATTTGGCATGATTTTTCAAGTAGTAATTCTCATATCACTCATCTTATGCCTGCAATTATTTGCTGGTCTATCTGGTACAACAGAAACAAAGCTAAATTCAAGGGAGTTTTTTATAATTTTGCCTCTACTATAAATAATATTAATCGCATCATCTTATCTCTAAATGTTTATGTTCTTAAGAAGAGGCATTGGACAAACACTAAGAATGCAAGTATGCTTATGGGTTGTCCTATTTTCTGTTCTAAGCCAAGATATAATACGTGGAAACTTTCATCTAAAGGTCGTATCAAGCTGAACATTGATGCTTCAATGTTGAGAAATGCGGAGGCTAGTGGTGCTGGTATCTTCATGAACCATCTTGGAGAAGTTTTGCAGTGCTTTGGAAATACTTATGGGAAAATGTCGCCTTTGTTAGCGGAGGCTCGTGCGTTGCTTGATGGTTTGCTGATTTGCAAGCGAAACCACTGGATTCATGTTGACATTGAATCTGATTGTCAGATTCTTGTCAATTTTATTGCTTCTGGTTTTTCGCCTTGGTATCTCAACCCGGTCATCAGGATTTGTCGCATGGCGTTTGCTTCTTCAATGGTGTTTAAGTTCATCCCTAGAATCCAGAATCAGGCCGCCGATTGGCTGGCCAGATGGATTCTCAGATGCTCCATTAAACCTTCTTTCGATCAATTCGTGATCCCTTCCGAATTGAATGCGATTCTCTTTCTTGAGGGTTTAGGCTTGGGTTATGTATCTTGGAAAATCTGAGGTCTTGCTTTTCTATTTCAGGATTGGGGCTTGGCTTTTCTGTCTGGATAATTTCGGAAGATTGAATCGAGATGCAGGTTGATGTGATTGCTGCTTGGAAGTGATGATGGTGTTGGAGTAGAGATCGGTGAGCTGATGGAAGGCTATGGCGATTCTGGTTCGAGGCTGTGTTGAGGAAGTCTGAGGCAGTGGCGAGAGCATAATCATGAAGAAGAAGAAGTTGGGGTCTGTTCTCTGGTGCACTGCACCCGGTTCCGTCATCTCTCCTCATTGGAAGAGAAGAGTACTTTGGGTGAGCGTCAACCAAGGAGAAGCAGAAGGAAGTTTAGGGTTAGTGGATTGTGTCGAGATGCGGAAGGAGAAGCAGATGGCTGAAGATATAGATTGTGTCGAGAGGTTGAAGACGAGTTAGTGTCGATTTAGGGTTTAGTCGTTGATTTGGGGATTTTTCCTTTGGTCAAATTGCTTTTAAGGCCCTAATTTAGAGTTTTTTCTAAATTGTTCCTCGTTTTCTGTAAAACTCTCAGTTTGGTAATGAATTGATTTTTGCTTTAAAAAAATAATTTATCTAATAGTTAATTCTTTTGAATCTATAACATGGACTAAAATTTCATAACATTGATCGCCACTTTGAAATCCTACTCAATAATATCAACAACCAAAGACATAGAGTAACCAACTCGCAATAAAAAATTATAGCACAATATTCTGCCATAAATCATTTTCATTTCCTTTAAAATAAGTAAAGCAAACAACTATATCCTCATTCAAATCACGTATACTTCATCCAATAACAACTATGTGATTTATAATACCAAAATATATGTTTTAAATAATGTTTGCAATTCAAAAGTTTAATTAACCAAAACATTGATATGTTTTTTTCTTTTGTTGTTAAAGCGGTAATCGAATGATTAATAACAATTGAAATTCTCATATTTAGGAATTTTGAGGGTGTTGGAATATTTTTAGTTTACTTCAAATTGGAAGAGGGTTTAATAGATTGAAACACTTTGCGGGTGTAATGGATTGAGCTTATTTTTTGTTATTATATATATTATTTTAAGTTAAAGTACATTTTTTTTATATTAGAAAAAGGTGTAATAGATTGAAACCGTTTTATTTTTGCTTTTTGTTATTACGTACTTTTTATAAGTTCTATATAAACTAATTTTAATTTTTTTTATAAAATTCCTCGGTGCGAGTGCAACTATAATTTTATTAATAAGAAAGGACAAAACGAAAACTTGAACAGACCTGAAAAAATTCAAAAAACTTGGAGTCTTTATATCAAATAAAACTCATAATAATGAATGTCACTTATTAAAAAATATTCCAAAACCTAATAATATTTCCATGTAAAGTTTTTAGCTCAACACTAGTAATAAAAAATGACATTATCCTCTTATAATTTATGTCTCCATTTAGCCAACCACTCACAGTCTTTATTTGTCTCTCTCTATATACATATTTATATTTAATCCAAGATCTAAGATCACCAATATCCAATTATTAATTCTTATGAATCCAAAACTTGGAATAAAATTTCACAACATTAATCGCCACATTAAAATCCTCCTCAATATTATCAACAACCAAAGTAACCAACTTGCAATAACAAATGTTAGCACAATATTTTATCCATAAATCATTTTCATTTCATTTAAATTAAGTAAAACAAACAACTATATCCTCATTCGCATAACGTATACTTCATCCAACGGTACATTCGTGATTGCGACATGAACCATCAAACTAAGTTTCAAATGACTTTTAAGAGTTTAAATCCACCACATGTATTTACCTAATTATGACAAAAACACAATTAAAATGAAAATTAAGACAATTAATAACCTTCATATTGTATTAGGAATACAAAAAGTCATCACATAAAAAATATGGTCCAAAATCTCATGTTGAGAGCTTTTGTAGCATACACATTTTGATGCAAGTTGAATTCTAATAAAATTAATTTGATCATTTGTTGCTAGTTCGCAATCGACAACCTTCGAAACCCAAAGGAAAAATTTATGAGGAACTATAAGTGTCCATATTGTATCATAATAATAAATCATATATTCATAAAATATCCTAATAATTTATGCATTTTCAATCTATTGTTTTTGTCATTTCAATAATTTAACCTAATAATAAATCATATGTTTATAACTAAAAATAATAGTATTTTCCATCTATTTTATTTATCATTTCAATGATTTGTCTTAATAATAAACCATATATTTGTGATCAGAGATAATAAATAGAGAGTAAATATTAATTTTACATATTTCAATTTACTAAAAGACTCTTAATCATTATAAAATTACAAAACATAGAAATAATTTCGAATATTGTTTCATCATTTATTAAAACTAAGTTAACTTAATAACATCAAATTCAAAGGTTTGATTATTTTGTATACGTTTTTCTTTTTGTTGTTAGATTGTTAGTTTGTTGTTAGATTGTTAGTTACATATTTAGGAGAGGTAACAAACCATTTATATTTCAAATATATTATTTATTTTCTCGAATTGTATATGGATTGAAACATTTTTTGTTTTTGTTATAATTGATCCAAATTTGTACAAATTAGATCTGAATTATTTTAGAAAAAAATCCTCTTTGAGTTTAAAACTTTTGTTTAATAAAAAAAATTAACAATTTCAAATGTATTAAAAATATTTATAGTTTTATTTTAATTATTTTGCAATTTTCACAAACTTAATATAAGGTATTAATACAAGTATAGTTGTTGATTGAAATTATTTTATTAATAATTAATGAAAGATTGAAAAAATATTATCAATTTTAGCTAAAATATATCAATTCTATTTTTAATATATGTATTCGGTTTGGATTTTTTTTAAATAAAAATCGTTATAAAATTAGAAAAAAACATATATAGTAAAAAACATACATAATTAATTTGTTACCTGTGTATTAAAATATTATTTAGATTTGCTAAGACCTATTCTCGACCAACTACATTCTATCATCGATAGCAAATTACAAGATCAAGGTAAAACAATACTCTATATATATTTAAATTATTTTATAATTTAATCAAGTTATTTTTATCAAATATAGCATGTACTTATGGTGGGTTATCAAAATTTTATAGCTTTTTAAAATAAAACTGCTCTAATTCGTCACATATAAAAATCGATATTATTCACTGTTATTTATTCTGTGCCACAAGTGATAGTTGTCCGAAATATAGTTATACTTAAAATTTATTTTTTTCTTGTACTTGTTATACTTTATTTCACATGAAGTTTAGGAGCACACATAATTCTTATGTACAAAATATGTTTAAAAAACCACAACACATATAACAAAAATAAAAATAATAACTAAAAAATCGATGGCGTCGATGTCATGAATAGATACCATATGGTTATATGTATCCATCCAACAAGATAAGGTGACAATTAAATTTAAGAACAATGATAATATTGGTCTTATTTTTTAGACTTTTACCATCAGTTATTAGATTTTTATGATTAAATATTTGAGAGATTTAATATGTAAAAAAACTTTATCACGAATAAAATTATCATTTATTTATCTTTAATGCATTTAAACTGCATTTAAACTCTATTATTTATCGGTATTTTATTTATTTTCTCTAACTTGTTTGCATATATTTATGGTTTGGGACCAAACCAAATCATTATATTGTTTTAAATCTATTCATATTTCTTCTCTGTTAATGTCGCATAATATTTTTTAACTTCAAGTTCAATTAATTTGCAATGTCAATGTTTATTTGTAATATTTATAAATATATATTTATTATTAAAGATGATAGTTTTATGCTTAGATTTTAATTTTTATTGTTTGAATTTACTATAAAACAAGTTATTTTATATTTTTTGTTATTTAAATTTTAGATATGTTTGTTTAAATATTCAAAAATTATCAAATTACATATACTAATACAAATAATTTAGAACATTATTTAATGATTTTATAAAATATTTACACAATGAAATTCACATATTTAGGAATTTTGAGGGTGTTGAATATTTTTTTTTTATTTCAAATTGGAAGATGGTTTAAGAGATTGAAAAACTTTGAGGGTGTAATAGACTGAGCTTATTTTTTTTATGTTTTTTATTTCAAATATAAGTACGCTTTTTTAAAATTGGAAAATGGTGTAACAGATTGAAAAATGTTTATTTTTTGTTTTTGTTATTACGTACATTTTATAATTTCTATATGAACTATTTGTTACAAATATATTTTTTTATACACCTCCTTGGTGGGAGTGCGAGTATAATTTTATTAGTTTTTGTTATTACATACAAATTTATTTATTTTTCATTTTAAATATATATTTTATTTTTCAAATCGTTGTAAAATTAAATTCATAGTTAGTGAGGTACGATTTTTATTTTTAATTATATAAACTAATATATATATATATATATTATAAATATCTAATAATCAATTTATTAATTGCGATATTTAAATTTTTAATCTAAATATTTAATAAACTATTTAAAATATAAAAATAGATTATTATTTCTTAATAATTTTTAATATTTTATCTGTAAATATATTAAATATCGATTGGTCGATTAGTTTCAAATTAATGGTGGAGCAAATAAGATATTCGATTTGCCCAATAGGATATCGGCTTTTCTAAAAAGGATATCCCATTTAACATTAATATTTTTTTAAACAAAATTTGATTATTTTATCTATAAATACTTCACCTACTTACTTAATCTTAGCTAATCTCTCAAATAATATCTCACACAAATATTTAGTTCCTAAATCTCTCAAATCACAAATTTATTTCTACGTAATATCTAGTTCCAAAATCTTTTACACAAATATCTAGTTATTCAAACATTATGCTTCTATAAGTATAAATTTAATTGAATTTTTTAAAAACAATTAGAGATATGCTTGATAAATCTAATAAATTTTTGAAAACATATAATATTTGAAAATATCTTAAAATATCTACTAACAATTTAAAAATATATTGTAGATATCTAATTACATAATTTAAAAATATATTGTAGATATCTAGTTACATGATTTGAACTTTTAATTTAATTATATAATAAACTATTTAAAATATAAAAATGGTTTTTTTTTAGAGTTTTCGGTTATTTTATCTATAAATACCTTAGCTACAAACCTAATTTTTGCTCATCTCTCAAACCATATCTCAAACAAATATCTAGTTCTTAAATCTCTCTATCATAGATATATTTTTACATAATATGTAGTTCACAAATCTCTTCCAAGAATATCTAGTTATTCAAGTAAAAATATAATTAAATTAAATTTTTTAAAACAACTAAAGATATCACTTGAGAAATCTAATAAAATTTTGAAAATATATAGTATTTGAAACTATCTAAATATCTTCTAATAATTTAAATATATATTAAAAATATCTGTACAAGATTTGAACTTTTAATTTAAATATATAATAAACTATTTAAAATAAAAAACTTGGATTATTTTTTTCCTTAGTTTTTCGATTATTTAATCTATAAATATATTAAATATCGATTTGCCCAAAGTTTAGTTTCGAATTAGCCGGTTTAATATCCGGTTTTTTACCAAATAGAATATCGATTTTGCCAAATAGGATATCCTTGACAAAAAGGATATCCGATTTGCCATTAATATTTTTTTTAAACCTTCCGATTATTTTATCTATAAATACCTCACCTACTCACTTACTCTTGTCTAATCTATCAAATAATATCTTACACGAATATCTAGTTACTAAATCTCTCCATTCAAAAATCTATTTCTACCTAATATCTAAGTTCCCAAATATTTTACACAAATATATAGTCATTCAAATGTTTCTATATATATTAATTTAATTGAATTTTTTAAAACAAATGAAGATATTAATTGAGAAATCCAATAAAATTTTGAAAATATATAATATTTCAAAATATCTAAAAATCTTCTACCGATTTAAAAATATATTCTAAATATATAGTTACAAGATTTGAACTTTTAAGTTAAATATATAAAAAAAACTATTTAAAATATAAAAATTGGAATAATTTTGTTTTCTTAATTTTTTGAATTATTTATCTATAAATATTTTAAATATCGATTTTCTCAACGCTTGGTTTTGAATTAGCCGTTTGGGAAAATAAGATATCTGATTTTGTCAAATAGGATACCCGATTTTCCAAAAAGGATATCCAATTTAGCAATTTTTTTTATGAAATTTTTCAAATATTTTATTTATAAATACTCTACCTATTAACCTAATCTTCACTCATCTCTCAAATCATATCTCACACACAAATATCTAGTTCCTAAATTTTTCAAAATTATACAATATATCTAATACACTATTTAAAATAAAAATTTATAATATACAAGTCGGATTAGGCCTAGTTTCTAATTAGCCGCTTTTAGTTTAGGATATATCCGGCAGTTGTCCAGTAGGTACATTCCTCTTTACTGTTTAATTGTGACTTCTCGTTAGTCTCGAAATGAAGGTTGAGTTATAATCTTGACTGCCTTTTTTTAGTTAGATGTACAGGCTGCAATAGTACGTTAAGGATCTAGTTTTAAAACACAGTTCTCGTGTATGGAAATTATTGTGAAGAGCTTGTCAGCATGCAAACCCAGAAATAGTTTATGCATCTTCCATACTAGGTCAAGCTAGGACAATCCTGAAGATCTTAAAAAAGAATAGTTCAAGTCTTTCTTACTGCAAAATCTTGGATGAATCACTAGTTTTTCCAATTATCTTTTATTAAACCATGTCGGAAGCAAATTAAATGAAATTTGACATGTAGTTTCATTCTCTTTTGGCCAATTTTGTACTGTGTTTGGTGTCTTGGTTACAGGTGCAATTACCTTTTTCTTCTCAATTCCAATAAGAAGAAGTTAGTGTGGTTGCTGCCCTTAAAAAGAGTGAAGTTGCTGAGAAAAGTATACCGCATAGAGAGTAAGGCGTGTGATTGTCATGAAAAAAGTTTAAGAGGCGAAAGCTCTGCGAGCTGCAGAATTTTGTGACGGATAGCTGAACTTATTTCCCTTGGGGATGAGCTACTGGTTCTTTCTCTCAAAGTAATCTAATTGGTGAAGGAGAGTTTGGAAAAATCTATAAATGTAGAAGAGTTTTTAAGGAGGTAATTTGTGTATATTTAGTGATGGCTAACAAACAGATAGTTATAGTTTGGTTATGGCTCAACCAGAAGAGAGTTAGGCTCAATTTAATGATTTTTTAGCTTAAGCTCAAACTTTAACATAGACTTGAAATAATTATTTTTTTGGATATAACATTTCGATATGACTCACAAGTATTTCATCAACCTTACTTACATTCATACTCGTGATATTTCCGTAACAGGTTGAAGTATTAAGCTAGTCGCCATCCCCATGTAGTTTTGCTACTTAGAGCATGCCCTGAGAATGGCTGTCTCTCTGAATACATAGAAAATGGAAGCCTAAAAGACTATTCTCCACCAAGAAAGGAAACCATGTCTCCCATGGATAATCTTTGAAGTTTCTTGTGGGATTGTGTTCATACGCAACTCAAAACAAGAGCCTATCATACAGCGAGATCTATATGAAGTCCGATTCTATTTTGTTAGACATAAATCGGAGATGTTGGTCTAGCTAAATATGTTTTTATACTTTATGATGTCTCGTAAAATCAATTTTTGAATATTAAGGCAGCAAAAACTATAGGACCAAAATGGAATATATATATATATATATATATATATATATATATATATATATATATATATATATATATATATATATGTCTGGGAATTATATATTTTTAAATATTTATGGTGGGACATCTAAATGTCTTTTAACAAATGTAAAAAAACATGAAAAAGGGTCACCAGATACTGTTCTTAGTTCTTGTATTCATATCTCTGGTTTGCATTTTTTTATTTTTTTTAGCAAGTAACAATCCAATTTATTTAAAAATAGAAGAGTAAACTATACTACAGAGATTGAGAAAGATAGCAGCTCTTGAAAGTTTATCGAGGGAGGTAGAGATATCATCGCTGTTCGAGAGAGAAAACTAAGCAAAAACCTTTATCGACGAAGATGACAGAGGGAACTATTCCGCTACCGAGCTCCTCTGGTCGGCGAGGCGGACGCGGCGGTATCGAGGACGACAAATTGGTGTTTGAGAGGTCAGAGGGGATCGAGCCGATCGCCACGTTTTCTGATATGGGGATAAAGGTCGACCTACTCCGCGGAGTCTACGAGTACGGGTTCGAGAAACCGTCTGCCATCCAGCATAGAGCCGTGATGCCTATAATCCAAGGCCGAGATGTTATCAGTCAGGCTCAGTCCGGTACCGGAAAGACTTCGATGATTGCCTTAACTGTTTGCCAGATTGTGGAGACGTCTAACAGAGAGGTTCAGGCATTGATATTGTCCCCAACAAGGGAATTGGCATCTCAAACAGAGAAGGTTATACTGGCCATTGGGAATTATATTAGCATACAAGCACACGCTTGTGTTGGAGGCAAAAGTGTTGGAGAAGACATTAGAAAGCTGGAAAACGGTGTCCACATAGTCTCAGGAACTCCTGGCAGGGTATGTGATATGATAAAGAGAAGGAGCTTACGTACGAGAGCTATCAAGCTCTTGATTCTTGATGAATCGGATGAGATGTTGAGCCGAGGCTTTAAGGATCAGATCTATGATGTTTATAGATATCTTCCACCTGATCTTCGGGTCGTCCTAATTTCTGCTACTCTTCCTCATGAAATCTTAGAGATTACAAGCAATTTTATGACAGACCCTGTGAGGATCCTTGTGAAGCGTGATGAGTTAACTCTGGAGAGATTAAGCAATTTTTTGTCGCTGTTGAGCGGGAGGAGTGGAAATTTGACACTTTGTGTGATCTGTATGACACTGTTACTATCACTTTAGTTGTTATCTTCTTTAACACAAAGAGAAAGGTGGACTGGCTAAGTGAGAAGATGAAAAGCAACAATTTCAGTCTCATCAATGTATGGAGACATGCCTCAGAAGGAGAGAGATGCTATTATAGCATAGTTTAGATCAGGTGAAAGTCGTGTTCTGATCACCACTGATGTATGGGCCCGAGGGCTAGATGTTCAACAGGTTTCTCTAGTGATCAACTATGATCTTCCAAACAACCGTGAGCTTTACATTCACAGGATCAGTCGTTCTGGCCGTTTTGGACGCAAGGGTGTTGCCATCAATTTCGTGAAGAATGATGACATCAAAATTCTTCGAGACATCGAACAGTACTACAGTACTCAGATCGATGAGATGCCAATGAACGTTCTGATTTGATTTGAGAAAAGAGCACTGTTTAAAGTTGTGTGCGACATGTCTCTGGTGTAATGTCTTTTTCTGAAGCTGCGAGGATTTATTGTGATGGTTCTGCAATAGCACTGAACATATTAGGATAGTTTGTTGATTTTGCATAGGATACTCCCCTCCTACTAGGGTTGATACTTGGTGAGAATAGAAATTGAATTGAGAAGATTGAGAATATTGACTAAGAATCAACAAAGAGATTTTTAGATGGTGAATATAATATTTCTCCTCTAATTATTTCATAGGTGTAATCAACCTCCTCGACCTCTTTAAATAGGCCTAGTGAGTTAGTTACAAATTCGGTTACATAAGAGATTTATTTACAGTTCAGTGTCTATTCTCCTTATAAAACTTTAATCTTATTCTGTAATAATAGAACTTATCATTCAAGTCCTTATTAATTACATTTAAGTCCCTTATGAATATATTTCCTTATCAGTAGCCCCCTTAGTTCTTATAAAGACAATTTTATAAGAACTATTTAGTCTTCGAACATTACTCCAAGCGAATAAAACTTCTTTCATCCAGCCCTTTTATCATGACTGAGCCCAGTGATTTGCAGTTTCACTTCGAATATAAGAATGAGTGCAAATAAGCTCCCCACTCGCTTCGAGTCTACCAACTAGAGATACAACTCTACTTCGACCTCGAATCTCCTGTCATTAGCATTTTTCAACTAAAGTACCCCTACTTGAAAGATTGATTGGACCCTTTTTGATAGGTCTATGACGCAACAAGTTTTTCCCACGTTTGTATTCCACCCAATGAGAACAGTTCACTGGTTTTGCCTCTTCAAATTCTCAACGTCATCTTTTCCCAAGTATAAATACTTAGCTCCATCTTACTAAGAACTGTTTAGAAAAATCATTGTTCCTAAGCTATCTTCATCTAGTTCTTCTTTAACCTTCAACCTCATTAGCTGTTTTCCCCAGAAACATCAATTTCTTCAGTCACAAAAAACAATTTCCCAGATCAACGTCTATTGTATGAGAAGATATCCCAAATACAAAAGATCTAAACCCAAAAAACCAAGAAAACCAAAAAAATCTCTCTTCCTTGGTCCTAGCAATCAAGTGTTTGGCGCTTACGACTATCTCTGTATTGGAGAAAGAGCTGAGGAATACAAAGCTGCTGGGTTAATCTACAACGGTCCTCGTTTCTCCTCTACCACCTTCAAATACGGTAACTTCAATTCCAACCTTGTTAATTCATCTTTTCCCCTAGCATCAAACCCATAACCTAGCCAGCAATCTTCTCCTCCTCGAAATCAATCAACTTTTCAATCACTAAAACCACATCGAAAATCTAAGCCTGTTAATTCTGACAAACCTCCAACTTCTAAAAAACTACAACCCAAATCATCTATCCTACAATCCGAAGCAGTTAAAGTTAAATTTCACAAAAAACCAACCTTCCTAGCAATGGGTGACGATGTAGAAACCTCCTCTCCTCCCCCACAAGAAGTGGTTGACGTTACACCAGAAAGTAGTCAACCAGTTCTTATGGAAAATGAAAAACAATCCCAAACTGAGACTCAAACTCGAAGTCTTTGCGATGAAGCTACTGATGAAGAAAATGATAAGGAAAATGATTCTGAAGCCACTGAATCCAATGCCGAAGCCGAATCTGAGGCGGAAGAAGTAATCCCTTCAAGGAATATTCGAGGAAAGAAACCTCAAATTACCCTCCCCGAAGATATTGCCGCCTTGGTTCAGGAAAACCTAAAACCACTTTGTCCTCGGTACATTCTAGCCCTAAAAAATGTACCCTATACTTACTACCCCGAATCAGAGAAAGAAGAACTTAAGAAACTATAAGGATTAACAGACAACATCGTTCTTCATCTACCAGTTGAGGGAGAAACACCTTTGAGTTGTCAGAAAAACGAATTGGTAGTTTACCCTGAACTTTTCAACTGGGGACTTCGATTTCCTCTCGATCCAATGATTGTAAAGTACTTCGAAATTCTTGGGTTGTGCCCAACACAAGTCACTCCAAACCAACTGTTCACTTTATTCTCCGTCATTATGGTGTCGAGGTTAGGAAGCATCCCCCTCGAAATAGAGGACTTCATTTCACTGACCAAAATCTCAAATGGGCCAGTTTTACCATTCTACTACCTAAATTTGGAGGATGATCTGAAGATTATCGATGACCTCCTCGAGGCTGACAAGTTTTGGAAGCAAAGGTTTGTTTTTTTATCAGGAGCATGGGAAAATGGTAAAGAGATTTCCGATGACAACCTCTCAAAACTTACTCTCATCTGGAGAGATAACAGTAAGTAAATCATGGTTATTATTGTTAATACTTTCTTCCCAACTTATTAAGCCTAGTCAAACTAACCAGGCCTACTTATCTAATTGTTTACTCTTTTCCCAGAAATTCCGAGGAGATTCAAAGGGCGTCGGAAAACTGCAAAGACCATCTTCAAGAGAATGGCTGAATGGGCTGAGAAAGCCTGGGGAAATGTCTTTCACTCAGCCTTTCAACCAATCAACTTCGTCAACAGCCATCTCTGGCGCATAACCTTGGGAGCTGACTTCCCTGAAGACCCAATGCTCCCCCCAGATCCCATTGAAGCGGTCAAAAGAATACTCGCACCAGATGGGAAAACTTACCTTCCCACCAGGAACCGATCTGACAGTCACCTGCCACTAAAAAAGAAGGGAAAACTGGCCCTCAAAAAGTCCAACACAAGTAAGCCTAACCCTTCTAAAAATTCGAAGCCTACAGGGAAACGAAAAGCGCCTGCATCTCAACTTCCTCCAACATCTGAAGAAGACGAACCTGTCCTTAAAAGGAAAAAGAAAGAAGATAATGCTTCAAAGAAGAAAAATGATAAGTCCACTACCCCGAGGAGTAAGAAAAAGAACGAAGCTGAAATGCTCGAAGAGGTATTGGCTTCCGAGGTCCATGAGAAAACCTTCATTGAAGAAAATCCTCAAGGGGGATTGGCACTAGGAGATAGCCAGGAAAACGAATATCTTAACCTCGAAGATTTCAACTCGAGTGGGGATTTTATAGTCACCGGTGAAGATTCTCAGCCTACCAACACCATTCCATCATCTTCTACCGGGGCTGCCATAACTTCAACATCTAACGCAATTATTCCTGTCCAGCATCGCCCATCAAACTTGCCCAACCCTGACAGATCCGATGAGGTAACTTCAATCCTTCGACCTTTTACTAACTTAGGTGCTGCAGCCAAAAAATTGTGTGAAGAAGTAAACAATTCACATACACAATTAGAGCTCCTTCCACAAGAATTAATCAAGAGAAAAAAGGAAAAAGAATCTGAAAAATCTTCGAAAGATGAAGCACTTCAAAATTTCAAGGCTGAGAAAGGAAAACTTCTTAAAGAGCATAAAGAAAAAATCAAAGCTTTGGAGACTTCTCATCGTCTGGCTCTTGAAAATATAAATTCTCAACATTCTACTTCCATTTCTAAGGAAAAGAAAAAATCTACCGATGCTGAAGAACTTGTTAAGAAAACTCAAGAAAGCCTGGAAAATTGTCAAACTCAATTGACTACGCTTCAAACAGGATTCGAGCAGGAAAAGAAGGACGCCATCAAGAAAGCCGAAGTTGTTGTTGGTTCTGTGATGCTTGATGGTATCAAGAAGGCTCAAACCCAAACAACTATCAATCTTCTTCGAGAACTCCATGCCGCCTATCCAAGGTTAAATTTAACAGAATTTTGGAAACAAGTTCCAGAGGAAGATCGCCCAAAGGAAGCATTCGAGGTTGCATCAAGCTCCTCAGAAGAAGATGACGTTTCTGAAGGGTCATCGGAAGAAGAAGATGACTAAACGGTAGATTATATATGTCATGTGTTTGTTGTTGTTGTTTTTTTTATTAAGTAGTTTTCTCCTTTTTGTAAGCTTCAAGCTTTATCCAATGAAACAAACGACTATCTTAATATTTCAAAGTTCTATTGCACTCATAAAACGTGTATATTGTCGTGCACTTCAAAATTTGATGCACTCAGAAAACGTGGCACCTCGAAAATTAGATGCGCTCATAAAACGTGGCACCTCGAAATAGGTTGTTTCTTCAAAGCTATTGCTTTGGAAAATTACTCTTGGTCAACTTTCAAAGATGATCAGTCTCTGCCAAGTTACCAAAATAACAAATCATTCATCATATTAAACAACCAATAGCCAAAAGAAATTTTATTATGAAATTCAATTTTTACCAGACACCTCATTAAAACCTTTCTGGGCCAACAGATAAGGAAAGAGTATGTCTGTCTTTCAAAAATTCTAAGTTCAATTTTATTCACAATACAATTTCAAATGTTTTATATTCCAAGGGTGTTTGAGCATTCTCCCCTCACAATCAGACAACATATATGACCATGGCTTGACCTTCATTTTGACTTCATAAGGACCCTCCCAATTCGGAGCCAATTTTCCGAGGTGTTTATCCTTGGTATGAAGAAATACTTTCCGCAACACTTTATCGCCAACTTTGAACTCCCTCTTCTTAACTTTAGCATCGTACCTGCTTCTCATTAAGGTTTGATGATGAACCACATTCAAATGTGCTTTGACCCTCTTTTCCTCTAACAAATCAAGCTCAATCCTTCTAGCTTCATCATTATCTACTTCGGAATAACGCAATAGCCTATAGGAAGGTAATGTAGATTCAGCAGGGCATACAGCATCCATTCTATACACTAGAGAAAAAGGAGTCTCTTTTGTGGCCTCTCTAGGAGTTGTACGATATGTCCACAACACCTCTTGAAGATAATTTGGCCATTTCCCTGCTGCTCCCGCCAAATTTTTCTTCAAACCCTCCAAAATAGATCTATTTGTAACTTCTACTTGCCCATTTGCTTGTGGATGGAAGGGAGTAGAAAAGCATTGCTGTATTCCTTTCGAGGAGCAAAAAGAGTCCATTTCCTTGTTATTAAATTGGGGACCGTTGTCTGTTTTTATCTTTCGCGGAACTCCAAAACGGTAGCAGATGTTAGTTAGAATAAACTTGATCACATCCTTAGCTTTTGTTCCAGCTAAAGGCTCTGCTTCTGCCCAGTTCGAAAAATAATCAACTGCGACAATAATCATCTGTCTTCCACCTGAAGCCATAGGCAAAGGTCCTATCAAATCAATCCCCCATCTATCAAAAGGAACCGCCTCAGAGATTATCATTAGAGGTGTCGCTGGTTTATGTATCAAATGTGCATACCTTTGACAAGTATCACAACTTTGAACTAATAACTTGGCATCCTGCAATATAGTAGGCCAATAATATCCTGCCAACAATACCCTACGTGTTAAAGCTTTGAAACCACAATGAGCTGATCTATCTCCATCATGTAATTCAGATAAAATGTTTTGAGATTCTTGCTTACTCAAACATCGTAATAAAGGCCTCGACACAGACCTCTTATACAATATCCAATCCAACACCACATAGCCAAGAGCTTTACTCCTTATTTTCCTGAGCAAGTGCTTATCAAGTGGTAGTATTCCCTTTGTAAGAAAATTGAACAAGTCAGTTCTCCAATCACCTCGAACGTGCGCCGAATCATTTACTACCTCCTCAACAAATTCACATTGCTCAGAGCTTATTATAATCGAAGGCAATGGTTGTGTCACGATCCATGGATATTCTTCAGAGTAAGCCATTGTTGCTAAAGAATCAGCCATTGTGTTATTTCCTCTTCGAATATGCTCCACCTCAACATTTTCAAATTGTGCCATCACACTTCGAAGTTCTTGCAAATACAAAACTAAACGATCTTTTTTAGCTTCTGATATTCCTTTAACATGGTTAACCACTAACTGCGAATCTGTCTCTAAGTGCACGAATATTGCTCCACTAATTTTTGCTAACCGCAATCCTGCTAACACTGCTTCATATTCAGCTTCATTATTCGAAGCATGAAATCCAAATCTTATAGCTTGAAACATATACTCCCCTGTCGGTGCCACCAATTCTACCCCCGCACTCGACCCTTTATTACTAGACCCTCCATCAGTTCGTACCGTCCACATCGGATTCGCGTGTATTTTTTCATCTTCTTTCTCTTCGGACCTGCTCGAATGAAACTCAACAAAGAAATCTGCTAAGGCCTGAGGTTTGACAGCCGTTCGTGGAGAGAATAACACATCAAAATCTCCCAGTTCTACAGACCACTTAGTCATTCTTCCTGAGATATCTGACTTTTGCAATACATTTTTCAATGGGTAAGAAGTTCGAACCACAATTGTATGTGCTTGGAAGTAGGGACGCATTTTTCTCGCCGCCACTACTATGCACAATGCCAATTTTTCAAGCTTTAAGTAACGTTTTTCAGCATCAACCAAACTTTTACTGACATAATAAACGGGCTTCGAAACTCCCGAATATTCACTAATCAGAACTGCACTCACTGCATAATCCGATACTGCTACATACAAAAACAGTTGCTCACCTTCTCGAGGCCTTGATAATATTTCAGGAGAGGACAAAAGATTTTTGATCTTAATAAAAGCTTCTTCACAATCCGAAGTCCACTCAAAGTTATTCGGTCGACGCAACACCTGGAAAAAAGGCAAACATTTATCTGAAAAACGAGAAATGAATCTGTTCAAAGCTGCTAACCTGCCTGTTAACATTTGCACTTCTTTGATATTCCGAGGTGTAGACATTGATATCAAAGCCTTCAACTGTTCTGGATCCACTTCAATTCCTCTTTCAGTTATCACATACCCCAGAAATTTACCAGATCGGACTCCAAATGTACATTTTTCTGGGTTCAACTTCAACTGTATTGCTCTAAGATTCAGAAACGTCACTTCTAAATCGTCAATATGATCATCATCACTTTTACTCTTAACAAGCATATCATCGATGTATACTTCGATATTCCTCCCTATTTGTGAAGCAAATGCCTTATTCATCAACCTTTGATATGTAGACCCAGCATTCTTCAATCCAAACGGCATCACTCTATAACAATGTAAACCTCGATCAGTGATAAAAGTTGTGCTTTCTTCATCCTCTGGATTCATTCGAATTTGATTATATCCTGAAAATGCATCCATAAATGTTAAAATTTTGTTTCCAGAAGTAGAATCCACTAATTGATCAATTCGAGGTACTGGAAAAGGATCCTTTGGGCAGGCTCTGTTTAAATCTGTGAAGTCTACACACATTCTCCATTTTCCATTCTTCTTTTTCACCACTACAGGATTAGCTGTCCACTTCGGATATTTGGACTCCCAAATATGCCCCATTTTATACAATCTATCTACTTCAGCAATTATGGCCTCAGATTTTTCCAACGAAAAAGCTCTCCTTTTTTGTATTATCGGCTTGATCTTCGAATCCACAGCCAAACTATGACATATAATATCAATTGGGACCCCCACTACATCCTCAGACCTCCAAGCAAACACATCCAAGTTTTTAGACAAAAAATTCAGTAACCTTTCTCGCACTGATAAAGATAATAAAGTCCCAATTCGAAGTACTCTGTTATTATCGAAGATGTATTCTTCTATTTTTTCACTTACTATCACAGAACTCGGGGTTGACCTCGGATCATCGATTCCTTCATCTTTACTACTAGAGGGCAACCCCCCAAATTGCTAATTCTCCATTGGATCATCGGTACTTTTATCACGTAGTCTAAATGCAGCAACATAACACTCTCTAGCTACTTTTTGATCACTTCGAACTACACCAATTCGATCCCCGACTACATATTTCAAACATTGATGAACTGTAGAAACTATAGCGTACATTTTTGCCAGCCATGACCTTCCAAAGATAGCATTATAGCTCGATGGACAATCTACCACCATAAAAAGTACTTGTACTTTCTTTTTAAAAGGCCCTTTTCCTAGAGAAATTTCACCTTCAAACTCCCCTACTACATTCACTGTCGCACCAGTAAACCCAATTATAGTTATTTCTGACCTTTCTATCTGAGGCGGAGCGTTTAATCTATCATATGTTGATTTGAACAACACATTAACAGAACTTCCAGTATCAATCAATACTCGTCGAATTTCCACCCCACACACTTCTGCTCCAATGACCACTGCATCTTCATGTGGCCCAGTAATTCCTCTCAAATCATCCCCATCGAAAATTATAAATGGGACATTCTTCTTATTGTATAGGTGTGCTGATGCTCCTCCTTCAATTTGATGCGTTAAATTTATTATATGTCTTTTCCTCTAATTATTAGTGTCATTAGTCATTGAATCTCCCCCAAATATCGCCAATGACTCAAAGAATGCACACAAATCTCGAACACGTCCCTCACACGTCGGCTCATCAACTGACATCAACAACAATCGACTAGGGTCTGGGTCATCAATGCAGTTTGCTGCTTAGAGTTAGGATTACTAACCTTTTGAGTTATAGCTTTAGCGTTCCTTTTGTCATACTCCAACAATTTTCCATTCTCTATCAAAATCTGCATTTCCTTCTTCAAAGCAATACAATCTTTTGTATCATGCCCAATATCATCATGATACCTACAGAACCTATTATTGCGTTCCTCTTTTGGCCTATTAATCGCTACCGGCTTTCTAAAATTTATTGTTCCCTTGGTTTTCTCATATATCGATGCCACACTTTCAGTCAAATCCGCATAATATTCTGGTCTTACCCACACATTCGATCTTGGTCTGAATTGGCGCTGATTATTAAAATTGTGCTGATTAGAACCCCCTTGATATGAGTTCGAACCTCCTCGATTGGAAACATTTTGATTACCCCTCGCTCGCGACGAGTTATTATTCGAAGCGTTCACTTGACTATTTCCCACTTGATTATTCCCTTTCTGAACAATACTATTTCCTCCTCGAACTCGAGTAGACTCTTCGACTTTGATCTGATCTTCAACCTGAGCCATGAGAGCTCCAAACGTTAATGCCCTACGCCTTGTTGTTTCATCAGCTAAATCTCCTGGCAACAATCCTTGTCTGAACGCTGCCATAGCTACCACTTCCTCACAATCATCTAATCCTGCTTTTGTTGACACAAATCTTTTAGTATAATCCTTCAACTTTTCTCCCACAGCTTGCTTACATTGTATTATCGTATCTCCATTAGCTCTCATTTCTTTGCTTCCCACAAACTGTCTTCGAAAAGCTGTGTAAAAGCCTCTAAAATTTGCAATGGACTCCTTAGGAATCTTGTTATACCATTTTAGTGCAGTTCCTTTGAATGTCTGAGAGAATGCCCTACAAACCAATTTATCATCGTCCTCGAAATTAGTCATATAGTTCTTGAATTGCTCTATATGATCATCTGGATCTTGAGTTCCATCAAACTTGTCAATTTTAGAAATTTCGAACCGCCTCGGAAGTGGTACAGATCTAATTGCACTAATTAACGGTGAATCCCTCCAATCTACTCCTTGAACAAACTGGTCTTCGTTCCTCATTCCCACAGTAGCATACAAACTTGGTTCACCTTCAAATTTCCGAGGAGAATACACTCGCCTTTCCTTCTTTTGCCTTCCTTCCTTATACATTTTAGCTGGCCAAAATTCATATCCTCCTTCTTTTGAATGACTTCGAAAATGCTTATATCTTGGCGTTTCATCTGATTCCGAATTTTCAAAATCTTCTTCTTCACTAGAATCTACATACCGTCGCTTCTGCAACTTTTTTTTTTTCATTCCAATATGCTCCTTCTTACGCTCAAAATGTATTTTACGCTGAACATCTTGAACGTCGCCGACGTCATTTGATGGATCCGACTGATCATCCCGATCACCTCTTGCTATTTTAGATCTAAGTCTAGCGCCATTATTATCTTGTTTCTTTTTAGCAAATTCATCAAGTTCTGCCACTTTTCTTATCAACTCATTCATTTTACCTTCAAAATCAAATTGGTTTGATTGAATCGGAACTGACTTACCTGCTTCTTTCTCTTGCAGATCAGATCTCAACGTCTCCAAAGCTTTTCGAACAGCCGGATTATCTTCTTCCTCCGAATTCATCTCCGATCAACAAAAATATAAACGAAATACTTCAGAAAACGAAAAAATTCGAGACTCGATTTTTGATCTATCGATCAAGGTATCTTCGACCCCTCTTTCTAGCGCCAATTTGGTGAGAATAGAAATTGAATTGAGAAGATTGAGAATATTGACTAAGAATCAACAAAGAGATTTTTAGATGGTGAATATAATCTTTCTCCTCTAATTATTTCATAGGTGTAATCAACCTCCTCGACCTCTTTAAATAGGCCTAGTGAGTTAGTTACAAATTCGGTTACATAAGAGATTTATTTACAGTTCAGTCCATATTCTCCTTATAAAACTTTAATCTTATTCTGTATTAATAGAACTTATCATTCAAGTCCTTATTAATTACATTTAAGTCCCTTATGAATATATTTCCTTATCAGATACCTATTTATTTCCAGCCGTACCAAGTTCTTTTCGATTGGTTTTGTATTTCACATTAATTTGGATATCAAGGATCTTGCGAAGCTTCTGTTAGTGAATGCTAAGTTCCATTTCATTTTGGTTGGTTTGTATTTCACATGAATTTGGGGTATAAAAAAAAACTATACTACAAGATACCAAATTTAACAAAGTTGCAAACCAAACAAGATAATTAATTTGCAATTCAATTTGAGTCAAGAATAAGCTTCTTCATATCCATCCCTTGTTTTGTTTGGCCGAAACCCTGACTTCGGTTGAATTGCATCCATTCCCCGCCTCATCAAAAGCAGGCGTCAAGGAGGTAGCAACAACACAAAGCAGCTAAACATCCTTCAAGCATTCCATAGCTCTTTTGCTGTTGAGGAGGAGGCTGAGCATACTGAGGAACATAAGGAGGAGGGTATCCATTCCCTGAGGTGGATAACCCTGTTGCGATTTATTTATTTAATTTATAAATTTTCTGAAAAACAAGATAGAACTTCAAACAAATTATAGCATAAAATTAGTTTTAAATAGATGAATAATATTATTTTAATTTAAAATATTACCATAAAAATATTTAATACCAATAATAAAAGACAAAATATTATAAATATATATACTTACACATATTTTGACTCAATTTTTATATATATATTTTGAAACAACCAAAACCGCCGCCACTTAGACTTTAAAATAAAAGAACTCTCTCAAATAAAATATTAAAATAAATAATATTTTATCCTATTAAAATTAATACAATTTAATATTGAATTTAATGTTTCAAAATAAAAATATTTATTTTAAATAAAATTTAAAATAAATAATTTTAGAATTAATGGGTTGAGATCCAACGAGAGAGAAAGGGTTGAACTGTACCAGGTTTCAGATCCAAATAATGCTTCCATATAAATATTTTTAGCTGAACACGGTTAATAAAAAAATGTCATTATCCTTTTAGAATATATGTCTCTATTTAGCCAACTAATCACCAACTTTATTTGTCTATCTATAAACATGTTTAAATTAAATCCAAGAAGTAACGTCACTAATATCTAATAATTAATTCTTTTGAATCTATAACATGGACTAAAATTTCACAACATTGATCGCCACTTTGAAATCATACTCAATAATATCGACAACCAAAGACATAGAGTAACCAACTCGCAATAAAAAATTATAGCACGATATTCTGCCATAAATCATTTTCATTTCCTTTAAAATAAGTAAAGCAAACAACTATATCCTCATTCAAATCACGTATACTTTATCTAATAACAACTATGTGATTTATAATACCGAAATATATGTTTTAAATAAGTAAAGCATTTTCATTTCCTTTTAAAATAAGTAAAGCAAACAACTATATCCTCATTCAAATCATGTATACTTTATCTAATAACAACTATACCGAAAAAAATTATAGCACGATATTCTGCCATAAATCATTTTCATTTCCTTTCAAATAAGTAAAGTAAACAACTATATCCTCATTCAAATCACGTATACTTTATCTAATAACAACTATGTGATTTATAATACCGAAATATATGTTTTAAATAATGTTTGCAATTCAAAAGTTTAATTAACCAAAACATTTATATGTTTGTTTCTTTTGTTGTTAAAGCGGTAATCGAATGATTAATAACAATTGAAATTCACATATTTAAGAATTTTGAGGGTGTTGGAATATTTTTATTTTATTTCAAATTGGAAGAGGGTTTAATAGATTGAAACACTTTGCGGGTGTAATGGATTGAGCTTATTTTTTGTTATTATATATATTATTTTAAATTAAAGTACATTTTTTTTATATTAGAAAAGGGTTTAATAGATTGAAACCGTTTTATTTTCGCTTTTTGTTATTACGTACATTTTATAAGTTCTATATAAACTAATTTTAATTTTTTTTTATTAAACTCCTCGGTGCGAGTGCGACTATAATTTTATTAATAAGAAAGAACAAAACGAAAACTTGAACAGATCTGAAAAGATTCGAAAAACTTGGAGTCTTTATATCAAATAAAACTCATAATAATGAATGTCACTTATTAAAAAATATTCCAAAACCTAATAATATTTCCATGTAAAGTTTTTAGCTCAACACTAGTAATAAAATATGACATTATCCTCTTATAATTTATGTCTCCATTTAGCCAACCACTCACCATCTTTATTTGTCACTCTATATACATATTTAAATTTAATCCAAGATCTAAGATCACTAATATCCAATTGTTAATTCTTATGAATCCAAAACTTGGAATAAAATTTCACAACATTAATCGCCACTTTAAAATCCTCATCAATATTATCAACAACCAAAGTAACCAACTTGCAATAACAAATGTTAGCACAATATTTTGTCCATAAATCATTTTCGTTTCATTTAAATTAAGCAAAATGTTGTTGTTAGATTGTTAGTTTGTTGTTAGATTGTTAGTTACATATTTAGGAGAGGTAACAAACGATTGATATTTCAAATATATTATTTATTTCCTCGAATTGTATATGGACTGAAACATTTTTTGTTTTTGTTATAATTGATCCAAATTTGTACAAATTAGATATGAATTATTTTAGAAAAAAATCCTATTTGAGTTTAAAACTTTTTTTTGATAAAAAAATTAACAATTTCAAATGTATTACAAATATTTACAGTTTTATTTTAATTATTTTGCAATTTTCACAAACTTAATATAAGGTATTAATACAAGTTTAGTTGTTGATTGAAATTATTTTATTAATAATTAATGAAAGATTGAAAAAAATATTATCAATTTTAGCTAAAATACATCAATTCTATTTTTAATATATGTATTCGGTTTGGATTTTTTTACAAAATAAAAATCGTTATAAAATTAAAAAATAACATACATAGTAAAAAACATACATGATTAATTTGTTACCTGTGTATTAAAATATTATTTAGATTTGCTAAGACCTATTCTCGACCAACTCATTAACTAAAAACGTTCTATCACCGATAGCAAATTACAAGATCAAGGTAAAACAATACTCTATATATATTTAAATTATTTTATAATTTAATTAAGTTATTTTTATCAAATATAGCATGTACTTATGGTGGGTTATCAAAATTTTATAGCTTTTTAAAATAAAACTGCTCTAATTCGTCACGTATAAAAATCGATATTATTCACTGTTATTTATTATGTGCCACAAGTGATAGTTGTCCGAAATATAGTTATACTTAAAATTTCTTTTTTTGTTGTACTTGTTATACTTTATGTCACATGAAGTTCAGGAGCACACATAATTCTTATGTACAAAATATGTTTAAAGAACCACAACACATATAGCAAAAATAAAAAAAATAACTAAAAAATCGATGGTGTCGATGTCATGAATAGAAACCATATGGTTATATGTATCCATCCAACAAGATAAGGTGACAGTTAAATTTAAGAAAAATTAAAATATTCGTATTATTTTTTAGACTTTTACCTTCAATTATTAGATTATTATAGTTAAATATCTGAGAGATTTAATATGTAAAAAAACTTTATCAAGAATAAAATTATCATTTATTTATCTTTAATGCATTTAAACTGCATTTAAACTCTATTATTTATCGGTATTTTATTTATTTTCTCTAACTTGTTTGCATATCATTTATGGTTTGTGACCAAACCAAATCATTATATTGTTTTAAATCTGTTCATATTTCTTCTCTGTTAATGTCGCATAATAGTTTTTAACTTCAAGTTCAATTAATTTGCAATGTCAATGTTTATTTGTAATATTTATCAATATATATTTATTATTAAAGATATAGTTTTATGCTTAGATTTTATTTTTTATTGTTTGAATTTACTATAAAACAAGTTATTTTATATTTTTTGTTATTTAAATTTTAGATATGTTTGTTTTAATATTTAAAAATTATCAAATTACATATACTAATACAAATAATTTAGAACATTATTTAATGATTTTGTAAGATATTATATGATTTTTAAAAATCTATAGCATTTATAATACAAAAAATATATGTTTGAAATAATGGTTTGCAATTTAAAAGTTTAATTAACCAAAACATTTATATGATTTTTCTTTTGTTGTTAAAGGGGTTTTTGAATGGTCAATAACAATGAAATTCACATATTTAGGAATTTTGAGGGTGTTGAATATTTTTATTTTATTTCAAATTGGAAGATGATTTAATAGATTGAAAAACTTGGAGGGTGTAATAGACCGAGCTTATTTTTTTATGTATTTTATTTCAAATATAAGTACCTTTTTAAAAAAAATTGGAAAAGGGTGTCACATAAAACCTACTGCGAGGGTGCTGTTGCAGCGAAATTCTTGCGACAAAATAATTATCACAGCAATTTTGTTGAGAGAAAACATTAGTTTTTAAGACAAAAAATATTTGTCACTAAAACTACTTATTGTAGTAGTGGGATCATCTAGTAAAGTACCTAAAAGTGTTAAAATACATGTCTTTAAGCTTCGAAAAATAAGCTACGAACATGTTCGAAGAGAGGAAAATTTTGTGGCAGATTCTTTTGCCACAAGTACATACTCTGAGTAACATCCGTGGATTATTACGGTTGACAATCCGTCAACTGATAAAAATTCAGAGCAGATAGTTGGGATTATTGATAAAGACTTTCAAGTAACTATTTGTGAAAATGAAGATTGAATGCAAGACATAATCAAATTTTTTGAGAGTGATGAGTTACCAATTGACAAGTCATTATCTAAAAAGTATGTTTCGAATCTCATGGCTATATTATGTTGGGGGGTTGTCTTGTATAAGAAATCATTTAGTAGACCTTTGCTCCGATGTCTAGGTAAAACTAAATCGCAGATGATATTATTAGAGCTTCATGATAGATGGATTTGCACATTGTGGGTATAAATCATTAATTAGAAGAATATTTCTATGAGGGTATTATTGGCCCACGATATCGTCTGACGCAAAGAGTTGGTTAAAAAGTGTGATACATGTTAATGATTTGCTAATATAATTCATAACCCTCAAAAGCATATCAGAGGCATTGTCATTTGAATGAGGGGTATTGACCTTGTGGGTCCTCTTCCAATGGCTTACGGGGGATAGACAAAAATCCTGGCAATGGATTATTTTTCTGTATGGGTGGAGGACAAAGGCCAAGGATGTAATCAGATTTATTTGGGACATGTCGATGAAAACAACGCCATTTGGAACTAAAGTGTCCGTATTGTATCCTAATAATAAATCATATGTCCATATTTATTTATCATTTCAATGATTTTTCTTAATAATAAACCATATATTTGTGATCATAGATAATAAATAGAGAGTAAATATTAATTGTATTTACTACAATTTACTATAAGACTCTAATCATTATAAAATTACAAAACGATACAGATAATATCGAATATTGTTTCATGATTTATTAGCACTAAGTTAAGTTAATAACATGAAATTCAAAGGTTTGATTAAATAAAAATAAGAGTATTTTTCATCATATGTTCTAAAATTACAAAACCATACAAAAAATTTACAATGTTGTTTCGCCATTTATTAAAACTATGTTAACTTAATAACATGAAATTCAGCCGTTTGATTAACTAAAGCCTTTATATATGCCTTTTTCCTTTTGTTATTAGGGTTTTTCTTTTAAAGTTACATATTTAGGAGAGGTAACAAACCATTGATATTTCAAATTTATTATTTATTTTCTCGAATTGTGTATGCGATTGAAACATTTTTTGTTTTTTTATAATCGATCCAAATTTGTACAAATTAAATATGAATTATTTTAGAAAAAAATCCACTTTAAGTTTAAAACTTTTTTCTAATAAAAAAATTTAACAATTTTAAATCTATTACAGATATTTACATTTTTTTTTAATTAATTTGCAATTTTCAAAAATTTAATATAAGGTATTAATACAAGTTTAGTTGTTGATTGAAATTATTTAATTAATAATTACTGAAATATTGAAAAAATTAGTATCAATTTTAGCTAAAATATATAACAATTCTATTTGTAATATCTGTATTCGGTTTGGATTTTATTTTTAAAAATAAAAATAGTTTTAAAAATTAAAAAATAACATACATAGTAAGAAGCATGGATAATTAATTTGTTACCTATGTATTAAGATATTATTTAGATTTGTTAAGACCTATTCTCCACCAACTCATTAACTAAAAACGTTGATCATCGATAGCAAATTACAAGATCAAGGTAAAACAATACTTTATATATTTTTCAATTATTTTATGATTTAATTGAAGTTATTTTTATCAAATATAGCATTCACTGGGTTATCAAAAGTTTATAGCTTTTTAAAATAAAACTGCTCTAATTCGTCATGTATGAAAATCGATATTATTCACTGTTATTTATTATGTGCCACAAGTGATAGTTGTCAGAAATATAGTTATACTTAAAACTTTTTTTTTCTTGTACTTGATATACTTTATGTCACATGAAGCTAACGAGCACACAAAATGTTTATGTACAAAATATTTATAAAAAAACCACAATACATATAACAAAAATAGAAAAATAACTAAAACGCCGATGTCATGAATATAGACCGTATGGTTATATGTATCCATCAAACAAGATAAGGTGACAATTAAATTTAAGAGCAATGATAATATTGGTCTTATTTTTTAGACTTTTACCATCAGTTATTAGATTATCAAACCGGTTCAATATTTGAGAGATTTAATATGTAAAAAAACTTTATCACAAATAAAATTATCATTCATTTATCTTTAATGCATTTAAACTCTATTTTTATCGGTATTTTACTTATTTTCTCTAACTTGTTTGCATATCATTTATGGTTTGGGACAAAATCAAATCATTATATTATTTTTAATTTATTCATATTTCTTCTCCGTTCATATTTTTAATAAATTTTATAATATAAATAGATAAAAATTTGGAAAAAGTTTAATGAAAACCGTTACTTTTGTTAAAACTCAAATTAAACTATTATATTTTAAATTATAAAAAACTTTAAATTGTCTTAATATAAATTTTTTAATCTCTAAACTATAGTAAGTCAAGTTTTGTTAATTTTTCAATTTAAAATTATAATGCTAAACTATTTTATTGCGTTGACATCCATATCCATTATACCTTAATTCAACCAAAAGTATAGGATTAATTTTGAAGTTACTATAAACACAACTATAAAAAAACATAAAACCATTCATACTTTTAAAAAGCTAACTATTTACCGTTACGATTTTATATTAAAAGGTAACTATTTACCGTCAATAAAATATAAAATCATTGAAATTAATAATAATAAAACATAAAGTCATTCATCCGATAATAAAATATTTTGAAAAAGTTAACTATTTATAGTTACGGTTTTGTATAAAAAGTTAACTATTTAGAGTTACGGTTTTATATAAAATATTATTATATTTTAATATATTTTTAAAAGTAATATATAATATATGAATTTTATTATTTATTTTTAACAATAACGTAAACCAGCCATTCTATTTTTATCCTAAAATATATTAATATTTTAAGTAATAAAATTAATTTAGGAAACAAAACAAATTGGAATCCGAATAAATCCACAATCACGTATCACGACCAATCTACTAAGGAAAAATAATCAATACCATATTTTCGGATATCATAGCATAAATAATGATTAATGAGTAAGAAGAATTTAAATGGTTTTCTTATTTGCTGATGATTTTATACCTAACAAAAAAATGAAGCTAGTATAACTTTGACTTGTTACATAAACACTAGCATATAAATGTAAGAGAAAGTTCATATCCTCCTCCGCATACATTTTGAATCAACCAAACAACGTATTAACATACAATAATGGTTAAACTCAGCATTATTTTATGTGTTCCTTTGATATTGTTAGTGATTTCAGATTATGGAACTGGAAGGGTTGAGGCAAGCGGAACGAAGAAAAACCACGCGTCGATGCAAAAAGCTGAAGAAATATTGTTCCAATCAAATGTGAGATTGCATGCACATATGATTTCTAATTCCAAACGCTTGGTTCCATCCGGACCAAATCCAAGTCATCCTACACTACCAGATATGATTTCCAATTCCAAACGCTTGGTTCCATCCGGACCAAATCCAAGTCATCCTACATTGCCGTATATGATTTCCAATTCCAAACGCTTGGTTCCATCCGGACCAAATCCAAGTCATCCTACACTGCCTCATATGGTTTCCAATTCCAAACGCTTGGTTCCATCCGGACCAAATCCAAGTCATCCTACACTGCCAGATACGATTTCCAATTCCAAACGTTTGGTTCCATCTGGACCAAATCCGAGTCATCCTACACTGCCCGATATGACTTCCAATTCTAAACGCTTGGTTCCATCTGGACCAAACCCAAGTCATCCTACACTGCCAAGTATAATTTCTAATTCCAAGCGATAGGTTCCATCTGGACTAGATCATCCTGCGCCAAGTCATCATGGTAATCAAAGCGTGTTAAATAAATGTATTTTTATAATGATATTTATACATTCAAATTTTATGTTATTTTATTTCCATCTCGTTAATTTTATCTTTTCCAAATTATTATGAATCTTCAATTACCATATGCAAATATCATCACCTCTAGTAAAAAAAGATGATTTACCGATAAATCCACGACCATTTATCTTATTACTATCTAATTGGTTTATTTCCATCCTGTAATGGTACAATCTCTCAACTTACATTATGGTACATTGATTTAAAGACTTCCCCCAAGAAAAGCACGTGTCACCAACTCTTTCTCTACTTCCTTCTTCATCATTCTCCAACATACATATTTAATTTGTTATCTTTAGCTTTATATACGTCAATTTTCAAAATATTATTCAATATTATTGAAAACCTTAGAGTTTTGTGAATTGGAAACAACCCATTCAGATAGACTTTGAACAACTGAAACTTTAAAATAAATCTATGTGATTTATAACAACAAAATATATGTTTTACATAGTGTTTGCAATTCAAAAGTTTAAATAACCAAAACATTTATATCTTTTTTTATAAAGAAGTTTTAAAATGGTCAATAACAATGGAAAATCAAATATTTACCAACTTTGAGGGTGTGGAATTTTATTTATTTATTTTAAATTGGAAGAGGTTGTAATGGATTGAAATACTTTGAGGGTGTAATGAATTGAGCTTATTTTTTGTTTATGTATTTTATTTCAAATTTAAGTACACTTTTTTAAACTAGTAAAAGGCGTAACAGATTGAAACATTTTTTGTTTTGCTTTTTGTTATTACATACATTTTATAACTTCTATATGATCTAATTTTTACAAATTTATTTTTTTCTTAAACTCCTAGGTGCGAGTGCGAGTATAATTTTATGGAAAAAAAAGGAAAAACGAAAACTTGAACAGATCTAAAAAGATTCAAAAAACTTGGAATCTTTATATCAAATAAGAACTAATAATAATGAATGTTACTTATTGAAATAGATTCCAAACCCTAATAATGCTTCCATATAAATATTTTTAGCTGAACACAAGTAATAAAAAATGACATTATCCTTTTAGAATATATGTCTCCATTTAGCCAACTAATCACCAACTTTATTTGTCTATCTATAAACTGTTGGAATATATTTATTTAATATATTTATAGACTAACAATAATTTGGACCGATATGCTAAATAAACATATTCGATTATTGTCTTAAGGAAGTCCAAATTAAAAGTAGTCGAGTTAATTATTTAATTAACTAAATTGGACTTATGGGTAAAAAGGCGTTATGGGCTCAAGTGTGGTAACCGGGTTGAATTTGGGCACTGTGATGAAGAGGGCCCAAATCTCAACACTTAAGCCTGAATTAATAAATCAGGGATATAAATTGAATTATCAATTTATTGGGTTATGGTCCCGGACACAAGGAAGTAACATAGGATGGGCTTTACAATGTTGGGCTTCACATTGTAAAATCTATAAATAAGGGGCTAGGTTTAGGTATTTCATCACTCTAAACCCTAATCAGAAATACGGCCGCTTCCTTAGTGTCTGGAAACCTTTTTCTTCTTATCTAATCTGATTATGCAGGTCTCTTAGTTTCATAAACTGAATCGTCGGAGAACGTGGAATCGCTAAAGAACGCAAAAGAACGCTAGAGAATACTAGATGGATAGCAGCAGGCAAACCCGTAAGTATTCTTAATTTTCTGTTTCTTCTATTGATGAATCTAGCAAAAGGGTTTAACTTTTTCCGCGATTTGTTATATATTATTTGATGCGATTTCGGATAATATATAACAATTGGTATCAGAGCCAGGTTAAACCCTTTTTGGATTCAGTAGAATAATCAAATTGAGTATTGATAGATAAAAAAACGCATGCTTTTCTTCATTGTAAAGAATCCATGTCCTTGGGATTATATGTGAATTGAATTGGTGGGGCATGGATTTAGGGATTGTATGAAAAGCATGTTATGTGATTTATTGTATTGAAACACATGTTTTATTATCAGTAAATTGCAATTTTTATAGTTTGGGGAATTTTTTTTTTCCGAGTAAAATTAGGGTTTATTGATGTCTGAAATTTTTTTTCCCAAAATTAGCATCAAATCAACCCTAAAATAACGAATAAAATCAAAATTATTGGGACAGTGGCTCATCGACAGCTTAACCCCTGATGTTAACGCTGATCGAAGACTGTTCACTGATTATCACGGTAACCTGCGGAAAAAAAAAAGGGAATTTTTTTTTGAAAGTACATATTTTGTTCGGATATATATATATGTTGTATGTAAATTATTTCACAAGTATGTTGTGTTTGGCATGCAAATTTTTTTTTGTATGTTTATTTGTGAATTAAATTGTGTGTGTGAATGATTAAATGACGATGCATGATTAAGGTTTCGTAGACCGGTAGGTGAAACTAAGAAATTAATTTAATCGGCCCTCCGGAAGGTTAAAATTAATTTTCTTAAGGATCCTAGGCTTCGAAAAGTTCGGGGATTAATTTAAATTCAAATATTATCGGCCCTCCGGAATGTTCACGTTTGGGTTTAAATTAATCATGAACGGGAGAAAATTATTGAAAATGGTCTTGGTGCTGATTTTAATTTTAATTAGATGAAATCGGCCCTCCGGAAGGTTTCATCGGTAGTTATGATAAATTAAATTCAGCCTTACAATTTTTTGATTTTAAGTAGGTGAAATCGGCCCTCCGGAAGGTTTCACCGGTACTTAAGAAAATCAAATTATGGTTATTTTAATATATGTAAATGACATCGGCCCTCCGGAAGGTCTCATTGGCAATTAGAAAATTAAAATAATGATCATAGTATTTTTCTCAAACTCATAAAATTTCATGTTAATTTGATTTGCCCTCCGGTATCTATTATCAATGAATTTTATGTTTTACATGTATTTGTCATGTTTATGCACATGTTTTCAGTTATATGTCAAAATGCTAGATGTGCTTTGTGTTGTTTGTTCCTATTATAGTATCCATGGGTTACAATTTTTTGGGGAATCGTCCACCGACGTTGGATTGTTCGGACTTCCAATTGTGGAAGGAAGAAATGTTGCTGTTTTTATTTGTACATGATTACGACTATGCATTGTTAACTCCCAAACCATCTCCCCTTAGTCCGGAAAGTACACCGGATGAAACTAAGGCTGATGAAAAGTGGGAAAGGTCAAATAAGTTATGCATGGCGCTCTTGTTACAGGGAATAGCAGTAGCATTACGTGGGGCTGTCCCTAAAGGTGTTACCACTGCCTCGGTCTTTCTCACGGAGATTGAGAAAGCCTTTGACAAAAAAAATGAAAAGGTAGAGATGCAGCGTTTGCTCATCGAGCTAGCTACCAAAAAATATAATGGCAAAGGTAAAATCCGGGAGCACATTCTGGGAATGTTGATGATTGGCCAAAAGTTAAAAGGCAATCGGTTTAGACTTACCTGAGGAATGCATAGTGGGATTCATATTTCATTCGCTGCCAGACCGGTTTAAGTATTTCCAATCCACCTATAACTGCATGCGAGAAAAGTGGAATATCAATGAGTTGATTTCCCACGCTGCACAGGAGGAGGAAAGAATTAAAGGCACAGCGCTTGAGGCTAATGTGATTACATCACCAAATAAGGCAGGACCTAAGCGGAAGGCATATGGCAAAGGACCGGGTCAAGGTTTGGTCAACAAGAAAGGTATAAGGCCCTGGATAAGTTCATAACAATTAAGACCGAGGTTGAGAAACAACTTGGTAAAAGCATTAAGACCGTTAGATCTGACCGTGGTGGTGAATACTATGGCAGATATGACGGATCGGGTGAACAACGTCCAGGTTCCTTTGCACAGTACCTAGAGAAGTGTGGAATAGTCCCTCAATACACTATGCCTGGTTCACCTCGCATGAACGGTGTATCTGAGAGACGGAACCGAACACTAAAAGATATGGTTAGAAGAATGATCAGTCACTCATCTCTACCATTATCTCTCTGGGGGGAAGCCATCAAATGTGCCGCTTATATACTCAATCGAGTACCCACAAAGGCTACTGTTAGGACTCCATATGAGCTTTGGAACGGGCGTAAACCTAATTTAAAGCATATGCATGTGTGGGGTTGTCCAGCTGAGGTGAGGCCTTACAAACCTCAAGAAAAGAAACTGGACCCAAAAACAGTTAGTTGTTTCTTCATAGGTTATTCCGAACATTCTAGAGGGTTTAAGTTTTATGATTCTCTCACTGGTACAATATTTGAGACAGGAACGACCAAGTTTCTAGAGGATGTTGAGTTTAGGGGGAAGAATAAGGGAACATATGTTGATTTTGAGGAAGAATCCATAAAGATTCATGAAGGTTTTAATATGGATACTGAGATATCTGAAGATTAGGCGGTAATGCCAATCATTTCGATCCCATTAGAACAAGGTAATCCTCAGATTAACACTGATGCTCCACTTGAGGGTTCTAACCAGGATACATAGATTCGGGCAGAACAAGAGGAACCTCAAGATAATCTTCCACAAGGGAATCAAAATGACATCGTTCATAATGATCAAACTCTACCTCCTCAAGAAGTGCAACAAGAGGAAATAGTGCCATTAAGAAGGTCCACTAGAGAAAGGAAGAGTATTATAGGTCCAGAATTTATAGTATATCTTCAGGAGCATGATGAGTTATGTGCTGGAACTGTAGATGATCCCTCATCCTACAAACAGGCCATGGCAAGCCCTGAATCTCAAAAGTGGATTGACGCTATGAAAGAAGAGTATAAATCAATGCAGGATAATGCGGTATGGGATCTTGTCCCATTACCTGAAGGGAAAAAGGCAATTGGTTGTAAATGGGTTTACAAAACCAAACGCGATTCCCTGGGTAATGTGGAAAGACATAAAGCACGTCTTGTAGCGAAAGTTTATACTCAGCGTGAAGGGATTGATTTTAAAGAAACTTTCGCTCCAGTATCGACGAAGGATTCCTTTAGAACAATCATGGCATTAGTTGCACATTTTGACCTTGAGCTTCATCAGATGGATGTTAAGACCGCTTTTCTCAATGGTAATATTGAGGAAACGATCTACATGATGCAACCAGAACACTTTGTAGAAAGTAACTCAAAAGATCTGGTTTGCAGACTTAAGAAATCCATTTATGGGCTTAAACAAGCTTCTCGTCAATGGTATCACAAATTCCTTGAGGTGATAGTCGGTTATGACTTTGAGATCAACTCGGTTGAGGATTGTGTTTATCACAAGTTCAGTGGGAGTAATTTTATATTTCTTATATTATATGTGGATGACATATTGCTTGCCTCGAACAATAAGGAATTGTTACACACTACAAAAAGATTTCTATCAGACAATTTTGATATGAAGGATCTTGGTGATGCCAGTTTTGTGTTAGGAATCCAGATACATCGAGATCGTTCTCGTGGTATTCTTGGATTATCACAAAAAGCATACATTAAAAGTGTGTTACAACGTTACGGATTGGCAGATTGGAAACCCCTAAGTACCCCTATAGCAAAGGGTGACAGACTTAGTCTGAGTCAATGTCCTAAGATAAAACTTGAGATTGAGGAAATAAAAACGGTCCCTTACGCTTCTGCAGTTGGGAGTTTAATGTATGCTCAAGTTTGTACTAGGCCAGACATTGCCTTTGCTGTAAACATGTTGGGGAGATATGTTAGTAACCCAGGAATGGATCACTGGAAAGCAGTTAAAAGAGTACTCCGATATCTGCAAGGAACAAAGGGGCACATGTTGACATATAGGAAGTCGGATAAACTGGAGATCATCGGGTATTCCGACTCGGATTTTGGTAGATGCGCAGTCACATTAAAAAGCATGTCAAGCAACATATTCTTATTGGCTGGAGGTGCAATATCCTGGAAAAGTGTAAAGCAAACAGTTATTGCATCGTCCACCATGGCAGCAGAATTTGTTGCATGCTTTGAGGCATCAAACCAGGCACTATGGCTGCGGAATTTTGTTACTGGATTACGCATTGTACAAGGGATAGAAATCCCTATGAGGTTATATTGCGATAACAATTCCGCAGTGCAGTACTCTAACAGCAACAGGAGCGCGTCTAAATCCAAACACATAGACATAAAGTTTCTATCTGTTAAAGAAAGAGTACAGATGGGTCAGATAAGTATAGATCACATCGGTACAAACTCCATGATAACAGATCCCCTAACAAAGGCGGTTTTGCCTAAGGTTTTCCAGGGACACACCATCAATATGGGTGTAGTTGATTTAGAGGATTGTTAGTTTCAGTGGGAGAGTTTGTAATAGGATCTGATGTTATATATTGTAGTATTGTGCACATTAAAGTTTATTGCAATATATATATGCTTGGAAATATTTATTGATATTTGTACTGTATTGGATCTCCAAAAGTAGGAACCATTTAAGAGTAGATATGTACGATTACAAGCCATATTACTCTTATACCACGCTCCATAATTGGCCCAAGTAATTGATTGATAATGGTAATGTGATTACTGTTGCATCCTATTGTTCACATTACGAGAAAGAGGTCTTTAGTCCTTTATTGTTATCAGTCATGTACGGGGTTGTACCGTTTGTCCATTGACAATGAATATAGGGATCCCATTAAAGTTGAATATGTATTCTTGAGTAGCATATGACGGTCCAAGTGGGAGATTGTTGGAATATATTTATTTAATATATTTATAGACTAACAATAATTTGGACCGATATGCTAAATAAACATATTCGATTATTGTCTTAAGGAAGTCCAAATTAAAAGTAGTCGAGTTAATTATTTAATTAACTAAATTGGACTTATGGGTAAAAAGGCGTTATGGGCTCAAGTGTGGTAACCGGGTTGAATTTGGGCACTGTGATGAAGAGGGCCCAAATCTCAACACTTAAGCCTGAATTAATAAATCAGGGATATAAATTGAATTATCAATTTATTGGGTTATGGTCCCGGACACAAGGAAGTAACATAGGATGGGCTTTACAATGTTGGGCTTCACATTGTAAAATCTATAAATAAGGGGCTAGGTTTAGGTATTTCATCACTCTAAACCCTAATCAGAAATACGGCCGCTTCCTTAGTGTCTGGAAACCTTTTTCTTCTTATCTAATCTGATTATGCAGGTCTCTTAGTTTCATAAACTGAATCGTCGGAGAACGTGGAATCGCTAAAGAACGCAAAAGAACGCTAGAGAATACTAGATGGATAGCAGCAGGCAAACCCGTAAGTATTCTTAATTTTCTGTTTCTTCTATTGATGAATCTAGCAAAAGGGTTTAACTTTTTCCGCGATTTGTTATATATTATTTGATGCGATTTCGGATAATATATAACATAAACATGTTTAAATTAAATCCAAGAAGTAACGTCACTAATATCTAATAGTTAATTCTTTTGAATCTATAATATGGACTAAAATTTCACAACATTGATCGCCACTTTGAAATCATACTCAATAATATCGAAAACCAAAGATATAGAGTAACCAACTCGCAATAAAAAATTATAGCACGATATTCTGCCATAAATCATTTTCATTTCCTTTAAAATAAGTAAAGCAAACAACTATATCCTCATTCAAATCACGTATACTTCATCCAATAACAACTATGTGATTTATAATACCGAAATATATGTTTTAAATAATGTTTGCAATTCAAAAGTTTAATTAACCAAAACATTTATATGTTTTTTTTCTTTTGTTGTTAAAGCGGTAATCGAATGATTAATAACAATTGAAATTCACATATTTAGGAATTTTGAGGGTGTTGGAATATTTTTATTTTATTTCAAATTGGAAGAGGGTTTAATAGATTGAAACACTTCGCGGGTGTAATGGATTGAGCTTATTTTTTGTTATTATATATATTATCTTAAATTAAAGTACATTTTTTTATATTAGAAAAGGGTTTAATAGATTGAAACCGTTTTATTTTCGCTTTTTGTTATTACGTACATTTTATAAGTTCTATATAAACTAATTTTAATTTCTTTTATTAAACTCCTCGGTGCGAGTGCGACTATAATTTTATTAATAAGAAAGGACAAAACGAAAACTTGAACAGATCTGAAAAGATTCAAAAAACTTGGAGTCTTTATATCAAATAAAACTCATAATAATGAATGTCACTTATTAAAAAATATTCCAAAACCTAATAATATTTCCATGTAAAGTTTTTAGCTCAACACTAGTAATAAAAAATGATATTATCCTCTTATAATTTATGTCTCCATTTAGCCAACCACTCACCATCTTCATTTGTCTCTCTATATACATATTTAAATTTAATCCAAGATCTAAGATCACTAATATTCAATTGTTAATTCTTATGAATCCAAAACTTGGAATAAAATTTCACAACATTAATCGCCACTTTAAAATCCTCCTCAATATTATCAACAACCAAAGTAACCAACTTCCAATAACAAATGTTAGCACAATATTTTGTCCATAAATTATTTTCGTTTCATTTAAATTAAGTAAAACAAACAACTATATCCTAATTCGCATAACTTATACTTCATCCAACGGTACATTCGTCATTGCGACATGAACCATCAAACTAAGTTTCAAATGACTTTTAAGAGTTTAAATCCACCACATCTATTTACCTAATTATGACCAAAATACAATTAAAATGAAAATTAAGACAGTTAATCACCTTCATATTGTATTAGGAATACAAAAAGTCATCACGTAAACAAATATGGTCCAAAATCTCATGTTGAGAGCTTTTGTAGCATACACATTTTGATGCAAGTTGAATTCTAATAAAATTAATTTGATCATTTTTTGCTAGTTCGCAATAGACAAACTTCCAAACCGAAAAGCAAAATTTATGAGGAACTATAAGTGTCCATATTGTATCATAATAATAAATCACATATTCATAAAAATATCCTAATAATTTATGCATTTTCAATCTATTGTTTTTGTCATTTCAATAATTTAACCAAATAATAAATCATATGTTTATAACTAAAAATAATAGTCTTTTCCATCTATTTTATTTTTCATTTCAATGATTTGTCTTAATAATAAACCATATATTTGTGATCAGAGATAATAAATAGAGAGTAAATATTAATTTTACATATTTCAATTTACTAAAAGACTGGTAATCATTATAAAATTACAAAACATACAAATAATTTCGAATATTGTTTCATCGTTTATTAAAACTAAGTTTACTTAATAGCATGAAATTCAAAGGTTTGATTAACTAAAACATGTGTATACGTTTTTATTTTTTTCGTTAGAATTTAGGAGAGGTAACAAACCATTGATATTTCAAATATATTATTTATTTCCTCGAATTGTATATGGATCGAAACATTTTTTGTTTTTGTTATAATTGATCCAAATTTGTACAAATTAGATATGAATTATTTTAGAAAAAAATCCTATTTGAGTTTAAAACTTTTGTTTAATAAAAAAATTAACAATTTCAAATGTATTACAAATATTTACAGTTTTATTTTAATTGTTTTGCAATTTTCACAAACTTAATATAAGGTATTAATACAAGTTTAGTTGTTGATTGAAATTATTTTATTAATAATTAATGAAAGATTGAAAAAAATATTATCAATTTTAGCTAAAATATATCAATTCTATTTTTAATATATGTATTCGGTTTGGATTTTTTTTTATAAATAAAAATCGTTATAAAATTAAAAAATAACATACATAGTAAAAAACATATATGATTAATTTGTTACTTGTGTATTAAAATATTATTTAGATTTGCTAAGACCTATTCTCGACCAACTCATTAACTAAAAACGTTCTATCATCGATAGCAAATTACAAGATCAAGGTAAAACAATACTCTATATATATTTAAATTATTTTATAATTTAATTAAGTTATTTTTATCAAATATAACACAATGGGTTATCAAAATTTTATAACTTTTTAAAATAAAACTGCTCTAATTCGTCACGTATAGAAATCGATATTATTCACTGTTATTTATTATGTGCCACAAGTGATAGTTGTCCGAAATATAGTTATACTTAAATTTTTTTTTATTGTACTTGTTATACTTTATGTCACACAACACATATAACAAAAATAAAAAAAAATAACTAAAAAATCGATGGTGTCGATGCCATGAATAGAAACCATATGGTTATATGTATCCATCCAACAAGATAAGGTCACAGTTAAATTTAAGAACAATTAAAATATTGGTATTATTTTTTAGACTTTTACCATCAGTTATTAGATTATTATAGTTAAATATCTGAGAGATTTAATAGGTAAAAAAACTTTATCAAGAATAAAATTATCATTTATTTATCTTTAATGCATTTAAACTGCATTTAAACTCTATTATTTATCGGTATTTTATTTATTTTCTCTAACTTGTTTGCATATCATTTATGGTTTGTGACCAAACCAAATCATTATATTGTTTTAAATCTATTCATATTTCTTCTCTGTTAATGTCGCATAATATTTTTTAACTTCAAGTTCAATTAATTTGCAATGGCAATGTTTATTTGCAATATTTATCAATATATATTTATTATTAAAGATATAGTTTTATGCTTAGATTTTATTTTTTATTGTTTGAATTTACTATAAAACAAGTTATTTTATATTTTTTGTTATTTAAATTTTAGATATGTTTGTTTTAATATTTAAAAATTATCAAATTACATATACTAATACAAATAATTTAGAACATTATTTAATGATTTTGTAAGATATTATATGATTTTTAAAAATCTATAGCATTTATAATAAAAAAATATACGTTTGAAATAATGGTTTGCAATTTAAAAGTTTAATTAACCAAAACATTTATATGATTTTTCTTTTGTTGTTAAAGGGGTTTTTGAATAGTCAATAACAATGAAATTCACATATTTAGGAATTTTGAGGGTGTTGAATATTTTTATTTTATTTCAAATTGCAAGATGGTTTAATAGATTGAAAAACTTGGAGGGTGTAATAGACCGAGCTTATTGTTTTATGTATTTTATTTCAAATATAAGTACTTTTTTTTTAAATTGGAAAAGGGTGTAAAAGATTGAAAAATGTTTATTTTTGGTTTTTGTTATTACGTACAATTATAATTTCTATATGAACTGTTTGTTACAAATTTATTTTTTAATAAACCTCCTTGGTGGGAGTGCGAGTATAATTTTATTAGTTTTTCTTATTACGTACAAATTTATTTATTTTTCATTTTAAATGTATAGTTTATTTTTTAAATAGTTATAAAATTAAATTCATAGTTTGTGAGCTACGATT